>OZ000480.1:12104062-13318125 GCA_963922655.1 Cardamine chenopodiifolia | reverse complement strand
CTAAGAAGTGATAATGGCGGAGAATACATGAGCATACGGTTTAGGGAGTTTGTGAATGAGAAAGGGATAGTACATCAGACAACTTGCGCCTATACACCTCAACAAAATGGGATAGCAGAGAGGAAGAATAGACATTTGTTAGAAGTGGCTAGGAGCATGATGTTTGATAGGGGAGTTCCTAAGAATCTGTGGGGAGATGCAGTGATGGCGGCAGCTTACTTAATCAACCGCATACCCACTGAAAGCTTGAGTTACAAGTCACCATTTGAAGTTTTGAATGGTGTGAAGCCGAGTATCAGTCACTTGAGAGTCTTTGGGTGTAGATGTTACGTTCTTGTTCCAGAAGCACAAAGAAATAAGTTAGAGCCGAAGAGTATTAAGTGTGTGTTTCTGGGATACTCAAGCACTCAAAAGGGATACAAATGTCTTAACCCAGAGAGTAATAGAATGTATGTGTCAAGGGAGGTGCAATTTGAGGAAGAGTATGGTTACTTTGAGAAAAAGAAATGGGAAGAATTAGATGAGATTGTGAACTCAAATGCAGATAGAGATCAAATTCTAAGAAGCATTTGGGAAAGCATAGATGGCCGGGAGAGTGATGATAATGAGCAGAGGGGTGAAGAAGAAGTAGAAGAAAGTGAGCAGCTTCCGATAGTTCCAGATACTGTACCATTAGACCCAGAACTGGTAGAAGAAGAGGAGAGTACAAGAGGTGAAGGGGAGATAGAATCTGAAGAAGTGGAAGAAGTGCAAGCTCCTCAGTTAAGAAGAAGCCAAAGGATAAGACACAGACCTGAAAATTGGAAAAATACTAGAGTGTATTACAATGGGATGGCTATGGCTCATCAAGATCACATGGGAACTGAGGTTGTGCTTGGGATAAGAGAGGGATGTACTGGGCGTACGGCAGGCTTAGATCCTGATCCTATAGGCGACAGCGTCTCCTTCTTGTCCCCTAAGCATAACACCGCACAAGAAGAGAAGATAGCTATAAGATATCCTATTGAGGAATACTACTCGATTTCTAATACTCCAGCTGATCATCAGGCATTTCTGAGCACTATTGATAGAAAAGTACCTAATTCTTATGAGGAAGCAAGCATGGACAAGTTATGGGTTGATGCCATGGGGGAAGAGATTGCATCTATGTTGAGAAATAATACTTGGGACTTGACAAAATTGCCCAGCGGGAATAAACTTGTGGGATGTAGATGGGTGTATACTATCAAATACAAGAGCAACGGCGAAATTGAGAGGTATAAAGCTAGACTAGTGGCAAAAGGATATACACAAGTATATGGAGAAGATTATACTGAAACTTTTGCTCCAGTAGCGAAGTTGCACTCGGTGAGGGTTCTACTATCCATTGCCATTAATCTGTCATGGAATTTGTGGCAAATGGATGTGAGAAACGCTTTCTTACAAGGGGATTTAGAAGAAGAAGTGTTTATGGAACTTCCAGAAGGTTATGGAGCAAGTTCAGATCAGGTGTGTAGATTAAAGAAGGCTATATACGGCTTGAAGCAATCTCCGAGAGCTTGGTACCAACGTTTAAGCCGGTGCCTGTTGGAGAAAGGGTTTGTAAAATCTGAAGCGGATCACTCTCTCTTTACCAAAAAGAGCAAAGAAGGGATAGTTGTGGTGCTCATCTACGTGGATGACATTATTGTTACAGGAAGTGATTGTGAGGAGATGAAACGGACTAAGGATGATCTAAACTCTACTTTTGATATAAAAGACCTAGGAGAGCTCAAATACTTCCTAGGCATTGAGATGAGCAGAGAGACAAAGGGAATGTTTATATCGCAAAGGAAGTATGTGATCGACTTACTAAAAGAAACTGGGAAGCTTGGGTGTAAACCGGCTAAGACTCCTATTGAAGAAGGTTATCAAGAAGAGTGCAACGTGGAGATATGGTCTGACATCAAGCAGTACCAAAGGTTAGTTGGTAAACTAATCTACTTGACCATAACAAGGCCGGATATTAGTTTTGCGGTGAATAAAGTAAGTCAACACATGCAAGCGCCAACAACACACCATTGGGGAATGATTGAAAGGATCTTGAGATATCTAAAAGGGAACCCAGGAAGAGGTATTTGGCTAGAGTGTCAAGGAAGAGCAGATGTAGAAGCGTTTTGTGATGCGGATTGGGCTGGGGATAGACAAGATAGAAAGTCTACAACCGGTTATTGTACATTCGTAGGTGGGAATCTTGTCACCTGGAGAAGCAAAAAAACAAAAGGTAATCTCTCTATCTAGTGCTGAAGCTGAGTATAGAGCAATGAGAGAAGCCACAAAAGAAATGATATGGCTGAAGGCGCTTCTACATGACTTGGGAGTTCAAGAAGACAAACCAATGACATTGTATTGTGATAACCAAGCAGTAATACACATAGCTTCAAACCCGGTGTTTCATGAAAGGACAAAACACATTGAGGTGGATTGTCATTTCATCCGAGACAAGATTCAGGAGGGAGTTGTGGTTCCCAAGTTTGTGAAGTGGAGAACAAATGGCGGATATATTTACCAAGGCTACTTCTTCACGCATCTGTGAATACATCCATGGCAAGATTGGCTTAAAGGACCCCTACCAGCCTATCTTGAGGGGGAGTGTTGAGAATATGGATGTGAAGGTCTGTGCACGTGAAAGGAGAGGGGACAATATCAAAGGGAAAGAGTTAGCATGTATAGCAAGTGTGTTGGAATATGGTGAAAGCTCAGGAGTAAAAAGAGAAGGTATACCATGCAAAACAAGTAAGGAAGAGAAGAAGAATAAAGTCTTGCTTGCACATGAAATAAAGCACCAATGAGTAGCTAAGATCAACTAAAACGAAACCAAACAAGAAGTGGAGAAGGAACTGAATTGGTTAGAAGCAGACCAGTTTTTTCTCACTCAGCACAAGTGGAGCAAGTTGCAAAGAGGAGTAGGTGGGAGCAGTTGGGAGAAGCATGGCTCGCCTATACTTGTGTAGAGGTGTTGGTGAGATATTTTTCACTCAATAATTCATGTAAAGCGTGCATATATGTATATGGGATTGTAAGGAAACATTACACACGAAAATATTGAAGTTCTTCTCTAAAAAACTTCTATTCATCATCTTCATTACTCTTCTCTTCTAATCTTCTTCCCTTAAAATCACCTTCATATCCTCTAAAATCTACACTACCAGCCTCTTTCAAGGCTTTGATGAGAGCTTCCAAATCTGATTTCCTCACAAATTCAGATTCTTGTTGATATGGCACCAAAGCTCTCATTTCTCCTTCTTCAGCCCTCTTGGATGTCCCAGCCTGATTCCCAGCCACTTCTTGGGAAACATTAGCTCTTGGTTCCTTCCACCAGCTTGGTTTTAGATGAGGATGGAGCTTCCAGCATTTTTCCTTTGTGTGCCCCTCTTTCTTGCAATGCTCACAAATTGCATTTGATCCCACTTTCTTGTTCTGGTTTGATCCCAACGGTTTGTAAAATCCTTTGTTGGCGTCTCCCAGCTCTACTTTGTTAGCCATAACCAGCTCGACCTTTCTCCCAAATAGACCATGAGATCCTTGCTCTTTTTGTATCTTGGAGCACACTTCATCTAGGCTGGGGAGATTGTCTGCCCTAAGGAGGTGCTTAATGAGATCCTTGTAAGTTGGATTTAAGGTCAATAGCAGACCAAAGACCTTGTCTTGTTCGCGCCTCTCATTTAACACCAAAGGATCAATCGTGCTTGGCCTTAACATTTCTAGTTCAGCCCACAATGATCTGAATTTGCCAAAGTGCTTTGTAAACTCCAAATCTTCTAGGCTTAGATCATTGATAGCCTTCTTGACTTCATAGATTCTGCTCAAGTTTGAAGTATTCCCATACACGGTTTGAAGAGTATCCCACAATTCCTTTGCATTTTCACAGTAGGAGTAGGCTTCAAGGATGGATGCTTCAAGAGAGTTCTAGATGATTCCGAGCACCATTTGGTCCTCTTGGAACCACTTATCTTCATAATTACCGATGGCTTCTTCTCCATATTTTGGATCTTGTCCTTTCAAGACATGGCTCCAAAGCCCACGGCCACATAGAGCTGTTCTTATCATTCTTGACCACAGCAAATAGTTGACACCCTTCAAGATGACTGAAATAACAATTGGTTTAGAGTTTTCCATGGTGTTTCAAGATTTATTCACCGGATAATTCTAATAACCAAAGGATTAAGAGATTTTCTCAAGAAAATATTAGAGAAGCTTCAAGAAATACACTTTTTCAGCCTTTTCACAACTCAAGAGTCAATGACTTTGAGGACTAAGTCTCAGAGTAAAAAACGATTGACAAAGTATTCCCAGAATTTTAGAGTGAAAAAAGAAAATTTTAGAGAAGCTTCAAGAAATACACTTTTTCAGCCTTTTCACAACTCAAGAGTCAATGACTTTGAGGACTAAGTCTCAGAGTGAAAAAGGATTGACAAAGAGTATTCCCAGAATTTTAAAAGAAGAGATTTGAAAATGGGATAACAAGAGCTTGATTTAGTTAAGAACCTTGCTCTGATACCATGTTGAATTTGCGGAATAGAAGATTAGAAAGTTTGAGAGTGCTTGAAAGAGAAACGATAGAATGAGAGATAAAGAGAAGTTTCCATTAGAATTGATTAAGTGTCACAAAGGGTGTACAACATGTATATAGAGAGGAGAGCCACGAAATTAAGAGGTGAAGAAGGGTTTCACAACATTCAAATTTCCCTCCAATCTCTTATTTGAAATTCAAACACATCTCCTTCCTTTTCACACTTCCCGAGACACCCACTTGTGCACCCAAAGTCTTCACCCTTCTAGAAGACTTCTTAATGGGCTTGCATATGTTGAATGAGGCCTCTTCTCTTCTTTGGGTCTTAAGCTAATGTATTCTCTCATTATTCAACATTCTTAATGGGCTTGCATATGTTGAATAAAGCCTCTTCTCTTCTATGGGTCTTAAGCTAATGTATTCTCTCATTATTCAACAGAAATGTAGTGATTGCTAATGGTGATAGGATATCGGTTAAAGGAATAGGAAGTTTAAAACTATTTGACAAAGAATCTCAAGCTTTCTACATGCCATCTTTCACTTCGAATCTTGTATCGGTTAAGAGAGCTACTACTGATCTTGATGCTTATGCTATCTTTGGGCCTAATAGTTTTCATTTTCAGGATATTAAGACCGGAAGGGTTCTTGGAGAAGGAAACACAAAAGGAGACTTATACATCTTAGAAGATTCTTCAAACAATCCTACTTTATCAAGTTTTAATTCATGCTTAGCTAGTAGCTCTAATGCAATATGGCACGCTAGATTGGGACATCCTCACTCGCGTGCTTTGGAAATAATATTGCCTAATATTTCGTTTAATAACTCTGTTTGTGAGTCTTGCATTTTAGGAAAACATTGTAAAAGTGTATTTCCTAAGTCCTCTACCATATATGAAAAATGTTTTGATTTGGTCCACTCGGATGTATGGACTTCCCCATGTTTATCAAGAGATAATAATAAGTACTTTGTGACATTCATTGATGAAAAGTCGAAATACACTTGGATCACCTTAATGCCATCTAAAGATAGAGTATTTGACGCTTTCATTAATTTTCAGAACTACATTACTAATCAATTCAAAACAAATGTTAAGGTACTTCGAACGGATAATGGAGGGGAATATACAAGCCACAAATTCAAAGAACACCTAGGTAAGCATGGAATAATCCACCAAACGAGCTGCCCATACACACCTCAACAAAATAGTGTAGCTGAAAGAAAGAATAGACATCTCATGGAAGTAGCTAGAGCTATGATGTTCCATTCTAACTTGCCAAGAAACTTCTGGGGAGATGCAGTCATGACGGCTTGCTATCTTATCAACCAAATTCCAACAAGAGTCCTAAAGGACGTCTCTCCCTTTGAAGTTTTAAATCGCAATAAACCCTATATCAATCACTTACGAGTTCTTGGTTGTTTGTGTTTTGTATTTGTCCCAGGTACTCAGAGGGACAAACTAGAAGCCAAAAGCACAAGATGTGTATTCATAGGCTATTCTACCACTCAAAAGGGGTATAAGTGCTATGACCCCGTCCGGAAGTGTACCCTGGTGTCAAGAGACGTGAAGTTCATAGAAACCCAAGGGTACTTTGACAAGAAACAAAATTGGGATAGTGTTAAAGACCTAGCCCATTCTCCTTCAGATAGAACCGCCAGCTTAGAGTTCTTACTCAATCATTTGGGAAATCCGGCTCCAAGAGACTCTCATCAAGAGCAACCAGATCATCAGCCACAAGAAGGACCAAATTCTGAAAATAACAGTGAAGAAGAAGCAAACAACTTGGATAATGGTAATCAAGACCAAGTTCATCTTGAAGAAGAATCCACTGGAGGAATGGAGCCTATGGTTAGTCAAGACCATAAGAGTGAAGAAATTAGTGCTCCTCAACTTAGAAGAAGTACAAGGCTGAAGTATGGACCAGATCATTGGAAACAAACAAGGGTCTATTACAACAGCCAAGTCGTGGCTCATCCTCTCCAAGCGGTTTGTTCTCTTGCCCTCTTGCCATCAGAACACAAAGCATTCCTTAGAAAGATTGACCAACACCAAATTCCGAGCTCCTATGAAGAAGCAAAAGAACACAAAGAATGGTTAGCTTCTGTGGATGCTGAGATAGGGGCAATGGATAAGAATCATACTTGGGATGAAACTGAGCTTCCAAAGGGAAAGAAGGCAGTAAGTTCCAAGTGGGTATTTACAATCAAATATCAATCTAATGGGGAGATTGAGCGGTACAAAGCCAGATTGGTTGCCAGAGGTTTCACCCAGACATATGGAGCTGATTATACCGATACTTTTGCGCCAGTGGCAAAGCTTCACACAGTTAGGATCATCTTGTCCTTAGCCACAAATCTATCATGGGACCTATGGCAAATGGACGTGAAGAACGCCTTTCTTCAAGGAGAATTGGAAGAAGAAGTGTACATGACTCCACCACCCGGATTAGAACACTCAATCAGCCCCGGAAAAGTCCTAAGGTTAAGAAAGGCAATTTATGGTCTAAAACAATCACCAAGGGCCTGGTATCATAAACTGAGCTTCACTCTTGTTGCTCGAGGATTTAGCCGGTCACAAGCCGACCATACCTTGTTCACTCACCAGAGCTCCCGTGGGCTGATTGTGGTATTGGTTTATATGGATGACTTGATCATCTCAGGTAGTGATCAAGTTGGGATTCAAGAAACCAAATCCTTCCTTAAGTCTGTTTTTGATATCAAGGACTTGGGAGAGCTTAAGTATTTCCTAGGGATAGAGATATGCCGATCCTCGGAAGGCCTATTTCTATCACAAAGGAAATATTCTCTTGATTTATTACAGGAGACAAGAAAGCTAGGATCCAAACCAGCTAAGACCCCATTTGAAGATGGCTACAAGGTCAAGAGAAAGGGGGAGAAAGAAGATGATCCACTTGACAAGCCATTTGAAGACCCATCACAATATCGGCGCCTAGTTGGTAAGCTCATCTATTTGACTATTACATGGCCTGACTTATGTTTTGCTGTGAATCAGGTTAGCCAACATATGAAGGAACCAACCGTGCATCATTGGAACATGGTGGAAAGAATATTGAGATACATCAAAGGTTCACCGGGCCAAGGAATTTGGATGGGGAAGAATGGCAACACTGAGATAGTTGGATACTGCGATGCAGACTATGCGGGAGACACTATGGATAGGATATCTACAACTGGCTATTGTACTTTCATTGGAGGCAATCTAGTAACTTGGAAGTCTAAAAAGCAGAAGGTTATGTCATGCTAAAGTGCGGAGTCAGAATATAGAGCAATGAGGAAGCTAACAAATGAATTAGTTTGGTTGAAGGCTCTTCTCAAGGATCTTGGCATAGTGTAAGAATTAGAGAGATTATGCGGAATATAAGAGATTAAACATGAGAGAATAATGTAAATGACATGGAGAATATGCAAGTATGAACTAAGAGAATAAGCATGTAAATGGACTAATAAAATGAGAGAGATTTCGTGGAGAATAAGAGAATGGGACCCCAAAGGGTCTAGCATTTCATTGATAATGAGGCATTACATTTATAGAGAAAAATCTAGGGTTTTCTCTAAGTAAATTCTAAATGCAACAACCAATAGAAATGCTTTAATTCAAACTAGCCAATAAGGGCTTAGTCTTGGAGGCTCCTTTTGACCATGTGGATAAGATTGCCAGCCTTGCTCCAGCCCTCCTTGCTTTGACCAGTTGGATAAGGTTGCATTGGGACACTCCTTTGGCTAGATTCATTGCCAGCTATCCATGTCCTTTTGCACCCGAGTTTTGCACGATCCCCAAATCCTGAAAATACTTTATCCCGAGTTTTGCACATTCTTGTTTCTTCATTTTAGGATGTTTGGAGACATTTTGGGGAATCCCGGATTTTGCACGGTCCGTACAATCCGTACAAGTCCGTACAAAATCCATACGGTCGGGATGGTTTGGTCTTGCAAGGCCTGGCTGGTCTTCTTGATCAATACTCCCCCTCAAACTTAGCCATAGTGAACTTGAGAATGGAGGCTAAGTTTGGAGTGACCCGTGAGTGCCACCTCATTAAAAACCTTATAAGGAAAACCCTTTGGGACAAAACCTTATAAGGGAAAAAGAGTATGGCCTTCACGGATCTAGGGGACCTTTGACCAAGGACATGAAAAGGTCTTGTAACCTTTGTGAAGAATGTCGCAACTTAATCTTCACTTGTTGTAGTCTTGCAAGGGTTTGTTGATTTCATTCTTTGGTAATCACTTCGGTCTTCCTCTTGGGTTCACCACGCTTGAGTCTTAGCTCTCGGGTCATCCTTCTTGGGTTCACCATTTGTGGATTCCAAATCTTGATCAATGCTTTGAATGCTCCCCCTCACGATCGGCTTGAGAATAAGGAAAAACGATCTTTTGGGTTTGAAGTCCTTTATGCACATTACTCCTTGCAAGAAAAATTGACAAAATGTATCAATTTACTCCAATTTTAATGGTAGAAATGATCACACTTTGCATAGAGAATTTAAATGGAGAGAGAGGATAGAAACAACCTAATTCCTTTGGATGCTGGTTTCTTCCTCTTCGTTGATTTATTGGGTTGGGGAGCACCACTTGTGTATGCTATGATTTTATCTCCTTATTTTCCTCAATTCCGAAAGATAAACCAACCTTAAGGTTAGTATGATCCATACAACTTGGTTTTCTTCATGGTGATGGAGATGCCTTAGCTTCGTTTCTAACTCACATGCCTCTTTGCTTTGTCTCAACCATTGCCCTTGTCTTTGCGAGCTTGTCTTTGCAAGTGACCCGGTTTTGATCTTTAGTAAAGTGGCCCGTCTTCTAGTGGGACAATTTGTCTCCTATGATGCGGTCCCTCAATCAACTCGTCCACAAGTGAGCACGAACCTACAACTTGTTTCCAACGGTGTGGCCCCTCTATCAACTTGTCCACGAGTGAGCATGAACCTTCAACATCTTTTAGTGCGGTGCGGTCTAGTCTCAACTCGGCTTGGTTTGCTTAAAGATTCTTGCCTTCTTTTCGGTATCTTTCTCCCCCTCAAGCTTGGTTGGAGGGACTCCGAAAGGCAAGCTTGAAAAACGTAAAAGATGAACACTTCAAACCGGTACCAAATGAACACTAACTCCCACAGCTTCCTTGTGTCACCAATCATACTTCTTTACTTCATTTAATCTTCATTTGGCCTCTTCATCATCTAATAACTTCCCCATTAGAATATTCACGCTTTCCTCCTCTAAACCTTCATCATGAGATTTAAAATTTTAAAGTACTCAACGTGAGGGATAAGGAAGTTTAGATGAAAGATAGATTGCAAATAAGAGAAACTAAAGAAACAAGATTAAAAAATAATTGGTACACTAAGTATATTGGAAAATATTAGTGTTTAGAGAGTAGCCCTTTATGCTAAACCGGTTAGGATAGTGACTTGTTGTTGAACCATTGTTTTGATTGGTCGATCTTCTTGAGATTTGACCTCTTCTTCCACCACTCACATTCTTCCATTCCTAAGAAAAACAAAGGTTAGTGGTTGGGATTTTTCTCTTCATGGCTCTTCACCACAAAGGACTTTACTCTCATTTGAGAGATTGGATTCTAGCGATGGTCTTTGGAATTATCCACTTGTTTTAACAAGAATGGAAAACTTTAAACCAAAGCCTATCTTTTTGAGAAAACAAAACCGGATGAATCAATGTCATTAATTGTTTTTCATTCATAAGAAAGAAAACTAACTAATATTCATCCCTTTTTTTTTTTTGAAAAATTTTACCAAGGACTTAGTAAATACTAGAGGTCTAATGTTTTTGAAAACTTGGATTTAAAGAACTTGGATTCATCATGCCTTCTCGATTTAACTTCTATGAGTAAATCAGGTCATGGTTCACTTCTTTAATCCCAAAAGAGTTTGGATTCATCATGCCTTCTTGACTTTAACTCCAATGAGTAAATCAGGTCATGGTTCACCTCTTTTAACACAAAAGAATTTGGATCCATCATGCCTTCTCAATTTTAACTTCTCAATTTGGATTCACTCAAGGTTCTCCAGCATTCGAGTTTCAACGAGGCTCTCATCAAACTTTGGATTTGGATCCATCTCGGTTCCCTAGCTTCGGATTCAACAAGGTTCACTACCCCCTTTTTTTCTTTTCTTAAATAGAACAACCAAGGATTCCTTAAAACACTCTTCCCAAACAAACAAGTACAGAAGAGATTGGAATCCAATAAGAATTTTTAAGAAAAATTGAAAAAATAACCTAGGACTCAAACATGTTTGGAAGTAGTCCAAGATTTTCTACCAAAGGATTTGGATTCATCAAGGTTCTCTAGCTTTTGGATTCAACAAGGTTCTCTTCCTTTGGAATTTGAAAACAAAGAGATTTGGATTCATCAAGGCTTTGTGCTTATGCTCATAATAGCATAGCTTTACCAAGGTTCTCTTCTCTTTTCAAGACGGGACTTGGATTCAACATGGCTTTATGCTTATGCTCATGGGGGCATAGCTTTACCAAAGTTCTCTTCCCTTAAAAATGGGACTTGGATTCAACATGGCTTTATGCTTATGCTTATGGAAACATAGCTTTACCAAAGTTCTCTTCCCATAAAACAATGGGAATTGGATTCAACAAGGCTTTATGCTTATGCTTATGGAAACATAGCTTTACCAAAGTTCTCTTCCCACAAAACAAGGATTATGATTCATCAAAGTTTTATACTTAAACTCATAAGAGCAAAGTTTTACCAAGGTTCTCTACCTTTAAAACACGGATACAACATGATTAAATATGCTTAAATCCATAAGAATCAAATAATTTTAATCATGGTTCACTAATTGAAATTGCTTCAAACCACTAAAAAAACTCAAAAACATAAAATATGATGAAGTTACGTATTTCTTCATTCCATAAGAAAGAAAAATACAATCCAAGGTTTTAACTTTGTAAAAAATTGTGGTTTGAGCTTTAAAATCAAGAAATGACTTGGAGATGAAAATGGGGCTTAAAAAGGAATAGATTATAGAATGAGACACCAGCAAATCATGGTTCTAAGTGTATTCATTTCCAAAAAATGGAAGCACTAGACGAATCCATGAATAAACAATTAAGGCAGCCTTTAATCTCCTTTTTTATGTAGTTTTTCACTACAGCCCCCATTTATTTCTCTTCATTGTCACTAGAAACACTAAGTTAGCAACTTTCACAACTCAAGAACCAATGGTTTTGAGGAATAACTTTCAGAGTGAAAGAGGCTAACAAAGTGTATGAAAATAAAAGAATAAGAAGAAAGAGATTAAGGACGCATTTAAGGACCTTAATGCTCTGATACCATGTAAGAATTAGAGAGATTATGCGGAATATAAGAGATTAAACATGAGAGAATAATGTAAATGACATGGAGAATATGCAAGTATGAAATAAGAGAATAAGCATGTAAATGAGACTAATAAAATGAGAGAGATTTCGTGGAGAATGAGAGAATGGGACCCCAAAGGGTCTAGCATTTCATTGATAATGAGGCATTACATTTATAGAGAAAAATCTAGGGTTTTCTCTAAGTAAATTCAAAATGCAACAACCAATAGAAATGCTTTAATTCAAACTAGCCAATAAGGGCTTAGTCTTGGAGGCTCCTTTTGACCATGTGGATAAGATTGCCAGCCTTGCTCCAGCCCTCCTTGCTTTGACCAGTTGGATAAGGTTGCATTGGGACACTCCTTTGGCTAGATTCATTGCCAGCTATCCATGTCCTTTTGCACCCGAGTTTTGCACGATCCCCAAATCCTGAAAATACTTTATCCCGAGTTTTGCACATTCTTGTTTCTTCATTTTAGGATGTTTGGAGACATTTTGGGGAATCCCGGATTTTGCACGGTCCGTACAATCCGTACAATCCGTACAAGTCCGTACAAAATCCATACAGTCGGGATGGTTTGGTCTTGCAAGGCCTGGCTGGTCTTCTTGATCAATACATAGAAACTTCAAGTCCCATCACAATGCATTGTGACAATCAGGCAGCCATTCATATAGCAACCAATCCAGTATTTCACGAGAGGACCAAGCACATTGAGATTGATTGCCACAAAGTTAGAGAGAAGATCATAGAAGGAGTGATACTTCCATGTTACACCAAGAGTGAAGACCAGTTGGCTGACATCTTCACCAAGGCTGCTAGCCTCAAAGTTTGCAACCACATCCATAGAAAACTTGGGTTAGTAGTATTAATCAAGCTTATCATCAAGGGAGCTTAGGGAAGATGGTTGGATTTGGGTGTCCGTACAAGTCCGTACGGATCCGTACAAGTCCGTACAAGGCCGTACAAGACCGTACAACCTTAGCGAGCCTCCGGAACATTTGAGGAAGCCTTCGAGAGTCTTCTAGAAGCTTGGAAACGTTTGGACCATGCACCAAGCCACTTGAGTGTCCAGGTGCATTGGCACCTTGTCCTTGGTCTTCCTTCTTATCCATTTGGTCAAGGAAGGGGCTGGAAACAGGCTGGCATGGTCAAGGACGCCCAAAGACTACACTTCTATTGGCTGGTTCAAATTAAAGTTAAACCTAGGTTCCCTTGTAATTCTCCTATATGTTGAATAATGAGAGAATACATTAGCTTAAGACCCAAAGAAGAGAAGAGGCCTTATTTAACATATGCAAGCCCATTAAGAAGTCTTCTAGAAGGGTGAAGACTTTGGGTGCACAAGTGGGTGTCTCGGGAAGTGTGAAAAGGAAGGAGATGTGTTTGAATTTCAAATAAGGGATTGGAGGGAAATTGAATGTTGTGAAACTCTTCTTCACCTCCTAATTTCGTGGCTCTCCTCTATATATACATGTTGTACACTCTTTGTAATACTCACTCAATTCTAATGAAAACTTCTCTTTATCTCTCATTCTATTGTTTCTCTTTCAAGCACTCTCAAACTCTCTAATCTTCTATTCCGCAAATTCAACATGGTATCAGAGCAAGGTTCTTAACTAAATCAAGCTCTTGTTATCCCATTTTCAAATCTCTTCCTTTAAAATTCTGGGAATACTCTTTGTCAATCCTTTTTCACTCTGAGACTTAGTCCTCAAAGTCATTGACTCTTGAGTTGTGAAAAAGGCTGAAAAAGTGTATTTCTTGAAGGTTCTCTAAAATTTTTTTTTTCACTCTAAAATTCTGGGAATACTCTTTGTCAATCCTTTTTTACTCTGAGACTTAGTCCTCAAAGTCATTGACTCTTGAGTTGTGAAAAGGCTGGTAAAGTGTATTTCTTGAAGCTTTTCTAATATTTTATTGAGAAAATCTCTTAATCCTCTGGTTAATAGAATTATCCGGTGAATAAATCTTGAAACACCATGGAAAATTCTAAACCAATTGTTATTCCAGTCATCTTGAAGGGTGTCAACTATTTGCTGTGGTCAAGAATGATAAGAACAGCACTATGTGGTCGTGGGCTTTGGAGCCATGTCTTGAAAGGCCAAGATCCAAAAGATGGAGAAGAAGCCATCGGTAATTATGAAGATAAGTGGTTCCAAGAGGAACAAATGGTGCTCGGAATCATCCAGAACTCTCTTGAAGCATCCATCCTTGAAGCCTACTCCTACTGTGAAAATGCAAAGGAATTGTGGGATACTCTTCAAACCGTGTATGGGAATACTTCAAACTTGAGCAGAATCTATGAAGTCAAGAAGGCTATCAATGATCTAAGCCAAGAAGATTTGGAGTTTACAAAGCACTTTGGCAAATTCAGATCATTGTGGGCTGAACTAGAAATGTTAAGGCCAAGCACGATTGATCCTTTGGTGTTAAATGAGAGGCGCGAACAAGACAAGGTCTTTGGTCTGCTATTGACCTTAAATCCAACTTACAAGGATCTCATTAAGCACCTCCTTAGGGCAGACAATCTCCCCAGCCTAGATGAAGTGTGCTCCAAGATACAAAAGGAGCAAGGTTCTCATGGTCTATTTGGGGGAAAGGGCGAGCTGGTTATGGCTAACAAAGTAGAGCTGGGAGACGCCAACAAAGGATTTTACAAACTGTTGGGATCAAACCAGAACAAGAAAGTGGGATCAAATGCAATTTGTGAGCATTGCAAGAAAGAGGGGCACACAAAGGAAAAATGCTGGAAGCTCCATCCTCATCTAAAACCAAGCTGGTGGAAGGAACCAAGAGCTAATGTCTCCCAAGAAGTGGCTGGGAATCAGGTTGGGACATCCAAGAGGGCTGAAGAAGGAGAAATGAGAGCTTTGGTGCCATATCAACAAGAATCTGAATTTGTGAGGAAATCAGATTTGGAAGCTCTCATCAAAGCCTTGAAAGAGGCTGGTAGGTCTGGTATGGTTTCTGGAAACTCTCTCCATGCTCAAAACATTTCAAAGCCTTTGATTGTAGATTCTGGTGCATCACATCATATGATAAGTGATGCACATCTAATGAATAACATAAAACCGGCTGTAGGTAATGTCATTATAGCAAATGGAGATAGTATTCCAATTGATGGAGTAGGAAATCTTAGGTTATTTGGAAAAGATTCAAACGCTTTCTACATGCCTAAGTTTACTTCAAATTTGTTATCCGTAAAGAAAGTTACATCTGATTTGAATTGTTATGCTATATTTGGTCCTAATGATGTACACTTTCAGGATATTGAGACCATGAATCTACTCGGAAAAAGAGTAGCAAAGGAGGAGCTGTATGTTTTTGAAAATAACAAGCCGGACTCCAATTTATTTTGTAGTTTTAGTCTGAATGTTTCTAATGTTAGTAGTTCAATTCGGCATGCAAGGCTAGGTCATCCGCACTCTAGAGCATTAGAACTATTGTTGCCTAGGATTTCTTTCAAAAATGATGAATGTGAAGCTTGTATACTTGGCAAACATTGTAAATCTGTGTTTTCCAAGTCTCCAACTATCTATGAAAAGTGTTTTGATTTAATTCATTCTGATGTTTGGACCTCACCATGTGAATCTAGAGAACATCATAAATACTTTGTCACCTTCATAGATGAAAAATCAAAATATACATGGCTAACACTTCTTCCATCCAAAGATAGAGTTCTAGAAGCATTTAGAAAATTTCAAGCATATGTGACTAACCATTATAATGCCAAGATTAAAATTTTTAGATCAGATAATGGTGGAGAGTACACAAGCCATGCCTTCAAACAACACTTAGCAAACCATGGGATAGTCCATCAAACCAGCTGCCCATACACTCCTCAGCAAAATGGAGTTGCTGAAAGAAAGAATAGGCACTTAATGGAAGTGGCCCGGTCTATGATGTTCCACACAAGTGTTCCCAAAAGATTTTGGGGAGATGCTGTGGTTTCAGCATGCTATTTGATCAACCGAATGCCAACAAAAATTTTGGATGATCACTCTCCATTTGAGGTATTAAACAACTCTAAACCCGCCATTAACCACTTACGTGTGTTTGGGTGTGTTTGTTTTGTATTAATCCCAGGAGAACAAAGAAACAAGTTGGAAGCTAAAAGTGTGAAGAGCATGTTCATTGGATACTCCACAACACAAAAAGGTTACAAATGGTTTGTTCCGGAAACAAGGAAGATTCTAGTCTCAAGGGACGTGAAGTTTGTTGAAACGAAAGGGTTCTATGATGAGAAGAACTGGAAAGAATTGGAGAATCTATCATCCTCATCATCAGATCGAGCTAGCAATTTGAGAAAAATCTTGGAGAACCTTGGATTACATCAGCCAGAAGCTAGTATAAGCACATCTCAATCAAATGAAGAAACTATACCCTTTGATCCTGAGGGAGGCAATAAACAAGAGGATCCAGTAGTGGCTCAACAAGACTCAACAATTCATGATCAAAATGAATCAGAAGTTCGCAATGAAGCGGTTCATGATCAAAGTGAAGAGAGTCCGGAAAGTCAAGAAGAAGCTCAAACCTCAGATTCTGACTTTAAAGGGCCAGAACCTCAAGTTCAATATCAAGAAAGGGGTTTAAGGAGAAGTACAAGACAAAGGTTTGGACCAGAACATTGGAAGCAAACCCGAGTGTACTACAACAACAAGGCAGTTGCTCATCCCATTCAAGCTGTTTGCACTCTAGCTCATTTCCCATTGGAACATCAAGCCTACATGGGCAAGTTGGATGAAGCTGAGATTCCAACAACCTATGAAGAAGCCAAGGAGCTTAAAGTATGGAGAGATGCTGTTGGTGAAGAAAAGAAAGCTATGGAAATCAACCACACTTGGGATGAAGCTGAACTGCCAAAAGGGAAGAAGGCCGTAAGCTCTAGATGGATCTTCACTATCAAGTATAGAAGTGATGGAGAAATAGAGCGTTACAAGGCTAGGCTGGTGGCTAGAGGATTCACTCAAACCTATGGAGAGGACTGCCTTGACACATTTGCACCTGTGGCAAAACTTCATACGGTAAGAGTTATTTTATCCTTAGCTACTAACTTGAAATGGGATCTTTGGCAGATGAACGTCAAGAATGCATTCTTGCAAGGGGAACTAGAGGATGAAGTCTACATGACTCCACCACCAGGCTTGGAGGACTCAATTGCACCAGGAAAGGTGTTGAGACTCAAGAAAGCAATTTATGGACTGAAGCAATCTCCTCGAGCATGGTACCACAAGTTGAGTACAACACTCAAGAGTAAAGGCTTCAAGAAGTCCGAGGCAGATCATACACTTTTCACCTTGCAAAGCCAAGAAGGTATTGTAGTCATTCTCATTTATGTGGATGATATTATCATCTCTGGGAATGACAAGGTAGGTATTAAAGATACAAAAGCATATTTAAAATCTGTATTTGATATTAAAGATCTTGGAGAGTTGAAATATTTTCTAGGGATTGAAGTCTATAGGTCCAATGAAGGACTCTTCTTATCCCAAAGGAAGTACACTCTTGATCTATTGGCTGGGGCAGGAAAGCTAGGAGCCAAACCAGCAAAGACTCCCTTAGAAGAAGGATACAAAGTCATACGAGAGGGGAAGCTTGAAGATAAACCTTTTGAAGATGTCAAGCAATATCGGAGAATGGTTGGTAAGTTGATTTATCTTACCATAACTCGTCCTGATTTGTGTTTTGCTGTGAACCAGGTGAGCCAACATATGCAAGCTCCAAAAGTGCATCATTGGAACATGGTGGATCGGATCCTCAAATATCTCAAAGGAGCTCCAGGTCAAGGCATTTGGATGGGTTGCAACAAAAGCACATAAATTGTGGATTATTGTGATGCTGACTGGGCTGGAGACAAAACATATAGAAGATCCACCACTGGGTATTGCACATTCATTGGAGGTAACCTGGTCACTTGGAAGAGCAAGAAACAAAAGGTTGTGTCATGTTCAAGTGCTGAAGCTGAGTATAGAGCAATGAGGAAGCTCACAAATGAGCTAACATGGCTGAAAGCTCTTCTCAAGGATTTGGGCATTGAATCGGCAGATCCAATCACAATGCATTGTGACAACCAAGCTGTTATTCACATTGCGTCAAACTCAGTGTTCCATGAGAGGACAAAGCATATTGAAGTGGATTGTCACAAGGTGCGAGAGATGGTGGAGAAAAGGGTCATTCTTCCATGCTTTACAAGGAGTTCAGAACAATTGGCAGACATTTTTACCAAGGCAGCGAGTTTAAAAGTGTGTGAGTTCATCCATTCAAAGCTTGGACTCATAGATATGTCTCGGCCGTGATTTCCTTAGCCATGGAGTCCACACTCTTTTTCCCTTAGTATGGTTTTGTCCTATGAGGTTTTCCATACTAAGGTTTTTAATGAGGTGGGTCATCATGGTTCCAAGCTTAACCTTTGGTTTCTCTACAGTTAAGCTTGAGGGGGAGTGTTGAATAATGAGAGAATACATTAGCTTAAGACCCAAAGAAGAGAAGAGGCCTTATTTAACATATGCAAGCCCATTAAGAAGTCTTCTAGAAGGGTGAAGACTTTGGGTGCACAAGTGGGTGTCTCGGGAAGTGTGAAAAGGAAGGAGATGTGTTTGAATTTCAAATAAGGGATTGGAGGGAAATTGAATGTTGTGAAACCCTTCTTCACCTCCTAATTTCGTGGCTCTCCTCTATATATACATGTTGTACACCCTTTGTAACACTCACTCAATTTTAATGGAAACTTCTCTTTATCTCTCATTCTATTGTTTCTCTTTCAAGCACTCTCAAACTCTCTAATCTTCTATTCCGCAAATTCAACACTATAAATATGCTATGTATTTCACAAAGATCAATAAGAAATTCTTCTCTAATATTCTACTATGGTGTTTCTTCTAGTTTATCTCAAAAGCTCTCATTTATAATCTCTAAAATCTAACATGGTATCAGAGCATTGATCTTGCTCCTATCTATTCTGCTTTATTCTTGGTTATTCTCCATCATTCTCCATCATTCTCCATCATTTCTCCATCATTTCTCCATCATTTCTCCATCAGTTCTTGTCATTTCTACTCATTCTCCACGTTTTTCTTCTTTATTTTCTCCTTTCTCACGCTGCTAGCTTCATTTCTCTCTGAGAGAAATTCCTCAAATCCATTGGTGCTGAGTTGAGAAAGTTGCTAGCTTTGTGATTTTCACTTCATTTTCTTCCTTTCACGTTGCTAGCCTCATTTCTCTCTGAGAGAAATTCCTCAAATCCATTGGTGCTGAGTTGAGAAAGTTGCTAGCTTTGTGATTAAACACCAAGAAAATCATGGAAAATCTAAAAACCATGATCATTCCGGTTACCCTCAAAGGGAATAATTACTTGCTGTGGGCAAGAACAACTAAGACTGCTTTGTGTGGAAGAGGTTTGTGGAGACACATTGAGATCACACAAAACCCTAAAGAAGACACACAAGATGAAGAAAATGAGACCAAGACCGAGGAGGAAATCAAATGGTTTCAAGAAGACCAAACGGTTTTGGGTCTCCTTCAAAACTCACTAGACCCATCAATCCTAGAGGCATACTCCTATTGTGACACCACAAAGGAGCTTTGGGATACACTAAAGAATGTCTACGGGAACATCTCCAACTTGACCCGGGTCTTCGAAGTAAAAAGGGCAATCAACAATCTCAATCAAGAGGATCTAGAATTTACTCAACACTTTGGGAAATTTATATCTCTTTGGGCTGAATTAGAGATGTTACGTCCAAGCACAAAGGATTTTTCAATCATTGAAGAAAGAAGAGAACAAGATAAGGTCTTCGGTTTGCTTCTCACACTCAATCCGGCGTTTAATGACCTCATAAAGCATATCTTAAGATCGGAGAAGCTCCCTAGACTTGATGAAGTTTGTGCACAAATTCAAAAAGGAACAAGGGTCCTTTGGTCTCTTTAGGGGTAAACAAGAACTCCCAATGGCCAATAAGGGCAATTACCAACCAAATCAAGGCTACAAAGGCAAGAATAGGAAAACATGCGATCATTGCAAGAAGGATGGTCATACAAAGGAGGATTGCTGGATCCTTCATCCACATCTCAAGCCCAAAGATTGGCATCCAAGGGAATTCAAGCCAAGAAAGTTCCAAGCTCATCAAGCACAAGAAACGCCAAGCTCATCAAACTCAACAAAACAACCTCAAACCGAAAGCTTGAAGCAAGGAGATGAGATGGCCATGGTAGCATATTCAAATGACGTGGTGCGCAAGTCAGACTTAGAAGCACTCATTCGATCCATCACCGCACTAAAGGAGTCCGGTATCACATACTTTGCTACTAAACCTAATAAGACTAGCACTTCTCTTGTTATTGATTCTGGAGCTTCTCATCACATGATTAGTAATCAGAATTTGATTAGTAACATTAAAACTGCTAGTGGAAATGTAGTGATTGCTAATGGTGATAGGATACCCGTTAAAGGAATAGGAAGTTTAAAACTATTTGACAAAGAATCTCAAGCTTTCTACATGCCATCTTTCACTTCGAATCTTGTATCGGTTAAGAGAGCTACTACTGATCTTGATGCTTATGCTATCTTTGGGCCTAATAATTTCCATTTTCAAGATATTAAAACCGGAAGGGTTCTTGGAGAAGGAAACACAAAAGGAGACTTATACATCTTAGAAGATTCTTCAAGCAATCCTACTTTATCAAGTTTTAATTCATGCATAGCTAGTAGTTCTAATGCAATATGGCACGCTAGATTGGGACATCCTCACTCGCGTGCCTTGGAAATAACATTGCCTAATATTTCGTTTAATAACTCAGTTTGTGAGTCTTGTATTTTAGGAAAACATTGTAAAAGTGTATTTCCTAAGTCCTCTACCATATATGAAAAATGTTTTGATTTGGTCCACTCGGATGTATGGACTTCCCCATGTTTATCAAGAGATAATAATAAGTACTTTGTGACATTCATTGATGAAAAGTCGAAATACACTTGGATCACCTTAATGCCATCTAAAGATAGAGTATTTGACGCTTTCATTAATTTTCAGAACTACATTACTAATCAATTCAAAACAAATGTTAAGGTACTTTGAACGGATAATGGAGGGGAATATACAAGCCACAAATTCAAAGAACACCTAGCTAAGCATGGAATAATCCACCAAACGAGCTGCCCATACACACCTCAACAAAATGGTGTAGCTGAAAGAAAGAATAGACATCTCATGGAAGTAGCTAGAGCTATGATGTTCCATTCCAACTTGCCAAGAAACTTCTGGGGAGATGCAGTCATGACGGCTTGCTATCTTATCAACCGAATTCCAACAAGAGTCCTAAAGGACGTCTCTCCCTTTGAAGTTTTATATCACAATAAACCCTATATCAATCACTTACGAGTTCTTGGGTGTTTGTGTTTTGTATTTGTCCCAGGTACTCAGAGGGACAAACTAGAAGCCAAAAGCACAAGATGTGTATTCATAGGCTATTCTACCACTCAAAAGGGGTATAAGTGCTATGACCCCATCCGGAAGTGTACCTTTTCAAGAGACGTGAAGTTCATAGAAAACCAAGGGTACTTGAACAAGAAACAAAATTGGGATAGCGTTAAAGACCTAGCCCGTTCTCCTTCAGATAGAACCGCCAGCTTAGAGTTCTTACTCAATCATTTGGGAAATCCGGCTCCAAGAGACTCTCATCAAGAGCAACCAGATCATGAGCCACAAGAAGGACCAAATTCTGAAAATAACAGTGAAGAAGAAGCAAACAACTTGGATAATGGTAATCAAGACCAAGTTCATCTTGAAGAAGAATCCACTGGAGGAATGGAGCCTATGGTTAGTCAAGACCATGAGAGTGAAGAAATTAGTGCTCCTCAACTTAGAAGAAGTACAAGGCTGAAGTATGGACCAGATCATTGGAAACAAACAAGGGTCTATTACAACAGCCAAGCCGTGGCTCATCCTCTCCAAGCGGTTTGTTCTCTTGCCCCCTTGCCATCAGAACACAAAGCATTCCTTGGAAAGATTGATCAACACCAAATTACGAGCTCCTATGAAGAAGCAAAAGAACACAAAGAATGGTTAGCTTCTGTGGATGCTGAGATAGGGGCAATGGATAAGAATCATACTTGGGATGAAATGGAGCTTCAAAAGGGAAAGAAGGCAGTAAGTTCCAAGTGGGTATTTACAATCAAATATCAATCTAATGGGGAGATTGAGCGGTACAAAGCCAGATTGGTTGCCAGAGGTTTCACCCAGACATATGGAGCTGATTATACCGATACTTTTGCGCCAGTGGCAAAGCTTCACACAGTTAGGATCATCTTGTCCTTAGCCACAAATCTATCATGGGACCTATGGCAAATGGACATGAAGAACGCCTTTCTTCAAGGAGAATTGGAAGAAGAAGTGTACATGACTCCACCACCCGGATTAGAACACTCAATCAGCCCCGGAAAAGTCCTAAGGTTAAGAAAGGCAATTTATGGTCTAAAGCAATCACCAAGGGCCTGGTATCATAAACTGAGCTTCACTCTTGTTGCTCGAGGATTTAGCCGGTCACAAGCCGACCATACCTTGTTCACTCACCAGAGCTCCCGTGGGCTTATTGTGGTATTGGTTTATGTGGATGACTTGATCATCTCAGGTAGTGATCAAGTTGGGATTCAAGAAACCAAATCCTTCCTTAAGTCTGTTTTTGATATCAAGGACTTGGGAGAGCTTAAGTATTTCCTAGGGATAGAGATATGCCGATCCTCGGAAGGCCTATTTCTATCACAAAGGAAATATTCTCTTGATTTATTACAGGAGACAAGAAAGCTAGGATCCAAACCAGCTAAGACCCCACTTGAAGATGGCTACAAGGTCAAGAGAAAAGGGGAGAAAGAAGATGATCCGCTTGACAAGCCATTTGAAGACCCAGCACAATATCGGCGCCTAGTTGGTAAGCTCATCTATTTGACTATTACACGGCCTGACTTATGTTTTGCTGTGAATCAGGTTAGCCAACATATGAAGGAACCAACCGTGCATCATTGGAACATGGTGGAAAGAATATTGAGATACATCAAAGGTTCACCTGGCCAAGGAATTTGGATGGGGAAGAATGGCAACACTGAGATAGTTGGATACTGCGATGCGGACTATGCGGGAGACACTATGGATAGGAAGTCTACAACTGGCTATTGTACTTTCATTGGAGGCAATCTAGTAACTTGGAAGTCTAAGAAGCAGAAGGTTGTGTCATGCTCAAGTGCGGAGTCAGAATATAGAGCAATGAGGAAGTTGACAAATGAATTAGTTTGGTTGAAGGCTCTTCTCAAGGATCTTGGCATAGAAACTTCAAGTCCCATCACAATGCATTGTGACAATCAGGCAGCCATTCATATAGCAACCAATCCAGTATTTCACGAGAGGACCAAACATATTGAGATTGACTGCCACAAAGTTAGAGAGAAGATCATAGAAGGAGTGATACTTCCATGTTACACCAAGAGTGAAGACCAGTTGGCTGACATCTTCACCAAGGCTGCTAGCCTCAAAGTTTGCAACCACATCCACAGCAAACTTGGGTTAGTAGACCTTACTCATCCTTGATAATACTTGCCTGTTCCGGGAAGACCACACTCTTTTTCCCTTACCAAGGTTTTGTCCAACTGGGTTTTCCTTGGTAAGTTTTTTAATGAGGTGGTAGTCCCGGTTCCCAAACTTAGCCTTTATTCCAACACACCGGCTAAGTTTGAGGGGGAGTATTAATCAAGCTTATCATCAAGGGAGCTTAGGGAAGATGGTTGGATTTGGGTGTCCATACAAGTCCGTACGGATCCGTACAAGTCCGTACGGATCCGTACAAGGCCGTACAAGACCGTACAACCTTAGCGAGCCTCCAGAACATTTGAGGAAGCCTTTGAGAGTCTTCTAGAAGCTTGGATACGTTTGGATCATGCACCAAGCCACTTAAGTGTCCAGGTGCATTGGCACCTTGTCCTTGGTCTTCCTTCTTATCCATTTGGTCAAGGAAGGGGCTGGAAACAGGCTGGCATGGTCAAGGACGCCCAAAGACTACACACTCCTATTGGCTGGTTCAAATTAAAGTTAAACCTAGGTTCCCTTGTAATTCTCCTATAAATATGCTATGTATTTCACAAAGATCAATAAGAAATTCTTCTCTAATATTCTACTATGGTGGTTCTTCTAGTTTATCTCAAAATCTCTAAAATCTAACATGGTATCAGAGCATTGATCTTGCTCCTATCTATTCCGCTTTATTCTTGGTTATTCTCCATCATTCTCCATCATTCTCCATCATTTCTCCATCAGTTCTTGTCTTTTCTACTCATTTTCCACGTTTTTCTTCTTTATTTTCTCCTTTCTCACGCTGCTAGCTTCATTTCTCTCTGAGAGAAATTCCTCAAATCCATTGGTGCTGAGTTAAGAAAGTTGCTAGCTTTGTGATTTTCACTTCATTTTTCTTCCTTTCACGTTGCTAGCCTCATTTCTCTCTGAGAGAAATTCCTCAAATCCATTGGTGCTGAGTTGAGAAAGTTGCTAGCTTTGTGATTAAACACCAAGAAAATCATGGAAAATCTAAAAACCATGATCATTCCGGTTACCCTCAAAGGGAATAATTACTTGCTGTGGGCAAGAACAACTAAGACTGTTTTGTGTGGAAGAGGTTTGTGGAGACACATTGAGATCACACAAAACCTTAAAGAAGACACACAAGATGAAGAAAATGAGACCAAGACCGAGGAGGAAATCAAATGGTTTCAAGAAGACCAAACAGTTTTGGGTCTCCTTCAAAACTCACTAGACCCATTAATCCTAGAGGCATACTCCTATTGTGACACCGCAAAGGAGCTTTGGGATACACTAAAGAATGTCTACGGGAACATCTCCAACTTGACCCGCGTCTTCGAAGTAAAAGGGCAATCAACAATCTCAATCAAGAGGATCTAGAATTTACTCAACACTTTGGGAAATTTAGATCTCTTTGGGCTAAATTAGAGATGTTACGTCCAAGCACAAAGGATTTTTCAATCATTGAAGAAAGAAGAGAACAAGATAAGGTCTTCGGTTTGCTTCTCACACTCAATCCGACGTTTAACGACCTCATAAAGCATATCTTAAGATCGGAGAAGCTCCCTAGACTTGATGAAGTTTGTGCACAAATTCAAAAGGAACAAGGGTCCTTTGGTCTCTTTAGTGGTAAACAAGAACTCCCAATGGCCAATAAGGGCAATTACCAACCAAATCAAGGCTACAAAGGCAAGAATAGGAAAACATGCGATCATTGCAAGAAGGATGGTCATACAAAGGAGGATTGTTGGATCCTTCATCCACATCTCAAGCCCAAAGATTGGCATCCAAGGGAATTCAAGCCAAGAAAGTTCCAAGCTCATCAAGCACAAGAAACGCCAAGCTCATTAAACTCAACAAAACAACCTCAAACCGAAAGCTTGAAGCAAGGAGATGAGATGGCCATGGTAGCATATTCAAATGACGTGGTGCACAAGTCAGACTTAGAAGCACTCATTCGATCCATCGCCGCACTAAAGGAGTCCGGTATCACATACTTTGCTACTAGACCTAATAATGTTGAATTTGCGGAATAGAAGATTAGAGAGTTTGAGAGTGCTTGAAAGAGAAACGATAGAATGAGAGATAAAGAGAAGTTTCCATTAGAATTGATTAAGTGTTACAAAGGGTGTACAACATGTATATATAGAGGGGAGCCACGAAAATAGAAGGTGTAGAAGGGTTTCACAACATTAAATTTCCCTCCAATCTCTTATTTGAATTTCAAACACATCTCCTTCCTTTTCACACTTCCCGAGACACCCACTTGTGCACCCAAAGTCTTCACCCTTCTAGAAGACTTCTTAATGGACTTGCATATGTTGAATAAGGCCTCTTCTCTTTATTGGTTCTTAAGCTAATGTATTCTCTCATTATTCAACACTCCCCCTCAACCTTAGCCGTATAGAAACCAAAGGTTAAGCTTGGAACCATGATGACCCACCTCATTAAAAACCTTAGTATGGAAAACCTCATGGGACAAAACCATACTAAGGGAAAAAGAGTGTGGACTCCATGGCTAAGGAAATCATGGTCGAGACATATCTATGAGTCCAAGCTTTGAATGGATGAACTCACACACTTTTAAACTCGCTGCCTTGGTAAAAATGTCTGCTAATTGTTCTGAACTCCTTGTAAAACATGGAAGAATGACCCTTTTCTCCACCATCTCTCGTACCTTGTGACAATCCACTTCAATATGTTTTGTCCTCTCATGGAACACTGAGTTGGACGCAATGTGAATAGCAGCTTGGTTGTCACAATGCATTGTGATTGGATCTGGTGATTCAATGCCCAAATCCTTGAGAAGAGCTTTCAGCCATGTTAGCTCATTTGTGAGCTTCCTCATTGCTCTATACTCAGCTTCAGCACTTGAACATGACACAACCTTTTGTTTCTTGCTCTTCCAAGTGACCAGGTTACCTCCAATGAATGTGCAATACCCAGTGGTGGATCTTCTATCCGTTTTGTCTCCAGCCCAGTCAGCATCACAATAACCCACAATTTCTGTGCTTTTGTTACAACCCATCCAAATGCCTTGACCTGGAGCTCCTTTGAGATATTTGAGAATCTGATCCACCATGCTCCAATGGTGCACTTTTGGAGCTTGCATATGTTGACTCACCTGGTTCACAGCAAAACACAAATCAGGACGAGTTATGGTAAGATAAATCAACTTACCAACCATTCTCCGATATTGCTTGACATCTTCAAAAGGTTTATCTTCAATCTCCCCCTCTCGTATGACTTTGTATCCTTCTTCTAAGGGAGTCTTTGCTGGTTTGGCTCCTAGCTTTCCTGCCCCAGCCAATAGATCAAGAGTGTACTTCCTTTGGGATAAGAAGAGTCCTTCATTGGACCTATAGACTTCAATCCCTAGAAAATATTTCAACTCTCCAAGATCTTTAATATCAAACACAGATTTTAAATATGCTTTTGTATCTTTAATACCTACCTTGTCATTCCCAGAGATGATAATATCATCCACATAAATGAGAATGACTACAATACTTTCTTGGCTTTGCAAGGTGAAAAGTGTATGATCTGCCTCGGACTTCTTGAAGCCTTTACTCTTGAGTGTTGTACTCAACTTGTGGTACCATGCTCGAGGAGATTGCTTCAGTCCATAGATTGCTTTCTTGAGTCTCAACACCTTTCCTGGTGCAATTGAGTCCTCCAAGCCTGGTGGTGGAGTCATGTAGACTTCATCCTCTAGTTCCCCTTGCAAGAATGCATTCTTGACGTCCATCTGCCAAAGATCCCATTCCAAGTTAGTAGCTAAGGATAAAATAACTCTTACCGTATGAAGTTTTGCCACAGGTGCAAATGTGTCAAGGTAGTCCTCTCCATAGGTTTGAGTAAATCCTCTAGCCACCAGCCTAGCCTTGTAATACTCTATTTCTCCATCACTTCTATACTTGATAGTGAAGATCCATCTCGAGCTTACGGCCTTCTTCCCTTTTGGCAGTTCAGCTTCATCCCAAGTGTGGTTGATTTCCATAGCTTTCTTTTCTTCACCAATAGCATCTCTCCATTCTTTAAGCTCCTTGGCTTCTTCATAGGTTGTTGGAATCTCAGCTACATCCAACTTGCCCATGTAGGCTTGATGTTCCAATGGGAAATGAGCTAGAGTGCAAACAGCTTGAATGGGATGAGCAACTGCCTTGTTGTTGTAGTACACTCGGGTTTGCTTCCAATGTTCTGGTCCAAACCTTTGTCTTGTACTTCTCCTTAAACCCTCTTCTTGATCTTGAACTTGAGGTTCTGGCCCTTCAAAGTCAGAATCTGAGGTTTGAGCTTCTTCTTGACTTTCCGGACTCCCTTCACTTTGATCATGAACCGCTTCATTGCGAACTTCTAATTCATTTTGATCATGAATTGTTGAGTCTTGTTGAGCCACTACTGGATCCTCTTGTTTATTGCCTCCCTCAGGATCAAAGGGTATAGTTTCTTCATTTGATTGAGATGTGCTTGTACTAGCTTCTGGCTGATGTAATCCAAGGTTTTCCAAGATTTTTCTCAAATTGCTAGCTCGGTCTGATGATGAGGATGATAGATTCTCCAATTCTTTCCAGTTCTTCTCATCATAGAACCCTTTCGTTTCAACAAACTTCACGTCCCTTGAGACTAGAATCTTCCTTGTTTCCGGAACAAACCATTTGTAACCTTTTTGTGTTGTGGAGTATCTAATGAACATGCTCTTCACACTTTTAGCTTCCAACTTGTTTCTTTGTTCTCCTGGGATTAATACAAAACAAACACACCCAAACACACGTAAGTGGTTAATGGCGGGTTTAGAGTTGTTTAATACCTCAAATGGAGAGTGATCATCCAAAATTTTTGTTGGCATTCGGTTGATCAAATAGCATGCTGAAAGCACAGCATCTCCCCAAAATCTCTTGGGAACACTTGTGTGGAACATCATAGACCGAGCTACTTCCATTAAGTGCCTATTCTTTCTTTCAGCAACTCCATTTTGCTGAGGAGTGTATGGGCAGCTGGTTTGATGGACTATCCCATGGTGTGCTAAGTGTTGTTTGAAGGCATGGCTTGTGTACTCTCCACCATTATCTGATCTAAAAATTTTAATCTTGGCATTATAATGGTTAGTCACATATGCTTGAAAATTTCTAAACGCTTCTAGAACTCTATCTTTGGATGGAAGAAGTGTTAGCCATGTATATTTTGATTTTTCATCTATGAAGGTGACAAAGTATTTATGATGTTCTCTAGATTCACATGGTGATGTCCAAACATCAGAATGAACTAAATCAAAACACTTTTCATAGATAGTTGGAGACTTGGAAAACACAGATTTACAATGTTTGCCAAGTATACAAGCTTCACATTCATCATTTTTGAAAGAAATCCTAGGCAACAATAGTTCTAATGCTCTAGAGTGCGGATGACCTAGCCTTGCATGCCAAATTGAACTACTAACATTAGAAACATTCAAACTAAAACTACAAAATAAATTGGAGTCCGGCTTGTTATTTTCAAGAACATACAGCTCCTCCTTTGCTACTCCTTTTCCGAGTAGTTTCATGGTCTCAATATCCTGAAAGTGTACATCATTAGGACCAAATATAGCATAACAATTCAAATCAGATGTAACTTTCTTTACGGATAACAAATTTGAAGTAAACTTAGGCATGTAGAAAGCGTTTGAATCTTTTCCAAATAACCTAAGATTTCCTACTCCATCAATAGGAATACTATCTCCATTTGCTATAATGACATTACCTACAGCGGGTTTTATGTTATTCATTAGATGTGCATCACTTATCATATGATGTGATGCACCAGAATCTACAATCAAAGGCTTTGAAATGTTTTGAGCATGAAGAGAGTTTCCAGAAACCATACCAGACCTACCAGCCTCTTTCAAGGCTTTGGTGAGAGCTTCCAAATCTGATTTCCTCACAAATTCAGATTCTTGTTGATATGGCACCAAAACTCTCATGTCTCCTTCTTCAGCCCTCTTGGATGTCCCAGCCTGATTCCCAGCCACTTCTTGGGAGACATTAGCTCTTGGTTCCTTCCACCAGCTTGGTTTTAGATGAGGATGGAGCTTCCAGCATTTTTCCTTTGTGTGCCCCTCTTTCTTGCAATGCTCACAGATTGCATTTGATCCCACTTTCTTGTTCTGGTTTGATCCCAACGGTTTGTAAAATCCTTTGTTGGCATCACCCAGCTCTACTTTGTTAGCCATAGCCAGCTCGCCCTTTCCCCCAAATAGACCATGAGATCCTTGCTCTTTTTGTATCTTGGAGCACACTTCATCTAGGCTGGGGAGATTGTCTGCCCTAAGAAGGTGCTTAATGAGATACTTGTAAGTTGGATTTAAGGTCAATAACAGACCAAAGACCTTGTCTTGTTCGCGCCTCTCATTTAACACCAAAGGATCAATCGTGCTTGGCCTTAACATTTCTAGTTCAGCCCACAATGATCTGAATTTGCCAAAGTGCTTTGTAAACTCCAAATCTTCTTGGCTTAGATCATTGATAGCCTTCTTGACTTCATAGATTCTGCTCAAGTTTGAAGTATTCCCATACACGGTTTGAAGAGTATCCCACAATTCCTTTGCATTTTCACAGTAGGAGTAGGCTTCAAGGATGGATGCTTCAAGAGAGTTCTGGATGATTCCGAGCACCATTTGGTCCTCTTGGAACCACTTATCTTCATAATTACCGATGGCTTCTTCTCCATCTTTTGGATCTTGTCCTTTCAAGACATGGCTCCAAAGCCCACGACCACATAGAGCTGTTCTTATCATTCTTGACCACAGCAAATAGTTGACACCCTTCAAGATGACTGGAATAACAATTGGTTTAGAATTTTCCATGGTGTTTCAAGATTTATTCACCGGATAATTCTATTAACCAGAGGATTAAGAGATTTTCTCAAGAAAATATTAGAAAAGCTTCAAGAAATACACTTTTTCAGCCTTTTCACAACTCAAGAGTCAATGACTTTGAGGACTAAATCTCAGAGTGAAAAAGGATTGACAAAGACTATTCCTAGAATTTTAGAGTGAAAAAGAAAATTTTAGAGAAGCTTCAAGAAATACACTTTTTCAGCCTTTTCACAACTCAAGAGTCAATGACTTTGAGGACTAAATCTCAGAGTGAAAAAGGATTGACAAAGAGTATTCCCAGAATTTTAAAGGAAGAGATTTGAAAATGGGATAACAAGAGCTTGATTTAGTTAAGAACCTTGCTCTGATACCATGTTGAATTTGCGGAATAGAAGATTAGAGAGTTTGAGAGTGCTTGAAAGAGAAACGATAGAATGAGAGATAAAGAGAAGTTTCCATTAGAATTGATTAAGTGTTACAAAGGGTGTACAACATGTATATATAGAGGGGAGCCACGAAAATAGAAGGTGTAGAAGGGTTTCACAACATTAAATTTCCCTCCAATCTCTTATTTGAATTCCAAACACATCTCCTTCCTTTTCACACTTCCCGAGACACCCACTTGTGCACCCAAAGTCTTCACCCTTCTAGAAGACTTCTTAATGGACTTGCATATGTTGAATAAGGCCTCTTCTCTTCATTGGGTCTTAAGCTAATGTATTCTCTCATTATTCAACAAATAAGACTAGTACTTCTCTTGTTATTGATTCTGGAGCTTCTCATCACATGATTAGTAATCCAAATTTGATTAGTAACATTAAAACTGCTAGTGGAAATGTAGTGATTGCTAATGGTGATAGGATACCGGTTAAAGGAATAGGAAGTTTAAAACTATTTGACAAAGAATCTCAAGCTTTCTACATGCCATCTTTCACTTCGAATCTTGTATCGGTTAAGAGAGCTACTACTGATCTTGATGCTTATGCTATCTTTGGGCCTAATAGTTTCCATTTTCAGGATATTAAGACCGGAAGGGTTCTTGGAGAAGGAAACACAAAAGGAGACTTATACATCTTAGAAGATTCTTCAAGCAATCTTACTTTATCAAGTTTTAATTCATGCTTAGCTAGTAGTTCTAATGCAATATGGCACGCTAGATTGGGACATCCTCACTCGCGTGCCTTGGAAATAACCTAATATTTCGTTTAATATCTCGGTGTCTGAGTCTTGCATTTTAGGAAAACATTGTAAAAGTGTATTTCCTAAATCCTCTACCATATATGAAAAATGTTTTGATTTGGTCCACTCGGATGTATGGACTTCCCCATGTTTATCAAGAGATAATAATAAGTACTTTGTGACATTCATTGATGAAAAGTCGAAATACACTTGGATCACCTTAATGCCATCTAAAGATAGAGTATTTGACGCTTTCATTAATTTTCAGAACTACATTACTAATCAATTCAAAACAAATGTTAAGGTACTTCGAACGGATAATAGAGGGGAATATACAAGCCACAAATTCAAAGAACACCTAGCTAAGCATGGAATAATCCACCAAACGAGCTGCCCATACACACCTCAACAAAATGGTGTAGCTGAAAGAAAGAATAGACATCTCATGGAAGTAGCTAGAGCTATGATGTTCCATTCTAACTTGCCAAGAAACTTCTGGGGAGATGCAGTCATGACGGCTTGCTATCTTATCAACCGAATTCCAACAAGAGTCCTAAAGGACGTCTCTCCCTTTGAAGTTTTAAATCACAATAAACCCTATATCAATCACTTACGAGTTCTTGGGTGTTTGTGTTTTGTATTTGTCCCAGGTACTCAGAGGGACAAACAAGAAGCCAAAAGCACAAGATGTGTATTCATAGGCTATTCTACCACTCAAAAGGGGTATAAATGCTATGACCCCATACGGAAGTGTACCCTGGTTTCAAGAGACGTGAAGTTCATAGAAAACCAAGGGTACTTTGACAAGAAACAAAATTGAGTTATGAGCTTTCTTTCCACCAAGAGTTTTTCCTCCTTTGCTATAAACTTGGCAAATCCTCGGGAAACACCTTCCCGGCTTGATCTTCACGCACTTGAGGCACCTCCAGCCCTCAAGATTTTCCTTGATCTTCAACTAGCCTTTCCTAGGCTCCTTAGGTCAACTCTTATGTGCATCCACATGCAGCACACACCATCAGCACATTTAAAGCGCCGTTCTTCTCGACTAACCACTTACACAACTCAGAAACCAATGGTTCCAAGGACTAAATCTCAGTGTGTAAGAGCCAGCCAAGTCTTTACAAACAGCCAACACCATCCAGACCCTTCTTTGACCCGTTGGAGAAAAAGATTCTTCAAGGGCTTTGGAACCACTCACGTTTCTTTTTCTTGTCAGCTCCACTTCTTCCACCTTTGATACCATCTTCCTTGTCTCCCCCAGCCATGTCAACGCCACCAATTCTCAATCCTTCAACCTTTGCTCCACCTTAGGTATGAACGGATTGAACTCTCCAAGACTGGCTGAGTGTGGACACTCTTCCAAGCCCGAATTTTAGTATAGTTTCAGGTCTTGGAAGAACGTTAGATAGATGTATGAGGTTGGAGCAACACTTAAGAATCTCTACATTGTTCAAAATATAAGTTTCCAAGCACAAATCCTTCAAGAACCAGAGATATACTCTTATGTCTTATGCTTATGCTTGAAAAATTATTTTCAGATACAAAAGAGATTTATGTGAGTTTAGGGACAAGAAAAACGTGAGAGTATAGAGAAAATAGAGTATTTTGGATTTGTGGGAGAATAAGAACAAGAGTGTGAAAGAAAACCGAAAAAGAGTAGAAATTGCGGAAGCATGGTCTGGGTTTGTCAAGGTTCAAAAACGTGGTTTACATCTCTCATGTTCAGGGCTAGACATCTGAAAAATGGAGCTCATGGGGCTGGACGTCCATGAGTGTAGCCACAACCAAGAACACAACCTGCTCTGATACCATGTTGAAAAATACAACACCTTAAGGATCTTGATGCTTAGCTAGGTGTTCTTTGAATTTGTGGCTTGTATATTCCCCTCCATTATCCGTTCGAAGTACCTTAACATTTGTTTTGAATTGATTAGTAATGTAGTTCTGAAAATTAATGAAAGCGTCAAATACTCTATCTTTAGATGGCATTAAGGTGATCCAAGTGTATTTCGACTTTTCATCAATGAATGTCACAAAGTACTTATTATTATCTCTTGATAAACATGGGGAAGTCCATACATCCGAGTGGACCAAATCAAAACATTTTTCATATATGGTAGAGGATTTAGGAAATACACTTTTACAATGTTTTCCTAAAATACAAGACTCACAAACCGAGTTATTAAACGAAATATTAGGCAATATTATTTCCAAGGCACGCGAGTGAGGATGTCCCAATCTAGCGTGCCATATTGCATTAGAACTACTAGCTATGCATGAATTAAAACTTGATAAAGTAGGATTGCTTGAAGAATCTTCTAAGATGTATAAGTCTCCTTTTGTGTTTCCTTCTCCAAGAACCCTTCCGATTTTAATATCCTGAAAATGGAAACTATTAGGCCCAAAGATAGCATAAGCATCAAGATCAGTAGTAGCTCTCTTAACCGATACAAGATTCGAAGTGAAAGATGACATGTAGAAAGCTTGAGATTCTTTGTCAAATAGTTTTAAACTTCCTATTCCTTTAACCGGTATCCTATCACCATTAGCAATCACTACATTTCCACTAGTAGTTTTAATGTTACTAATCAAATTTGGATTACTAATCATGTGATGAGAAGCTCCAGAATCAATAACAAGAGAAGTACTAGTCTTATTAGGTTTAGTAGCAAAGTATGTGATACCGGACTCCTTTAGTGCGGCGATGGATCGAATGAGTGCTTCTAAGTCTGACTTGCGCACCACGTCATTTGAATATGCTACCATGGCCATCTCATCTCCTTGCTTCAAGCTTTCGGTTTGAGGTTGTTTTGTTGAGTTTGATGAGCTTGGCGTTTCTTGTGCTTGATGAGCTTGGAACTTTCTTGGCTTAAATTTTCCCTTGGATGCCAATCTTTGGGCTTGAGATGTGGATGAAGGATCCAGCAATCCTCCTTTGTATGACCATCCTTCTTGCAATGATCGCATGTTTTCCTATTCTTGCCTTTGTAGCCTTGATTTGGTTGGTAATTGCCCTTATTGGCCATTGGGAGTTCTTGTTTACCACTAAAGAGACCAAAGGACCCTTGTTCCTTTTGAATATGTGCACAAACTTCATCAAGTCTAGGGAGCTTCTCCGATCTTAAGATATGCTTTATGAGGTCATTAAACGCCGGATTGAGTGTGAGAAGCAAACCGAAGACCTTATCTTGTTCTCTTCTTTCTTCAATGATTGAAAAATCCTTTGTGCTTGGATGTAACATCTCTAATTCAGCCCAAAGAGATCTAAATTTCCCAAAGTGTTGAGTAAATTCTAGATCCTCTTGATTGAGATTGTTGATTGCCCTTTTTACTTCGAAGACGCGGGTCAAGTTGGAGATGTTCCCGTAGACATTCTTTAGTGTATCCCAAAGCTCCTTTGTGGTGTCACAATAGGAGTATGCCTCTAGGATTGATGGGTCTAGTGAGTTTTGAAGGAGACCCAAAACCGTTTGGTCTTCTTGAAACCATTTGATTTCCTCCTCGGTCTTGGTTTCATTTTCTTCATCTTGTGTGTCTTCTTTAGGGTTTTGTGTGATCTCAATGTGTCTCCACAAACCTCTTCCACACAAAGCAGTCTTAGTTGTTCTTGCCCACAGCAAGTAATTATTCCCTTTGAGGGTAACCGGAATGATCATGGTTTTTAGATTTTCCATGATTTTCTTGGTGTTTAATCACAAAGCTAGCAACTTTCTCAACTCAGCACCAATGGATTTGAGGAATTTCTCTCAGAGAGAAATGAGGCTAGCAACGTGAAAGGAAGAAAATGAAGTGAAAATCACAAAGCTAGCAACTTTCTCAACTCAGCACCAATGGATTTGAGGAATTTCTCTCAGTGAGAAATGAAGCTAGCAGCGTGAGAAAGGAGAAAATAAAGAAGAAAAACGTGGAGAATGAGTAGAAATGACAAGAACTGATGGAGAAATGATGGAGAAATGATGGAGAAATGATGGAGAATGATGGAGAATGATGGAGAATAACCAAGAATAAAGCAGAATAGATAGGAGCAAGATCAATGCTCTGATACCATGTTAGATTTTAGAGATTATAAATGAGAGCTTTTGAGATAAACTAGAAGAAACACCATAGTAGAATATTAGAGAAGAATTTCTTATTGATCTTTGTGAAATACATAGCATATTTATAGGAGAATTACAAGGGAACCTAGGTTTAACTTTAATTTGAACCAGCCAATAGGAGTGTAGTCTTTGGGCGTCCTTGACCATGCCAGCCTGTTTCCAGCCCCTTCCTTGACCAAATGGATAAGAAGGAAGACCAAGGACAAGGTGCCAATGCACCTGGACACTCAAGTGGCTTGGTGCATGATCCAAACGTTTCCAAGCTTCTAGAAGACTCTCGAAGGCTTCCTCAAATGTTCCGGAGGCTCCCTATGGTCGTACGGACTTGTACGGATCCGTACAGACTTGTACGGACTTGTACGGATCCGTACGGACTTGTACGGATCCGTACGGACTTGTACGGACACCCAAATCCAACCATCTTCCCTAAGCTCCCTTGATGATAAGCTTGATTAATACAAACATCAGAATGAATTAAATCAAAACACTTTTCATAGATAGTTGGAGACTTGGAAAACACAGATTTACAATGTTTGCCAAGTATACAAGCTTCACATTCATAATTTTTGAAAGAAATCCTAGGCAACAATAGTTCTAATGCTCTAGAGTGCGGATTGTAGAATTTAGAGGATATGAAGGTGATTTTAAGGGAAGAAGATTAGAAGAGAAGAGTAATGAAGATGATGAATAGAAGTTTTTTAGAGAAGAACTTCAATATTTTCGTGTGTTATGTTTCCTTACAATCCCATACACATATATGCACGCTTTACATGAATTATTGAGTGAAAAATATCTCACCAACACCTCTACACAAGTATAGGCGAGCCATGCTTCTCCCAACTGCTCCCACCTACTCCTCTTTGCAACTTGCTCCACTTGTGCTGGGTGAGAAAAAACTGGTCTGCTTCTAACCAATTCAGTTCCTTCTCCACTTCTTGTTTGGCCTCGTTTTAGTTGATCTTAGCTACTCATTGGTGCTTAATTTCATATCCAAGCAAGACTTTATTCTTCTTCTCTTCCTTACTTGTTTTGCATGGTATACCTTCTCTTTTTACTCCTGAGCTTTCACCATATTCCAACACACTTGCTATACATGCTAACTCTTTCCCTTTGATATTGTCCCCTCTCCTTTCACATGCACAGACCTTCCCATCCATATTCTCAACACTCCCCCTCAAGATAGGCTGGTAGGGGTCCTTTAAGCCGATCTTGCCATGGATGTATTCACAGATGCGTGAAGAAGTAGCCTTGGTAAATATATCCGCCATTTGTTCTCCACTCTTCACAAACTTGGGAACCACAACTCCCTCCTGAATCTTGTCTCGGATGAAATGACAATCCACCTCAATGTGTTTTGTCCTTTCATGAAACACCGGGTTTGAAGCTATGTGTATTGCTGCTTGGTTATCACAATATAATGTCATTGGTTTATCTTCTTGAACTCCCAAGTCATGTAGAAGCGCCTTCAGCCATATCATTTCTTTTGTGGCTTCTCTCATTGCTCTATACTCAGCTTCAGCACTAGATAGAGAGATTACCTTTTGTTTTTTGCTTCTCCAGGTGACAAGATTCCCACCTACGAATGTACAATAACCGGTTGTAGACTTTCTATCTTGTCTATCTCCAGCCCAATCCGCATCACAAAACGCTTCTACATCTGCTCTTCCATGACACTCTAGCCAAATACCTCTTCCTGGGTTCCCTTTTAGATATCTCAAGATCCTTTCAATCATTCCCCAATGGTGTGTTGTTGGCGCTTGCATGTGTTGACTTACTTTATTCACCGCAAAACAAATATCCGGCCTTGTAATGGTCAAATAGATTAGTTTACCAACTAACCTTTGGTACTGCTTGATGTCAGACCATATCTCCACGTTGCACTCTTCTTGATAACCTTCTTCAATAGGAGTCTTAGCCGGTTTACACCCAAGCTTCCCAGTTTCTTTTAGTAAGTCGATCACATACTTCTTTTGCGATATAAACATTCCCTTTGTCTCTCTGCTCATCTCAATGCCTAGGAAGTATTTGAGCTCTCCTAGGTCTTTTATATCAAAAGTAGAGTTTAGATCATCCTTAGTCCGTTTCATCTCCTCACAATCACTTCCTGTAACAATAATGTCATCCACGTAGATGAGCACCACAACTATCCCTTCTTTGCTCTTTTTGGTAAAGAGAGAGTGATCCGCTTCAGATTTTACAAACCCTTTCTCCAACAGGCACCGGCTTAACGTTGGTACCAAGCTCTCGGAGATTGCTTCAAGCCGTATATAGCCTTCTTTAATCTACACACTTGATCTGAACTTGCTCCATAACCGTCTGGAAGTTCCATAAACACTTCTTCTTCTAAATCCCCTTGTAAGAAAGCGTTTCTCACATCCATTTGCCACAAATTCCATGACAGATTAATGGCAATGGATAGTAGAACCCTCACCGAGTGCAACTTCGCTACTAGAGCAAAAGTTTCAGTATAATCTTCTCCATATACTTGTGTATATCCTTTTGCCACTAGTCTAGCTTTATACCTCTCAATTTCACCGTTGCTCTTGTATTTGATAGTATACACCCATCTACATCCCACAAGTTTCTTCCCGCTGGGCAATTTTGTCAAGTCCCAAGTATTATTTCTCAACATAGATGCAATCTCTTCCCCCATGGCATCAACCCATAACTTGTCCATGCTTGCTTCCTCATAAGAATTAGGTACTTTTCTATCAATAGTGCTCCGAAATGCCTGATGATCAGCTGGAGTATTAGAAATCGAGTAGTATTCCTCAATAGGATATCTTATGGCTATCTTCTCTTCTTGTGCGGTGTTATGCTTAGGGGACAAGAAGGAGATGCTGTCGCCAATAGGATCAGGATCTAAGCCTGCCGTACGCCCAGTACATCCCTCTCTTATCCCAAGCACAACCTCAGTTCCCATGTGATCTTAATGAGCCATAGCCATCCCATTGTAATACACTCTAGTATTTTTCCAATTTTCAGGTCCGTGTCTTATCCTTTGGCTTCTTCTTAACTGAGGAGCTTGCACTTCTTCCATTTCTTCAGATTCTATCTCCCCCTCACCTCTTGTACTCTCCTCTTCTTCTACCAGTTCTGGGTCTAATGGTACAGTATCTGGAACTATCGGAAGCTGCTCACTTTCTTCTACTTCTTCTTCACCCCTCTGCTCATTATCATCACTCTCCCGGCCATCTATGCTTTCCCAAATGCTTCTTAGAACTTGATCTCTATCTGCATTTGAGTTCACAATCTCATCTAATTCTTCCCATTTCTTTTTCTCTAAGTAACCATACTCTTCCTCAAATTGCACCTCCCTTGACACATACATTCTATTACTCTCTGGGTTAAGACATTTGTATCCCTTTTGAGTGCTTGAGTATCCCACAAACACACACTTAATACTCTTCGGCTCTAACTTATTTCTTTGTGCTTCTGGAACAAGAACGTAACATCTACACCAAAAGACTCTCAAGTGACTGATACTCGGCTTCACACCATTCAAAACTTCAAATGGTGACTTGTAACTCAAGCTTTCAGTGGGTATGCGGTTGATTAAGTAAGCTGCCGCCATCACTGCATTTCAGGGGGAGTATTAATCAAGCTTATCATCAAGGGAGCTTAGAGAAGATGGTTGGATTTGGGTGTCCGTACAAGTCCGTACGGATCCGTACAAGTCCGTACGGATCCGTACAAGTCCGTACAAGTCTGTACGGATCCGTACAAGTCCGTACGACCATAGGGAGCCTCCGGAACATTTGAGGAAGCCTTCGAGAGTCTTCTAGAAGCTTGGAAACGTTTGGATCATGCACCAAGCCACTTGAGTGTCCAGGTGCATTGGCACCTTGTCCTTGGTCTTCCTTCTTATCCATTTGGTCAAGGAAGGGGCTGGAAACAGGCTGGCATGGTCAAGGACGCCCAAAGACTATACTCCTATTGGCTGGTTCAAATTAAAGTTAAACCTAGGTTCCCTTGTAATTCTCCTATAAATATGCTATGTATTTCACAAAGATCAATAAGAAATTCTTCTCTAATATTCTACTATGGTGTTTCTTCTACTTTATCTCAAAATCTCTCATTTATAATCTCTAAAATCTAACATGGTATCAGAGCATTGATCTTGCTCCTATCTATTCCGCTTTATTCTTGGTTATTCTCCATCATTCTCCATCATTCTCCATCATTTCTCCATCATTTCTCCATCAGTTCTTGTCATTTCTACTCATTCTCCACGTTTTTCTTCTTTATTTTCTCCTTTCTCACGCTGCTAGCTTCATTTCTCTCTGAGAGAAATTCCTCAAATCCATTGGTGCTGAGTTGAGAAAGTTGCTAGCTTTGTGATTTTCACTTCATTTTTCTTCCTTTCACGTTGCTAGCCTCATTTCTCTCTGAGAGACATTCCTCAAATCCATTGGTGCTGAGTTGAGAAAGTTGCTAGCTTTGTGATTAAACACCAAGAAAATCATGGAAAATCTAAAAACCATGATCATTCCGGTTACCTTCAAAGGGAATAATTACTTGTTGTGGGCAAGAACAACTAAGACTGCTTTGTGTGGAAGAGGTTTGTGGAGACACATTGAGATCACACAAAACCTTAAAGAAGACACACAAGATGAAGAAAATGAGACCAAGACCGAGGAGGAAATCAAATGGTTTCAAGAAGACCAAACAGTTTTGGGTCTCCTTCAAAACTCACTAGACCCATCAATCCTAGAGGCATACTCCTATTGTGACACCACAAAGGAGCTTTGGGATACACTAAAGAATGTCTACGGGAACATATCCAACTTGACCCGCGTCTTCGAAGTAAAAAGGGCAATCAACAATCTCAATCAAGAGGATCTAGAATTTACTCAACACTTTGGGAAATTTAGATCTCTTTGGGCTGAATTAGAGATCTTACGTCCAAGCACAAAGGATTTTGCAATCATTGAAGAAAGAAGAGAACAAGATAAGGTCTTCGGTTTGCTTCTCACACTCAATCTGACGTTTAACGACCTCATAAAGCATATCTTAAGATCGGAGAAGCTCCCTAGACTTGATGAAGTTTGTGCACAAATTCAAAAGGAACAAGGGTCCTTTGGTCTCTTTAGTGGTAAACAAGAACTCCCAATGGCCAATAAGGGCAATTACCAACCAAATCAAGGCTACAAAGGCAAGAATAGGAAAACATGCGATCATTGCAAGAAGGATGGTCATACAAAGGAGGATTGCTGGATCCTTCATCCACATCTCAAGCCCAAAGATTGGCATCCAAGGGAATTCAAGCCAAGAAAGTTCCAAGCTCATCAAGCACAAGAAACGCCAAGCTCATCAAACTCAACAAAACAACCTCAAACCGAAAGCTTGAAGCAAGGAGATGAGATGGCCATGGTAGCATATTCAAATGACGTGGTGCGCAAGTCAGACTTAGAAGCACTCATTCGATCCATCGCCGCACTAAAGGAGTCTGGTATCACATACTTTGCTACTAAACCTAATAAGACTAGTACTTCTCTTGTTATTGATTCTGGAGCTTCTCATCACATGATTAGTAATCCAAATTTGATTAGTCACATTAAAATTACTAGTGGAAATGTAGTGATTGCTAATGGTGATAGGATACCGGTTAAAGGAATAGGAAGTTTAAAACTATTTGACAAAGAATCTCAAGCTTTCTACATGCCATCTTTCACTTCGAATCTTGTATCGGTTAAGAGAGCTACTACTGATCTTGATGCTTATGCTATCTTTGGGCCTAATAGTTTTCATTTTCAGGATATTAGGACCGGAAGGGTTCTTGGAGAAGGAAACACAAAAGGAGACTTATACATCTTAGAAGATTCTTCAAGCAATCATACTTTATCAAGTTTTAATTCATGCTTAGCTAGTAGTTCGAATGCAATATGGCACGCTAGATTGGGACATCCTCACTCACGTGCCTTGGAAATAATATTGCCAAATATTTCATTTAATAACTCGGTTTGTTAGTCTTGTATTTTAGGAAAACATTGTAAAAATGTATTTCTTAAGTCCTCTATCATTTATGAAAAATAATTTGATTTGGTCCACTCGGATGTATGGACTTCCCCATGTTTATCAAGAGATAATAATAAGTACTTTGTGACATTCATTGATGAAAAGTCGAAATACACTTGGATCACCTTAATGCCATCTAAAGATAGAGTATTTGACGCTTTCATTAATTTTCAGAACTACATTACTAATCAATTCAAAACAAATGTTAAGGTACTTCGAACGGATAATGGAGGGGAATATACAAGCCACAAATTCAAAGAACACCTAGCTAAGCATGGAATAATCCACCAAACGAGCTGCCCATACACACCTCAACAAAATGGTGTAGCTGAAAGAAAGAATAGACATATCATGGAAGTAGCTAGAGCTATGATGTTCCATTCCAACTTGCTATTGAATAATGAGAGAATACATTAGCTTAAGACCCAAAGAAGAGAAGAGGCTTTATTCAACATATGCAAGCCCATTAAGAAGTCTTCTAGAAGGGTGAAGACTTTGGGTGCACAAGTGGGTGTCTCGGGAAGTGTGAAAAGGAAGGAGATGTGTTTGAATTTCAAATAAGAGATTGGAGGGAAATTTGAATGTTGTGAAACCCTTCTTCACCTCTTAATTTCGTGGCTCTCCTCTATATATACATGTTGTACACCCTTTATAACACTTAATCAATTCTAATGGAAACTTCTCTTTATCTCTCATTCTATTGTTTCTCTTTCAAGCACTCTCAAACTCTCTAATCTTCTATTCCGCAAATTCAACATGGTATCAGAGCAAGGTTCTTAACTAAATCAAGCTCTTGTTATCCCATTTTCAAATCTCTTCTTTTAAAATTCTGGGAATACTCTTTGTCAATCCTTTTTCACTCTGAGACTTAGTCCTCAAAGTCATTGACTCTTGAGTTGTGAAAAGGCTGAAAAAGTGTATTTCTTGAAGCTTCTCTAAAATTTTCTTTTTTTCACTCTAAAATTCTGGGAATACTCTTTGTTAATCCTTTTTCACTCTGAGACTTAGTCCTCAAAGTCATTGACTCTTGAGTTGTGAAAAGGCTGAAAAAGTGTATTTCTTGAAGCTTCTTTTATAATTTCTTGAGAAAATCTCTTAATCCTTTGGTTAATAGAATTATCCGGTGAATAAATCTTGAAACACCATGGAAAACTCTAAACCAATTGTTATTTTAGTCATCTTGAAGGGTGTCAACTATTTGCTGTGGTCAAGAATGATAAGAATAGCTCTATGTGGTCGTGGGCTTTGGAGCCATGTCTTGAAAGGACAAGATCCAAAATATGGAGAAGAAGCCATCGGTAATTATGAAGATAAGTGGTTCCAAGAGGATCAAATGGTGCTCGGAATCATCCAGAACTCTCTTGAAGCATCCATCCTTGAAGCCTACTCCTACTGTGAAAATGCAAAGGAATTGTGGGATACTCTTCAAACTGTGTATGGGAATACTTCAAACTTGAGCAGAATCTATGAAGTCAAGAAGGCTATCAATGATCTAAGCCAAGAAGATTTGGAGTTTACAAAGCACTTTGGCAAATTCAGATCATTGTGGGCTGAACTAGAAATGTTAAGGCCAAGCACGATTGATCCTTTAGTGTTAAATGAGAGGCGCGAACAAGACAAGGTCTTTGGTCTGCTATTAACCTTAAATCCAACTTACAAGGATCTCATTAAGCACCTCCTTAGGGCAGACAATCTCCCCAGTCTAGATGAAGTGTGCTCCAAGATACAAAAGGAGCAAGGATCTCATGGTCTATTTGGGGGAAAAGGCGAGCTGGTTATGGCTAACAAAGTAGAGTTGGGTGAAGCAAACAAAGGATTTTACAAACCTTTGGGATCAAACCAGAACAAGAAAGTGGGATCAAATGCAATCTGTGAGCATTGCAAGAAAGAGGGGCACACAAAGGAAAAATGCTGGAAGCTCCATCCTCATCTAAAACCAAGCTGGTGGAAGGAACCAAGAGCTAATGTCTCCCAAGAAGTGGCTGGGAATCAGGCTGGGACATCCAAGAGGGCTGAAGAAGGAGAAATGAGAGCTTTGGTGCCATATCAACAAGAATCTGAATTTGTAAGGAAATCAGATTTGGAAGCTCTCATCAATGCCTTGAAAGAGGCTGGTAGGTCTGGTATGGTTTCTGGAAACTCTCTTCATGCTCAAAACATTTCAAAGCCTTTGATTGTAGATTCTGGTGCATCACATCATATGATAAGTGATGCACATCTAATGAATAACATAAAACCGGCTGTAGGTAATGTCATTATAGCAAATGGAGATAGTATTCCAATTGATGGAGTAGGAAATCTTAGGTTATTTGGAAAAGATTCAAACGCTTTCTACATGCCTAAATTTACTTCAAATTTGTTATCCGTAAAAAAAGTTACATCTGATTTGAATTGTTATTTGGTCCTAATGATGTACACTTTCAGGATATTGAGACCATGAAACTACTCGGAAAAGGAGTAGCAAAGGAGGAGCTGTATGTTCTTGAAAATAACAAGCCGGACTCTAATTTATTTTGTAGTTTTAGTCTGAATGTTTCTAATGTTAGTAGTTCAATTTGGCATGCAAGGCTAGGTCATCCGCACTCTAGAGCATTAGAACTATTGTTGCCTAGGATTTCTTTCAAAAATGATGAATGTGAAGCTTGTATACTTGGTAAACATTGCAAATCTGTGTTTTCCAAGTCTCCAACTATCTATGAAAAGTGTTTTGATTTAATTCATTCTGATGTTTGGACCTCACCATGTGAATCTAGAGAACATCATAAATACTTTGTCACCTTCATAGATGAAAAATCAAAATATACATTGCTAACACTTATTCCATCCAAAGATAGAGTTCTAGAAGCATTTAGAAATTTTCAAGCATATGTGACTAACCATTATAATGCCAAGATTAAAATTTTTAGATCAGATAATGGTGGAGAGTACACAAGCCATTCCTTCAAACAACACTTAGCACATCATGGGATAGTCCATCAAACCAGCTGCCCATACACTCCTCAGCAAAATGGAGTTGCTGAAAGAAAGAATAGGCATTTAATGGAAGTGGCCCGGTCTATGATGTTCCACACAAGTGTTCCCAAGAGATTTTGGGGAGATGCTGTGGTTTCAGCATGCTATTTGATCAACCGGATGCCAACAAAAATCTTGGATGATCACTCTCCATTTGAGGTATTAAACAACTCTAAACCCGCCATTAACCACTTACGTGTGTTTGGGTGTGTTTATTTTGTATTAATCCCAGGAGAACAAAGAAACAAGTTGGAAGCTAAAAGTGTGAAGAGCATGTTCATTGGATACTCCATAACACAAAAAGGTTACAAATGCTTTGTTCCGGAAACAAGGAAGATTCTAGTCTCAAGGGATGTGAAGTTTGTTGAAACAAAAGGGTTCTATGATGAGAAGAATTGGAAAGAATTGGAGAATCTATCATCCTCATCATCAGACCGAGCTAGTAATTTGAGAAAAATCTTGGAGAACCTTGGATTACATCAGCCAGAAGCTAGTACAAGCACATCTCAATCAAATGAAGAAACTATACCCTTTGATCCTGAGGGAGGTAATAAACAAGAGGATCTAGTAGTGGCTCAACAAGACTCAACAATTCATGATCAAAATGAATCAGAAGTTCGCAATGAAGCGGTTCATGATCAAAGTGAAGAGAGTCCGGAAAGTCAAGAAGAAGCTCAAACCTCAGATTCTGACTTTGAAGGGCCAGAACCTCAAGTTCAAGCTCAAGAAAGGGGTTTAAGGAGAAGTACAAGACAAAGGTTTGGACCAGAACATTGGAAGCAAACCCGAGTGTACTACAACAACAAGGCAGTTGCTCATCCCATTCAAGCTGTTTGCACTCTAGCTCATTTCCCATTGGAACATCAAGCCTACATGGGCAAGTTGGATGAAGCTGAGATTCCAACAACCTATGAAGAAGCCAAGGAGCTTAAAGTATGGAGAGATGCTGTTGGTGAAGAAAAGAAAGCTATGGAAATCAACCACACTTGGGATGAAGCTGAACTGCCAAAAGGGAAGAAGGCCGTAAGCTCTAGATGGATCTTCACTATCAAGTATAGAAGTGATGGAGAAATAGAGCGTTACAAGGCTAGGCTGGTGGCTAGAGGATTCACTCAAACCTATGGAGAGGACTACCTTGACACATTTGCACCTGTGGCAAAACTTCATACGGTAAGAGTCATTTTATCCTTAGCTACTAACTTGGAATGGGATCTTTGGCAGATGGACGTCAAGAATGCATTCTTGCAAGGGGAACTAGAGGATGAAGTCTACATGACTCCACCACCAGGCTTGGAAGACTCAATTGCACCAGGAAAAGTGTTGAGACTCAAGAAAGCAATCTATGGACTGAAGCAATCTCCTCGAGCATGGTACCACAAGTTGAGTACAACACTCAAGAGTAAAGGCTTCAAGAAGTCCGAGGCAGATCATACACTTTTCACCTTGCAAAGCCAAGAAGGTATTGTAGTCATTCTCATTTATGTGGATGACATTATCATCTCGGGGAATGACAAGGTAGGTATTAAAGATACAAAAGCATATTTAAAATCTGTATTTGATATTAAAGATCTTGGAGAGTTGAAATATTTTCTAGGGATTGAAGTCTATAGGTCCAATGAAGGACTTTTCTTATCCTAAAGGAAGTACACTCTTGATCTATTGGCTGAGGCAGGAAAGCTAGGAGCCAAACCAGCAAAGACTCCCTTAGAAGAAGGATACAAAGTCATACGAGAGGGGGAGCTTGAAGATAAACCTTTTGAAGATGTCAAGCAATATCGGAGAATGGTTGGTAAGTTGATTTATCTTACCATAACTCGTCCTGATTTGTGTTTTGCTGTGAACCAGGTGAGTCAACATATGCAAGCTCCAAAAGTGCACCATTGGAGCATGGTGGATCGGATTCTCAAATATCTCAAAGGATCTCCAGGTCAAGGCATTTGGATGGGTTGTAACAAAAGCACAGAAATTGTGGGTTATTGTGATGCTGACTGGGCTGGAGACAAAACGGATAGAAGATCCACCACTGGGTATTGCACATTCATTGGAGGTAACCTGGTCACTTGGAAGAGCAAGAAACAAAAGGTTGTGTCATGTTCAAGTGCTGAAGCTGAGTATAGAGCAATGAGGAAGCTCACAAACGAGCTAACATGGCTGAAAGCTCTTCTCAAGGATTTGGGCATTGAATCGCCAGATCCAATCACAATGCATTGTGACAACCAAGCTGATATTCACATTGCGTCCAACTCAGTGTTCCATGAGAGGACAAAACATATTGAAGTGGATTGTCACAAGGTGCGAGAGATGGTGGAGAATAGGGTCATTCTTCAATGCTTTACAAGAAGTTCAGAACAATTGGCAGACATTTTTACCAAGGCAGCGAGTTTAAAAGTGTGTGAGTTCATCCATTCAAAGCTTGGACTCATAGATATGTCTCGGCCATGATTTCCTTAGCCATGGAGTCCACACTCTTTTTCCCTTAGTATGGTTTTGTCCCATGAGGTTTTCCATACTAAGGTTTTTAATGAGGTGGGTCATCATGGTTCCAAGCTTAACCATTGGTTTCTCTACGGTTAAGCTTGAGGGGAAGTGTTGAATAATGAGAGAATACATTAGCTTAAGACCCAAAGAAGAGAAGAGGCTTTATTCAACATATGCAAGCCCATTAAGAAGTCTTCTAGAAGGGTGAAGACTTTGGGTGCACAAGTGGGTGTCTCGGGAAGTGTGAAAAGGAAGGAGATGTGTTTGAATTTCAAATAAGAGATTGGAGGGAAATTTGAATGTTGTGAAACCCTTCTTCACCTCTTAATTTCGTGGCTCTCCTCTATATATACATGTTGTACACCCTTTATAACACTTAATCAATTCTAATGGAAACTTCTCTTTATCTCTTATTCTATTGTTTCTCTTTCAAGCACTCTCAAACTCTCTAATCTTCTATTCCGCAAATTCAACATGGTATCAGAGCAAGGTTCTTAACTAAATCAAGCTCTTGTTATCCCATTTTCAAATCTCTTCTTTTAAAATTCTGGGAATACTCTTTGTCAATCCTTTTTCACTCTGAGACTTAGTCCTCAAAGTCATTGACTCTTGAGTTGTGAAAAGGCTGAAAAAGTGTATTTCTTGAAGCTTCTCTAAAATTTTCTTTTTTTCACTCTAAAATTCTGGGAATACTCTTTGTTAATCCTTTTTCACTCTGAGACTTAGTCCTCAAAGTCATTGACTCTTGAGTTGTGAAAAGGCTGAAAAAGTGTATTTCTTGAAGCTTCTTTTATAATTTCTTGAGAAAATCTCTTAATCCTTTGGTTAATAGAATTATCCGGTGAATAAATCTTGAAACACCATGGAAAACTCTAAACCAATTGTTATTTTAGTCATCTTGAAGGGTGTCAACTATTTGCTGTGGTCAAGAATGATAAGAATAGCTCTATGTGGTCGTGGGCTTTGGAGCCATGTCTTGAAAGGACAAGATCCAAAATATGGAGAAGAAGCCATCGGTAATTATGAAGATAAGTGGTTCCAAGAGGATCAAATGGTGCTCGGAATCATCCAGAACTCTCTTGAAGCATCCATCCTTGAAGCCTACTCCTACTGTGAAAATGCAAAGGAATTGTGGGATACTCTTCAAACTGTGTATGGGAATACTTCAAACTTGAGCAGAATCTATGAAGTCAAGAAGGCTATCAATGATCTAAGCGAAGAAGATTTGGAGTTTACAAAGCACTTTGGCAAATTCAGATCATTGTGGGCTGAACTAGAAATGTTAAGGCCAAGCACGATTGATCCTTTAGTGTTAAATGAGAGGCGCGAACAAGACAAGGTCTTTGGTCTGCTATTAACCTTAAATCCAACTTACAAGGATCTCATTAAGCACCTCCTTAGGGCAGACAATCTCCCCAGTCTAGATGAAGTGTGCTCCAAGATACAAAAGGAGCAAGGATCTCATGGTCTATTTGGGGGAAAGGGCGAGCTGGTTATGGCTAACAAAGTAGAGTTGGGTGAAGCAAACAAAGGATTTTACAAACCTTTGGGATCAAACCAGAACAAGAAAGTGGGATCAAATGCAATCTGTGAGCATTGCAAGAAAGAGGGGCACACAAAGGAAAAATGCTGGAAGCTCCATCCTCATCTAAAACCAAGCTGGTGGAAGGAACCAAGAGCTAATGTCTCCCAAGAAGTGGCTGGGAATCAGGCTGGGACATCCAAGAGGGCTGAAGAAGGAGAAATGAGAGCTTTGGTGCCATATCAACAAGAATCTGAATTTGTAAGGAAATCAGATTTGGAAGCTCTCATCAATGCCTTGAAAGAGGCTGGTAGGTCTGGTATGGTTTCTGGAAACTCTCTTCATGCTCAAAACATTTCAAAGCCTTTGATTGTAGATTCTGGTGCATCACATCATATGATAAGTGATGCACATCTAATGAATAACATAAAACCGGCTGTAGGTAATGTCATTATAGCAAATGGAGATAGTATTCCAATTGATGGAGTAGGAAATCTTAGGTTATTTGGAAAAGATTCAAACGCTTTCTACATGCCTAAATTTACTTCAAATTTGTTATCCGTAAAAAAAGTTAATCTGATTTGAATTGTTATTTGGTCCTAATGATGTACACTTTCAGGATATTGAGACCATGAAACTACTCGGAAAAGGAGTAGCAAAGGAGGAGCTGTATGTTCTTGAAAATAACAAGCCGGACTCTAATTTATTTTGTAGTTTTAGTCTGAATGTTTCTAATGTTAGTAGTTCAATTTGGCATGCAAGGCTAGGTCATCCGCACTCTAGAGCATTAGAACTATTGTTGCCTAGGATTTCTTTCAAAAATGATGAATGTGAAGCTTGTATACTTGGTAAACATTGCAAATCTGTGTTTTCCAAGTCTCCAACTATCTATGAAAAGTGTTTTGATTTAATTCATTCTGATGTTTGGACCTCACCATGTGAATCTAGAGAACATCATAAATACTTTGTCACCTTCATAGATGAAAAATCAAAATATACATGGCTAACACTTATTCCATCCAAAGATAGAGTTCTAGAAGCATTTAGAAATTTTCAAGCATATGTGACTAACCATTATAATGCCAAGATTAAAATTTTTAGATCAGATAATGGTGGAGAGTACACAAGCCATTCCTTCAAACAACACTTAGCACATCATGGGATAGTCCATCAAACCAGCTGCCCATACACTCCTCAGCAAAATGGAGTTGCTGAAAGAAAGAATAGGCATTTAATGGAAGTGGCCCGGTCTATGATGTTCCACACAAGTGTTCCCAAGAGATTTTGGGGAGATGCTGTGGTTTCAGCATGCTATTTGATCAACCGGATGCCAACAAAAATCTTGGATGATCACTCTCCATTTGAGGTATTAAACAACTCTAAACCCGCCATTAACCACTTACGTGTGTTTGGGTGTGTTTGTTTTGTATTAATCCCAGGAGAACAAAGAAACAAGTTGGAAGCTAAAAGTGTGAAGAGCATGTTCATTGGATACTCCATAACACAAAAAGGTTACAAATGCTTTGTTCCGGAAACAAGGAAGATTCTAGTCTCAAGGGATGTGAAGTTTGTTGAAACAAAAGGGTTCTATGATGAGAAGAATTGGAAAGAATTGGAGAATCTATCATCCTCATCATCAGACCGAGCTAGTAATTTGAGAAAAATCTTGGAGAACCTTGGATTACATCAGCCAGAAGCTAGTACAAGCACATCTCAATCAAATGAAGAAACTATACCCTTTGATCCTGAGGGAGGTAATAAACAAGAGGATCTAGTAGTGGCTCAACAAGACTCAACAATTCATGATCAAAATGAATCAGAAGTTCGCAATGAAGCGGTTCATGATCAAAGTGAAGAGAGTCCGGAAAGTCAAGAAGAAGCTCAAACCTCAGATTCTGACTTTGAAGGGCCAGAACCTCAAGTTCAAGCTCAAGAAAGGGGTTTAAGGAGAAGTACAAGACAAAGGTTTGGACCAGAACATTGGAAGCAAACCCGAGTGTACTACAACAACAAGGCAGTTGCTCATCCCATTCAAGCTGTTTGCACTCTAGCTCATTTCCCATTGGAACATCAAGCCTACATGGGCAAGTTGGATGAAGCTGAGATTCCAACAACCTATGAAGAAGCCAAGGAGCTTAAAGTATGGAGAGATGCTGTTGGTGAAGAAAAGAAAGCTATGGAAATCAACCACACTTGGGATGAAGCTGAACTGCCAAAAGGGAAGAAGGCCGTAAGCTCTAGATGGATCTTCACTATCAAGTATAGAAGTGATGGAGAAATAGAGCGTTACAAGGCTAGGCTGGTGGCTAGAGGATTCACTCAAACCTATGGAGAGGACTACCTTGACACATTTGCACCTGTGGCAAAACTTCATACGGTAAGAGTCATTTTATCCTTAGCTACTAACTTGGAATGGGATCTTTGGCAGATGGACGTCAAGAATGCATTCTTGCAAGGGGAACTAGAGGATGAAGTCTACATGACTCCACCACCAGGCTTGGAAGACTCAATTGCACCAGGAAAAGTGTTGAGACTCAAGAAAGCAATCTATGGACTGAAGCAATCTCCTCGAGCATGGTACCACAAGTTGAGTACAACACTCAAGAGTAAAGGCTTCAAGAAGTCCGAGGCAGATCATACACTTTTCACCTTGCAAAGCCAAGAAGGTATTGTAGTCATTCTCATTTATGTGGATGACATTATCATCTCGGGGAATGACAAGGTAGGTATTAAAGATACAAAAGCATATTTAAAATCTGTATTTGATATTAAAGATCTTGGAGAGTTGAAATATTTTCTAGGGATTGAAGTCTATAGGTCCAATGAAGGACTTTTCTTATCCTAAAGGAAGTACACTCTTGATCTATTGGCTGAGGCAGGAAAGCTAGGAGCCAAACCAGCAAAGACTCCCTTAGAAGAAGGATACAAAGTCATACGAGAGGGGGAGCTTGAAGATAAACCTTTTGAAGATGTCAAGCAATATCGGAGAATGGTTGGTAAGTTGATTTATCTTACCATAACTCGTCCTGATTTGTGTTTTGCTGTGAACCAGGTGAGTCAACATATGCAAGCTCCAAAAGTGCACCATTGGAGCATGGTGGATCGGATTCTCAAATATCTCAAAGGATCTCCAGGTCAAGGCATTTGGATGGGTTGTAACAAAAGCACAGAAATTGTGGGTTATTGTGATGCTGACTGGGCTGGAGACAAAACGGATAGAAGATCCACCACTGGGTATTGCACATTCATTGGAGGTAACCTGGTCACTTGGAAGAGCAAGAAACAAAAGGTTGTGTCATGTTCAAGTGCTGAAGCTGAGTATAGAGCAATGAGGAAGCTCACAAACGAGCTAACATGGCTGAAAGCTCTTCTCAAGGATTTGGGCATTGAATCGCCAGATCCAATCACAATGCATTGTGACAACCAAGCTGATATTCACATTGCGTCCAACTCAGTGTTCCATGAGAGGACAAAACATATTGAAGTGGATTGTCACAAGGTGCGAGAGATGGTGGAGAATAGGGTCATTCTTCAATGCTTTACAAGAAGTTCAGAACAATTGGCAGACATTTTTACCAAGGCAGCGAGTTTAAAAGTGTGTGAGTTCATCCATTCAAAGCTTGGACTCATAGATATGTCTCGGCCATGATTTCCTTAGCCATGGAGTCCACACTCTTTTTCCCTTAGTATGGTTTTGTCCCATGAGGTTTTCCATACTAAGGTTTTTAATGAGGTGGGTCATCATGGTTCCAAGCTTAACCATTGGTTTCTCTACGGTTAAGCTTGAGGGGAAGTGTTGAATAATGAGAGAATACATTAGCTTAAGACCCAAAGAAGAGAAGAGGCTTTATTCAACATATGCAAGCCCATTAAGAAGTCTTCTAGAAGGGTGAAGACTTTGGGTGCACAAGTGGGTGTCTCGGGAAGTGTGAAAAGGAAGGAGATGTGTTTGAATTTCAAATAAGAGATTGGAGGGAAATTTGAATGTTGTGAAACCCTTCTTCACCTCTTAATTTCGTGGCTCTCCTCTATATATACATGTTGTACACCCTTTATAACACTTAATCAATTCTAATGGAAACTTCTCTTTATCTCTTATTCTATTGTTTCTCTTTCAAGCACTCTCAAACTCTCTAATCTTCTATTCCGCAAATTCAACATGGTATCAGAGCAAGGTTCTTAACTAAATCAAGCTCTTGTTATCCCATTTTCAAATCTCTTCTTTTAAAATTCTGGGAATACTCTTTGTCAATCCTTTTTCACTCTGAGACTTAGTCCTCAAAGTCATTGACTCTTGAGTTGTGAAAAGGCTGAAAAAGTGTATTTCTTGAAGCTTCTCTAAAATTTTCTTTTTTTCACTCTAAAATTCTGGGAATACTCTTTGTTAATCCTTTTTCACTCTGAGACTTAGTCCTCAAAGTCATTGACTCTTGAGTTGTGAAAAGGCTGAAAAAGTGTATTTCTTGAAGCTTCTTTTATAATTTCTTGAGAAAATCTCTTAATCCTTTGGTTAATAGAATTATCCGGTGAATAAATCTTGAAACACCATGGAAAACTCTAAACCAATTGTTATTTTAGTCATCTTGAAGGGTGTCAACTATTTGCTGTGGTCAAGAATGATAAGAATAGCTCTATGTGGTCGTGGGCTTTGGAGCCATGTCTTGAAAGGACAAGATCCAAAATATGGAGAAGAAGCCATCGGTAATTATGAAGATAAGTGGTTCCAAGAGGATCAAATGGTGCTCGGAATCATCCAGAACTCTCTTGAAGCATCCATCCTTGAAGCCTACTCCTACTGTGAAAATGCAAAGGAATTGTGGGATACTCTTCAAACTGTGTATGGGAATACTTCAAACTTGAGCAGAATCTATGAAGTCAAGAAGGCTATCAATGATCTAAGCGAAGAAGATTTGGAGTTTACAAAGCACTTTGGCAAATTCAGATCATTGTGGGCTGAACTAGAAATGTTAAGGCCAAGCACGATTGATCCTTTAGTGTTAAATGAGAGGCGCGAACAAGACAAGGTCTTTGGTCTGCTATTAACCTTAAATCCAACTTACAAGGATCTCATTAAGCACCTCCTTAGGGCAGACAATCTCCCCAGTCTAGATGAAGTGTGCTCCAAGATACAAAAGGAGCAAGGATCTCATGGTCTATTTGGGGGAAAGGGCGAGCTGGTTATGGCTAACAAAGTAGAGTTGGGTGAAGCAAACAAAGGATTTTACAAACCTTTGGGATCAAACCAGAACAAGAAAGTGGGATCAAATGCAATCTGTGAGCATTGCAAGAAAGAGGGGCACACAAAGGAAAAATGCTGGAAGCTCCATCCTCATCTAAAACCAAGCTGGTGGAAGGAACCAAGAGCTAATGTCTCCCAAGAAGTGGCTGGGAATCAGGCTGGGACATCCAAGAGGGCTGAAGAAGGAGAAATGAGAGCTTTGGTGCCATATCAACAAGAATCTGAATTTGTAAGGAAATCAGATTTGGAAGCTCTCATCAATGCCTTGAAAGAGGCTGGTAGGTCTGGTATGGTTTCTGGAAACTCTCTTCATGCTCAAAACATTTCAAAGCCTTTGATTGTAGATTCTGGTGCATCACATCATATGATAAGTGATGCACATCTAATGAATAACATAAAACCGGCTGTAGGTAATGTCATTATAGCAAATGGAGATAGTATTCCAATTGATGGAGTAGGAAATCTTAGGTTATTTGGAAAAGATTCAAACGCTTTCTACATGCCTAAATTTACTTCAAATTTGTTATCCGTAAAAAAAGTTAATCTGATTTGAATTGTTATTTGGTCCTAATGATGTACACTTTCAGGATATTGAGACCATGAAACTACTCGGAAAAGGAGTAGCAAAGGAGGAGCTGTATGTTCTTGAAAATAACAAGCCGGACTCTAATTTATTTTGTAGTTTTAGTCTGAATGTTTCTAATGTTAGTAGTTCAATTTGGCATGCAAGGCTAGGTCATCCGCACTCTAGAGCATTAGAACTATTGTTGCCTAGGATTTCTTTCAAAAATGATGAATGTGAAGCTTGTATACTTGGTAAACATTGCAAATCTGTGTTTTCCAAGTCTCCAACTATCTATGAAAAGTGTTTTGATTTAATTCATTCTGATGTTTGGACCTCACCATGTGAATCTAGAGAACATCATAAATACTTTGTCACCTTCATAGATGAAAAATCAAAATATACATGGCTAACACTTATTCCATCCAAAGATAGAGTTCTAGAAGCATTTAGAAATTTTCAAGCATATGTGACTAACCATTATAATGCCAAGATTAAAATTTTTAGATCAGATAATGGTGGAGAGTACACAAGCCATTCCTTCAAACAACACTTAGCACATCATGGGATAGTCCATCAAACCAGCTGCCCATACACTCCTCAGCAAAATGGAGTTGCTGAAAGAAAGAATAGGCATTTAATGGAAGTGGCCCGGTCTATGATGTTCCACACAAGTGTTCCCAAGAGATTTTGGGGAGATGCTGTGGTTTCAGCATGCTATTTGATCAACCGGATGCCAACAAAAATCTTGGATGATCACTCTCCATTTGAGGTATTAAACAACTCTAAACCCGCCATTAACCACTTACGTGTGTTTGGGTGTGTTTGTTTTGTATTAATCCCAGGAGAACAAAGAAACAAGTTGGAAGCTAAAAGTGTGAAGAGCATGTTCATTGGATACTCCATAACACAAAAAGGTTACAAATGCTTTGTTCCGGAAACAAGGAAGATTCTAGTCTCAAGGGATGTGAAGTTTGTTGAAACAAAAGGGTTCTATGATGAGAAGAATTGGAAAGAATTGGAGAATCTATCATCCTCATCATCAGACCGAGCTAGTAATTTGAGAAAAATCTTGGAGAACCTTGGATTACATCAGCCAGAAGCTAGTACAAGCACATCTCAATCAAATGAAGAAACTATACCCTTTGATCCTGAGGGAGGTAATAAACAAGAGGATCTAGTAGTGGCTCAACAAGACTCAACAATTCATGATCAAAATGAATCAGAAGTTCGCAATGAAGCGGTTCATGATCAAAGTGAAGAGAGTCCGGAAAGTCAAGAAGAAGCTCAAACCTCAGATTCTGACTTTGAAGGGCCAGAACCTCAAGTTCAAGCTCAAGAAAGGGGTTTAAGGAGAAGTACAAGACAAAGGTTTGGACCAGAACATTGGAAGCAAACCCGAGTGTACTACAACAACAAGGCAGTTGCTCATCCCATTCAAGCTGTTTGCACTCTAGCTCATTTCCCATTGGAACATCAAGCCTACATGGGCAAGTTGGATGAAGCTGAGATTCCAACAACCTATGAAGAAGCCAAGGAGCTTAAAGTATGGAGAGATGCTGTTGGTGAAGAAAAGAAAGCTATGGAAATCAACCACACTTGGGATGAAGCTGAACTGCCAAAAGGGAAGAAGGCCGTAAGCTCTAGATGGATCTTCACTATCAAGTATAGAAGTGATGGAGAAATAGAGCGTTACAAGGCTAGGCTGGTGGCTAGAGGATTCACTCAAACCTATGGAGAGGACTACCTTGACACATTTGCACCTGTGGCAAAACTTCATACGGTAAGAGTCATTTTATCCTTAGCTACTAACTTGGAATGGGATCTTTGGCAGATGGACGTCAAGAATGCATTCTTGCAAGGGGAACTAGAGGATGAAGTCTACATGACTCCACCACCAGGCTTGGAAGACTCAATTGCACCAGGAAAAGTGTTGAGACTCAAGAAAGCAATCTATGGACTGAAGCAATCTCCTCGAGCATGGTACCACAAGTTGAGTACAACACTCAAGAGTAAAGGCTTCAAGAAGTCCGAGGCAGATCATACACTTTTCACCTTGCAAAGCCAAGAAGGTATTGTAGTCATTCTCATTTATGTGGATGACATTATCATCTCGGGGAATGACAAGGTAGGTATTAAAGATACAAAAGCATATTTAAAATCTGTATTTGATATTAAAGATCTTGGAGAGTTGAAATATTTTCTAGGGATTGAAGTCTATAGGTCCAATGAAGGACTTTTCTTATCCTAAAGGAAGTACACTCTTGATCTATTGGCTGAGGCAGGAAAGCTAGGAGCCAAACCAGCAAAGACTCCCTTAGAAGAAGGATACAAAGTCATACGAGAGGGGGAGCTTGAAGATAAACCTTTTGAAGATGTCAAGCAATATCGGAGAATGGTTGGTAAGTTGATTTATCTTACCATAACTCGTCCTGATTTGTGTTTTGCTGTGAACCAGGTGAGTCAACATATGCAAGCTCCAAAAGTGCACCATTGGAGCATGGTGGATCGGATTCTCAAATATCTCAAAGGATCTCCAGGTCAAGGCATTTGGATGGGTTGTAACAAAAGCACAGAAATTATGGGTTATTGTGATGCTAACTGGGCTGGAGACAAAACGGATAGAAGATCCACCACTGGGTATTGCACATTCATTGGAGGTAACCTGGTCACTTGGAAGAGCAAGAAACAAAAGGTTGTGTCATGTTCAAGTGCTGAAGCTGAGTATAGAGCAATGAGGAAGCTCACAAACGAGCTAACATGGCTGAAAGCTCTTCTCAAGGATTTGGGCATTGAATCGCCAGATCCAATCACAATGCATTGTGACAACCAAGCTGATATTCACATTGCGTCCAACTCAGTGTTCCATGAGAGGACAAAACATATTGAAGTGGATTGTCACAAGGTGCGAGAGATGGTGGAGAATAGGGTCATTCTTCCATGCTTTACAAGAAGTTTAGAACAATTGGCAGACATTTTTACCAAGGCAGCGAGTTTAAAAGTGTGTGAGTTCATCCATTCAAAGCTTGGACTCATAGATATGTCTCGGCCATGATTTCCTTAGCCATGGAGTCCACACTCTTTTTCCCTTAGTATGGTTTTGTCCCATGAGGTTTTCCATACTAAGGTTTTTAATGAGGTGGGTCATCATGGTCCCAAGCTTAACCATTGGTTTCTCTACGGTTAAGCTTGAGGGGAAGTGTTGAATAATGAGAGAATACATTAGCTTAAGACCCAAAGAAGAGAAGAGGCTTTATTCAACATATGCAAGCCCATTAAGAAGTCTTATAGAAGGGTGAAGACTTTGGGTGCACAAGTGGGTGTCTCGGGAAGTGTGAAAAGGAAGGAGATGTGTTTGAATTTCAAATAAGAGATTGGAGGGAAATTTGAATGTTGTGAAACCCTTCTTCACCTCTTAATTTCGTGGCTCTCCTCTATATATACATGTTGTACACCCTTTATAACACTTAATCAATTCTAATGGAAACTTCTCTTTATCTCTCATTCTATTGTTTCTCTTTCAAGCACTCTCAAACTCTCTAATCTTCTATTCCGCAAATTCAACACTTGCCAAGAAACTTCTGGGGAGATGCAGTCATGACGGCTTGCTATCTTATCAACCGAATTCCAACAAGAGTCCTAAAGGACATCTCTCCCTTTGAAGTTTTAAATCACAATAAACCCTATATCAATCACTTACGAGTTCTTGGGTGTTTGTGTTTTGTATTTGTCACAGGTACTCAGAGGGACAAACTAGAAGCCAAAAGCACAAGATGTGTATTCATAGGCTATTCTACCACTCAAAAGGGTTATAAATGCTATGAACCCATCTGGAAGTGTACCCTGGTTTCAAGAGACGTGAAGTTCATAGAAAACCATGGGTACTTTGACAAGAAACAAAATTGGGATAGTGTTAAAGACCTAGCCCGTTCTCCTTTAGATAGAACCGCCAGCTTAGAGTTCTTACTCAATCATTTGGGAAATCCGGCTCCAAGAGACTCTCATCAAGAGCAACCAGATCATCAGCCACAAGAAGGACCAAATTCTGAAAATAACAGTGAAGAAGAAGCAAACAACTTGGATAATGGTAATCAAGACCAAGTTCATCTTGAAGAAGAATCCACTGGAGGAATGGAGCCTATGGTTAGTCAAGACCATGAGAGTGAAGTCGTGGCTCATCCTCTCCAAGCGGTTTGTTCTCTTGCCCTCTTGCCATCAGAACACAAAGCATTCTTTGGAAAGATTGATCAACACCAAATTCCGAGCTCCTATGAAGAAGCAAAAGAACACAAAGAATGGTTAGCTGCTGTGGATGCTGAGATAGGGGCAATGGATAAGAATCATACTTGGGATGAAATGGAGCTTCCAAAGGGAAAGAAGGCAGTAAGTTCCAAGTGGGTATTTACAATCAAATATCAATCTAATGGAGAGATTGAGCGGTACAAAGCCAGATTGGTAGCCAGAGGTTTCACCCAGACATATGGAGCTAATTATACCGATACTTTTGCGCCAGTGGCAAAGCTTCACACAGTTAGGGTCATCTTGTCCTTCACCGGGCCTGGTATCATAAAATGAGCTTCACTCTTGTTGCTCGGGGATTTAGCCGGTGAGAAGCCGACCATACCTTGTTCACTCACCAGAGCTCCCGTGGGCTTATTGTGGTATTGGTTTATGTGGATGACTTGATCATCTCAGGTAGTGATCAAGTTGGGATTCAAGAAACCAAATCCTTCCTTAAGTCTGTTTTTGATATCAAGGACTTGGGAGAGCTTAAGTATTTCCTAGGGATAGAGATATGCCGATCCTCGGAAGGCCTATTTCTATCACAAAGAAAATATTCTCTTGATTTATTGCAGGAGACAAGAAAGCTAGGATCCAAACCAGCTAAGACCCCACTTGAAGATGGCTACAAGGTCAAGAGAAAGGGGGAGAAAGAAGATGATCCGCTTGACAAGCCATTTGAAGACCCAGCACAATATCGGCGCCTAGTTGGTAAGCTCATCTATTTGATTATTACACGGCCTGACTTATGTTTTGCTGTGAATCAGGTTAGCCAACATATGAAGGAACCAACCGTGCATCATTGGAACATGGTGGAAAGAATATTGAGATACATCAAAGGTTCACCGGGCCAAGGAATTTGGATGGGGAAGAATGGCAACACTGAGATAGTTGGATACTGCGATGCGGACTATGCGGGAGACGCTATGGATAGGAAGTCTACAACTGGCTATTGTACTTTCATTGGAGGCAATCTAGTAACTTGGAAGTCTAAGAAGCAGAAGGTTGTGTCATGCTCAAGTGCGGAGTCAGAATATAGAGCAATGAGGAAGCTAACAAATGAATTAGTTTGGTTGAAGGCTCTTCTCAAGGATCTTGGCATAGAAACTTCAAGTCCCATCACAATGCATTGTGACAATCAGGCAGCCATTCATATAGCAACCAATCCAGTATTTCACGAGAGGACCAAGCACATTGAGATTGACTGCCACAAAGTTAGAGAGAAGATCATAGAAGGAGTGATACTTCCATGTTACACCAAGAGTGAAGACCAGTTGGCTGACATCTTCACCAAGGCTGCTAGCCTCAAAGTTTGCAACCACATCCATAGCAAACTTGGGTTAGTAGACCTTACTCATCCTTGATAATACTTGCCTGTTCCGGGAAGACCACACTCTTTTTCCCTTACCAAGGTTTTGTCCCACTGGGTTTTCCTTGGTAAGGTTTTTAATGAGGTGGTAGTCCCGGTTCCCAAACTTAGCCTTCATTCCAACACTCCGGCTAAGTTTGAGGGGGAGTATTAATCAAGCTTATCATCAAGGGAGAATAGAGAAGATGGTTGGATTTGGGTGTCCGTACAAGTCCGTACGGATCCGTACAAGTCTGTACAAGTCTGTACGGATCCGTACAAGTCCGTACGACCATAGGGAGCCTTCGAAACATTTGAGGAAGCCTTCGAGAGTCTTCTAGAAGCTTGGAAACGTTTGGATCATGCACCAAGCCACTTGAGTGTCCAGGTGCATTGGCACCTTGTCCTTGGTCTTCCTTCTTATCCATTTGGTCAAGAAAGGGGCTGGAAACAGGCTGGCATGGTCAAGGACGCCCAAAGACTATACTCCTATTGGCTGGTTCAAATTAAAGTTAAACCTAGGTTCCCTTGTAATTCTCCTATAAATATGCTATGTATTTCACAAAGATCAATAAGAAATTCTTCTCTAATATTCTACTATGGTGTTTCTTCTAGTTTATCTCAAAATCTCTCATTTATAATCTCTAAAATCTAACAACATCTACACCCAAAGACTCTCAAGTGACTGATACTCGGCTTCACACCATTCAAAACTTCAAATGGTGACTTGTAACTCAAGCTTTCAGTGGGTATGCGGTTGATTAAGTAAGCTGCCGCCATCACTGCATCTCCCCACAGATTCTTAGGAACTCCCCTATCAAACATCATGCTCCTAACCACTTCTAACAAATGTCTATTCTTCCTCTCTGCTATCCCATTTTGTTGAGGTGTATAGGCGCAAGTTGTCTGATGTACTATCCCTTTCTCATTCACAAACTCCCTAAACCGTATGCTCATGTATTTGTAAGAATTAGAGAGATTTTGCGGAATATAAGAGATTAAACATGAGAGAATAATGTAAATGACATGGAGAATATGCAAGTATGAACTAAGAGAATAAGCATGTAAATGAGATTAAGGAGAATAAAATGAGAGAGATTTCGTGGAGAATGAGAGAATGGGACCCCAAAGGGTCTAACATTTCATTGATAATGAGGCATTACATTTATAGAGAAAAATCTAGGGTTTTCTAAAAATGCAACAACCAATGGGAATGCTTTAATTCAAACTAGCCAATGAGAGCTTAGTCTTGGAGGCTCTTTTTGACCATGTGGATAAGATTGCCAGCCTTGCTCCAGCCCTCCTTGCTTTGACCAGTTGGATAAGGTTGCATTGGGACACTCCTTTGGCTAGATTCATTGCCAGCTATATCCATGTCCTTTTGCACCCGAGTTTTGCACGATCCCCAAATCCTGAAAATACTTTATCCCGAGTTTTGCACATTCTTGTTTCTTCATTTTAGGATGTTTGGAGACATTTTGGGGAATCCCGGATTTTGCACGGTCCGTACAATTTGTACAGTCCGTACAAGTCCGTACAAAATCCGTACGGTCGGGATGGTTTGGTCTTGCAAGGCCTGGCTGGTCTTCTTGATCAATAGTATTCTCTGCCATTATCACTTCTTAGTATCTTAATCTTGGTATCATACTGATTGAGCACATAGTTATAGAAGTTCTGAAATGATTCAAGCACTTGATCCTTAGAGCGCATCAATGTTACCCATGTATACTTTGATTTTTGATCGATGAAGGAAACAAAGTACTTATATTGATCTCTTGAAGTACACGGAGCAGACCATACATCAGAGTGTATTAACTCAAAAGACTTCTTATACATAGTAGTAGACTCTGGAAACACTTTCCTACAATGCTTCCCCAAAATACATGCTTCACACGCCTTCTTGGGTAATGAATGGTTGGGCAAGACCATGCTGAGCACCTTGTGACTTGGGTGACCAAGGCGAGAATGCCATAAAGGGCTTGATCCAACCGAACTGACCGCAAGCACTTTCAACTCTTTATCCTTTTTATTCAATATGTACAAACCATCTTTCACACCCCCTGATCCGATCGCATCTTTGGTTTCATTATCCTGAAACTCAACACCATTAACTCCAAAAACAACTTTACAATTCAAGTCCTTAGTTGCCTTATGAACTGATAGCAAATTCGAAGTAAATTCTGGGAACTGAACTGACCGCAAGCACTTTATTGCCTTATGAACTGACCGCAAGCACTTTCAACTCTTTATCCTTTTTATTCAATATGTACAAACCATCTTTCACACCCCCTGATCCGATCGCATCTTTGGTTTTATTATCCTGAAACTCAACACCATTAACTCCAAAAACAACTTTACAATTCAAGTCCTTAGTTGCCTTATGAACTGATAGCAAATTCGAAGTAAATTCTGGGATATATAAGGCTTTAGTTCTCTTCCCAAACACTTCTAAGTCCCCAACACCCTCTATTGGAACTTCTTTCCCGTTTGCTATCCTAACACAACTCTTATGAGGTTCTACATTCTCCAACAACTTAGCATCACAAATCATATTATGACTTGCTCCTGAATCTATTATCACATTTCTCTTAGCCTTAGAGGTAAAGAAACCTTTACCAGATTCTGCTAGCTTTGAGATACTCTTGATGAGGCCCTCCAAATCGCTCTTCCTCACCAATTGGTCTCCTTCCATGCTAGTTACACCTGCAAAGTTTCTAGCACCTTGACTGCTTCCCTGGAAACTTCCTCTTAGCCGGGCTGGTTTCAAGTGCGGGTAAAGTGTCCAGCACTTCTCCTTAGTGTGCCCTCTCATTCTACAATGGCTACACTCAACCGCTCTCCTTTCTCCATGCCCAAAGCTTCTTTGCGCCATATGCGCCATTTCACTAGCGGGTTTAAACAACCCTCTAGCACCTTCCTCCTTCTGAACTTGTTGACACACTTTATTTAATGTTGGAAGCTTGTCAAATCGAAGGATATGCTGAATGAGTCCCTTGTAAGAGTCATCAAGTGTGAGTAAGAGACCAAACACTTGATCTTACTCTCTCCTCTCATTCAACTCCTTTGGGTCGTTTGTTGTAGGTCTAAGCATTTCCAGCTCTGCCCACAACCCTCTAAACATACCAAACAAGTCCTTGAACGCCTTCCCATTCTGCTGAAGGTCATTCAATGCCTTCTTCACCTCAAAGATCCTTGAAATGTTTGAGGTGTCTCCATAAACTCCCTTGAGCGTCTCCCATAGCTCCTTGGAGTTCTCACAGTATGAATAGGCCGCCAATATAGATGGCTCAAGAGAGCTTTGAAGCGCAGCCAAGACCTGAGCATCTTCTTGCTCCCGCTTCCTCTCTGTCATACCGCCATCTTCAGCCCTTCCTTCTTCAGCGTTTCCCACCAAGCTATCATCATACTCCCACAGCCCTCTTCCTCTTAGGACTGTCTTTGTGGTTCTGGACCACAAAATATAGTTATTCCCCTTGAGAATAACTGGTAGAACCATATTCTTGGAGTTTTCCATGACTTGAAATTTTTGGTGAATAGTACACACGAGAAAGAAAATAAACAGAGTGATTTGAAGTGTTTGAGGGATATGAACGAGTTTAAGATCTTGTTTAGGACCTTAACTGCTCTGATACCATGTAGAATTTAGAGGATATGAAGGTGATTTTAAGGGAAGAAGATTAGAAGAGAAGAGTAATGAAGATGATGAATAGAAATTTTTTAGAGAAGAAGTTTAATATTTTTCGTGTGTTATGTTTCCTTACAATCCCATACACATATATGCACGCTTTACATGAATTATTGAGTGAAAAATATCTCACCAACACCTCTACACAAGTATAGGCGAGCCATGCTTCTCCCAACTGCTCCCACCTACTCCTCTTTGCAACTTGCTCCACTTGTGCTGAGTGAGAAAAAACTGGTCTGCTTCTAACCAATTCAGTTCCTTCTCCACTTCTTGTTTGGCCTCGTTTTAGTTGATCTTAGCTACTCATTGGTGCTTAATTTCATATCCAAGCAAGACTTTATTCTTCTTCTCTTCCTTACTTGTTTTGCATGGTATACCTTCTCTTTTTACTCCTGAGCTTTCACCATATTCCAACACACTTGCTATACATGCTAACTCTTTCCCTTTGATATTTTCCCCTCTCCTTTCACGTGCACAGACCTTCACATCCATATTCTCAACACGGATGACCTAGCCTTGCATGCCAAATTGAACTACTAACATTAGAAATATTCAGACTAAAACTACAAAATAAATTGGAGTCCGGCTTGTTATTTTCAAGAACATACAACTCCTCCTTTGCTACTCCTTTTCCGAGTAGATTCATGGTCTCAATATCCTGAAAGTGTACATCATTAGGACCAAATATAGCATAACAATTCAAATCAGATGTAACTTTCTTTACGGATAACAAATTTGAAGTAAACTTAGGCATGTAGAAAGCGTTTGAATCTTTTCCAAATAATCTAAGATTTCCTACTCCATCAATTGGAATACTATCTCCATTTGCTATAGTGACATTACCTACAGCCGGTTTTATGTTATTCATTAGATGTGCATCACTTATCATATGATGTGATGCACCAGAATCTACAATCAAAGGCTTTGAAATGTTTTGAGCATGAAGAGAGTTTCCAGAAACCATACCAGACCTACCAGCCTCTTTCAAGGCTTTGATGAGAGCTTCCAAATCTGATTTCCTCACAAATTCAGATTCTTGTTGATATGGCACCAAAACTCTCATTTCTCCTTCTTCAGCCCTCTTGGATGTCCCAGCCTGATTCCCAGCCACTTCTTGGGAGACATTAGCTCTTGGTTCCTTCCAGCATTTTTCCTTTGTGTGCCCCTCTTTCTTGCAATGCTCACAGATTGCATTTGATCCCACTTTCTTGTTCTGGTTTGATCCCAACGGTTTGTAAAATCCTTTGTTGGCATCACCCAGCTCTACTTTGTTAGCCATAGCCAGCTCGCTCTTTCCCCCAAATAGACCATGAGATCCTTGCTCCTTTTGTATCTTGGAGCACACTTCATCTAGGCTGGGGAGATTTTCTGCCCTAAGGAGGTGCTTAATGAAATCCTTGTAAGTTGGATTTAAGGTCAATAGCAGACCAAAGACCTTGTCTTGTTCGCGCCTCTCATTTAACACCAAAGGATCGATCGTGCTTGGCCTTAACATTTCTAGTTCAGCCCACAATGATCTGAATTTGCCAAAGTGCTTTGTAAACTCCAAATCTTCTTGGATTAGATCATTGATAGCCTTCTTGACTTCATAGATTCTGCTCAAGTTTGAAGTATTCCCATACACGGTTTGAAGAGTATCCCACAATTCCTTTGCATTTTCACAGTAGGAGTAGGCTTCAAGGATGGATGCTTCAAGAGAGTTCTGGATGATTCCGAGCACCATTTGGTCCTCTTGGAACCACTTATCTTCATAATTACCGATGGCTTCTTCTCCATCTTTTGGATCTTGTTCTTTCAAGATATGGCTCCAAAGCCCACGACCACATAGAGCTGTTCTTATCATTCTTGACCACAGCAAATAGTTGACACCCTTAAAGATGACTGGAATAACAATTGGTTTAGAATTTTCCATGGTGTTTCAAGATTTATTCACCGGATAGTTCTATCAACCAGAGGATTAAGAGATATTCTCAAGAAAATATTAGAGAAGCTTCAAGAAATACACTTTTTCAGCCTTTTCACAACTCAAGAGTCAATGACTTTGAGGACTAAATCTCAGAGTGAAAAAGGATTGACAAAGAGTATTCCCAGAATTTTAGAGTGAAAAAAAAAATTTAGAGAAGCTTCAAGAAATACACTTTTTCAGCCTTTTCACAACTCAAGAGTCAATGACTTTGAGGACTAAGTCTCAGAGTGAAAAAGAATTGACAAAGAGTATTCCCAAAATTTTAAGAGAAGAGATTTGAAAATGGGATAACAAGAGCTTGATTAGTTAAAAACCTTGCTCTGATACCATGTTGAATTTGCGGAATAGAAGATTAGAGAGTTTGAGAGTGCTTGAAAGAGAAACAATAGAATGAAAGATAAAGAGAAGTTTCCATTAGAATTAATTAAGTGTTACAAAGGGTGTACAACATGTATATATAGAGGAGAGCCACGAAATTAGAAGGTGTAGAAGGGTTTCACAACATTCAAATTTCCCTCCAATCTCTTATTTGAAATTCAAACACATCTCCTTCCTTTTCACACTTCCCGAGACACCCACTTGTGCACCCAAAGTTTTCACCCTTCTAGAAGACTTCTTAATGGACTTGCATATGATGAATAAGGCCTCTTCTCTTCATTGGGTCTTAAGCTAATGTATTTTCTCATTATTCAACATCTATTAAGCCAACCTTGGACTATATATAGTTGCTGACTAGCGATGTGGTTGCCTTGGTGAAGAAATCTGCCACTTGTTCTTCACTCTTGATGAATCTTGGAATCACAACTCCTCCTTGAATTTTTTCTCGAACAAAATGGCAGTCTATCTCGATGTGTTTTGTTCGCTCATGAAAAACTGGATTAGAAACAATGTGTATGGCTGCTTGGTTATCACAATAGAGAGTTGTTGGTTTACTCTCATGTATTCCCAGATCTCCAAGCAAAGCTTTCAACCAGATCAGCTCTTTTGTTACTTCTTTCATTGCTCGGTACTCAGCCTCTGCACTTGATAAGGCTGTTACCTTTTGTTTCTTACTTCTCCAAGTCACTAGATTACCTCCAACGAATGTACAATATCCAGTAGTGGACTTTCTATCCACTTTATCACCTCTCTAGTATGCATCACAGTAGCCTACCAGCTCGGTGTTTCCACAACACTTAAGCCACACTCCCTTCCCGGGACTTCCTTTGAGATACCTCAGTATTTTTCTACCATATTCCAATGATGCACTCTCGGATCTTGCATATGTTGACTCACACGATTCACTGCAAAACTAATGTCAGGACGGGTGATAGTCAAGTAGATTAATTTTCCCACTAGTCTTTGGTATTGTTTCACATCACCCCATAGCTCCCCCTCAGGTACATCTTGGTACCCATCTTCAATAGGAGTCTTGGCAGGCCTTCCTCCAAGCTTTCCAGTCTGAGTTAAGAGATCGAGAGCATACTTCCTTTGAGAGATAAATATCCCTTCCTCCGATCTCATCATTTTAATTCTAAGGAAATATTTCAGCTCCCCTAAATCCTTTATGTCAAATGATTTTTTCAAGAGTTCCTTGGTCCTTAGAATGCCCTCTTCATCATCACCAGTGATTATAATGTCATCAACATAAATCAAAATCACTACAATCCCTTTCTCTCCTCGTTTGGTGAATAGAGAGTGATCAGCTTCTGATTTTGTAAACTTCTCCTCTTCAAGGCAGCCACTTAATCTTTGGTACCAAGCTCTTGGGGACTGCTTGAGACCATAAATTGCCTTTCTTAGTTTACACACTTGGCCTTGCTTCTGGTCATATCCTTGAGGAGCTGCCATGTAAACTTCTTCTTCTAAGTCTCCTTGCAAGAATGCATTTTTTACGTCCATTTGCCACAGCCCCCATGAGAGATTTATAGCAATTGACAAGAGAACTCGGACTGAGTGAAGTTTGGCAACCGGTGCAAATGTCTCGGTGTAGTCTTCCCCGTAGACTTGTGTATACTCCTTAGCCACTAGCCGAGCTTTGTACCTCTCTATCTCTCCTGTGCTCTTGTACTTATTCGTTTAGACCCATCTACAACCCACGGTTTTCTTTCCCTTAGGCAAATCCATCATGCTCCAAGTATTATATCTGATCATCGAGGCAATTTCTTCTTCCATTGCCTCAACCCACACTTTGGTTTTACAAGTTTCTTCATAGGTTGTTGGTACTTGCTCATCAATTGCACTAAAAAATGCTTGATCCTTATCCGGTAAATGAATTGTAGAATAATAGGCTTCAATGGGATACCTTATGGTTGTAACAGCTAGATTTTCTTCTTGTGAGTTGTGTTGCTTAGTAGATGAGGGAGAGATGATGTCGCCTATAGGATCAGGGTCAAAGCCTGCCGTACACCCAGAACATCCCCCACTCACACTAAACAACGCCTCAGTCCTTGTGTTGTCTTGTTGAACCATAGATAGACCATTGAAGTAAACCCTTGTATTTTTCCAATTTTCCGGATCAAATTTTCTCCTCTGACTCCTTCTTAAGATAGGTTCTGGTGCTTGGGTTTCTTCACCCTCCTCATGCATCAGACCTTCCTCAGGGTCAATGGTTAAGTCTTCTCCTTCTGGTTGGTTGTTAGTACCATTTGATTCTCCGAGTGCTGAATCACTTTCCTCGGAGCTTTGAGACTCGTTTCTGCCTTCTTTTACTTCATCTTCCCTCCTATTAGAAGAAGTTTCCAAGTCATCTATACCTCTTCTTTGTTCATCTTCACTCACTAAAATGCTCCTTAGTACTTGTGCCCTATCCAGACTTGAGCTAACAATCTCCTCAAGGTCTTTCCAACTCTCACTTTGAAAATATCCATTCTCCTCTTCAAATTGGACTTCTCCTGACACATGAATCTTGTTAGTTTCTGGATTATAACACTTATACCCCTTTTGGGTACTTGAGTATCCCACAAAGACACATCTCATACTTTTAGGCTCCAGCTTGCTTCTTTGTGACTCGGGGATAAGCACATAACACTTACTTCCAAATACTCGAAGATGATTGATGTTAGGCTTTACTCCATTAAGCACCTCATATGGGGACTTGTTGTCTAGGTTTGGTGTTGGTAACCGGTTGATGACATAACAAGTTGTCATTATGGCATCTCCCTAAAAGGTTTTTGGAACTTTCAGATCAAACAACATGCTTCTAGCTACCTCCAACAAATACCTATTCTTCCTTTCCGATACTCTGTTTTGCTGAGGAGTATAAGCACATGAGGTTTGGTGCACTATTCCATTTTCTTCCACAAAATTCTTGAACTGATTACTTAGGTATTCTTCCCCATTATCACTTCTTAGAATTTTGATCTTGGTTTCAAATTGTATTTCGACATACTTGTAGAATTTGGCAAAGGATTCAAATACTTGGCTCTTGGAACTCAGGAGTGTCACCCACGTATACTTGAACTTTTCATCAATAAAAGAGACAAAATACTTATATTGATCTTTGGAGATATATGGAGCTGTCCATACATCAGAGTGAATCAGCTCAAAGCACTTAGCATACTTAGTTGTGGAATCCGGAAAATTACTCCTACATTGCTTGCCTAACACACAAGCTTCACATCCTTTATTGTCTTCGGTGATATTGGGCAAGATCATGCTGAGCACCTTGTTGCTTGGGTGACCTAGCCGTGAGTGCAATAAAGATCTTGAACCAACTTCACTCAGACCACAAGACTTCACTACATCTTGCTCCTCTTTATTCAAAACATACAGCCCACCTTTAACTCCTCCTTCTCCAATCACTTCTTTAGTATTATTATCCTGAAACTGAACTTCATTAGATCCAAAAATAACTGTACAATTCAGGTCTTGAATAGCCTTGTGAACCGACAACAGATTGGTGGTGAATTCGGGAACTAACAAAGCCTTAGTGTTTTTTCTAAACAATTCCAAATCACCAATTCCTTCTATGGGGACTTCTTTACCATTAGTTATCCTAACGGTTCCACCATGAGGTTTTATATTCGCTAATAAACCTCCATCTCTAATCATGTGGTGACTTGCACCTGAGTCTACAATAACCTTTTTACCAAGTTTAGAAGCTATGTAGCTCTTACCAGAATCAGCTAGTTTGGAGATGCTTTTGATGAGGGCTTCCAGGTCTGATTTCCTCACTAAGCCATCATCTCCTACACTTGCACTTCCAGCAAAAATCCTTGTTCCCTGACCAACTCCTTGGTTACTTCCTCTCAGCCTTGCTGGCTTCAAATGTGGGTGAAGGGTCCAGCACTTTTCTTTTGTGTGCCCTCTCATCTTGCAATGTTCACATTCCAAGTTCCTCCTTTCGCCATAGCTTTGGTTTCTTTGCACCACATGCGCTATCTCACTTGTTGGCTTGAATAAGCATCTAGCTCCCTCTTCTTTTTGAATTTGTTGACATACTTCATTTAGAGTTGGAAGTTTGTCAAACCTCAAAATATGCTGAATGAGGCTCTTGTATGAATCATTGAGCTTGAGCAATAATCCAAATACTTGGTCTTTCTCTCTCCTCTCATTCAGCTATTTGGGATCATTTGTTGTCGGCCTAAGCATCTCCAGCTCTGCCCACAGCCCTCTAAACGTTCCAAACAGATCCTTGAATGACTTCCCCTCTTGCTGAAGATCACTCAGGGCTTTCTTGACTTCAAAAATCCTTGAGATATTTGACATATCTCCATACACTCCTTTGAGTGTTTCCCACAGCTCCTTGGCTGTCTCACAATAGGAGTAACCAACCAATATTGATGGCTCAAGGGAGCTCTGAAGTGCTGCAAGGACTTGTTGGTCCTCTTGCTCCCATTTCCTCTCCTTTGTACCGCCATCACCGGCTTCACTTCCTTCAACAACTCCTTCCAAGATTTCCACATATCCCCACAGCCCTCTACTTCTCAAGGCTGTCTTCGTGGTCCTTGACCACAAGAGGTAGTTGTTTCCCTTGAAGACAACTAGTAGTATCATCTGCTTTTGCATCTCCATAGTTTTTACCAAAGAAATGTCTGGTAAATAAAACTGAAAGACAGAAGAGATTTATGAACGAAAACAGGGAATTTCAATGGGATTAGAATAAATTAGATGATAAAAACGAGTTTAAGAACATGTTTTAGATCTTAAATGCTTTGATACCATGTAGAACTTAGAGAGTATAATCGATAATTAAGAGAAATTAGAGAAGGATCACATAAGTGAGAGAGAAAAGAAGAAGAGTTGTTTGATTTTTAATCTCTTGATTTTATTTCTTCTAAGTGTTTTTCATGATATAGGCGAGCTAGATGAAAGAGAAATACAGCCAATACAATGAAATATCCACAAGGTAAATTACTAAGCTCCACTTAGCCCAAAATGGCAAAACAGACTTTGGGGAGACTTCCAAGTTTGCTCCTTTAGGCTGAGCATTAGGGGCTGGCAATTATTCACTGGTTCTTAGCATGGTTTCTCTCTAGCCTTTGACTTTCTGACCTGGTCTTGTTTCTGTTAGATTTTAGAGATTATAAATGAGAGCTTTTGAGATAAACTAGAAGAAACACCATAGTAGAATATTAGAGAAGAATTTCTTATTGATCTTTGTGAAATACATAGCATATTTATAGGAGAATTACAAGGGAACCTAGGTTTAACTTTAATTTGAACCAGCCAATAGGAGTGTAGTCTTTGGGCGTCCTTGACCATGCCAGCCTGTTTCCAGCCCCTTCCTTGACCAAATGGATAAGAAGGAAGACCAAGGACAAGGTGCCAATGCACCTGGACACTCAAGTGGCTTGGTGCATGGTCCAAACGTTTCCAAGCTTCTAGAAGACTCTCGAAGGCTTCCTCAAATGTTTTGGAGGCTCGCTAAGGTTGTACGGTCTTGTACGGCCTTGTATGGATCTGTACGGACTTGTACGGACTTGTACGGATCCGTACGGACTTGTACGGACACCCAAATCCAACCATCTTCCCTAAGCTCCCTTGATGATAAGCTTGATTAATACTCCCCCTCAAACTTAGCCGGAGTGTTGGAATGAAGGCTAAGTTTGGGAACCGGGACTACCACCTCATTAAAAACCTTACCAAGGAAAACCCAGTGGGACAAAACCTTGGTAAGGGAAAAAGAGTGTGGTCTTCCCGGAACAGGCAAGTATTATCAAGGATGAGTAAGGTCTACTAACCCAAGTTTGTTGTGGATGTGGTTGCAAACTTTGAGGCTAGCAGCCTTGGTGAAGATGTCAGCCAACTGGTCTTCACTCTTGGTGTAACATGGAAGTATCACTCCTTCTATGATCTTCTCTCTAACTTTGTGGCAGTTAATCTCAATGTGCTTGGTCCTCTCGTGAAATACTAGTTTGGTTGCTATATGAATGGCTGCCTGATTGTCACAATGCATTGTGATGGGACTTGAAGTTTCTATGCCAAGATCCTTGAGAAGAGCCTTCAACCAAACTAATTCATTTGTCAGCTTCCTCATTGCTCTATATTCTGACTCCGCACTTGAGCATGACACAACCTTTTGCTTCTTAGACTTCCAAGTTACTAGATTGCCTCTAATGAAAGTACAGTAGCCAGTTGTAGACTTCCTATCCATAGTGTCTCCCGCATAGTCCGCATCGCAGTATCCAACTATCTTAGTGTTGCCATTCTTCCCCATCCAAATTCCTTGGCCAGGTGAACCTTTGATGTATCTCAAGATTCTTTCCACCATGTTCTAATGATGCACGGTTGGTTCCTTCATATGTTGGCTAACCTGATTCACAGCAAAACATAAGTCAGGCCGTGTAATAGTCAAATAGATGAGCTTACCAACTAGGCGCCGATATTGTGCTGGGTCTTCAAATGGCTTGTCAAGCGGATCATCTTCTTTCTCCCCCTTTCTCTTGACCTTGTAGCCATCTTCAAGTGGGGTCTTAGCTGGTTTGGATCCTAGCTTTCTTGTCTCCTGCAATAAATCAAGAGAATATTTCCTTTGTGATAGAAATAGGCCTTCCGAGGATCGGCATACCTCTATCCCTAGGAAATACTTAAGCCCTCCCAAGTCCTTGATATCAAAAACAGACTTAAGGAAGGATTTGGTTTCTTGAATCCCAACTTGATCACTACCTGAGATGATCAAGTCATCCACATAAACCAATACCACAATAAGCCCACGGGAGCTCTGGTGAGTGAACAAAGTATGGTCGGCTTCTGACCAGCTAAATCCTCGAGCAACAAGAGTGAAGCTCAGTTTATGATACCAGGCCCTTGGTGATTGCTTTAGACCATAAATTGCCTTTCTTAACCTTAGGACTTTTCCGGGGCTGATTGAGTGTTCTAATCCAGGTGGTGGAGTCATGTGCACTTCTTCTTCCAATTCTCCTTGAAGAAAGGCGTTCTTCACATCCATTTGCCATAGATCCCATGATAGATTTGTGGCTAAGGACAAGATGACCCTAACTGTGTGAAGCTTTGCCACTGGCGCAAAAGTATCGGTATAATCAGCTCCATATGTCTGGGTGAAACCTCTGGCTACCAATCTGGCGTTGTACCGCTCAATCTCCCCATTAGATTGATATTTGATTGTAAATACCCACTTGGAACTTACTGCCTTCTTTCCCTTTGGAAGCTCCATTTCATCCCAAGTATGATTCTTATCCATTGCCCCTATCTCAGCATCCACAGCAGCTAACCATTCTTTGTGTTCTTTTGCTTCTTCATAGGAGCTCGGAATTTGGTGTTGATCAATCTTTCCAAGGAATGCTTTGTGTTCTGATGGCAAGAGGGCAAGAGAACAAACCGCTTGGAGAGGATGAGCCATGGCTTGGCTGTTGTAATAGACCCTTGTTTATTTCCAATGATCTGGTCCATACTTCAGCCTTGTACTTCTTCTAAACTGAGGAGCACTAATTTCTTCACTCTCATGGTCTTGACTAACCATTGGCTCCATTCCTCCAGTGGATTCTTCTTCATGATGAGCTTGGTCTTTATTACCATTATCCAAGTTGTTTGCTTCTTCTTCACTGTTATTTTCAGAATTTGGTCCTTCTTGTGGCTGATGATCTGGTTGCTCTGGATGAGAGTCTCTTGGAGCCGGATTTCCCAAATGATTGAGTAAGAACTCTATGCTGGCGGTTCTATCTGAAGGAGAACGGGCAAGGTCTTTAACGCTATCCCAATTTTGTTTCTTGTCAAAGTACCCTTGGTTTTCTATGAACTTCACGTCTCTTGAAACCAGGGTACACTTCCGGATGGGGTCATAGCACTTATACCCCTTTTGAGTGGTAGAATAGCCTATGAATACACATCTTGTGCTTTTGGCTTCTAGTTTGTCCCTCTGAGTACCTGGGACAAATACAAAACACAAACACCCAAGAACTCGTAAGTGATTGATATAGGGTTTATTGTGATTTAAAACTTCAAAGGGAGAGACGTCCTTTAGGACTCTTGTTGGAATTCGGTTGATAAGATAGCAAGCCGTCATGACTGCATCTCCCCAGAAGTTTCTTGGCAAGTTGGAATGGAACATCATAGCTCTAGCTACTTCCATGAGATGTCTATTCTTTCTTTCAGCTACACCATTTTGTTGAGGTGTGTATGGGCAGCTCGTTTGGTGGATTATTCCATGCTTAGCTAGGTGTTCTTTGAATTTGTGGCTTGTATATTCCCCTCCATTATCCGTTCGAAGTACCTTAACATTTGTTTTGAATTGATTAGTAATGTAGTTCTGAAAATTAATGAAAGCGTCAAATACTCTATCTTTAGATGGCATTAAGGTGATCCAAGTGTATTTCGACTTTTCATCAATGAATGTCACAAAGTACTTATTATTATCTCTTGATAAACATGGGGAAGTCCATACATCCGAGTGGACCAAATCAAAACATTTTTCATATATGGTAGAGGACTTAGGAAATACACTTTTACAATGTTTTCCTAAAATACAAGACTCACAAACCGAGTTATTAAACGAAATATTAGGCAATATTATTTCCAAGGCACGCGAGTGAGGATGTCCCAATCTAGCGTGCCATATTGCATTAGAACTACTAGCTATGCATGAATTAAAACTTGATAAAGTAGGATTGCTTGAAGAATCTTCTAAGATGTATAAGTCTCCTTTTGTGTTTCCTTCTCCAAGAACCCTTCCGGTTTTAATATCCTGAAAATGGAAACTATTAGGCCCAAAGATAGCATAAGCATCAAGATCAGTAGTAGCTCTCTTAACCGATACAAGATTCGAAGTGAAAGATGGCATGTAGAAAGCTTGAGATTCTTTGTCAAATAGTTTTAAACTTCCTATTCCTTTAACCGGTATCCTATCACCATTAGCAATCACTACATTTCCACTAGCAGTTTTAATGTTACTAATCAAATTTGGATTACTAATCATGTGATGAGAAGCTCCAGAATCAATAACAAGAGAAGTGCTAGTCTTATTAGGTTTAGTAGCAAAGTATGTGATACCGGACTCCTTTAGTGCGGCGATGGATCAAATGAGTGCTTCTAAGTCTGACTTGCGCACCACGTCATTTGAATATGCTACCATGGCCATCTCATCTCCTTGCTTCAAGCTTTCGGTTTGAGGTTGTTTTGTTGAGTTTGATGAGCTTGGCGTTTCTTGTGCTTGATGAGCTTGGAACTTTCTTGGCTTGAATTCCCTTGGATGCCAATCTTTGGGCTTGAGATGTGGATGAAGGATCCAGCAATCCTCCTTTGTATGACCATCCTTCTTGCAATGATCGCATGTTTTCCTATTCTTGCCTTTGTAGCCTTGATTTGGTTGGTAATTGCCCTTATTGGCCATTGGGAGTTCTTGTTTACCACTAAAGAGACCAAAGGACCCTTGTTCCTTTTGAATTTGTGCACAAACTTCATCAAGTCTAGGGAGCTTCTCCGATCTTAAGATATGCTTTATGAGGTCGTTAAACGCCGGATTGAGTGTGAGAAGCAAACCGAAGACCTTATCTTGTTCTCTTCTTTCTTCAATGATTGAAAAATCCTTTGTGCCTTGACGTAACATCTCTAATTCAGCCCAAAGAGATCTAAATTTCCCAAAGTGTTGAGTAAATTCTACATCCTCTTGATTGAGATTGTTGATTACCCTTTTTACTTCGAAGACCCGGGTCAAGTTGGAGATGTTCCCGTAGACATTCTTTAGTGTATCCCAAAGCTCCTTTGCAGTGTCACAATAGGAGTATGCCTCTAGGATTGATGGGTCTAGTGAGTTTTGAAGGAGACCCAAAACCGTTTGGTCTTCTTGAAACCATTTGATTTCCTCCTCGGTCTTGGTCTCATTTTCTTCATCTTGTGTGTCTTCTTTAGGGTTTTGTGTGATCTCAATGTGTCTCCACAAACCTCTTCCACACAAAGCAGTCTTAGTTGTTCTTGCCCACAGCAAGTAATTATTCCCTTTGAGGGTAACCGGAATGATCATGGTTTTTAGATTTTCCATGATTTTCTTGGTGTTTAATCACAAAGCTAGCAACTTTCTCAACTCAGCACCAATGGATTTGAGGAATTTCTCTCAGAGAGAAATGAGGCTAGCAACGTGAAAGGAAGAAAATGAAGTGAAAATCACAAAGCTAGCAACTTTCTCAACTCAGCACCAATGGATTTGAGGAATTTCTCTCAGAGAGAAATGAAGCTAGCAGCGTGAGAAAGGAGAAAATAAAGAAGAAAAACGTGGAGAATGAGTAGAAATGACAAGAACTGATGGAGAAATGATGGAGAAATGATGGAGAAATGATGGAGAAATGATGGAGAATGATGGAGAATGATGGAGAATGATGGAGAATAACCAAGAATAAAGCAGAATAGATAGGAGCAAGATCAATGCTCTGATACCATGTTAGATTTTAGAGATTATAAATGAGAGCTTTTGAGATAAACTAGAAGAAACACCATAGTAGAATATTAGAGAAGAATTTCTTATTGATCTTTGTGAAATACATAGCATATTTATAGGAGAATTACAAGGGAACCTAGGTTTAACTTTAATTTGAACCAGCCAATAGGAGTGTAGTCTTTGGGCGTCCTTGACCATGCCAGCCTGTTTCCAGCCCCTTCCTTGACCAAATGGATAAGAAGGAAGACCAAGGACAAGGTGCCAATGCACCTGGACACTCAAGTGGCTTGGTGCATGGTCCAAACGTTTCCAAGCTTCTAGAAGACTCTCGAAGGCTTCCTCAAATGTTCCGGAGGCTCGCTAAGGTTGTACGGTCTTGTACGGCCTTGTACGGATCCGTACGGACTTGTACGGACTTGTACGGATCCGTACGGACTTGTACGGACACCCAAATCCAACCATCTTCCCTAAGCTCCCTTGATGATAAGCTTGATTAATAGTTTCAACCGAGATTCCTTGCCTCTAATTCCTTTTCAACGGCTAGTTATCTTTCTCCTTTGCGTTTGCTCACCCTTGTGTCTAGCCTTCACACACACGCTATCTTCTCGTTCTCTTCAACACTCCCCCTCAAGGCTGGCTGGTAGGGATCTATTAAGCCAACCTTGGACTGCATATAGTTGCTGACTAGCGATGTGGTTGCCTTGGTGAAGATATATGCACTTGTTCTTCACTCTTGATGAATCTTGGAATCACAACTTGATGCTTATGCTATGTTTGGGCCTAATAGTTTCCATTTTCAGGATATTAAGACCGGAAAGGTTCTTGGAGAAAGAAACACAAAAGGAGACTTATACATCTTAGAAGATTCTTCAAGCAATCCTACTTTATCAAGTTTTAATTCATGCTTAGCTAGAAGTTCTAATGCAATATGGGACGCTAGATTGGGACATCCTCACTCACGTGCCTTGGAAATAATATTGCCTAATATTTCATTTAATAACTCGGTTTGTGAGTCTTGTATTTTAGGAAAACATTGTAAAAATGTATTTCCTAAGTACTCTACCATATATGAAAAATGTTTTGATTTGGTCCATTGGATGTATGGACTTCCCCATATTTATAAAGAGATAATAATAAGTACTTTGTGACATTTATTGATAAAAAATCGAAATACACTTGGATCACCTTAATACCATCTAAAGATAGAGTATTTGACGCTTTCATTAATTTCAGAACTACATTACTAATCAATTGAAAACAAATGTTAAGGTACTTCGAACGGATAATGGAAGGGAAGATACAAGCCACAAATTCAAAGAACACCTAGCTAAGCATGGAATAATCCACCAAACGAGCTGCCCATACAGACCTCAGCAAAATGGTGTAGCTGAAAGAAAGAATAGGCATCTCATGGAAGTAGCTAGAGCTATGATGTTCCATTCCAACCTAATGTAGTTATGACGGCTTGCTATCTTATCATCCAAATTCCAACAAGAGTCCTAAAGGATGTATCTCCCTTTGAAGTTTTAAATCACAATAAACCCTTTATCAATCACTTATGAGTTCTTGGGTGTTTGTGTTTTGTATTTGTCTCAGGTACTCAGAGGGACAAACTAGAAGCCAAAAGCACAAGATGTGTATTCATAGGCTATTCTACCACTCAAAAGGGGTATAAGTGCTATGTGACCCCATCCGGAAGTGTACCCTGGTTTCAAGAGACGTGAAGTTCATAGAAAACCAAGGATACTTTGACAAGAAGCAAAATTGGGATAGTGTTAAATACCTAGCTCGTTCTCCTTCAGATAGAGCTGCCAGCTTAGAGTTCTTACTCAATCATCTGGGAAATCCGGCTCCATGAGACTCTCATCAAGAGCAACCAGATCATCAGCCACAAGAAAGACCAGATTTTGAAAATAACAGTGAAGAAGAAGCAAACAACTTGGATAATGGTAATCAAGACTAAGCTCATCATGAAGAAGAAGAAATAAGAGGAATGGAGCCATGGTTAGTCAAGACCATGAGAGTGAAGAAATTAGTGCTCCTCAGCTTAGAAGAAGTACAAGGCTGAAGTATGGACCAGACCATTGGAAACAAAAAAGGGTCTATTACAACAGCCAAGCCGTGGCTCATCCTCTCTAAACGATTTGTTCTCTTGCCCTCTTGCCATCAGAACACCAAGCATTCCTTGGAAAGATTGATCAACACCAAATTCCGAGCTCCTATGAAGAAGCAAAAGAACACAAAGAATGGTAGGCTGCTGTGGGTGCTGAGATATGAGCAATGGATAAGAATCATACTTGGGATGAAACTGAGCTTCCAAAAGGAAAGAAGGCAGTAAGTTCCAAGTGGGTATTTACAATCAAATATCAATCTAATGGGGAGATTGAGCGGTACAAAGCCAGACTGATAGCCAGAGGTTTCACCCAAACATATGGAGATGATTATACCGATACCTTTGTGCCAGTGGCAAAGCTTCACACAGTTAGGGTCATATTGTCCTTAGCCACAAATCTATCATGGGATCTATGGCAAATGGACGTGAAGAACGCCTTTCTTCAAGGAGAATTGGAAGAAGAAGTGTACATGACTCCACCACCCGGATTAGAGCACTCAATCAGCCCCGGAAAAGTCTTAAGGTTAAGAAAGGCAATTTATGGCCTAAAGCAATCACTGAGGGCCTGGTATCATAAACTGAGCTTCACTCTTGTTGCTCGGGGATTTAGCCGGTCAGAAGCCGACCATACCTTGTTCACTCACCAGAGCTCCCGTGGGCTTATTGTGGTATTGGTTTATGTGGATGACTTGATCATCTCAGGTAGTGATCAAGTTGGGGTTCAAGAAACTAAATCATTACTTAAGTATGTTTTAGATATCAAGGACTTGGAAGAACTCAAGTATTTCCTAGGGATAGAGATATGCCGATCCTCGAAAGGCCTATTTCTATCACAAAGGAAATATTCTCTTGATTTTTTACAGGAGACAGGAAAGCTAGGATCCAAACTAGCTAAGACTCCAGTTGAAGATAGCTACAAGGTCAAGAAAAAAGGGGGAGAAAGAAGATGATCCGCTTGACAAGCCATTTGAGACCAAGCACAATATCGGCGCCTAGTTGGTAAGCTCATCTACTTGACTATTACACGGCCTGACTTATGTTTTGCTGTGAATCAGGTTAGCCAACATATGAAGGAACCAACCGTGCATCATTGGAATATGGTGGAAAGAATATTGAGATACATCAAAGGATCACCGGGCCAAGGAATCTGGATGGGGAAGAATGGCAACACTGAGATAGTTGGATACTGCGATGCGGATTATGCGGGAGATACTATGGATAGGAAGTCTACAACTGGCTACTATACTTTCATTAGAGGCAATCTAGTAACTTGAAAGTCTAAGAAGCAGAAGGTTGTGTCATGCTCAAGTGCGGAGTTAGAATATAGAGCAATGAGGAAGCTGACAAATGAATTAGTTTTGTTGAAAGCTCTTCTCAAGGATCTTGGCATAGAAACGTCAAGTCCTATCACGATGCATTATGACAATCAGGTAGCCATTCATATATCAACTAATCCAGTATTTCACGAGAGGACCAAGCACATTGGGATCGACTGCCACAAGGTCAGAGAGAAGATCATAGAAGGAATGATACTTCCATGCTACACCAAGAGCGAAGACCAGTTGGCTGACATCTTCACCAAGGCTGCTAGCCTCAAAGTTTGTAACCACATCCACATCAAACTTGGGTTAGTAGACCTTACTCATCCTTGATAATACTTGCCTATTCTAGGAAGACCATACTCTTTTTACTTTACCAAGGTTTTGTCCCACTGGGTTTTCCTTGGTAAGGTTTTTAATGAGGTGGTAGTCCCGGTTCCCAAACTTAGCTTTCATTCCAACACTCCGGCTAAGTTTGAGGGGGAGTATTAATCAAGCTTATCATCAAGGGAGCTTAGGGAAGATGGTCGGATTTGGGTGTCCGTACAAGTCCGTACGGATCCGTACGGATCCGTACAAGTCCGTACAAGTCTGTACGGATCCATACATGTCTGTACGGATCCATACATGTCTGTACGGATCCATACAAGTCTGTACGGATCCGTATAAGGCCGTACAAGACCGTACGACCATAGGGAGCCTCCAGAACATTTGAGGAAGCCTTCTAGAGTCTTCTAGAAGCTTGGCAAAGTTTGGATCATGCACCAAGCCACTTGAGCGTCCAGGTGCACTGGTACCTTGTCCCTGGTCTTCCTTCTTATCCATTTGGTCAAGGAAGGGGCTGGAACCGGGCTGGCATGGTCAAGGGTAGGCTGGCATGGTCAAGGGCGCTCCAAAGGCTGATAGTTCAAAATAAAGTTAACCCTAGTTTCCCTTGTATTTCTCCTATAAATATGCTATGTAATCCTCAAAGATCAATAAGAAATTCTTCTCTAATATTATACTATGTTGTTCCTTCTAGTTTATCTCAAAATCTCTCATTTATAATCTCTAAAATCTTACAAGCTCGGGCATAGACAGAGAGCGAGTGCTAAGAAGCATCTTGGCAGATGTCAATGGTTCGAATGGAGGTAATGATGAGTAAGGGATATCTCAGAATGAGCAAGGAGGTGAAGAGGAAGAAGAAGACAATGAGCAACTCTCGTTGGATACCAGCTCACTACCAAGGGATTTCGAACTGGTTGAGGAATCAGAACTTGCAAGTGGTGAGGGGGAGTCTGAACATGAAGAAGTTGAGGTAACTCAAGATACCCCTCTAAGAAGAAGCCAACGGATAAGGTATGGCCTGGAAAGTTGGAAAAACACTAGGGTGTATTACAATGGATTAGCTACGGTTCAACAAGAGTATATAGGATCTGAGGTGAAGTCTACCGTAGGCGAGGGATGTTCTGGGCGTACGACAGACTTTGATTCTGAACCTATAGGTGACAGCATCCCTCCCTTACCAAGTAGATCATGTACTTCAAGGAGAAGAGAATTAACCGTAAGTGACATAAAATATCCTATCCATTGCGGTTAACTTGTCATGGGAGTTATGGCAAATGGATGTAAAAAATGCCTTTTTACAAGGAGACCTAGAAGAGGAAGTCTTTATGGCTCTTCCACAAGGATATGGTACAGGTACAAATCAGGTCTGTGAATTGAAGAAAGCTATTTATGGTTTGAAACAATCCCCGAGGGCCTGGTACCAAAGACTGAGCATATGCTTACTGGAGAAGGAATTTGTGAAGTCGGAAGCTGATCATACTGTAAGAATTAGAGATATTATGCGGAATATAAGAGATTAAACATGAGAGAATTATGTAAATGACATGGAGAATATGCAAGTATGAACTAAGAGAATAAGCATGTAAATGAGACTAAGGAGAATAAAAAGAGAGAGATTTCATGGAGAATGAGAGAATGGGACCCCAAAGGGTCTAACATTTCATTGATAATGAGGCATTACATTTATAGAGAAAAATCTAGGGTTTTCTCTAAGTAAATTCAAAATGCAACAACCAATAGGAATGCTTTAATTCAAACTAGCCAATAAGGGCTTAGTCTTGGAGGCTCCTTTTGACCATGTGGATAAGATTGCCAGCCTTCTCCAGCCTTCCTTGCTTTGACCGGTTGGATATGGTTGCATTGGGACACTTCTTTGGCTAGATTCATTGCCAGCTATATCCATGTCCTTTTGCACCCGAGTTTTGCACGATCCCCAAATCTTGCAAACACTTTATCCCGAGTTTTGCACATTCTTGTTTCTTCTTTTTAGGATGTTTGGAGACATTTTGGGGAATCTCTGATTTCGCATGGTCCTTACAATCCGTACAAAATCTATACGGTCGGGTTGGTTTGGTCTTGCAAGGCCTGGCTGGTCTTCTTGATCAATACATACTCTATTCACCAAGAGGAGTAAAGAGGGGCTTGTGGCTGTTCTTATCTATGTAGATGATATCATCATCACCGGAAATGATGTTGAAGGAGTTAAAAGGACCAAGGAAATTCTGAGCTCCACGTTTTGATATAAAAGATTTGGGAGAGCTGAGGTATTTCTTGGGCAATGAGATGATTAGAGAGCCAAATGGGATGTTTATATCACAAAGGAAGTATGTGATTGACTTACTAAAGGAAACCGACAAGTTAGGGTCGAAGCCAGCAAAAACGCCAATTGAAGAAGGCTATCAAGATGTGAGTAAGGAGGAAATGTGGCCTGATGTCAAGCAATATCAAAGGTTAGTTGGAAAACTAATCTACTTAATTATAACTCGGCCGGATATATGCTTTGTCGTGAATAGGGTGAGCCAGCACATGCAAGCTCCGAAAGCACACCATTGGAGCATGGTGGAGAGAATACTTAAGTATCTCAAGGGGAACCCTGGAAAGGGAATATGGTTGAGTCGCAATGAAAATACCAAATTGGAAGCCTATTGTGATTCAGATTACACTGGAGACAAACAAGATAGAAAATCTACAATTGGGTATTGCACATTTGTAGGAGGAAATCTTGTCACTTGGAGTAGTAAAAAACCGAAGGTAATTGCATTGTCAAGTGCTGAGGCTGAGTATAGAGCAATGAAGGAAGTCACAAAGGAGATGATATGGCTGAAGGCTTTTCTCAAGGATTTGGGTATTCAAGAAACCAAACCAATGAGACTTTATTGCGATAACCAAGCTGCAATACACATAGCTTCAAATCCAGTGTTTCATGAGAGAACAAAGCACATCGAAGTGGATTGTCACTTCATCCGGGGATAGATTCAAGGTGGGCTAATAATCCCTAAGTTTGTGAAGAGTGGAGACCAGGTGACAGACATCTTCACAAAGGCTACTTCCCTAAGTATATGTGAGTACATCCATGAAAAGATAGGCTTAAAGGATCCCTACCAGCCTATCTTGAGCGGGAGTGTTGAGAATATAGATGAGAAGGCATACATGGGAAGTAGCAATGCGAGTTCATATAATAACAAAGGGAAGGAGCTGGAGTGCATAGCAAGTATCTGGCAACTTGGCGAATGCTCTAATACTAAGGGAGAAGTGCCGTATGCAACAAGTAAGGAGAAGAGTGGAGTTAATGATTTAATGAGTGGCAAAACTAGAAATTGGGATGTAATTAGAAGGAAGGATTCTTGGTTGAATCCTAAGCAGGTCAAAGGGTTAAAAAACCAAGAAGAAGCACATGAGGAGCCATTGGGTAAAGGAAAGCTCCATGCTCCTCACTCAAAGAAGAAAGACGCCAAGGCCTTGATCCTAGCATGTTTAACCATTTTAGGAAGTCAAGAGTGTTAGTCTTTTACCCATTTTAAATTCCTCTGTCTTGTTTTTAAATTTTCTCTCTTACATGTATGCACATGAAACCGAGCTAAAGTGATAGAATAACAAGAAAAAATATTCCAGAAATCTCACTCAGCCTTCTTCAATCTCATTGAGTTCTTGATATCTTCTAATTCTAGTTTATTCTCCTTAAAATCAACATGGTATCAGAGCATGTTTAGAGATCCTTGAAAATCTTCTAAACTGTTTCTTTCTCATCTAAAAGTTTCTCTCTTAGATTTTTTTTTGTTCTCTTATTTCTCTCCATATTCTCAAGCTGGTTGTTGAAGAAAAGAAAAAAACCTATGGAGATGCTGAAACAAGTTGTACTGCCGGTTGTCTTCAAAGGGAGCAACTACTTGCTGTGGTCAAGGACTACAAGAACTGCTCTAAGAAGCAGAGGTCTATGGAGTTATGTGGAAACTCCAGAGGAGGTAGCTGGAGAAGGAGCAGCGGGTGATGGTGTTGTGAATATTAATCAAGCATATCATAAAGGGAGCTTAAGGAAGATTGTTGGATTTGGGTGTCCGTACAAGTCCGTACAAATCCGTACAAGTCCGTACAAATCCGTACAAGTCCGTACAAATCCGTACAAGGCCGTACAAGACTGTACGACCTAAGGGAGCTTCCAGAACGTTTGAGGAAGTCTTTGAGAGTCTTCTAGAGTCTTTGATAAACTTGGCAACATTCGGATCATGCACCAAGTCACTAGAGCGTCCAGGTGCATTGGGGCTTGTCCTTGGTCTTCCTTCTTATCCATTTGGTCAAAGAAGGGCTTGAACCAGGTTGGACCAGGCTGGCATGGTCAAGGGCGCTCCAAATATTACTCTCCTATTGGTTGGTTCAAATTAAAGTTAAACCTAGGTTCCCTTGTAATTCTCCTATAAATATGCTATGTAATTCATAAAGATCAATAAGAAATTCTTCTCTAATGTTCTACTATGGTTTTCCTTCTAGTTTATCTCAAAATCTCTCATTTATAATCTCTAAAATCTAACATAGTATCAGAGCATTGATCTTGCTCCTATCTATTCCACTTTATTCTTAGTTATTCTCCATCATTCTCCATCATTTCTCCATCATTTCTCCATCATTTCTCCATCATTTCTCAATCAGTTCTTGTTATTTCTAGTCATTCTCCAAGCTATTCTTCTTTATTTTCTCCTTTCTCACGCTGCTAGTTTCATTTCTCTCTGAGAGAAATTCCTCAAATCCATTGGTACTGAGTTGAGAAAGTTGCTAGCTTTGTGATTTTCACTTGTTTTTCTTCCTTTCACGTTGCTAGCTTCATTTCTCTCTGAGAGAAATTCCTCAAATCCATTGGTGCTGAGTTGAAAAAGTTGCTAGTTTTGTGATTAAACACCAAGAAAATCATGGAAAATCTAAAAACCATGATCATTCCGGTTACACTCAAAGGGATCAATTACTTGCTGTGGACAAGAACAACAAAGACTGCTTTGTGTGGAAGAGGTTTGTGGAGACACATTGAGATCACACAAAACCCAAAAGAAAACACACAAGATGAAGAAAATGAGACCAAGACCGAGGAGGAAATCAAATGGTTTCAAGAGGACCAAACGGTGCTGGGTCTCCTTCAAAAGTCACTAGATACATCAATCCTAGAGGCATACTCCTATTGTGACATGACAAAGGAGCTTTGGGATACATTAAAGAATATTTACGGGAACGTCTCCAACTTGACCTGGGTCTTTGAAGTAAAAAGGGCAATCAACAATCTCAACCAAGAGGATCTAGAATTTTCAACACTTTGGGAAATTTAGATCTCTTTGGGCTGAATTAGAGATGTTACGTCCAAGCACTAAGGATTTTTCAATCATTGAAGAAAGGAGAGAACAAGATAAGGTCTACGGTTTACTTCTCACACTCAATCCGGCATTTAATGACCTCATAAAGCACATCTTTAGTGGAAAACACGAACTCCCAACGGCTAATAAAGGCAATTACCAACCAAGTCATGGCTACAAAGGCAAGAATAGGAAAACATGCGATCATTGCAAGAAAGATGGTCATACAAGGGAGGATTCCTGGATTCTTCATCCACATCTCAAGCCCAAAGATTGGCAACCAAGGGAGTTCAAACCAAGGAAGTTTCAAGCTCATCAAGCACAAGAAGCGCCAAGCTCCTCAACCGCAACCAAACAACCTCAAACCGAAAACTCAAAGCAAGGAGATGAGATGGCCATGGTAGTATACTCGAATGACGTGGTGCGCAAGTCAGACCTAGAGGCACTCATTCGATCCATTGCTGCACTAAACGAGTCCGATATCACCTACTTTGCTACTAAACCTACTAAAACTAGCACTTCTCTTGTTATTGATTCCGGAGCTTCTCATCATATGATTAGTAATCCAAATTTGATTAGAAACATTAAATCTACTAGTGAGAATGTAGTAATTACTAATGGTGATAAAATACCGGTTAAAGGGATAGAAAGTTTAAGACTATTTGACAAAGAATCTCAAGCTTTCTACATGCCATCTTTCACTTTGAATCTTGTATCGGTTAAGAGAGCTACTACTGATCTTGATGCTTATGCTATCTTTGGGCCTAATAGTTTTTATTTTCAGGATATTAAGATCGGAAGGGTTCTTGGGGAAGGAAACACAAAAGGAGACTTATACATCTTAGAAGATTCTTCAAGCAATCCTACTTTATCAAGTTTTAATTCACGCTTAGCTAGTAGTTCTAATGCAATATGGCACGCTAGATTGGGACATCCTCACTCGCGTGCCTTGGAAATAATATTGCCTAATATTTCATTTAATAACTCGGTTCGTGAGTCTTGTATTTTAGGAAAACATTGTAGAAGTGTATTTCCTTAGTCCTCTACCATATATGAAAAATGTTTTGATTTGGTCCACTCGGATATATGGACTTCCCCATGTTTAAGAGATAATAATAAGTACTTTGTGACATTTTTTGATGAAAAGTCGAAAGACACTTGGATCACCTTAATGCCATCTAAAGATAGAGTATTTGACGCTTTCATTAATTTTCAGAAATACATTACTAATCAATTCAAAACAAATGTTAAGGTACTTCAAACGGATAATGGAGGGGAATATACAAGACACAAATTCAAAGAACACTTAGCTAAGCATGGAATAATCCACCAAACAAGCTGCCCATACACACCTCAACAAAATGGTGTAGCTGAAAGAAAGAATAGGCATCTCATGGAAGTAGCTAGCGCCATGATGTTCCATTCCAACCTGCTAAGAAACTTCCAGGGTATTGAATTTGCGGAATAGAAGATTGGAGAGTGTTTGCAAGAGAAACAAGAGAATGAGAGATAAAGAGAAGTTTCCATTAGAATGAATTTGAGGTTACAGCAAGAGATACATTATATATGTTGAATAATGAGAGAATACATTAGCTTAAGACCCAAAGAAGAGAAGAGGCTTTATTCAACATATGCAAGCCCATTAAGAAGTCTTCTAGAAGGGTGAAGACTTTGCGTGCACAAGTGGGTGTCTCGGGAAGTGTGAAAAGGAAGGAGATGTGTTTGAATTTCAAATAAGAGATTGGAGGGAAATTTGAATGTTGTGAAACCCTTCTTCACCTCTTAATTTCGTGTCTCTCCTCTATATATACATGTTGTACACCCTTTGTAACACTTAATCAATTCTAATGGAAACTTCTCTTTATCTCTCATTCTATCGTTTCTCTTTCAAGCACTCTCAAACTCTCTAATCTTCTATTCCGCAAATTCAACATGGTATCAGAGCAAGGTTCTTAACTAAATCAAGCTCTTGTTATCCCATTTTCAAATCTCTTCTTTTAAAATTCTGGGAATACTCTTTGTCAATCTTTTTTCACTCTGAGACTTAGTCCTCAAAGTCATTGACTCTTGAGTTGTGGAAAGGCTGAAAAAGTGTATTTCTTGAAGCTTCTCTAAAATTTTCTTTTTTCACTCTAAAATTCTGGGAATACTCTTTGTCAATCCTTTTTCACTCTGAGACTTAGTCCTCAAAGTCATTGACTCTTGAGTTGTGAAAAGGCTGAAAAAGTGTATTTCTTGAAGCTTCTCTAATCTTTTCTTGAGAAAATCTCTTAATCCTTTGGTTATTAGAATTATCCGGTGAATAAATCTTGAAACACCATGGAAAACTCTAAACCAATTGTTATTTCAGTCATCTTGAAGGGTGTCAACTATTTGTTGTGGTCAAGAATGATAAGAACAGCTCTATGTGGTCGTGGGCTTTGGAGCCATGTCTTGAAAGGACAAGATCCAAAATATGGAGAAGAAGCCATCGGTAATTATGAAGATAAGTGGTTCCAAGAGGACCAAATGGTGCTCGGAATCATCCAGAACTCTCTTGAAGCATCCATCCTTGAAGCCTACTCCTACTGTGAAAATGCAAAGGAGTTGTGGGATACTCTTCAAACCGTGTATGGGAATACTTCAAACTTGAGCAGAATCTATGAAGTCAAGAAGGCCATCAATGATCTAAGCCAAGAAGATTTGGAGTTTACAAAGCACTTTGGCAAATTCAGATCATTGTGGGCTGAACTAGAAATGTTAAGGCCAAGCACGATTGATCCTTTAGTGTTAAATGAGAGGCGCGAACAAGACAAGGTCTTTGGTCTGCTATTAACCTTAAATCCAACTTACAAGGATCTCATTAAGCACCTCCTTAGGGCAGACAATCTCCCCAGCCTAGATGAAGTGTGCTCCAAGATACAAAAGGAGCAAGGATCTCATGGTCTATTTGGGGGAAAGGGCGAGCTGGTTATGGCAAACAAAGTAGAGTTGGGTGAAGCAAACAAAAGATTTTACAAACCTTTGGGATCAAACCAGAACAAGAAAGTGGGATCAAATGCAATCTGTGAGCATTGCAAGAAAGAGGGGCACACAAAGGAAAAATGCTGGAAGCTCCATCCTCATCTAAAACCAAGCTGGTGGAAGGAACCAAGAGCTAATGTCTCCCAAGAAGTGGCTGGGAATCAGGCTGTGACATCCAAGAGGGCTGAAGAAGGAGAAATGAGAGCTTTAGTGCCATATCAACAAGAATCTGAATTTGTGAGGAAATCATATTTGGAAGCTCTCATCAAAGCCTTGAAAGAGGCTGGTAGGTCTGGTATGGTTTCTGGAAACTCTCTTCATGCTCAAAACATTTCAAAGCCTTTGATTGTAGATTCTGGTGCATCACATCATATGATAAGTGATGCACATCTAATGAATAACATAAAACCGGCTGTAGGTAATGTCATTATAGCAAATGGAGATAGTATTCCAATTGATGGAGTAGGAAATCTTAGGTTATTTGGAAAAGATTCAAACGCTTTCTACATGCCTAAATTTACTTCAAATTTGTTATCCGTAAAAAAAGTTACATCTGATTTGAATTGTTATGCTATATTTGGTCCTAATGATGTACACTTTCAGGATATTGAGACCATGAAACTACTCGGAAAAGGAGTAGCAAAAGAGGAGCTGTATGTTCTTGAAAATAACAAGCCGGACTCCAATTTATTTTGTAGTTTTAGTCTGAATGTTTCTAATGTTAGTAGTTCAATTTGGCATGCAAGGCTAGGTCATCCGCACTCTAGAGCATCAAAACTATTGTTGCCTAGGATTTCTTTCAAAAATGATGAATGTGAAGCTTGTATACTTGGTAAACATTGCAAATCTGTGTTTTCCAAGTCTCCAACTATCTATGAAAAGTGTTTTGATTTAATTCATTTTGATGTTTGGACCTCACCATGTGAATCTAGAGAACATCATAAATACTTTGTCACCTTCATAGATGAAAAATCAAAATATACATGGCTAACACTTATTCCATCCAAAGATAGAGTTCTAGAAGCATTTAGAAAATTTCAAGCATATGTGACTAACCATTATAATGCCAAGATTAAAATTTTTAGATCAGATAATGGTGGAGAGTACACAAGCCATGCCTATAGGTCCAATGAAGGACTTTTCTTATCCCAAAGGAAGTACACTCTTGATCTATTGGCTGGGGCAGGAAAGCTAGGAGCCAAACCAGCAAAGACTCCCTTAGAAGAAGGATACAAAGTCATACGAGAGGGGGAGCTTGAAGATAAACCTTTTGAAGATGTCAAGCAATATCGGAGAATGGTTGGTAAGTTGATTTATCTTACCATAACTCGTCCTAATTTGTGTTTTGCTGTGAACCAGGTGAGTCAACATATACAAGCTCCAAAAGTGCACCATTGGAGCATGGTGGATCGGATTCTCAAATATCTCAAAGGAGCTCCAGGTCAAGGCATTTGGATGGGTTGTAACAAAAGCACCGAAATTGTGGGTTACTGTGATGCTGACTGGGCTGGAGACAAAACGGATAGAAGATCCACCACTGGGTATTGCACATTCATTGGAGGTAACCTGGTCACTTGGAAGAGCAAGAAACAAAAGGTTGTGTCATGTTCACGCTTAGCTAGTAGTTCTAATGCAATATGGCACGCTAGATTGGGACATCCTCACTCGCGTGCCTTGGAAATAATATTGCCTAATATTTCATTTAATAACTCGGTTCGTGAGTCTTGTATTTTAGGAAAACATTGTAGAAGTGTATTTCCTTAGTCCTCTACCATATATGAAAAATGTTTTGATTTGGTGCACTCGGATATATGGACTTCCCCATGTTTATCAAGAGATAATTATAAGTACTTTGTGACATTTTTTGATGAAAAGTCGAAAGACACTTGGATCACCTTAATGCCATCTAAAGATAGAGTATTTGACGCTTTCATTAATTTTCAGAACTACATTACTAATCAATTCAAAACAAATGTTAAGGTACTTCCAACGGATAATGGAGGGGAATATACAAGACACAAATTCAAAGAACACTTAGCTAAGCATGGAATAATCCACCAAACAAGCTGCCCATACACACCTCAACAAAATGGTGTAGCTGAAAGAAAGAATAGGCATCTCATGGAAGTAGCTAGCGCCATGATGTTCCATTCCAACCTGCTAAGAAACTTCCAGGGTATTGAATTTGCGGAATAGAAGATTGGAGAGTGTTTGCAAGAGAAACAAGAGAATGAGAGATAAAGAGAAGTTTCCATTAGAATGAATTTGAGGTTACAGCAAGAGATACATTATATATGTTGAATAATGAGAGAATACATTAGCTTAAGACCCAAAGAAGAGAAGAGGCTTTATTCAACATATGCAAGCCCATTAAGAAGTCTTCTAGAAGGGTGAAGACTTTGCGTGCACAAGTGGGTGTCTCGGGAAGTGTGAAAAGGAAGGAGATGTGTTTGAATTTCAAATAAGAGATTGGAGGGAAATTTGAATGTTGTGAAACCCTTCTTCACCTCTTAATTTCGTGTCTCTCCTCTATATATACATGTTGTACACCCTTTGTAACACTTAATCAATTCTAATGGAAACTTCTCTTTATCTCTCATTCTATCGTTTCTCTTTCAAGCACTCTCAAACTCTCTAATCTTCTATTCCGCAAATTCAACATGGTATCAGAGCAAGGTTCTTAACTAAATCAAGCTCTTGTTATCCCATTTTCAAATCTCTTCTTTTAAAATTCTGGGAATACTCTTTGTCAATCTTTTTTCACTCTGAGACTTAGTCCTCAAAGTCATTGACTCTTGAGTTGTGGAAAGGCTGAAAAAGTGTATTTCTTGAAGCTTCTCTAAAATTTTCTTTTTTCACTCTAAAATTCTGGGAATACTCTTTGTCAATCCTTTTTCACTCTGAGACTTAGTCCTCAAAGTCATTGACTCTTGAGTTGTGAAAAGGCTGAAAAAGTGTATTTCTTGAAGCTTCTCTAATCTTTTCTTGAGAAAATCTCTTAATCCTTTGGTTATTAGAATTATCCGGTGAATAAATCTTGAAACACCATGGAAAACTCTAAACCAATTGTTATTTCAGTCATCTTGAAGGGTGTCAACTATTTGTTGTGGTCAAGAATGATAAGAACAGCTCTATGTGGTCGTGGGCTTTGGAGCCATGTCTTGAAAGGACAAGATCCAAAATATGGAGAAGAAGCCATCGGTAATTATGAAGATAAGTGGTTCCAAGAGGACCAAATGGTGCTCGGAATCATCCAGAACTCTCTTGAAGCATCCATCCTTGAAGCCTACTCCTACTGTGAAAATGCAAAGGAGTTGTGGGATACTCTTCAAACCGTGTATGGGAATACTTCAAACTTGAGCAGAATCTATGAAGTCAAGAAGGCCATCAATGATCTAAGCCAAGAAGATTTGGAGTTTACAAAGCACTTTGGCAAATTCAGATCATTGTGGGCTGAACTAGAAATGTTAAGGCCAAGCACGATTGATCCTTTAGTGTTAAATGAGAGGCGCGAACAAGACAAGGTCTTTGGTCTGCTATTAACCTTAAATCCAACTTACAAGGATCTCATTAAGCACCTCCTTAGGGCAGACAATCTCCCCAGCCTAGATGAAGTGTGCTCCAAGATACAAAAGGAGCAAGGATCTCATGGTCTATTTGGGGGAAAGGGCGAGCTGGTTATGGCAAACAAAGTAGAGTTGGGTGAAGCAAACAAAAGATTTTACAAACCTTTGGGATCAAACCAGAACAAGAAAGTGGGATCAAATGCAATCTGTGAGCATTGCAAGAAAGAGGGGCACACAAAGGAAAAATGCTGGAAGCTCCATCCTCATCTAAAACCAAGCTGGTGGAAGGAACCAAGAGCTAATGTCTCCCAAGAAGTGGCTGGGAATCAGGCTGTGACATCCAAGAGGGCTGAAGAAGGAGAAATGAGAGCTTTAGTGCCATATCAACAAGAATCTGAATTTGTGAGGAAATCATATTTGGAAGCTCTCATCAAAGCCTTGAAAGAGGCTGGTAGGTCTGGTATGGTTTCTGGAAACTCTCTTCATGCTCAAAACATTTCAAAGCCTTTGATTGTAGATTCTGGTGCATCACATCATATGATAAGTGATGCACATCTAATGAATAACATAAAACCGGCTGTAGGTAATGTCATTATAGCAAATGGAGATAGTATTCCAATTGATGGAGTAGGAAATCTTAGGTTATTTGGAAAAGATTCAAACGCTTTCTACATGCCTAAATTTACTTCAAATTTGTTATCCGTAAAAAAAGTTACATCTGATTTGAATTGTTATGCTATATTTGGTCCTAATGATGTACACTTTCAGGATATTGAGACCATGAAACTACTCGGAAAAGGAGTAGCAAAAGAGGAGCTGTATGTTCTTGAAAATAACAAGCCGGACTCCAATTTATTTTGTAGTTTTAGTCTGAATGTTTCTAATGTTAGTAGTTCAATTTGGCATGCAAGGCTAGGTCATCCGCACTCTAGAGCATCAAAACTATTGTTGCCTAGGATTTCTTTCAAAAATGATGAATGTGAAGCTTGTATACTTGGTAAACATTGCAAATCTGTGTTTTCCAAGTCTCCAACTATCTATGAAAAGTGTTTTGATTTAATTCATTTTGATGTTTGGACCTCACCATGTGAATCTAGAGAACATCATAAATACTTTGTCACCTTCATAGATGAAAAATCAAAATATACATGGCTAACACTTATTCCATCCAAAGATAGAGTTCTAGAAGCATTTAGAAAATTTCAAGCATATGTGACTAACCATTATAATGCCAAGATTAAAATTTTTAGATCAGATAATGGTGGAGAGTACACAAGCCATGCCTATAGGTCCAATGAAGGACTTTTCTTATCCCAAAGGAAGTACACTCTTGATCTATTGGCTGGGGCAGGAAAGCTAGGAGCCAAACCAGCAAAGACTCCCTTAGAAGAAGGATACAAAGTCATACGAGAGGGGGAGCTTGAAGATAAACCTTTTGAAGATGTCAAGCAATATCGGAGAATGGTTGGTAAGTTGATTTATCTTACCATAACTCGTCCTAATTTGTGTTTTGCTGTGAACCAGGTGAGTCAACATATACAAGCTCCAAAAGTGCACCATTGGAGCATGGTGGATCGGATTCTCAAATATCTCAAAGGAGCTCCAGGTCAAGGCATTTGGATGGGTTGTAACAAAAGCACCGAAATTGTGGGTTACTGTGATGCTGACTGGGCTGGAGACAAAACGGATAGAAGATCCACCACTGGGTATTGCACATTCATTGGAGGTAACCTGGTCACTTGGAAGAGCAAGAAACAAAAGGTTGTGTCATGTTCACGCTTAGCTAGTAGTTCTAATGCAATATGGCACGCTAGATTGGGACATCCTCACTCGCGTGCCTTGGAAATAATATTGCCTAATATTTCATTTAATAACTCGGTTCGTGAGTCTTGTATTTTAGGAAAACATTGTAGAAGTGTATTTCCTTAGTCCTCTACCATATATGAAAAATGTTTTGATTTGGTGCACTCGGATATATGGACTTCCCCATGTTTATCAAGAGATAATTATAAGTACTTTGTGACATTTTTTGATGAAAAGTCGAAAGACACTTGGATCACCTTAATGCCATCTAAAGATAGAGTATTTGACGCTTTCATTAATTTTCAGAACTACATTACTAATCAATTCAAAACAAATGTTAAGGTACTTCCAACGGATAATGGAGGGGAATATACAAGACACAAATTCAAAGAACACTTAGCTAAGCATGGAATAATCCACCAAACAAGCTGCCCATACACACCTCAACAAAATGGTGTAGCTGAAAGAAAGAATAGGCATCTCATGGAAGTAGCTAGCGCCATGATGTTCCATTCCAACCTGCTAAGAAACTTCCAGGGTATTGAATTTGCGGAATAGAAGATTGGAGAGTGTTTGCAAGAGAAACAAGAGAATGAGAGATAAAGAGAAGTTTCCATTAGAATGAATTTGAGGTTACAGCAAGAGATACATTATATATGTTGAATAATGAGAGAATACATTAGCTTAAGACCCAAAGAAGAGAAGAGGCTTTATTTAACATATGCAAGCCCATTAAGAAGTCTTCTAGAAGGGTGAAGACTTTGGGTGCACAAGTGGGTGTCTCGAGAAGTGTGAAAAGGAAGGAGATGTGTTTGAATTTCAAATAAGAGATTGGAGGGAAATTTGAATGTTGTGAAACCCTTCTTCACCTCTTAATTTTGTGGCTATCCTCTATATATACATGTTGTACACCCTTTGTAACACTTAATCAATTCTAATGGAAACTTCTCTTTATCTCTCATTCTATCGTTTCTCTTTCAAGCACTCTCAAACTCTCTAATCTTATATTCCGCAAATTCAACAATATAGAAGTGAAACTCGACTTGTATGAAAGAGAAGTAGCCTCCAACGGTCTGATTGAGTTTGAAATTGAAAATCATCTGCTTTCTTTTCACGGAACCCAAGGAAGCTCTCCAACAACTCTTTTCTTACTTCTTTGCACTTCAAGTTAACCGTCTTATGATCATTTTCTTCTTTATTCAACACTCCCCCTCAAGCTTAACCGTAGAGATAACTAGGTTGAGCTTGGAACCATGAAGATCCACCTCATTAAAAACCTTATTATGGAAAACCTCATGGGACAAAACCATACTAAGGGAAAAAGAGTGCGGACTTCATGGCTAAGGGGATCATGTCTGAGACATGTCTATGAGTCCAAGCTTTGAATGGATGAACTCACAAACCTTTAAGCTCGCTGCCTTAGTAAAAATGTCAGCTAACTGATCTGAATTTTGTTGAGAATATGGATGCGAAGGTCTGTGCACGTGAAAGGAGAGGGGACAATATCAAAGGGAAAGAGTTAGCATGTATAGCAAGTGTGTTGGAATATGGTGAAAGCTCAGGAGTAAAAAGAGAAGGTATACCATGCAAAACAAGTAAGGAAGAGAAGAAGAATAAAGTCTTGCTTGCACATGAAATAAAGCACCAATGAGTAGCTAAGATCAACTAAAACGAGACCAAACAAGAAGTGGAGAAGGAACTGAATTGGTTAGAAGCAGACCAGTTTTTTCTCACTCAGCACAAGTGGAGCAAGTTGCAAAGAGGAGTAGGTGGGAGCAGTTGGGAGAAGCATGGCTCGCCTATACTTGTGTAGAGGTGTTGGTGAGATATTTTTCACTCAATAATTCATGTAAAGCGTGCATATATGTATATGGGATTGTAAGGAAACATTACACATGAAAATATTGAAGTTCTTCTCTAAAAAACTTCTATTCATCATCTTCATTACTCTTCTCTTCTAATCTTCTTCCCTTAAAATCACCTTCATATCCTCTAAAATCTACATGGTATCAGAGCAGTTAAGGTCCTAAACAAGATCTTAAACACTTCAAATCACTCTGTTTATTTTCTTTCTCGTGTGTACTATTCACCAAAAATTTCAAGTCATGGAAAGCTCCAAGAATATGGTTCTACCAGTTATTCTCAAGGGGAATAACTATATTTTGTGGTCCAGAACCACAAAGACAGTCCTAAGAGGAAGAGGGCTGTGGGAGTATGTTGATAGCTTGGTGGGAAACGCTGAAGAAGGAAGGGCTGAAGATGGCGGTATGACAGAGAGGAAGCGGGAGCAAGAAGATGCTCAAGTCTTGGCTGCGCTTCAAAGCTCTCTTGAGCCATCTATATTGGCGGCCTATTCATACTGTGAGAACTCCAAGGAGCTATGGGAGACGCTCAATGGAGTTTATGGAGACACCTCAAACATTTCAAGGATCTTTGAGGTGAAGAAGGCATTGAATGACCTTCAGCAGAATGGGAAGGCATTCAAGGACTTGTTTGGGGAGTTTTTAGGGTTGTGGGCAGAGCTGGAAATGCTTAGACCTACAACAAATGACCCAAAGGAGTTGAATGAGAGGAGAGAGCAAGATCAAGTGTTTGGTCTCTTACTCACACTTGATGACTCTTACAAGGGACTCATTCAACATATCCTTCGATTTGACAAGCTTCCAACATTAAATGAAGTGTGTCAACAAGTTCAGAAGGAGGAAGGTGCTAGAGGGTTGTTTAAACCCGCTAGTGAAATGGCGCATATGGCGCAAAGAAGTTTTGGGCATGGAGAAAGGAGAGCGGTTGAGTGTAGCCATTGTAGAATGAGAGGGCACACTAAGGAGAAGTGCTGGACACTTTACCCGCACTTGAAACCAGCCCGGCTAAGAGGAAGTTTCCAGGGAAGCAGTCAAGGTGCTAGAAACTTTGCAGGTGTAACTAGCATGGAAGGAGACCAATTGGTGAGGAAGAGCGATTTGGAGGGCCTCATCAAGAGTATCTCAAAGCTAGCAGAATCTGGTAAAGGTTTCTTTACCTCTAAGGCTAAGAGAAATGTGATAATAGATTCAGGAGTTTGTGATGCTAAGTTGCTAGAGAATGTAGAACCTCATAAGGGTAGTGTTAGGATAGCAAACGGGAAAGAAGTTCCAATAGAGGGTGTTGGGGACTTAGAAGTGTTTGGGAAGAGAACTAAAGCCTTATATATCCCAGAATTTACTTTGAATTTGCTATCAGTTCATAAGGCAACTAAGGACTTGAATTGTAAAGTTGTTTTTGGAGTTAATAGTGTTGAGTTTCAGGATAATGAAACCAAAGATGGGATCGGATCAGGGGGTGTGAAAGATGGTTTGTACATATTGAATAAAAAGGATAAAGAGTTGAAAGCGCTTACGGTCAGTTCGGTTGGATCAAGCCCTTTATGGCATTCCCGCCTTGGTCACCCAAGTCACAAGGTGCTCAGCATGGTCTTCCCCAACCATTCATTACCCAAGAAGGCGTGTGAAGCATGTATTTTGGGGAAGCATTGTAGGAAAGTGTTTCTAGAGTCTACTACTATGTATAAGAAGTCTTTTGAGTTAATACACTCTGATGTATGGTCTGCTCTGTGTACTTCAAGAGATCAATATAAGTACTTTGTTTCCTTCATCGATCAAAGATGCGCTCTAAGGATCAAGTGCTTGAATCATTTCAGAACTTCTATAACTATGTGCTCAATCAGTATGATACCAAGATTAAGGTACTAAGAAGTGATAATGGCGGAGAATACATGAGCATACGGTTTAGGGAGTTTGTGAATGAGAAAGGGATAGTACATCAGACGACTTGCGCCTATACACCTCAACAAAATGGGATAGCAGAGAGGAAGAATAGACATTTGTTAGAAGTGGCTAGGAGCATGATGTTTGATAGGGGAGTTCCTAAGAATCTGTGGGGAGATGCAGTGATGGCGGCAACTTACTTAATCAACCGCATACCCACTGAAAGCTTGAGTTACAAGTCACCATTTGAAGTTTGGAATGGTGTGAAGCCGAGTATCAGTCACTTGAGAGTCTTTGGGTGTAGATGTTACGTTCTTGTTCCAGAAGCACAAAGAAATAAGTTAGAGCCGAAGAGTATTAAGTGTGTGTTTCTGGGATACTCAAGCACTCAAAAGGGATACAAATGTCTTAACCCAGAGAGTAATAGAATGTATGTGTCAAGGGAGGTGCAATTTGAGGAAGAGTATGGTTACTTTGAGAAAAAGAAATGGGAAGAATTAGATGAGATTGTGAACTCAAATGCATATAGAGATCAAATTCTAAGAAGCATTTGGGAAAGCATAGATGGCTGGGAGAGTGATGATAATGAGCAGAGGGGTGAAGAAGAAGTAGAAGAAAGTGAGCAGCTTCCGATAGTTCCAGATACTGTACCATTAGACCCAGAACTGGTCGAAGAAGAGGAGAGTACAAGAGGTGAGGGGGAGATAGAATCTGAAGAAGTGGAAGAAGTGCAAGCTCCTCAGTTAAGAAGAAGCCAAAGGATAAGACACGGACCTGAAAATTGGAAAAATACTAGAGTGTATTACAATGGGATGGCTATGGCTCATCAAGATCACATGGGAACTGAGGTTGTGCTTGGGATAAGAGAGGGATGTACTGGGCGTACAGCAGGCTTAGATCCTGATCCTATAGGCGACAGCGTCTCCTTCTTGTCCCCTAAGCATAACACCGCACAAGAAGAGAAGATAGCCATAAGATATCCTATTGAGGAATACTACTCGATTTCTAATACTCCAGCTGATCATCAGGCATTTCTGAGCACTATTGATAGAAAAGTACCTAATTCTAATGAGGAAGCAAGCATGGACAAGTTATGGGTTGATGCCATGGGGGAAGAGATTGCATCTATGTTGAGAAATAATACTTGGGACTTGACAAAATTGCCCAGCGGAAAGAAACTTGTGGGATGTAGATGGGTGTATACTATCAAATACAAGAGCAACGGCGAAATTGAGAGGTATAAAGCTAGACTAGTGGCAAAAGGATATACACAAGTATATGGAGAAGATTATACTGAAACTTTTGCTCCAGTAGCGAAGTTGCACTCGGTGAGGGTTCTACTATCCATTGCCATTAATCTGTCATGGAATTTGTGGCAAATGGATGTGAGAAACGCTTTCTTACAAGGGGATTTAGAAGAAGAAGTGTTTATGGAACTTCCAGAAGGGTATGGAGCAAGTTCAGATCAGGTGTGTAGATTAAAGAAGGCTATATACAGCTTGAAGCAATCTCCGAGAGCTTGGTACCAACGTTTAAGCCGGTGCCTGTTGGAGAAAGGGTTTGTAAAATCTGAAGCGGATCACTCTCTCTTTACCAAAAAGAGCAAAGAAGGGATAGTTGTGGTGCTCATCTACGTGGATGACATTATTGTTACAGGAAGTGATTGTGAGGAGATGAAATGGACTAAGGATGATCTAAACTCTACTTTTGATATAAAAGACCTAGGAGAGCTCAAATACTTCCTAGGCATTGAGATGAGCAGAGAGACAAAGGGAATGTTTATATCGCAAAGGAAGTATGTGATCGACTTACTAAAAGAAACTGGGAAGTTTGGGTGTAAACCGGCTAAGACTCCTATTGAAGAAGGTTATCAAGAAGAGTGCAACGTGGAGATATGGTCTGACATCAAGCAGTACCAAAGATTAGTTGGTAAACTAATATACTTGACCATAACAAGGCCGTATATTTGTTTTGCGGTGAAAAAGTAAGTCAACACATGCAAGCGCCAACAACACACCATTGGGGAATGATTGAAAGGATCTTGAGATATCTAAAAGGGAACCCAAGAAGAGGTATTTGGCTAGAGTGTCATGGAAGAGCAGATGTAGAAGCGTTTTGTGATGCGGATTGGGCTGGGGATAGACAAGATAGAAAGTCTACAACCGGTTATTGTACATTCGTAGGTGGGAATCTTGTCACCTGGAGAAGCAAAAAACAAAAGGTAATCTCTCTATCTAGTGATGAAGCTGAGTATAGAGCAATGAGAGAAGCCACAAAAGAAATGATATGGCTGAAGGCGCTTCTACATGACTTGGGAGTTCAAGAAGACAAACCAATGACATTGTATTGTGATAACCAAGCAGCAATACACATAGCTTCAAACCCGGTGTTTCATGAAAGGACAAAACACATTGAGGTGGATTGTCATTTCATCCGAGACAAGATTCATGAGGGAGTTGTGGTTCCTAAGTTTGTGAAGAGTGGAGAACAAATGGCGGATATATTTACAAAGGCTACTTCTTCACGCATCTGTGAATACATCCATGGCAAGATTGGCTTAAAGGACCCCTACCAGCCTATCTTGAGGGGGAGTGTTGAGAATATGGATGTGAAGGTCTGTGCACGTGAAAGGAGAGGGGACAATATCAAAGGGAAAGAGTTAGCATGTATAGCAAGTGTGTTAGAATATGGTGAAAGCTCAGGAGTAAAAAGATAAGGTATACCATGCAAAACAAGTAAGGAAGAGAAGAAGAATAAAGTCTTGCTTGCACATGAAATAAAGCACCAATGAGTAGCTAAGAGCAACTAAAACGAGACCAAACAAGAAGTGGAGAAGGAACTGAATTGGTTAGAAGCAGACCAGTTTTTTCTCACTCAGCACAAGTGGAGCAAGTTGCAAAGAGGAGTAGGTGGGAGCAGTTGGGAGAAGCATGGCTCGCCTATACTTGTGTAGAGGTGTTGGTGAGATATTTTTCACTCAATAATTCATGTAAAGCGTGCATATATGTATATGGGATTGTAAGGAAACATTACACACGAAAATATTGAAGTTCTTCTCTAAAAAACTTCTATTCATCATCTTCATTACTCTTCTCTTCTAATCTTCTTCCCTTAAAATCACCTTCATATCCTCTAAAATCTACAAATTTCTTGTAAAACATGGAAGGATTACTCCTTTCTCCACCATCTCATGCACCTTGTGACAATCCACTTCAATATGCTTTGTCCTTTCATGAAACACTGAGTTGGACACAATATGGATTGTAGCTTGGTTGTCACAATGCATTGTGATAGGATCTGGTGATTCAATGCCTAGATTTTTGAGCAGAGACTTCAGCCAAGTCAATTCATTTGTGAGCTTCCTCATAGCTCTATATTCAGCTTCAGCGCTTGAACATGACACCACCTTTTGCTTTTTGCTTTTCCAAGTGACCATGTTGCCTCCAATGAATGTGCAATACCCAGTGGTGGATTTTCTATCCATTTTGTCTCCAGCCCAGTCAGCATCACAATAACCCACAATTTCTGTGCTTTTGTTGCAACCCATCCAAATGCCTTGACCTGGAGCTCCTTTGAGATATTTGAGGATCCGATCCACCATGTTCCAATGATGCACTTTTGGAGCTTGCATATGTTGGCTCACCTGGTTCACAGCAAAGCACAAATCAGGACGAGTAGTAGTAAGGTAAATCAACTTACCAACCATTCTCATGTATTGTTTGACATTATCTAATGGTTTGTCTTCAAACTCCCCCTCTCGTATGACTTTGTATCCTTCTTCTAGGGGAGTTTTGGCTGGTTTAGCTCCTAGCTTTCCTGCCTCAGTCAATAGATCAAGAGTGTATTTTCTTTGGGATAAGAAGAGTCCTTCTTTAGACCTACAAACCTCAATCCCTAGAAAGTATTTTAGCTCACCAAGATCCTTAATATCAAATACAGATTTCAAGAATATTTTAGTATCTTGAACACTTACCTTGTCATTCCCAGAGATGATTATATCATCCACGTAAATGAGAATGACTACAATACTTTCTTGGCTTTGCAATGTGAAAAGTGTGTGATCTGCTTCTGACTTCTTGAAGCCTCTACTCTTGAGTGTTGTACTCAGCTTGTGGTACCATGCTCGAGGAGATTGCTTGAGTCCATAAATGGCTTTCTTGAGTCTTAGCACCTTTCCTGGTGCAATTGAGTCCTCCAAGCCCGATGGTGGAGTCATATATACTTCATCCTCTAGTTCTCCTTGTAAGAATGCATTCTTGACATCCATCTGCCAGAGATCCCATTCTAAGTTAGTTGCTAAGGATAAAATTACTCTTACCGTATGAAGTTTGGCCACCGGAGCAAATGTGTCAAGGTAGTCCTCTCCATAGGTTTGAGTGAATCCTCTAGCCACCAGCCTAGCCTTGTAACGCTCTATTTCTCCATCACTTCTATACTTGATAGTGAAGATCCATCTAGAGCTTACAGCCTTCTTTCCTTTTGGCAGTTCTGCTTCATACCAAGTGTTGTTGATTTCCATAGCCCTTTTTTCTTCTCCAACTGCATCTCTCCATACTTTGTGTTTCTTGGCTTCTTAATAGTTTGTTGGAATCTCAGCTTTATCCAGCTTGCCAATGTATACTTGATGTGATGTGCTTATGCTATTTTCTTGTTGATGCTGTCCAATACTTTCCAAGATCCTCCGTAAGTTTGTTGCTCGGTCTGATGGTGAGGATGATAGATTATTCAATTCTTCCCAGTTCTTCTCACCATAGAATCCCTTGGTTTCCACAAACTTCACATCCCTTGAGACTAAAACCTTTCTTGAGTCTGGAACATAGCATTTGTAACACTTTTGTGTTGTGGAGTACCCAATGAACATGCTCTTCACACTCTTAGCATCCAGCTTGTTGCGTTGTTCTCTTGGGATTAAAAAAAAGCACACACAACCAAAAACACGTAAGTGGTTAATGGAGGGTTTAGTGTTGTTTAATACCTCAAACGGAGAATGATCTTGTAGGATTTTTGTAGGCGTTCGGTTGATTAAGTAACATGCTAAAACCACAGCATCCCCCCAAAACTTCTTTGGAACATTGGTGTGGAACATTGGTGTGGAACATCATAGACCGGGACACCTCCATCAAATGCCTATTCTTTCTTTCAGCAACTCCATTTTGTTGAGGAGTGTATGGGCAGCTTGTTTGATGGATTATCCCATGTTTTGCTAAGTGTTGTTTGAAAGCATGACTTGTGTACTTTCCACCATTACTGATCTAAAAAATTTAATCTTTGCATTATAGTGGTTAGTCACATATGCTTGAAAATTCCTAAATGCTTCTAGTACTCGGTCCTTAGATGGAAGAAGTGTTAGCCAAGTATATTTTGATTTTTCATCTATGAAAGTGACAAAATATTTATGATGTTCTCTAGATTCACACGGTGAGGTCCAAACATCAGAATGAATTAAATCAAAACACTTTTCATAGATAGTTGGAGACTTGGAAAACACAGACTTGCAATATTTGCCAAGTATACAAGCTTCACATACATCATTTGCTCTTGGTTTTTTCCACCAGCTTGGTTTGAGATGGGGGTTGAGTATCCAACATTTTTTTTTGTATGCCCTTCTTTCTTGCAATGTCCACATATTACATGTGGGTTTGTTACCAGCTTTTTGTTATGGTTTGGAGGCTTGTATGCACTCTTGTTGGCTGTGATTAACTCTTCTTTTCCCCCAAAGAGTCCGTGTGATCCTTGCTCCTTTTGGATCATTGAGCACACTTCATCTAATCTTGGAAGCTTGTCAGCCCTCAAGAGATTCTTGATGAGGTCTTTGTAAGTTGGATTCAAGGTAAGAAGAAGTCCATATACCTTGTCTTGTTCACGCCTCTCATTTAGCACCATTGGATCTACTGAGTTTGGTCTCAACATCTCAAGTTCAGCCCATAGAGACCTGAACTTGCCAAAGTGTTTTGTAAACTTCAAGTCTTCTTGGCTTAGGTCATTGATAGCTTTCTTTACTTCGTAGACCCTGCTCAAATTTGAAGTGTATCCCACAGTTCTTTGGAGTTTTCACAATAAGAGTATGCTTCAAGGATGGGTGCTTCAAGTGAGTTCTGGATGATTCTGAGCACCATTTGGTCCTCTTGAAACCACTTATCTTCATAATCACTGATGGCTTCTTCTCCATCTTTGGTGGTTTCTTCCTCTTCCTTCTTCTTAGACTCTTTTGGATCTTGTCATTTCAAGACATGGCTCCAAAGCCCACGACCACATAGAGCTGTTCTTATCATTCTTGACCACAGCAAAGAGTTGACACCCTTCAAGATGACTGGAATAACAGTTGGTTTAGAGTTTTCCATGGTGTTTTAAGATTTATTCACGGCTTCGAGCCCGGCTCAAGAAGACGTGATTGGGAAAGTGGTTTCAAGAGAATGAACTCGATTAAAACGAAAAGTAAACTCTAAGTGATTTTTAAGCATAAAATGTGTAACCTTTCATTAATGGACTAAGGTGCTTTTTATAGGCGTACACGGAAGGATCTAGACGCGTAGCAAAAGACCTTAATGAACATGCTCGTTTTGGGCCGCGCAAGACAAAACAAAGAAAGACTTAAACAAAAGTGAAACCCATAATGCGGGTGGGCTCCACGCGGATAGGATCATGCTTCATCAACCTTCCTTGGCCCGGATACAAGAGGGTTGACCTTTGAGGAAGCGTGATGCGCCAAGGTCGTTGCGTCGTTAAAAACCTATCCGGCAAACAACTTAGGGATAAATCCGGATAGGGAAAAAGAGTACAACTTGCTTGATGGCTTGGACGCGTCTTCATCGGGTGATGGAGAAGACGCTAAGTACTTGAGCGTTGGAGGTGTCGAGGTTTGGTCCGGTCTTAAAGGCGTCTTGTTCCATGATCAGTTGGACAACCCGTACGAATTGGTCTCGATAACGCTTAGCCTTGCTACGCTTAATGGGTCCAGGCGGAAGGACAGGAACCTCTACGGCTATGACTTGATCGGGTGACACCGAGTCAGAATACTCGGTGTTGCCTGTCTGCGGATCGATCTCGGATGGGTAACACTCGATCGGGAGCCGGGTAAAGATCCGCGGAGCGGGTAGCGATCAGACCAGACTCGGCTGCAGGACGGTTATTGACCGGGACAGACTTGTCTGCGGTTTCCTGTCATCCCCTCCCTCTTGTTGAGGTTTTGCCCTCAAAACTGATTCTTCATCATCTGCACGGAAAGGGGCCAAGTCAGTAATGTTGAAAGTGGAGGAGATGTTATACTTACCTGGTAGCTCAATACGGTAGGCATTATCATTGATGCGCTCGAGTACTCAAAACGGTCTGTCGCCTCGTGGGTTTAGTTTGCTCTTTCTTTGTTGGGGAAACCTCTCGGGTCTGAAGTGGAGCCAGACCCAGTCGCTGGGTTGGTAGACCGTGCGCTTCTGTCTTTTGTTCACTTGTCGGGCATAGTGCTCAGTCCGTTTCTCAATGTTAGCTCGGACGGCCTCATGTAGTTTCTGAACATAGGCAGCTTTATCGAGTCCATCTTGATTTTTGATTTCTCTGGGGGGTAGGGGAAGTAGGTCTAGTGGTGTCAAGGGGTTAAATCCGTAAACCACTTCAAAGGGCGACTTCCGAGTCGCGGAGTGGATGGTTCGGTTGTAGGCGAATTCGACCAAAAGAAGAACGTCTAGCCACACCATTTTGTTATCGCCGAGGGTTGCGCGTAGGAGTGCTCCAAGGGTTCAATTCACCACTTCTATTTGGCCGTCAGTTTGGGGGTGGCATGTGGTCGAGTATAGTAACTTGGTGCCGAGTTATCGCCATAAGATTCCCGGTCCTATACAATGGTTCGGGGCAAGCCATGTATCCGTATGATTTCCTGGATGAAGTACTTGGCTATCTTCTCTCCATCGAGCTCTCGGGGAAGGGGTCGGTCCGTGCCGGAGCCCGCTTGGGATTCCTTCGGAACTAGAAGAATCACCCCGTGAGGGATGGATTTCCTCATGGTGTTGGCTTTGATGAGGAAGTTAGTCTTGTCCGGGGCACTTTTAGCGAGTTTGGCTTGGAGCTCGTTGACTTGGGTGGGGGTGAGGGGTGCTAGGCTAACCCGCTTTTGGTCATGGACGAACGAGTAATGGTTGGTCCTTCCGTCGTGGGTCGCGTTCTTGTCGAACTGCCAAGGTCTCCCGAGTAGAAATGGCTGGCTTGTATCGGGACCACGTCGCATAACACTTGGTCTTTGTATTGACCGATGCTAAAGGGTATCGAGACTTGGTCGGCGACGTGAATGATAGACTTGTCATTGAGCCATTTGAGCTTGTACGGGGCCGGGTGTCACGAGGTGGGGAGGCCAAGTTTCTTGACCATACTAAAGCTAGCCACGTTGGTGCATGACCCGCTGTCGATGATCAAGCCGTAGACCTTTCCGTTAACGGTGCATCTTGTGTGGAAGATGTTCTTGCCCTGGCTTGGGTCTTCCGGGATTGGGACGGTGCTAAGGATCCATCGATCACGAGGAGCTCGCTTTTGTCTTGGTACTCCACTTCCTCGGTCGGAAGGGGATCTTCTCCCGTGGACTCGGTTTCCTCGTCTTGGGATTCATGCTCTCCTTCGGGAGTAAGGATCATGACGTGTTGATTGGGACCGTTGCGCGCATAATGTCCATGACCTTGACATTTGAAGCAGATGATGTCGCGGGATCGGATGGCCTCGGCGGTCGTCGGGGATCTGGCCGAGGATTTTCTTGCGGGTGCTCAGGGTTTTTTGGTCGAAACCTGGATTCGATCACAGCTGGTTGGGGTTTATCTGTTCTGCGGGCAGGCGGATTACTCGGTGAAGCGTTCGGTGACCAAGTTGGGAGTCCTTGGGGGCAGGCTCCGATTGGCGCTAGCGGCCTTTCTCTTGACTTGTTGCTCCACTTGTATAGCTAAGTGGAGTAATTCCTCGAACCCACCATAGGACTGTCTTTCCACCTTCCGAGCTATGCGGTGTTGCAAGCCATCGAGGAACTGGGCCATGAGCGTTTCCTCTGACTCTTCGAGTTGAAGCCGGTTGCGGACATGTTCGAATTCTTCATTGTATTCCTCAACCGTCTTGTTGCCTTGGGTGAGACATCTGAACCGCTTTTGTAATTCTTGGTGGTAGAGGGGAGGCAAATAGCGCCGCCTCATGACATACTTCATGACCTCCCAGGTTGGGATAGGTCCTTCGCGGTTCTGGCGTCGTTCGGCCATGTCACGGTCCCACCAAGTGAGGGCGTGGTCCGTGAGTTGAGCTGCCACGTAAGCTATCTTCCTTTGCTCGTCATACGCATAGCAGTCGAAGATGTGGTCCATTCTTCGTTCCCAGTCGAGGTATGCCTCGGGATCTACTCGTCCGGAAAAGTTTGAGGCTGGGGACGTGCGGCCTAAGGACAAGTCCCTCGTGGCCTTCATCATTGAGCCCGGCTCGGCGCCGGGGCCTCATTCCTCTTGGAAACTGCGGATCCATTTCGTTGTCAGTGAGGTGGTCGGGTTCACGCTCATGCGGGAGTCACACGACTAAGTTACCCCCCGGGTCATTGCTCGGGCAAGCCAACCCTAAGTGGTGGTGCCGGGTAGCCGGCCTGTTGGGGAGGAACTTTGACCTGGTTCAGCCTTTTTTCCAGGTTGTGGAGCTAGTTTTGGATCGCTGTGAGGAGGGCGCCGATCTCTGGAGGCTCCAGTGGTCGTTCTATGACTCGGGGTAGTTAGAGTCAAGAACGGGTTTTATCGGTAGGCGGAACAGGAAAGAACAGGTATAACGAGAGTTAGACGGGTGACGGAACTGAAATGAACAGGTGACGGAACGGAAATGTACAGGTGACGGAATGGGATTTAGACAGATGACGGAACGGGAAAGAATAGGTGACAGAACTGGAATATACGGGTGACGGAACGGGAATGATTCCAAAAATCCTGGTAAGAATAACAATCACGAAGCGGGGTAAAAGTACAAGGTTAAAGTTAATAACATTAGATAAAATAAGCTAAAGACAAAAGGACAAGATTGCACGGAAAAGGACACGCGGCTCGGCCTCTTTCCGTATACACGGATGGGTCCAAATGCGGTAAACTTTTCTCGATGCGACGCGCTAAGGACGGATAAAAAGAGACAACAAGAATGAAAGGACAGTCAGAGAATAAAAGGACAAGGACAGCTCGTGCGTGGTTAAAATCAACGACAAGCACTTTGGGACCACACACACGCGGTATTCCTTGGGTTATTCCCTAACGATGCGGTCTATCTTGGGACCACTCCGGGGTAACATGGCGATTCCTCGGGCCAACACGTAACTTGGTCGAGGAAAGGATGTTTATTCCCCAAAGAACTGGTTAGCTTGAGAAAAATGGAGGGTTTCGAGTTTGAAAACTGGTTCCACACCCAAAACCTTCTTCCGGCTAATGAGTAAAGACACGGTCTAACTTAGGACCTCACGGAGTTCGCAAACTTCTCACCTGACCCGAACTAGTCGGAGACAAGCGACAAGGGCGTGTTCTCCTTATGTAAAGAAAGCAAGAGAAAATGTCAGAGAAAGCAAGCCGAGAACCCAACACCTGGTCAGATCTCAACTTATCTTCTCCGGAAAGGTTCGGCGACAAAGAAACCAAAGCTTAACACTTGGTCAAGGCTTAGTTTAACGTCTTCCGGGAAAAATAAAAGATAAGAAAGCAACTAAGGAGCATTTAGCTCTGATACCGGCTGATGTATTCCAAGGGGTTAGATCCAAGGATTCTAGCCACGAATACTCGTCGGTAAGAACTATTACTTGGCTAAGGAGCTGGTTGCCGAAAAGGAATAAATGAGGGATAGAAATGGATCAAGGATCAAGGATGACTCGACCCAATCCTTACGAAAGAAAGGGAAATGGAATGAAGTTGCGACACAAGGGGTATGGTTCGTTCCTTAATTCGGGAAACCGACGACGGCTTCGAGCCCGGCTCAAGAAGACGTGATCGGGAAAGTGGTTCCAAGAGAATGAACTCGATTGAAACGAAAAGAAAACTCTAAGTGATTTTTAAGCATAAAACGTGTAACTTTTCATTAATGGACTAAGGTGCCTTTTATAGGCGTACACGGAAGGATCTAGACACGCGACTAAAGGCCTTAACGAACATGCTCGCTCTGGGCCGCACAAGACAAAACAAAGAAAGACTTAAACAAAAGTGAAACCCATAACGCGGGTGGGCTCCATGCGGATAGGATAACGCTTCGATAACCTTCTTTGGCCCGGACATAAGAGGTTTACCTTTGAGGAAGCGTGATGCGCCAAGGTCGTTGCCTCGTTAAAAACCTATTCGGCAACTTGCTTGACGGCTTGGACGCGTCTTCATCGGGTGATGGTGAAGACGCTAAGTACTTGAGCGTCGGAGGTGTTGAGGTTCGGTCCGATCTTAAAGGCGTCTCGTTTCATGATTAGTTGGACAACCCATACGAATAGGTCTCGATAACGCTTGGCCTTGCTACGCTTAATGGATCCATGCGGAAGGATAAGAACCTCTAATTTGATCGGGTGACGCCGAGTATTATTACGAATAGGTCTCGATAACGCTTGGCCTTGCTATGTTGCCTGTCTACGGATCGTTCTTGGACGGGTAACACTCGATCGGGAGACGGGTAGTGATCAGGGAGGACTTGTCTGCAGAGCGGGTAGCGATCAGGCCAGACTTGTCTACGGGACGGTTATTGACCAGGACAGACTGGTCTGCGGGCTGTCCGATATGTGGGTTCCTGTCACCGTGGCTCATCCTCTCCAAGCGGTCTGTTCTCTTGCCCTCTTGCCATCAGAACACCAAGCATTCCTTGAAAGATTGATCAATACCAAATTCCGAGCTCCTATGAAGAAGCAAAAGAACACAAAGAATTGTTAGCTTCTGTGGATGCTGAGATAGGAGCAATGGATAAGAATCATACTTGGGATGAAACGGAGCTTCCAAAGGGAAAGAAGGCAGAAAGTTCCAAGTGGGTATTTACAATCAAATATCAATCTAATGGGGAGATTGAGTGGTACAAAGCCAGACTGGTAACCAGAGGTTTCACCCAGACATATGGAGATGATTATACCGATACCTTTGGGCCAGTGGCAAAGCTTCACACAGTTAGGGTCATCTAGTCCTTAGCCACAAATCTATCATGGGATCTATGGCAAATGGACGTGAAGAACGCCTTTCTTCAAAGAGAATTGGAAGAAGAAGTGTACATGACTCCACCACTCGGATTAGAGCACACAATCAGGCCCGGAAAAGTCTGATATCGAGGGCCTGGTATCATAAACTGAGCTTCACTCTCGTTGCTTGGGAATTTAGCCGGTCAAAAGCTAACCATACCTTGTTCACTCACCAGAGCTCCCGTGGGCTTATTGTGGTATTGGTTTATGTGGATGACTTGATCATCTCAGGTAGTGATCAAGTTGGGGTTCAAGAAACCAAATCATTCCTTAACTCTATTTTTGATATCAAGGATTTGGGAGAACTCAAGTATTTCCTAGGGATAGAGATATGCTGATCCTCGGAAGGCCTATTTCTATCAGAAAGTAAATATTCTCTTATTTTTTGCAGGAGACAGGAAAGGTAGGATCCAAACCAGCTAAGACTCCACTTGAAGATGGCTACAAGGTCAAGAGAAAGGGGGAGAAAGAATATGATCCGCTTGACAAGCCATTTGAAGACCCAACACAATATCGGCGCCTAGTTGGTAAGCTCATCTACTTGACTATTACACGGCCTGACTTATGTTTTGTTGTGAATCAGGTTAGCCAACATATGAAGGAACCAACCATGCATCATTGGAACATGGTGGAAAGAATATTGAGATACATCAGAGGCTCACCAGGAAAAGGAATCTGGATGGGGAAGAATATCAACACTGAGATAAGTGGATATTGCGATGCAGACTATGCTGGAGACTCTATGGATAGGAAGTCCACAACTGGCTATTGTACTTTCATTGGAGGCAATCTAGTGACCTGGAAGTCAAAGAAGCAGAAGGTTGTGTCATGCTCGAGTGCGGAGTCAGAATATAGAGCAATGAGGAAGCAAACAAATGTATTAGTTTGGTTGAAAGCACTTCTCAAAGATCTCGGCATAGAAACTTCAAGTCCTATCATGATGCATTGTGACAATCAGGCAGCCATTCATATAGCAACCAATCCAGTATTTCAGAAGAGGACCAACCACATTGAGAGCGACTACCACAAGGTTAGAGAGAAGATCATAGAAGGAGTGATATTTCCATGGTACACTAAGAGTGAAGACCAGTTGGCTGACATCTTCACCAAGGTTCTGGCCTCAAAGTTTGCAACCACATCCATAGAAACTTGGGTTAGTAGACCTTACTCATCCTTGATAATACTTGCCTGTTCCGAGAAGACCACACTCTTAGTCCCTTACCAAGGTTTTGTCCCACTAGGTTTTCCTTGGTAAGGTTTTTAATGAGGTGGTAGTCCCGGTTCCCAAACTTAGCCTTCATTCCGACACTCCGGCTAAGTTTGAGGGGGAGTATTAATCAATCATATCATCAAGGGAACTTAGGGAAGATGGTTGAATTTGGGTGTCCATACAAGTCCGTACGGATCCGTACAAATCTGTACAAGTTCGTACTGATCCGTACAAGGCCGTACAAGACTGTACGACCTAAGGGAGCCTCCGAAATGTTTAAGGAAGTCTTCGAGAGTCTTCTAGAGTCTTTGAGAAACTTGGCAACGTTCAGATCATGCACCAAGTCACTAGAGCGTCCAGGTGCATCGGGGTTTGTCCTTGGTCTTCCTTCTTATCCATTTGGTCAAGGAAGGGCTGAAACCAGGCTGGACCAGGCTGGCATGGTCAAGGACGCTCCAAAGACTATTCTTCTATTGGCTAGTTCATTTTATAGTTAAACCTAGGTTCCCTTGTAATTCTCCTATAAATATGCTATGTAATTCACAAAGATCAATAAGAAATTCTTCTCTATTGTTCTACTATGGTTTTCCTTCTAGTTTATCTCAAAATCTCTCATTTATAATCTCTAAAATCTAACAGTGAAGGGGCAGAAGTGGGAGCAAGAAGACCAATAAGTTCTTGCGGTACTCCAGAGCTCTCTAGAGCCATCAATACTCGCTGCTTACTCCTACTGTGAGACAGCCAAGGAGCTGTGGGACACACTCAAAGGAGTTTATGGAGACATCTCAAACATTTCTAGGATTTTTGAGGTGTAGAATGTTAGATTTTAGAGATTATTAATGAGAGATTTTGAGATATATTTATAGGAGAATTACAAGGGAACCTAGGTTTAACTTTAATTTAAACTAGCCAATAGGAGAGTAGTCTTTGGAGAGCCATTGACCATGCCAGCCTGCTCCAGCCTGGTTCCAGCCCTTCCTTGACCAAATGGATAAGAAAGAAGACCAAGGACAATCCCCAATGCACCTGGAAGCTCTAGTGACTTGGTGCATGATCCGAACGTTGAGTAAGTTCTACTAACCCAAGTTTGCTATGGATGTGGTTGCAAACTTTGAGGCCAGAGCCTTGGTGAAGATGTCAGCCAACTCGTCTTCACTCTTAGTGTACCATGGAAATATCACTCCTTCTATGATCTTCTCTCTAACCTTGTGGCAGTCGATCTCAATGTGGTTGGTCCTCTTCTGAAATACTAGATTGGTTGCTATATGAATGGCTGCCTGATTGTCAGAATGCATCGTGATAGGACTTGAAGTTTTTATGCCGAGATCTTTGAGAAGTGCTTTCAACCAAACTAATACATTTGTTTGCTTCCTCATTGCTCTATATTCTGACTCCGCACTCGAGCATGACACAACCTTCTACTTCTTTGACTTCCAGGTCACTAGATTGCCTCCAATGAAAGTACAATAGCCAGTTGTGGACTTCCTATCCATAGAGTCTCCAGCATAGTCTGCATCGCAATATCCACTTATCTCAGTGTTGATATTCTTCCCCATCCAGATTCCTTTTCTTGGTGATCCTCTTATGTATCTTAATATTCTTTCCACCATGTTCCAATGATGCACGGTTGGTTCCTTCATATGTTGGCTAACCTGATTCACAACAAAATAAGTCAGGCCGTGTAATAGTCAAGTATTATCAAGGATGAGTAAGGTCTACTAACCCAAGTTTCTATGGATGTGGTTGCAAACTTTGAGGCCAGAGCCTTGGTGAAGATGTCAGCCAACTGGTCTTCACTCTTAGTGTACCATGGAAATATCACTCCTTCTATGATCTTCTCTCTAACCTTGTGGTAGTCGCTCTCAATGTGGTTGGTCCTCTTCTGAAATACTGGATTGGTTGCTATATGAATGGCTGCCTGATTGTCACAATGCATCATGATAGGACTTGAAGTTTCTATGCCGAGATCTTTGAGAAGTGCTTTCAACCAAACTAATACATTTGTTTGCTTCCTCATTGCTCTATATTCTGACTCCGCACTCGAGCATGACACAACCTTCTGCTTCTTTGACTTCCAGGTCACTAGATTGCCTCCAATGAAAGTACAATAGCCAGTTGTGGACTTCCTATCCATAGAGTCTCCAGCATAGTCTGCATCGCAATATCCACTTATCTCAGTGTTGATATTCTTCCCCATCCAGAATCCTTTTCCTGGTGATCCTCTTATGTATCTTAATATTCTTTCCACCATGTTCCAATGATGCACGGTTGGTTCCTTCATATGTTGGCTAACCTTATTCACAACAAAATAAGTCAGGCCGTGTAATAGTCAAGTATTATCAAGGATGAGTAAGTTCTACTAACCCAAGTTTGCTATGGATGTGGTTGCAAACTTTGAGGCTAGCAGCCTTGGTGAAGATATCAGCCAACTGGTCTTCACTCTTGGTGTAGCATGGAAATATCACTCCTTCTATGATCTTCTCTCTAACCTTGTGGTAGTCCATCTCAATGTGCTTGGTCCTTTCGTGAAATACTGGATTGGTTGCTATATGAATGGCTGCCTGATTGTCACAATGCATTGTGATAGGACTTTAAGTTTCTATGCCAAGATCCTTGAGAAGAGCCTTCAACCAAACTAATTCATTTGTGAGCTTCCTCATTGCTCTATATTCTGACTCCGCACTCGAGCATGACACAACCTTCTGCTTCTTAGACTTCCAAGTCACTAGATTGTCTCCAATGAAAGTATAGTAGCCAGTTGTGGACTTCCTATCCATAGTGTCTCCAACATAGTCTACATCGAAATATCCAACTATCTCAGTGTTGCCATTCTTCCCCATCCAGATTCCTTGGCCTGGTGATCCTTTGATGTATCTCAATATTCTTTCCACCATGTTCCAATGATGCACGGTTGGTTCCTCCATATGTTGGCTAACCTGATTCACAGCAAAATATAAGTCAGGCCGTGTAATAGTCAAGTAGATGAGCTTACCAACTAGGCGCCGATATTGTGTTGGGTCTTCAAATGGCTTGTCAAGTGGATCATCTTCTTTCTCCCCCTTTCTCTTGACCTTGTAGCCATCTTCAAGTGGGGTCTTAGCTGGTTTGGATCCTAGCTTTCTTGTCTCCTGCAATAAATCAAGAGAATATTTCCTTTGTGATAGAAATAGGCCTTCCGAGGATCGGCATATCTCTATCCCTAGGAAATACTTAAGCTCTCCCAAGTCCTTGATATCAAAAACAGACTTAAGGAAGGATTTGGTTTCTTGAATCCCAACTTGATCACTACCTGAGATGATCAAGTCATCCACATAAACCAATACCACAATAAGCCCACGAGAGCTCTGGTGAGTGAACAAGGTATGGTCAGCTTCTGACCGGCTAAATCCTCGAGCAACAAGAGTGAAGCTCAGTTTATGATACCAGGCCCTTGGTGATTGCTTTAGACCATAAATTGCCTTTCTTAACCTTAGGACTTTTCCGGGGCTGATTGAGTGTTCTAATCCAGGTGGTGGAGTCATGTACACTTCTTCTTCCAATTCTCCTTGAAGAAAGGCGTTCTTCACGTCCATTTGACATAGATCCCATGATAGATTTGTGGCTAAGGACAAGATGACCCTAACTGTGTGAAGCTTTGCCACTGGCGCAAAAGTATCGGTATAATCAGCTCCATATGTCTGGGTGAAACCTCTGGCTACCAATCTGGCTTTGTACCGCTCAATCTCCCCATTAGATTGATATTTGATTGTCAATACCCACTTGGAACTTACTGCCTTCTTTCCCTTTGGAAGCTCCGTTTCATCCCAAGTGTTATTCTTATCCATTGCTCCTATCTCAGCATCCACAGCAGCTAACCATTCTTTGTGTTCTTTTGCTTCTTCATAGGAGCTCGGAATTTGGTGTTGATCAATCTTTCCAAGGAATGCTTGGTGTTCTGATGGCAAGAGGGCAAGAGAATAGACCGCTTGGAGAGGATGAGCCACGGCTTGGCTGTTGTAATAGACCCTTGTTTGTTTCCAATGATCTAGTCCATACTTCAGCCTTGTGCTTCTTCTAAGCTGAGGAGCACTAATTTATTCACTCTCATGGTCTTGACTAACCATTGGCTCATTTCCTCCTATTTCTTCTTCTTCATGATGAGCTTGGTCTTGATTACCATTATCCAAGTTGGTTGCTTCTTCTTCACTGTTATTTTCAGAATTTGGTCCTTCTTATGGCTGCTGATCTGGTTGCTCTTGATGAGAGTCTCTTGGAGCTGGATTTCCCAGATGATTGAGTAAGAACTCTAAGCTGGCAGCTCTATCTGAAGGAGAACGGGCTAGGTCTTTAACAGTATCCCAATTTTGCATCTTGTCAAAGTAACCTTGGTTTTCTATGAACTTCACGTCTTGAAACCAGGGTACACTTCCGGATGGAGTCATAGCACTTATACCCCTTTTGAGTGGTAGAATAGCCTATGAATACACATCTTGTGCTTTTGGCTTCTAGTTTGTCCCTCTGAGTACCTGGGACAACTACAAAACACAAACACCCAAGAACTCAGAAGTGATTGATAAAGGGTTTATTGTGATTTAAAACTTCAAAGGGAGAGAAGTCCTTTAGGACTCTTGTTGGAATTCGGTTGATAAGATAGCAAGCCGTCATGACTGCATCTCCCTAGAATTTTCTTGGCAGGTTGGAATGGAACATCATAGCTCTAGCTACTTCCATGAGATGCCTATTCTTATTTTCAGCTACACCATTTTGTTGAGGTGTGTATGGGCAGCTCGTTTGGTGGATTATTCCATGCTTAGCTAGGTGTTCTTTGAATTTTTGGCTTGTATATTCCCCTCCATTATCCGTTCGAAATACCTTAACATTTCTTTTGAATTGATTAGTAATAAAGTTCTGAAAATTAATGAAAGCGTCAAATACTCTATCTTTAGATGGCATTAAGGTGATCCAAGTGTATTTTGACTTTTTATCAATAAATGTCACAAAGTACTTATTATTACCTCTTGATAAACATAGAGAAGTTGTTTTCTTCTCCAAGAACCCTTCCGGTCTTAATATCCTGAAAATGGAAACTATTATTGATCAAGAAGACCAGCCAGGCCTTGCAAGACCAAACCAACTCGACCGTACGGATTTTGTACGGACTTGTACGGATTGTACGGATTGTACGGACCGTGCAAAATCCAGGATTCCCCAAAATTTCTCCAAACATTCTAAAAATAAGAAACAAGAATGTGCAAAACTCAGGATAAAGTATTTTCAGGATTTGGGGATCGTGCAAAACTCGGGTGCAAAAGGACATGCATATAGCTGGCAATGAATCTAGCCAAAAGAGTGTCCCAATGCAACCTTATCCAACTAGTCAAAGCAAGGAGGGCTGGAGCAAGGCTGGCAATCTTATCCACATGGTCAAAAAGAGCCTCCAAGACTAAGCTCTCATTGGCTAGTTTGAATTAAAGCATTCCCATTGGTTATTGCATTTTTTAGAAAACCCTAGATTTTTCTCTATAAATGTAATGCCTCATTATCAATGAAATGTTAGACCCTTTGGGGTCCCATTCTCTCATTCTCCATGAATTCTTATTAAGGGAGATTAAAGGCTGCCTTATTTACTTATTCATGGATTCTTCTAGTGCTTCCATTTTTGGAAATGAATACACTTAGAACCATGATTTGCTGGTGCCTCATTCTATAATCTATTATTTTTTTAAGCCTCATTTTCATCTCCAAGTCATTTCTTGATTTTAAAGCTCAAACCACAATTTTTACAAAACTAAAACCTTGGATTGTATTTTTCTTTCTTATGGAATGGAGAGATACGTAAGTCCATTGCATTTTATGTTTTTGAGTTGTTATTAGTGGTTTGAAGCAATTTCAATTAGTGAACGATGATTAAAATTGCTTGATTCTTATGGATTGAAACATATTTAATCATGTTGTATCCGGGTTTTAAAGGTAGAGAACCTTGGTAAAACTTTGCTCTTATGAGTTTAAGTATAAAACCTTGATGAATCTTAATCCTTGTTTTATGGGAAGAGAACTTTGGTAAAGCTATGTTTCCATAAGCATAAGCATAAAGCCATGTTGAATCCAAGTCCCATTTTTTTTTTAAAAGAGAAGAGAACCTTGGTAAAGCTATGTAATTATGAGCATAAGCACAAGGCCTTGATGAATCCAAATCTCTTTGTTTTCAAATTACCAAAGAAAGAGAACCTCGTTGAATCCAAAAGCTAGAGAACCTTGATGAATCCAAATCCTTTGGTAGAAAATCTTGGACTACTTTCAAACATTTTTGAGTCCTAGCTTATTTTTTCAATTTTTGTTAAATATTCTTATTGGATACCAATCTCTTCTGTACTTGTTTGTTTGGGAAGAGTGTTTTAAGGAATCCTTGTTTGTTCTATTTAAGAAAAAAAGAAAGGGAGGGTAGTGAACTTTAATGTTAAAATCAAGAAGGCATGACCTGATTTACTCCTTGGAGTTAAAATCAAGAAGGCATGATGAATCCTAACTCTTTTGGAAATAAAGAAGTGAACCATGGCCTGATTTACTCATTGGAGTTAAATCAAGAAGGCATGATGAATCCAAGTTCTTTAAATCCAAGTTTTCAAAAACCTTGGACCTCTAGTAATTCTCAAGTCCTTAGAAAATTTTCAAAAAAAATATAAAAAAGGATAAATCTTAGTCAGTTTTCTTTCTTATGAATGAAAAACAATTAATGACATTGATTCATCCGGTTTTGTTTTCTCAAAAGGATAGGCTTTGGTTTAAAATTTTCCATTCTTGTTAAACAAGTGGATAATTCCAAAGACCATTGCTAGAATCCGATCTCTCAAATGAGAGGAAAAGTCCTTTATGGTGAAGAGCCATGAAGAGAAAAAAAAATCCCAACCACTAACCTTTTTTTTCTTCTTCTTAGGAATGGAAGAATGTGAGTGGTGGAAGAAGAGGTCAAATCTCAAGAAGATCGACCAATAAAAAAAAAACAAAAAAAAAATGATTCAACAAGTCACTATCCTAACCGGTTTAGCATAAAGGGCTACTCTCTAAACACTAATCTTTTCCAATATACTTAGTGTACCAATTATTGTTTAATCTTGTTTCTTTAGTTTCTCTTATTTGCAATCTATCTTTCATCTAAACTTCCTTATCCCTCACGTTGAGTACTTTAAAATTTTAAATCTCATGATGAAGGTTTAGAGGAGGAAAGCGTGAATATTCTAACGGGGAAGTATTAGATGATGAAGAGGTCAAATGAAGATTAAATGAAGTAAAGAAGTATGATTGGTGACACAAGGATGCTGTGGGAGTTAGTGTTCATTTGGTACCGATTTGAAGTTTTCATCTTTTACGTTTTTCAAGCTTGTATTCCGGAGTCCCTCCAACCAAGGTTGAGGGGGAGAAAGAACCGAAAAGAAGGCAAAGGATGCCAAAGAAGAAAGAAAAGAAAAATGATGTCAAAGAAGGCAAGAATCTTCAAGCAAACCAAGCCAAGTTGAGACTAGACCGCACCGCACTAAAAGATGTTGAAGGTTCGTGCTCACTCGTGGACAAGTTGATAGAGGGGCCACACCGTTGGAAACAAGTTGTAGGTTCGTGCTCACTTTTGGACGAGTTGATAGAGGGACCGCATCATAGGAGACAAATTGTCCCACTAGAAGATGGGCCACTTTACTAGAGATCAAAACTGGGTCACTTGCAAAGACAAGCTCGCAAAGACAAGGGCAACGGTTGAGACAAACAAGGAGGCATGCGAGTTGGAAACGAAGCTAAGGCATCTCCATCACCATGAAGAGAACCAAGCTGTATGGATCATACTAACCTTAAGGATGGTTTATCTTTCGGAAGTGAGGGGAATAGGAAGATAAAATCAGAGCGTACACAAGTGGTGCTCCTCAAGCCAATAAATCAACAAAGAGGAAGAAACCACCATCCAAAGGAATCAGGTTGTTTCTATCCTCTCCCTCCATTAAAATTCTCTATGCAAAGTGTTATCATTTCTACCATTAAAATTGGAGTAAATTGATACACTTTGTTTGTCAATCTTTCTTGCAAGGAACAATGTGCATAAAGGACTTCAAACCCAAAAGATCATCTTTCCTTATTCTCAAGCCGATCGTGAGGGGGAGCATTTAAAGCATTGATCAAGATTTGGAATCCATAAGCGTGGTGAACCCAAGAGGAAGACCGAAGTGATTACCAAAGAATGAAATCAACAAATCTTTGCAAGACTACAACAAGTGAAGATTAAGTGGCGACATTCTTCACAAAGGTTACAAGACCTTTTCATGCCCATGGTCAAAGGTCTCCTAGATCCGTTAAGGCCATACTCTTTTTCCCTTATAAGGTTTTGTCCCAAGGGGTTTTCCTTATAAGGTTTTTAATGAGGTGGCACTTACGGTCACTCCAAACTTAGCCTCCATTCTCAAGTTCACTATGGCTAAGTTTGAGGGGGAGTATTGATCAAAAAGACAAGCTAGGCCTTGCAAGACCAAACCAACCCGACCGTACGGATTTTGTACGGACTTGTACGGATTGTACGGACCGTGCAAAATCTGGGATTCTCCAAAATGTCTCCAAACATCCTAAAAAGAAGAAACAAGAATGTGCAAAACTCGGGATAAAGTATTTTCAAGATTTGGGGATCGTGCAAAACTCGGGTGCAAAAGGGCATGGATATAGCTGGCAATGAATCTAGCCAAAAGAGTGTCCCAATGCAACCTTATCCAACTAGTCAAAGCAAGGAGGGCTGGAGCAAGGCTGGCAATCTTATCCACATGGTCAAAAAGAGCCTCCAAGACTAAGCTCTCATTGGCTAGTTTGAATTAAAGCATTCCCATTGGTTGTTACATTTTTTAGAAAACCCTAGATTTTTCTCTATAAATGTAATGCCTCATTATCAATGAAATGTTAGACCCTTTGGGGTCCCATTCTCTCATTCTCCATGAATTCTCTCTCATTTTATTCTCCTTATTCTTATTTACATGCTTATTCTCTTAGTTCATACTTGCATATTCTCCATGTCATTTACATTATTCTCTCATGTCTAATCTCTCTAATTCTAACAACTATTAGGCCCAAAGATAGCATAAGCATCAAGATCAGTAGTAGCTCTCTTAACCGATACAAGATTCGAAGTGAAAGATGGCATGTAGAAAGCTTGAGATTCTTTGTCAAATATTTTTAAACTTCCTATTCCTATAACCGGTATCTTATCACCATTAGCAATCACTACATTTCCACTAGCAGTTTTAATGTTACTAATCAAATTTGGATTACTAATCATGTGATGAGAAGCTCCAGAATCAATAACAAGAGAAGTGCTAGTCTTAGTAGGTTTAGTAGCAAAGTAGGTGATACCGGACTCCTTTAATGCGGCGATGGATCGAATGAGTGCTTCTAAGTTTGACTTGCGCACCACGTCATTTGGATATGCTACCATGGCCATCTCATCTCCTTGCTTCAAGCTTTCGGTTTGAGGTTGTTATAATGAGTTTGATGAGCTTGGCGCTTCTTGTGCTTGATGAGCTTGGAACTTTCTTGGCTTGAATTCCCTTGGATGCCAATCTTTGGGCTTGAGATGCGGATGAAGGATCCAGCAATCCTCCTTTGTATGACCATCCTTCTTGCAATGATCGCATGTTTTCCTATTCTTGCCTTTGTAGCCTTGATTTGGTTGGTAATTGCCCTTATTGGCCGTTAGGAGTTCTTGTTTTCCACTAAAGAGACCAAAGGACCTTTGTTCCTTTTAAATTTGTGCACAAACTTCATCAAGGTTAGGAAGCTTCTCCGATCTTAAGATATGCTTTATGAGGTCGTTAAACGCCGGATTGAGTGTGAGAAGCAAACCAAAGACCTTATCTTGTTATCTTCTTTCTTCAATGATTGAAAAATCCTTAGTGCTTGGACGTAACATCTCTAATTCAGCCCAAAGAGATCTAAATTTCCCAAAGTGTTGAGTAAATTCTAGATCCTCTTGATTGAGATTGGTGATTGCCCTTTTTACTTCAAAGACCCGGGTCAAGTTGGAGATGTTCCCGTAGATGTTTTTTAGTGTATCCCTAAGCTCCTTTGCCGTGCCACAATAGGAGTATGCCTCTAGGATTGATGGGTCTAGTGAGTATTGAAGGAGACCCAAAACCGTTTGGTTTTCTTGAAACCATTTGATTTCCTCCTCGGTCTTGGTCTCATTTTCGTCATCTTGTGTGTCTTCTTTTGGGTTTTGCGTGATCACAATGTGTCTCCACAAACCTCTTCCACATAAAGCAATCTTAGTTGTTCTTGCCCACAACAAGTAATTGATCCCTTTGAGTGTTACCGGAATGATCATGGTTTTTAGATTTTACATGATTTTCTTGGTGTTTAATCACAAAGCTAGCAACTTTTTCAACTAAGCACCAATGGATTTGAGGAATTTCTCTTAGAGAGAAATGAGGCTAGCAACGTGAAAGGAAGAAAATGAAGGGAAAATCACAAAGCTAGCAACTTTCTGAACTCAGCACCAATGGATTTGAGGAATTTCTCTCAGAGAGAAATGAAGCTAGCAGCGTGAGAAGGAAGAAAATAAAGAAGAAAAGCGTGGAGAATGAGTAGAAATGACAAGAACTGACGGAGAAATGATGGAGAAATGATGGAGAAATGATGGAGAATAATGGAGAATAACCAAGAATAAAGCAGGATAGATAGGAGCAAGATCAATGCTCTGATACCATGTAAGATTTTAGAGATTATAAATGAGAGATTTTGAGATAAACTAGAAGGAACACCATAGTAGAATATTAGAGAAGAATTTCTTATTGATCTTTGAGGATTACATAGCATATTTATAGGAGAAATACAAGAGAACCTAGGGTTAACTTTATTTTGAACTATCCAATGGGAGATCAGCCTTTGGAGCGCCCTTGACCATGCCAGCCTACCCTTGACCATGCCAGCCTGGTTCCAGCCCCTTCCTTGACCGAATGGATAAGAAGGAAGACCAAGGACACGGTACCAATGCACCTGGATGCTCAAGTGGCTTGGTGCATGATCCAAACTTTGCCAAGCTTCTAGAAGACTCTAGAAGGCTTCCTCAAATGTTTTGGAGGCTCCCTATAGTCACTTAAGAGTCTTTGGGTGTAGATGCTATGTCCTTGTTCCAGAAGCACAAAGAAATAAGTTAGAGCCAAAGAGAATTAAGTGTGTGTTTGTGGGATACTCAAGTACTCAAAAGGGATACAAATGTCTTAACCCGGAGACTAATATAATGTATGTGTCAAGGGAGGTGCAAATTGAGGAAGAGTATGGTTACTTTGAGAAAAAGAAATAGGAAGACTTAGATGAGATTGTGAACTCAAATGCAGATAGAGATCAAGACCGTACGACTATAGGGAGCCTCCAGAACATTTGAGGAAGCCTTCTAGAGTCTTCTAGAAGCTTGGCAAAGTTTGGATCATGCACTAAGCCACTTGAGCGTCTAGGGGCATTGGTACCGTGTCCTTGGTCTTCCTTCTTATCCATTCAGTCAAGGAAGAGGCTGGAACCAGGCTAGCATGGTTAAGGGCAGGCTGGCATGGTCAAGGGCGCTCCAAAGGCTGATGTCCCATTGGATAGTTCAAAATAAAGTTAACCCTAGGTTCCCTTGTATTTCTCCTATAAATATGCTATGTAATCCTCAAAGATCAATAAGAAATTCTTCTCTAATATTCTACTATGGTGTTCCTTCTAGTTTATCTCAAAATCTCTTATTTATAATCTCTAAAATCTTACATGGTATCAGTGTAGATTTTAGAGAGTATAATCGAGAATTAAGAAGAATTAGAGAAGGATAAGATAAGTGAAAGAGAAAAGGAAGAAGAGTTGTTTGATTTTTAATCTCTTGATTTTATTTCTTCTAAGCCATTTACAAGATATATGCGAGCTAGATGAGAGAGAGATACAGCCAATACAATGAAATATCCACAAGATAAATTACTAATCTCTACTTAGCCTAAAATGGCAAAACATGCTTGGGAGGGACTTCCAAGTTTGCTCCTTTTAGGCTTAGTGTTAGGGGCTGGCAACTGTCCACTAGTTCTTAGCATGGTTCATTTCAAGCGTTTGACTCTCAGATCTGGTCTTGTTTCAACCGAAATCCTTTGCCTCCAATTCCTTTCCAACAGCTAGTTTCCTCTTTTCTTTTGCGTTTGTCTAGCCTTCCCACACACGCTATCTTTTCGTTCTCTTCAACACTCCCCCTCAAGGCTGGCTGGTAGAGATCTATTAAGCTAACCTTGGACTGTATATAGTTGCTGACTAGCGATGTGGTTGCCTTGGTGAAGATATCTGCCACTTGTTCTTCACTCTTGATGAACCCTAGAATCATAACTCCTCCTTGAATTTTTCTCGAACAAAATGACAGTCTATCTCATTGTGTTTTGTTTGCTCATGGAAAACTGGATTAGAGGCAATGTGTATAGCTGCTTGGTTATCACAATAGAGAGTGGTTGGTTTACCCTCATGTATTCCCAGATCTCTAAGTAAAGCTTTCAACCAGATCAACTCTTTTGTTACTTCTTTCATTGCCCGGTACTCTGCCTCGGCACTTGATAAGGCTGTTACCTTTTGTTTCTTATTTCTCCAAGTCACTAGATTACCTCCAACGAATGTGCAATATCCAATAAAATTCTCCTCTTTTCTCCTTGTTTGGTGAATAGAGAGTGATCAGCTTCTGATTTTGTAAAATTCTCCTCTTCAAGGCAGCCACTTAATCTTTGGTACAAGCTCTCGGGGACTGTTTGAGACCATAAATTACCTTTCTTAGTTTACATACTTGGCCTTGCTTCTGGTCATATCCTTGAGGAGCCACCATGTAAACTTCTTCTTCTAAGTCTCCTTGCAAGAATGCATTTCTTACGTCCATTTGCCACAGCCCCTATGAGAGATTTATGGCAATCGACAAGAGAACTCGAACTGAGTGAAATTTGGCAACCGGTGCAAATGTCTCGGTGTAGTCATCCTCGTAGACTTGTGTATACCCCTTAGCCACCAGCCGAGCTTTGTAGCTCTCTATCTCTCATGTGCTCTTGTACTTAATCGTATAGACCCATCTACAGCCCATAGTTTTCTTTCCCTTAGGCAACTCCATCATGCTCCAAGTATTATTTCTAATCATTGAGGCGATTTCTTCTTCCATTGCCTCAACCCACACTTTGCTTTTACAAGCTTCTTCATAGGTTGTTGGTACTTGCTCATCAATTGCACTAAAAAATGTTTGATCCTTATCCGGTAAATGAATTGTAGAATAATAGGCTTCAATAGGATACCTTATGGTTGTAACGGCTAGATTTTCTTGTTGTGAGTTGTGTTGCTTAGTAGATGAGGGAGGGATGTTGTTGCCTATAGGATCAGGGTCAAAGCCTGCCGTAAGCCCAGAACATCCCCTACTCACACTAAACAACGTCTCAGTCCTTGTGTTGAAGTAAACCCTTATATTTTTCCAATTTTCCGGATCAAATTTTCTCCTCTGACTCCTTCTTAAGATAGGTTCTGGGGCTTGGGTTTCTTCACCCTCCTCATGCATCAGACCTTCCTCAGGGTCTATGGTCAATTCTTCTCCCTCTGGTTGATTTTTAGTACCACTTGGTTCTCCGAGAGCTGAATCACTTTCCTTGGAGATTTGAGACTCGTTTCTGCCTTCTTTTACTTCATCTTCCCTCCTATTAGAAGAAGTTTCCAAGTCATTCGTGCCTCTTCTCTGTCCATCTTCACTCACTAAAATGCTCCTTAGTACTTGTGCCTTATCCAGACTTGAACTAACAATCTCCGCAAAGTCTTTCCAACTCTCACTTTGAAAATATCAATTCTCCTCTTAAAATTGGACTTTTCTTGACACATGAATCTTGTTACCCCTTTTGGGTACTTGAGTATCCAACAAAGACACATCTCATACTTTTAGGCTCCAGCTTGCTTCTTTGTGACTCGGGGAGAAGCACATAACACTTACTTCCAAATACTCGGAGATGGTTGATGTTAGGCTTTACTCCATTAAGCACCTCATATGGAGACTTGTTGTTTAAGTTTGGTGTTGGTAACCGATTGATGACATAATAAACTGTCATTATGGCATCTCCCCAAAAGCTTTTAGGAAATTTCCGATCAAACAGCATGCTTCTAGCTACCTCCAGCAAATGCCTATTCTTCCTTTGAGGAAGCCTTCTAGAGTCTTCTAGAAGCTTGGCAAAGTTTGGATCATGCACCAAGCCACTTGAGCGTCTAGGGGCATTGGTACCGTGTCCTTGGTCTTCCTTCTTATCCATTCAGTCAAGGAAGAGGCTGGAACCAGGCTAGCATGGTTAAGGGCAGGCTGGCATGGTCAAGGGCGCTCCAAAGGCTGATGTCCCATTGGATAGTTCAAAATAAAGTTAACCCTAGGTTCCCTTGTATTTCTCCTATAAATATGCTATGTAATCCTCAAAGATCAATAAGAAATTCTTCTCTAATATTCTACTATGGTGTTCCTTCTAGTTTATCTCAAAATCTCTTATTTATAATCTCTAAAATCTTACATGGTATCAGTGTAGATTTTAGAGAGTATAATCGAGAATTAAGAAGAATTAGAGAAGGATAAGATAAGTGAAAGAGAAAAGGAAGAAGAGTTGTTTGATTTTTAATCTCTTGATTTTATTTCTTCTAAGCCATTTACAAGATATATGCGAGCTAGATGAGAGAGAGATACAGCCAATACAATGAAATATCCATGGGACAAAACCATACTAAGGGAAAAAGAGTGTGGACTCCATGGCTAAGGAAATCATGGCCGAGATATATCTATGAGTCCAAGCTTTGAATGGATGAACTCACACACTTTTAAACTCGCTGCCTTGGTAAAAATGTCTGCCAATTGTTCTGAACTCCTTGTAAAGCATGGAAGAATGACCCTTTTCTCCACCATCTCTCACACCTTGTGACAATCCACTTCAATATGCTTTGTCCTCTCATGGAACACTGAGTTGGACGCAATGTGAATAGCAGCTTGGTTGTCACAATGCATTGTGATTAGATCTGGCGATTCAATGCCCAAATCCTTGAGAAGAGCTTTCAGCCATGTTAGCTCATTTGTGAGCTTCCTCATTGCTCTATACTCAGCTTCAACACTTGAACATGACACAACCTTTTGTTTCTTGCTCTTCCAAGTGACCAGGTTACCTCCAATGAATGTGCAATACCCAGTGGTGGATCTTCTATCCGTTTTGTCTCCAGTCCAGTCAGCATCACAATAACCCACAATTTCTGTGCTTTTGTTACAACCCATCCAAATGCCTTGACCTGGAGCTCCTTTGAGATATTTGAGAATCCGATCCACCATGCTCCAATGGTGCACTTTTGGAGCTTGCATATGTTGACTCACCTGGTTCACAGCAAAAAACACAAATCAGGACGAGTTATGGTAAGATAAATCAACTTACCAACCATTCTCCAATATTGCTTGACATCTTCAAAAGGTTTATCTTCAAGCTCCCCCTCTCGTATGACTTTGTATCCTTCTTCTAAGGGAGTCTTTGTTGGTTTGGCTCCTAGCTTTCCTGCCTCAGCCACTAGATCATGAGTGTACTTCCTTTGGGATAAGAAGAGTCCTTCATTGGACCTATAGACTTCAATCCCTAGAAAATATTTCAACTCTCCAAGATCTTTAATATCAAATACAGATTTTAAATATGCTTTTGTATCTTTAATACCTACCTTGTCATTCCCCGAGATGATAATGTCATCCACATAAATGAGAATGACTACAATAACTTCTTGGCTTTGCAAGGTGAAAAGTGTATGATCTGCCTCGGACTTCTTGAAGCCTTTACTCTTGAGTGTTGTACTCAACTTGTGGTACCATCCTCGAGGAGATTGCTTCAGTCCATAGATTGCTTTCTTGAGTCTCAACACCTTTCCTGGTGAAATTGAGTCCTCCAAGCCTGGTGGTGGAGTCATGTAGACTTCATCCTCTAGTTCCCCTTGCAAGAATGCATTCTTGACGTCCATCTGCCAAAGATCCCATTCCAAGTTAGTAGCTAAGGATAAAATGACTCTTACCATATGAAGTTTTGCCATAGGTGCAAATGTGTCAAGGTAATCCTCTCCATAGATTTGACTTAATCCTCTAGCCACCAGCCTAGCCTTGTAATGCTCTATTTCTCCATCACTTCTATACTTGATAGTGAAGATCGATATAGAGCTTACGGCCTTCTTCCCTTTTTGCAGTTCAGCTTCATCCCAAGTGTGGTTGATTTCCATAGCTTTCTTTTTTTCACCAACAGCATCTCTCCATACTTTAAGCTCCTTGGCTTCTTCATAGGTTGTTGGAATCTCAGCTTCATCAAACTTGCTCATGTAGGGTTGATGTTCCAATGGGAAATGAGCTAGAATGCAAACAGCTTGAATGGGATGAGCAACTGCCTTGTTATTGTAGTACACTCGGGTTTGCTTCCAATGTTCTGGTCCAAACCTTTGTCTTGTACTTCTCCTTAAACCCCTTTCTTGAGCTTGAACTTGAGGTTCTGGCCCTTCAAAGTTAGAATATGAGGTATGAGTTTCTTCTTGACTTTCTGGACTCTCGTCACTTTGATCATGAACCGCTTCATTTCGAACTTCAGATTCATTTTGATCATGAATTGTTGAGTCTTGTTGAGCCACTACTGGATCCTTCTGTTTATTGCCTCCCTCAGGATCAAAGGGTATAGTTTCTTCATTTGATTGAGATGTGCTTGTACTAGCTTCTGGCTGATGTAATCCAAGGTTCTCCAAGATTTTTCTCAAATTGCTAGCTCGGTATGATGATGAGGATGATAAATTCTCCAATTCTTTCCAGTTCTTCTCATCATAGAACCCTTTTATTTCAACAAACTTCACGTCCCTTGAGACTAGAATCTTCCTTGTTTCCGGAAAAAGCATTTGTAACCTTTTTGTGTTGTGGAGTATCCAATGAACATGCTCTTCACACTTTTAGCTTCCAACTTGTTTCTTTGTTCTCTTGGGATTAATACAAAACAAACACACCCAAACACACGTAAGTGGTTAATGGCGGGTTTAGAGTTATTTAATACCTCAAATGGAGAGTGATCATCCAAGATTTTTGTTGGCATCCGGTTGATCAAATAGCATGCTGAAACCACAACATCTCCCCAAAATCTCTAGGGAACACTTGTGTGGAACATCATAGACCATGCCACTTCCATTAAGTGCCTATTCTTTCTGTCAGCAACTCCATTTTGCTGAGGAGTGTATGGGCAGCTAGTTTGATGGACTATCCCATGGTGTGCTAAGTGTTGTTTGAAGGCATGGCTTGTGTACTCTCCACCATTATCTGATCTAAAAATTTTAATCTTGGCATTAAAATGGTTAGTCACATATGCTTGAAATTTTCTAAACGCTTCTAGAACTCTATCTTTGGATGGAAGAAGTGTTAGCCATGTATATTTTGATTTTTCATCTATGAAGGTGACAAAGTATTTATGATGTTCTCTAGATTCACATGGTGAGGTCCAAACATCAGAATGAATTAAATCAAAACACTTTTCATAGATAGTTGGAGACTTGGAAAACACAGATTTACAATGTTTACCAAGTATACAAGCTTCACATTCATCATTTTTGAAAGAAATCCTAGGCAACAATAGTTCTAATGCTCTAGAGTGCGGATGACCTAGTCTTGCATGCCAAATTGAACTACTAACATTAGAAACATTCAAACTAAAACTACAAAATAAATTGGAGTCCGGCTCCTCCTTTGCTACTCCTTTTCCGAGTAGTTTCATGGTCTCAATATCCTGAAAGTGTACATCATTAGGACCAAATATAGCATAACAATTCAAATCAGATGTAACTTTCTTTACGGATAACAAATTTGAAGTAAACTTAGGCATGTAGAAAGTGTTTGAATCTTTTCCAAATAACCTAAGATTTCCTACTCCATCAATTGGAATACTATCTCCATTTGCTATAATGACATTACCTACAACCGTTTTATGTTATTCATTAGATGTGCATCACTTATCATATGATGTGATGCACCAGAATCGACAATCAAAGGCTTTGAAATGTTTTGAGCACGAAGAGAGTTTCCAGAAACCATACCAGACTTACCAGCCTCTTTCAAGGCTTTGATGAGAGCTTCCAAATCTGATTTCCTCACAAATTCAGATTCTTGTTGATATGGCACCAAAGCTCTCATTTCTCCTTCTTCAGCCCTCTTGGATGTCCCAGCCTGATTCCCAGCCACTTCTTGGGAGACATTAGCTCTTGGTTCCTTCCACCAGCTTGGTTTTAGATGAGGATGGAGCTTCCAGCATTTTTCCTTTGTGTGCCCCTCTTTCTTGCAATGCTCACAGATTGCATTTGATCCCACTTTCTTGTTCTGGTTTGATCCCAAAGGTTTGTAAAATCCTTTGTTTGCGTCACCCAACTCTACTTTGTTAGCCATAACCAGCTCGCCCTTTCCCCTAAATAGACCATGAGATCCTTGCTCCTTTTGTATCTTGGAGCACACTTCATCTAGGCTGGGGAGATTTTCTGCCCTAAGGAGGTGCTTAATGAGATTCTTGTAAGTTGGATTTAAGGTCAATAGCAGACCAAAGACCTTGTCTTGTTCGCGCCTCTTATTTAACACCAAACGATCAATCGTGCTTGGCCTTAACATTTCTAGTTCAGCCCACAATGATCTGAATTTGCCAAAGTGCTTTGTAAAGTCCAAATCTTCTTGGCTTAGATCATTGATAGCCTTTTGACTTCATAGATTCTGCTCAATTTTGAAGTATTCCCATACACGGTTTGAAGAGTATCCCACAATTCCTTTGCATTTTCACAGTAGGAGTAGGTTTCAAGGATGGATGCTTCAAGAGAGTTCTGGATGATTCCGAGCATCATTTGGTCCTCTTGGATCCACTTATCTTCATAATTACCGATGGCTTCTTCTCCATCTTTTGGATCTTGTCCTTTCAAGACATGGCTCCAAAGCCCACGACCACATAGAGCTGTTCTTATCATTCTTGACCAGAGCAAATAGTTGATACCCTTCAAGATGACTGGAATAACAATTGGTTTAGAGTTTTCCATGGTGTTTCAAGATTTATTCACCGGATAATTCAATTAACCAAAGGATTAAGATATTTTCTCAAGAAAATTTTAGAGAAGCTTCAAGAAATACACTTTTTCAGCCTTTTCACAACTCAAGAGTCAATGACTTTGAGGACTAAGTCTTAGAGTGAAAAAGGTTTGACAAAGAGTATTCCCAGAATTTTAAAGGAAGAGATTTGAAAATGGGATAAAAAGAGCTTGATTTAGTTAAGAACTTTGCTCTAATACTATGTTGAATTTGCGGAATAGAAGATTAGAGAGTTTGAGAGTGCTTGAAAGAGAAACAATAGAATGAGAGATGAAGAGAAGTTTCCATTAGAATTGATTAAGTGTTACAAAAGGTGTAATATCTATTTCCATTATAATATATATACAACATGTATATATAGAGGAGAGCCACAAAATTAGGAGGTGAAGAAGGGTTTCACAACATTCAAATTTCCCTCCAATCTCTTATTTGAAATTCAAACACATCTCCTTCCTTTTCACACTTCCCGAGACACCCACTTGTGCATCCAAAGTCTTCACCTTTCTAGAAGACTTCTTAATGGGCTTGCATATGTTGAATAAGGCCTCTTCTCTTCTTTGGGCCTTAAGCTAATGTATTCTCTCATTATTCAACACAAAGTTTCCTTTGGTCTCTTTAGTGGAAAAAAAGAACTCCCAGCGGCCAATAAGGGCAATTACCAACCAAATCAAGGCTACAAAGGCAAGAATAGGAAAACATGCGATCATTGCAAGAAGGATGGTCATACAAAGGAGGATTGCTAATGGTGATAAGATACCGGTTAAAGGGATAGGAAGTTTAAAACTATTTGACAAAGAATCTCAAGCTTTCTACATGCCATCTTTCACTTCGAATCTTGTATCGGTTAAGAGAGCTACTACTGATCTTGATGCTTATGCTATCTTTGGGCCTAATAGTTTCTATTTTCAGGATATTAGGACCGGAAGGGTTCTTGGAGAAGGAAACACAAAAGGAGACTTATACATCTTAGAAGATTCTTCAAGCAATCATACTTTATCAAGTTTTAATTCATGCTTAGCTAGTAGTTCAAATGCAATATGGCACGCTAGATTGGGACATCCTCACTCACGTGCCTTGGAAATAATATTGCCAAATATTTCGTTTAATAACTCGGTTTGTTAGTCTTGTATTTTAGGAAAACATTGTAAAAATGTATTTCTTAAGTCCTCTACCATTTATGAAAAATAATTTGATTTGGTCCACTCGGATGTATGGACTTCCCCATGTTTATCAAGAGATAATAATAAGTACTTTGTGACATTTATTGATGAAAAGTCAAAATGCACTTGGATCACCTTAATGCCATCTAAAGATAGAGTATTTGACGCTTTCATTAATTTTCAGAACTACATTACTAATCAATTCAAAACAAATGTTAAGGTACTTCGAACGGATAATGGAGGGGAATATACAAGCCACAAATTCAAAGAACACCTAGGTAAGCATGGAATAATCCACCAAACGAGCTGCCCATACACACCTCAACAAAATGGTGTAGTTGAAAGAAAGAATAGGCATCTCATGGAAGTAGCTAGAGCTATGATGTTCCATTCCAACCTGCCAAGAAACTTTTGGGGAGATGCAGTCATGACGGCTTACTATCTTATCAACCGAATTCCAACAAGAGTCCTAAAGGACGTCTCTCCTTTTGAAGTTTTAAATCACAATAAACCTTTTATCAATCACTTACGAGTTCTTGGGTGTTTGTGTTTTGTAGTTGTCCCAGGTACTCAGAGGGACAAACTAGAAGCCAAAAGCACAAGATGTGTATTCATAGGCTATTCTGTTGATTTTAAGGAGAATAAACTAGAATTAGAAAATATCAAGAACTCAATGAGATTGAAGATGGCTGAGAGAGATTTCTGGAATTATTTTTTCTTGTTATTCTATCACTAGAGCTCGGTTTACATTGCATACATGTAAGAGAAAAAATTTAAAAACAAGACACATGAATTTACAATGGGTAAAAGACTAACACCCTTGACTTCCTCAAATGGTTAAACATGCTAAGATCAAGGCTTGGGCGTGTTTCTTCTTTGGGTGAGGAGCATGGTGTTTGCCTTTACCCAATGGCTCCTCATGTGCTTCTTCTTGGTTTTTTAACCCTTTGACCTGCTTAGAGTTTAACCAAGAATCCTTCCTTCTAGTTACATCCCAATGTCTAGTTTTGCCACTCATTAAATCATCAGCTCCACTCTTTTTCTTACTTGTTGCATATGACACTTCTCCCTTAGTCTTAGAGCATTCACCAAGTTCCCAGATACTTGCTATGCACTCTAGCTCCTTGTCTTTGTTATTATTTGAACTCGCATTGCTACTTCCCATGTTTGCCTTCTCATCCATATTCTCAACACTCCCCCTCAAGATAGGCTGGTAGGGATCCTTTAAGCCTATCTTGTCATGGATGTACTCACATATACTTAGGGAAGTAGCCTTTGTGAAGATGTTTGCCACTTGGTCTCCACTCTTCACAAAATTAGGGATTATTAGCCCATCTTGAATCTTTCCCCGGATGAAGTGACAATCCACTTCAATGTGTTTCGTTCTCTCATGAAACACTAGATTTGAAGCTATGTGTATTGCGGCTTGGTTATCGCAATAAAGGGTCATTGGTTTGGTTTCTTGAATACCCAAATCCTTGAGAATAGCCTTCAGCCATATCATCTCCTTTGTGACTTCCTTCATTGCTCTATACTCAGCCTCAGCACTTGACAATGCAATTACCTTCTGTTTTTTACTCCTCCAAGTGACAAGATTTCCTCCTACAAATGTGCAATACCCAGTTGTAGATTTCCTATCTTGTTTGTCTCCAGCATAGTCTGAATCACAATAGGCTTCTAATTCGGTATTTTCATTGCGACTCAACCATATTCCCTTTCCTGAGTTCCCCTTGAGATACCTAGGTATTCTCTCCACCATCATTTCTGGTGATGATGATATCATCTACATAGATAAGAACAGCCACTAGCCCCTCTTTACTCCTCTTGGTGAATAGAGTATGATTAGCTTTCGACTTCACAAATTCCTTCTCCACCAAGCATCTGCTCAGTCTTTGGTACCAGGCCCTCGGGGATTGTTTCAAACCATAAATAGCTTTCTTCCATTCACAGACCTGATTTGTACCTGTACCATATCCTTGTGGAAGAGCCATAAAGACTTCCTCTTCTAGGTTAACCGCAATGGATAGGAGAACCCTTACCGAATGCAATTTTGCCACCGGAGCAAAAGTTTCTGTATAATCTTCTCCATACACTTGTGTGTATCCCTTTCCCACTAGTCTCGCTTTGTATCTCTCGACGTCACCATTGCTTTTATACTTGATAGTATAAACCCATCTACATCCCACTAGCTTCTTCCCTCTTGGCAGCTCACTCAAATTCCATGTATTGTTTCTCACCATAGAACTGATATCTTCTTCCATGGCTTTGACCCATCTCTCGTCTCTACATGCTTCCTCATAAGATGATGGGACTTAATGTTCATCAATCTTGGTGAGGTAAGCTTGTTGCTCAGCACCTAAATAGGACACTGAACTATATGCTTCAATAGGATATTTTATGTCACTTACGGTTAATTTTCTTCTCTTTGAAGTACATAATCTACTTGGTAAGGGAGGGATGCTGTCGCCTATAGGTTCAGAATCAAAGTCTGCCGTACGCCAAGAACATCCCTCACCTACGGTAGACTTCACCTCAGATCCTATATGCTCTTGTTGAACCGTAGCTAATCCATTGTAATACACCCTAGTGTTTTTCCAATTTTCCGGGCCATGCCTTTATTGATCAAGAAGACCAGCCAGGCCTTGCAAGACCAAACCATCCCGACCGTACGGATTTTGTACGGACTTGTACGGACTGTACGGATTGTACGGACCGTGCAAAATCCGGGATTCCCCAAAATGTCTCCAAACATCCTAAAATGAAGAAACAAGAATGTGCGAAACTCGGGATAAAGTATTTTCAGGATTTGGGGATCGTGCAAAACTCGGGTGCAAAAAGACATGGATAGCTGGCAATGAATCTAGCCAAAGGAGTGTCCCAATGCAACCTTATCCAACCGGTCAAAGCAAGGAGGGCTGGAGCAAGGCTGGCAATCTTATCCACATGGTCAAAAGGAGCCTCCAAGACTAAGCCCTTATTGGCTAGTTTGAATTAAAGCATTTCTATTAGTTGTTGCATTTTGAATTTACTTAGAGAAAACCCTAGATTTTTCTCTATAAATGTAATGCCTCATTATCAATGAAATGTTAGACCCTTTGGGTTCCCATTCTCTCATTCTCCATGAAATCTCTCTCATTTTATTCTCCTTAGTCTCATTTACATGCTTATTCTCTTAGTTCATAATTGCATATTCTCCATGTCATTTACATTATTCTCTCATGTTTAATCTCTTATATCCCGCATAATCTCTCTAATTCTTACATGGTATCAGAGCATTAAGGTCCTTAAATGCGTCCTTAATCTCTTTCTTCTTATTCTTTTATTTTCATACACTTTGTTAGCCTTTTTCACTCTGAGAGTTATTCCTCAAAACCATTGGTTCTTGAGTTGTGAAAGTTGCTAACTTAGTGTTTCTAGTGACAATGAAGAGAAATAAATGGGGGCTGTAGTGAAAAATTACATAAAAATGGAGATTAAAGGCTGCCTTAATTGCTTATTCATGGATTCGTCTAGTGCTTCCATTTTTTGGAAATGAATACACTTAGAACCATGATTTGCTGGTGCCTCATTCTATAATCTATTCCTTTTTAAGCCCCATTTTCATCTCCAAGTCATTTCTTGATTTTAAAGCTCAAACCACAATTTTTACAAAGTTAAAACCTTGGATTGTATTTTTCTTTCTTATGGAATGAAGAAATACGTAACTCCATCGTATTTTATGTTTTTGAGTTTTTTTAGTGGTTTGAAGCAATTTCAATTAGTGAACCATGATTAAAATTACTTGATTCTTATGGATTTAAGCATATTTAATCATGTTGTATCCGTGTTTTAAAGGTAGAGAACCTTGGTAAAACTTTGCTCTTATGAGTTTAAGTATAAAACTTTGTTGAATCCAATTCCCATTGTTTTATGGGAAGAGAACTTTGGTAAAGCTATGTTTCCATAAGCATAAGCATAAAGCCATGTTGAATCCAAGTCCCATTTTTAAGGGAAGAGAACTTTGGTAAAGCTATGCCCCCATGAGCATAAGCATAAAGCCATGTTGAATCCAAGTCCCGTCTTGAAAAGAGAAGAGAACCTTGGTAAAGCTATGTTATTATGAGCATAAGCACAAAGTCTTGATGAATCCAAATCTCTTTGTTTTTCAAATTACCAAAGGAAGAGAACCTCGTTGAATCCAAAAGCTAGAGAACCTTGATGAATCCAAATCCTTTGGTAGAAAATCTTGGACTACTTCCAAACATGTTTGAGTCCTAGGTTATTTTTTCCAATCTCTTCTGTACTTGTTTGTTGGGAAGAGTGTTTTAAGGAATCCTTGGTTGTTCTATTTAAGAAAAGAAAAAAAGGGGTAGTGAACCTTGTTGAATCCGAAGCTAGGGAACCGAGATGGATCCAAATCCAAAGTTGGATGAGAGCCTCGTTGAAACTCGAATGCTAGAGAACCTTGAGTGAATCCAAACCCTTAGAAACCAAAAGAAGTGAACCATGACCTATTTTGGCTCGTTGGAGTTAAAATTGAGAAGGCATGATGGATCCAAATTCTTTTGTGTTAAAAGAGGTGAACCATGATCTGATTTACTCATTGGAGTTAAAGTCAAGAAGACATGATGAATCCAAACTCTTTTGGGATTAAAGAAGTGAACCATGGCCTGATTTACTCATAGAAGTTAAATCAAGAAGGCATGATGAATCCAAGTTCTTTAAATCCAAGTTTTCAAAAACATTGGACCTCTAGTATTTACTAAGTCCTTGGTAAAATTTTTCAAAAAAAAAAAAAAAAAAGATGAATCTTAGTCAGTTTTCTTTCTTATGAATGAAAAACAATTAATGACATTGATTTATCCGTTTTTATTTTCTCAAAAAGATAGGCTTTGGTTTAAAGTTTTCCATTCTTGTTAAAACAAGTGGATAATTCCAAAGACCATCGCTAGAATCCAATCTCTCAAATGAGAGTAAAGTCCTTTGTGGTGAAGAGCCATGAAGAGAAAAATCCCAACCACTAACCTTTGTTTTTCTTAGGAATGGAAGAATGTGAGTGGTGGAAGAAGAGGTCAAATCTCAAGAAGATCGACCAATCAAAACAATGGTTCAACAACAAGTCACTATCCTAACCGGTTTAGCATAAAGGGCTACTCTCTAAACACTAATATTTTCCAATATACATAGTGTACCAATTATTTTTTAATCTTGTTTCTTTAGTTTCTCTTATTTGCAATCTATCTTTCATCTAAACTTCCTTATCCCTCACGTTGAGTACTTTAAAATTTTAAATCTCATGATGAAGGTTTAGAGGAGGAAAGCGTGAATATTCTAACGGGGAAGTATTAGATAATGAAGAGGCCAAATGAAGATTAAATGAAGTAAAGAAGTATGATTGGTGACACAAGGAAGCTGTGGGAGTTAGTGTTCATTTGGTACCGGTTTGAAGTGTTCATCTTTTACGTTTTTCAAGCTTGCCTTTCGGAGTCCCTCCAACCAAGCTTGAGGGGGAGAAAGAACCGAAAAGAAGGCAAGAATCTTTAAGCAAACCAAGCCGAGTTGAGACTAGACCGCACCGCACTAAAAGATGTTGAAGGTTCGTGCTCACTCGTGGACAAGTTGATAGAGAGGCCACACCGTTGGAAACAAGTTGTAGGTTCGTGCTCACTTGTGGACGAGTTGATAGAGGGACCGCATCATAGGAGACAAATTGTCCCACTAGAAGACGGGCCACTTTACTAAAGATCAAAACCGGGTCACTTGCAAAGACAAGCTTGCAAAGACAAGCTCGCAAAGACAAGGGCAATGGTTGAGACAAAGCAAAGAGGCATGTGAGTTGGAAACGAAGCTAAGGCATCTCCATCACCATGAAGAAAACCAAGTTGTATGGATCATACTCACCTTAAGGTTGGTTTATCTTCCGGAAGTGAGGAAAATAAGGAGATAAAATCAGAGCATACACAAGTGGTGCTTCCCAACCCAATAAATCAACAAAGAGGAAGAAACCAACATCCAAAGGAATTAGGTTGTTTCTATCCTCTATCTCCATTTAAATTCTCTATGCAAAGTGTGATCATTTCTACCATTAAAATTGGAGTAAATTGATACATTTTGTCAATTTTTCTTGCAAGGAGCAATGTGCATAAAGGACTTCAAACCCAAAAGATCGTCTTTCCTTATTCTCAAGCCGATCGTGAGGGGGAGCATTCAAAGCATTGATCAAGGTTTGGTGAACCCGAGAGCTAAGACTCAAGCGTGGTGAACCCAAGAGGAGACCGAAGTGATTACCAAAGAATGAAATCAATAAATCCTTGCAAGACTACAACAAGTGAAGATTAAGTTGCGACATTCTTCACAAAGGTTACAAGACCTTTTCATGTCCTTGGTCAAAGGTCCCCTAGATCCTTGAAGGCCATACTCTTTTTCCCTTATAAGGTTTTGTCCCAAAGGGTTTTCCTTATAAGGTTTTTAATGAGGTGGCACTCACGGGTCACTCCAAACTTAGCCTCCATTCTCAAGTTCACTATGGCTAAGTTTGAGGGGGAGTATTGATCAAGAAGACCATCCAGGCCTTGCAAGACCAAACCATCCCGACCGTACGGATTTTGTACGGACTTGTACGGACTGTACGGATTGTACAGACCGTGCAAAATCCGGGATTCCCCAAAATGTCTCCAAACATCCTAAAATGAAGAAACAAGAATGTGCGAAACTCGGGATAAAGTATTTTCAGGATTTGGGGATCGTGCAAAACTCGGGTGCAAAAAGACATGGATAACTGGCAATGAATCTAGCCAAAGGAGTGTCCCAATGCAACCTTATCCAACCGGTCAAAGCAAGGAGGGCTGGAGCAAGGCTGGCAATCTTATCCACATGGTCAAAAAGAGCCTCCAAGACTAAGCCCTTATTGGCTAGTTTGAATTAAAGCATTTCTATTGGTTGTTGCATTTTGAATTTACTTAGAGAAAACCCTAGATTTTTCTCTATAAATGTAATGCCTCATTATCAATGAAATGTTAGACCCTTTGGGGTCCCATTCTCTCATTCTCCACGAAATCTCTCTCATTTTATTCTCCTTAGTCTCATTTACATGCTTATTCTCTTAGTTCATAATTGCATATTCTCCATGTCATTTACATTATTCTCTCATGTTTAATCTCTTATATCCCGCATAATCTCTCTAATTTTTACAGCCTTATCTGTTGGCTTCTTCTTAGAGGGGGTTCTTGAGTTACCTCAACTTCTTCATGTTCAGACTCCCCTTCACCACATGCAAGTTCTGATTCTTCAATCAGTTCGAAATCCCTTGGTAGTGAGCTTGTATCCGATGAGAGTTGCTCATTGTCTTCTTCTTCCTCTTCGCCTCCTTGCTCATTCTGAGATATCCCTTGCTCATCATTACCTCCATTCGAACCATTGACATCTGCCAAGATGCTTCTTAGCACTCGCTCTCTGTCTATGCCCGAGCTCACAATGTCAGCTAAATCCTCCCATTTTTTTTCTTCAAAATACCCACAATTCTCATCAAAACGCACCTCTCTTGACACATATATGCTATTAGTTTCTGGATGGAAACACTTGTATCCCTTCTGAGTGCTTGAGTATCCCACGAAAATACATTTGATGCTTTTTGGCTCAAGTTTACTCCTTAGTGCATCAGGGGTAAAGACATAGTATTTACACCCGAAAACTCTTAGGTGATCAATGCTTGGCTTTACTCCATTCAAAATTTCAAATGGAGACTTGTGGCTCAGACTTTCTATAGGTAAACGATTAATCACATAGTATGCCGCCATCATAGCATCTCCCCAAAAAATCTTAGGCACACCTCTATCAAACATCATACTTCTAGCCACCTCCAGCAAATGTCTATTCTTTCTCTCGGAAACTCCATTCTGCTGAGGCGTGTATGCACAAGAAGTTTGGTGAATTATCCCATTGTCATCCAACAACTTCTTGAATCTATTACTCATATACTCTCCACCATTATCACTCCTAATGATCTTGATCTTTGTACCAAACTGATTCAGTGCATAATTGTAGAATTTTTGAAATGATTCAAATACTTGATCCTTAGAGCTCATTAGAGTTACCCAAGTGTACTTTGACCTTTGATCAATGAAAGACACGAAATACTTATATTGATCTTTTGAAGTACAGGGGGCTGACCACACATCAGAAGGTATCAACTCAAAACACTTCTCGTACACAGTAGTAGATTCCGGAAACACTTTCCTACAATGTTTCCCTAAGACACACGCTTCACACTCCTTATTAGGTAAGGTGAGGTTGGGCAGGACCATGCTGAGCACCTTGTGACTTGGATGACCAAGGCGTCAGTGCCATAGAGGGCTTGAACTAACCAAACTAACCGCAAATGACTCCATCACTCCATCTTCTTTATTCATCAAATACAAACCACCTTCCACATTCCCTACTCCAAGTACTTCCTTAGTCTCATTATCCTGAAACTCAACATCATTAGATCCAAAAATAACTTTGCAATCTAGATCCTTAGTTGCTTTATAAACCGAGGGTAAGTTAGATGTGAATTCCAGAATGTACAAGGCCTTAGTATTTTTCCTAAACACATTTAGGTCTCCAATTCCTTCTATTTGAACCTCTTTTCCATTTGCAACTTTAACATTTCCTTCACAAGGCTTAATATTTGTTAACAGCTTGGCATTACAAATCATATTATGACTTGTTCCAGAATCTATTATCACCTTCTCCCTAGCTTTAGAGGTAAAGAAAACCTTACCAGACTCAGCTAGCTTAGCAATACTCTTGATGAGAGCTTCCAGATCGTTTTTCCTCACTAAGTTGTCATTTTCCACGTTTGCTACTCCAGCAGAGTTCCTTGGTCCTTGACTACTTCCTTGGCCAATTCCCCTTAGCCTAGCTGGCTTTAAATATCGGTGCAAGGTCCAGCATTTTTCCTTAGTATGTCCTTTCATCTTGCAATGCTCACATTCTTGACTCCTTCTTTCTCCATAGAGTTGGCTCCTATGTGCAGCATGTGCCATTTCGCTTGATGCTTTGAACAAGTCCCAGGACCCTTCCTCCTTTTGGATCTGTTGAGAGACTTCATTCAGTGTTGGAAGCTTGTCAAAGCGAAGGATGTGTTGAATGAGGCTCTTGTAGGACTCATTTAACGTGAGTAGTAGCCCTAACACCTGGTCCTGTTCCCTCCTCCCATTTAATTCCTTCGGGTCATTTGTTACTGGTCTGAGCATCTGAAGCTCAGCCCATAAGCCTCTAAATACCCCAAATAGATCCTTGAATGCCTTTCCATCTTGCTGAAGGTCATTCAACGCTTTCTTCACCTCAAGCAGCGAGTATTGATGGCTCTAGAGAGCTCTGGAGCACTGCAAGAACTTGTTGGTCTTCTTGCTCCCACTTCTGCCCCTTCACAACGCCATCACCTGTTGCTCCTTCTCCAACTACCTCCTCTGGAGTTTCCACATAACTCCATAGACCTCTGCTTCTTAGAGCAGTTCTTGTAGTCCTTGACCACAACAAGTAGTTGCTCCCTTTGAAGAAAACTAACTGGCAGTACAACTTGTTTCTGCATCTCCATAGGTTTTTTTCTTATCTTCAACAACCAGTTTGAGAATATGGAGAGAAATAAGAGAACAAGAAAAAAAATCTGAGAGAGAAACTTTTAGATGAAAAAGAAACAGTTTAGAAGATTTTCAAGGATCTCTAAACATGCTTTGATACCATGTTGATTTTAAGGAGAATAAACTAGAATTAGAAAATATCAAGAACTCAATGAGATTGAAGATGGCTGAGAGAGATTTCTGGAATATTTTTTTCTTGTTATTCTATCACTATAGCTCGGTTTACATTGCATACATGTAAGAGAAAAAATTTAAAAACAAGACACAGGAATTTACAATGGGTAAAAGACTAACACCCTTGACTTCCTCAAATGGTTAAACATGCTAAGATCAAGGCTTGGGCGTGTTTCTTCTTTGGGTGAGGAGCATGGAGCTTGCCTTTACCCAATGGCTCCTCATGTGCTTCTTCTTGGTTTTTTAACCCTTTGATCTGCTTAGAATTCAACCAAGAATCCTTCCTTCTAGTTACATCCCAATGTCTAGTTTTGCCACTCATTAAATCATCATCTCCACTTTTTTCCTTATTTGTTGCATACGGCACTTCTCCCTTAGTCTTAGAGCATTCGCCAAGTTCCCAGATACTTGTTATGCACTCCTGCTCCTTGCCTTTGTTATTATGTGAACTCGCATTGCTACTTCCCATGTATGCCTTCTCATCCATATTCTCAACATATTCTACCACTCAAAAGGAGTATAAGTGCTATGACCCCATCCGGAAGTGTACCCTTGTTTCAAGACGTGAAGTTCATAGAAAACCAATGTTACTTTGACAAGATGCAAAATTGGGATACTGTGAAAGACCTAGCCCGTTCTCCTTTAGATAGAGCTGCCAGCATAGAGTTCTTACTCAATCATCTGGGAAATCCAGCTCCAAGAGACTCTCATCAAGAGCAACCAGATCATCAACCACAAGAAGGACCAAATTCTGAAAATAATAGTGAAGAAGAAGCAAACAACTTGGATAATGGTAATCAAGACCAAGCTCATCATGAAGAAGAAGAAATAGGAGGAAAAGAGCCAATGGTTAGTCAAGACCATGAGAGTGAAGAAATTAGTGCTCCTCAGCTTAGAAGAAGCACAAGGCTGAAGTATGGACCAGACCATTGGAAACAAACAAGGGTCTATTACAACAGCCAAGCCGTGGCTCATCCTCTCTAAGCGGTTATTTGTCTTGCCCTCTTACCATCAGAACACCAAGCATTCCTTGGAAAGATTGATCAACACCAAATTCCGAGCTCCTATGAAGAAGCAAAAGAACATAAAGAATGGTTAGCTGCTGTGGATCCTGAGATAGGAGCAATGGATAAGAATCATACTTGGGATGAAACTGAACTTCCAAAAGGAAAGAAGGCAATAAGTTCCAAGTGGGTATTTACAATCAAATATCAATCTAATGGGGAGATTGAGCGGTACAAAGCCAGATTGGTAGCCAGAGGTTTCACCCAGACATATGGAGCTGATTATACCGATACCTTTGTGCCAGTGGCAAAGCTTCACACAGTTAGGGTCATCTTGTCCTTAGCACAAATCTATCATGGGATCTAAAGCAAATGGACGTTAAGAACACCTTTCTTCAAGGAGAATTGGAAGAAGAAGTGTACATGACTCCACCACCCGGATTAGAGCACTCAATCAGCCCCGAAAAAGTCCTAAGGTTAAGAAAGACAATTTATGGTATAAAGCAATCACCAAGGGCCTGCTATCATAAATTAAGCTTCAGATTTGTTTCTCGAGGATTTAGCCGGTCAGAAGCCGACCATACCTTGTTCACTCACCAGAGCTCCCGTGGGCTTATTGTGGTATTGGTTTATGTGGATGACTTGATCATCTCAGGTAGCGATTAAGTTGGGATTCAAGAAACCAAATCCTTCCTTAAGTCTGTTTTTGATATCAAGGACTTGGGAGAACTCAAGTATTTCCTAGGGATAGAGATATGCCGATCCTCGGAAGGCCTATTTCTATCACAAAGGAAATATTCTTTTGATTTATTGCAGGAGACAAGAAAGCTAGGATCCAAACCAGCTAAGACTCCACTTGAAGATGGCTACAAGGTCAAGAGAAAGGGGGAGAAAGCAGATGATCCACTTGACAAGCATTTGAAGACCCAGCACAATATCGGCGCCTAGTTGGTAAGCTCATCTACTTGATTATTACACGGCCTGACTTATGTTTTGATGTGAATCAGGTTTGCCAACATATGAAGGAACCAACTGTGCATCATTGGAACATGGTGGAAAGAATATTAAGATACATCAAAGGATCACCAAGCCAAGGAATCTGGATGGGGAAGAATGACAACACTAAGATAGTTGGATAATGGGATGCAGACTATGCGGGAGACACTATGGATAGGAAGTCTACAACTGGCTACTGTACTTTCATTGGAGGCAATCTAGTAACTTGGAAGTCTAAGAAGCAGAAGGTTGTGTCATGCTCAAGTGCGGAGTCAAAATATAGAGCAATGAGGAAGCTCACAAATGAATTAGTTTAGTTGAAGGCTCTTCTCAAAGATCTTGGCATAGAAACTTAAAGTCCTATCACAATGCATTGTGACAATCAGGCAGCCATTCATATAGCAACCAATCCAGTATTTCACGAGAGGACCAAGCACATTGAGATCGACTGCCACAAGGTCAGAGAGAAGATCATAAAAGGAGTGATACTTCCATGCTACACCAAGAGCGAAGACTAGTTGGCTGACATCTTCACCAAGGCTGCTAGCCTCAAAGTTTGCAACCACATCCACAACAAACTTGTGTTAGTAGACCTTACTCATTCTTGATAATACTTGCCTGTTCCGGGAAGACCACACTCTTTTTCCCTTACCAAGGTTTTGTCCCACTAGGTTTTCCTTGGTAAGGTTTTAAATGAGGTGGTAGTTGTAGATTTTAGAGGATATGAAGGTGATTTTAAGGGAGGAAGATTAGAAGATAGGAGTGATGAAGATGATGAATAGAAGTTTATAATTTCGTGTGTATTTTTCTTCTTACAATACAACCAACATATATGGACGCTTTACATGAATTTTTGAGAGAAAAATATCTCACCAACACCTCTACACAAGTATAGGCGATCCATGCTTCTCCCAACTGCTCCTACCTGCTCCTCTTTGCAACTTGCTCCACTTGTGCTGAGAGAGAAAAAACTGGTCTGTTTCTAACCAGTCTAGTTCCTTCTCTACTTCTTGTTTGGTCTTGTTTTAGTTGATCTTAACTACTCATTGGCACTTTATTTCATGTTCACACACCTTCACATCCATATTCTCAACACTCCCCCTCAAGATAGGCTGGTAGGAGTTCTTTAAGCCGATCTTGCCATGGATGTATTCACATATGCGTGAAGAAGTGGGCTTGGTAAATATATCCGCCATTTGTTCTCTACTCTTCACAAACTTGGGAACCACAACTCCCTCCTGAATTTTGTCTCGGATGAAATGACAATCCACCTCAATGTGTTTTGTCCTTTCATGAAACACCGGGTTTGAAGCTATGTGTATTGCCGCTTGGTTATCACAATACAATGTCATTTGTTTGTCTTCTTGAACTCCCAAGTCATGTAGAAGCGTCTTCAGCCATATCATTTCTTTTGTGGCTTCTCTCATTGCTCTATACTCAGCTTCAGCACTAGATAGAGAGATTACCTTTTGTTTTTTGCTTCTCCAGGTGACAAGATTCCCGCCTACGAATGTACAATAACCGGTCGTAGACTTCCTATCTTGTCTATCCTCAGCCCAATCCGCATCACAAAACGCTTCTACATCTGCTCTTCCATGACACTCTAGCCAAATACCTCTTCCTGGGTTCCCTTTTAGATATCTTAAGATCCTTTCAATCATTCCCCAATGGTTGTTGGCGCTTGCATGTGTTGACTTACTTTATAATATCCGGCCTTGTTATGGTCAAATAGATTAGTTTACCAACTAACCTTTGGTACTGCTTGATGTCATACCATATCTCCACGTTGCTCTCTTCTTGATAACCTTCTTCAATAGGAGTCTTAGCCGGTTTACGCCCAAGCTTCCCAGTTTCTTTTAGTAAGTCGATCACATACTTCCTTTGCGATATAAACATTCCCTTTGTCTCTCTGCTCATCTCAATTCCTAGGAAGTATTTGAGCTCTCCTAGGTCTTTTATATCAAACGTAGAGTTTAGATCTTCCTTAGTCTGTTTCATCTCCTCATAATTACTTCCCGTAACAATAATGTCATCCACGTAGATGAGCACCACAACTATCCCTTCTTTGCTCCTTTTGGTAAAGAGAGAATGATCCGCTTCAGATTTTACAAACCTTTTCTCCAACAGGCACCAGCTTAACCGTTGGTACCAAGCTCTAGGAGATTGTTTCAAGCCGTATATAGCCTTCTTTAATCTACACACTTGATCTGATCTTGCTCCATAACCCTGTGGACGTTCCATAAACACTTCTTCTTCTAAATCCCCTTGTAAGAAAGTGTTTCTTACATCCATTTGCCACAAATTCCATGACAAATTAATGGCAATGGATAGTAGAACCCTTACCGAGTGCAACTTCGCTATTGGAGCAAAGGTTTCAGTATAATCTTCTCCATATACTTGTGTATATCCTTTTGCCACTAGTCTAGCTTTATACCTCTCAATTTCACCGTTGCTCTTGTATTTGATAGTATACACCCATCTACATCCCACAAGTTTCTTCCCGCTTGGCAATTTTGTCAAGTCCCAAGTATTATTTCTCAACATAGATGCAATTTCTTCCCCCATGGCATCAACCCATAACTTGTCTGATACGCCCTTGATCTCGTTTAGAAGTGTGATATGGTGGATGAACGATTGATGGGGATGGAAGATGGATCGATGGGTGCCACAAAGGAGTGCGGAATAATCCTTTGATAAACCGGTTTTTGATTCTTTAGATATGACACACTAAAGAGATCGATTTGCTGGATATTACACACCAACAAAGACACAAGTTTAAGAAGTGATTTTGATAAATAAAACTTGAGTCCTTACAAAGGAGAATTCGACCAGAATATAAAGGGGTAGGGAGGAGAGTGTTCAAAGACAAAGTAATAAAAACAAACATAGGAAATAACACATAATAAATAAAGGCCTTGCATGAAGACATAGAATTTGAATTTTGAAGGCTTCATGGGCAGGTTTTCCTCCACTTTGGTCAAAAAAGCACTCCCTAAGGTAAGCTGAATGCCAGTCAAATATTATTAGATAGTATGCTAAAGGATTTAAATAAACGGACATACAAGTATCTATCTTATGCCTCATTAAAAACCTTGGTGAGAAAAACCCAATTGGGACAAAACTCACCCAAGGGAAAAAAAGTACTAAGATAAACACTTTTCCCATTCATTTAAATCAATTAGCTTGGACCAACATCAAAATACCTTTTTGGGGATGTTCTTGAATCTTTATTTGGTTGACTAGGATTTCGACGGTCTGATTGAGCAACTTGGTCTTTGATCTCGTCATTGGACCCATGGGTATCACCATTGCATCCTCAGCTACGAGCTTGTCTTCCTCTCCATGATCCAAGGTCTCCTCAGCTACTAGCTTATCCTTATCCATGCTCGCATCATCCTCTCCCACTTGAAAAGGATTTGTCCTCAAATCTGTTTGATCTGTCACAAAAGGAACTAAGTCAGAAACATTAAAACTAGGACTCACATTATACTTAACTTGAAGATCAAGCTGGTAGGCGTTGTTGTTGATCTTCTTGATGATTCTAAACGGTCCATCAATCCTGGGCATAAGCTTAGATTTCCTTTCAGCTGGAAACCGTTCCTTCCTTAAATGAACCCATACTGAATCTCCAACTTCAAAGATCATCTCCTTTCGGCTTTTGTTTGCTTTTTCAGCATATTGCTTTGTTTTCTCTTCTATGTTCTTCCTTGCTTGTTCATGGATCTGTTTCACCATCTCAGCTTTCTTTTCACCATCAAAGCTAGTTCTTTCACTCAAAGGTAAAGGTATTAAATCCAAAGGAGACATAGGATTAAAACCATACACAATCTGAAAAGGAGAATACTTAGAAGCAGAATGCACAGAATGATTATATGCAAATTCAACATGCGGTAAACATGTTTCCCAAGTTTTCAAGTTCTTTTTAATCAACGCTCTCAATAATGTGGACAAGGTTCTATTAACTACTTCAGTTTGTCCATCAGTTTGTGGATGACAAGTAGTAGAAAAGACAAGTTTAGTACCTAGTTTCGCCCACAATGTTTTCCAAAAATAACTCAAAAACTTAGTATCCCTATCAGAAACAATTGTCCTAGGCATTCCATGTAACCTCACTATTTCCCTAAAGAACAATTCAGCTACATGAGATGCATCATCAGTTTTATTACAAGCTATGAAATGTGCCATTTTTGAAAACCTATCAATAACCACAAAGATTGAATCTTTTCCAGTTTTAGTCCCAGGCAATCCTAACACAAAATCCATTGAAATGTCAGTCCAGGGATGAGTAGGGATAGGGAGTGGAGTATACAAACCGTATGGCTGAACCTTAGACTTAGCTTGTTTACAAATAATGCACCGGTTGCATAGCCTCTCGACGTCTCATCTCATATGCATCACTTTAAGAGTTTTGGCTATACCGAAGTGTCTTCCATCAAGCCTCTTCCATGTGCTTCCCTGACTAACAAATCTCTCATAGAGCAATTAGGAATACACAAATGCTGAGCATGAAACAGAAAATTATCTTGTCGAAAATACTGTCCATTTCCAAATTTCTCACACGATTTATATATTTCTTGAAAGTCAGCATCAGATTCATATAAATCTTTCAATTTTTCAAATCCCAGAAGCTTGGCATCAAGAGTAAGGCGTACCTTCGAGATAGTGCATCAGCCACTATATTTTCCTTACCTTGTTTATACTTGATGACATATGGAAATGTCTCAATGAACTCTACCCACTTTGCGTGTCTCTTGTTGAGCTTTTGCTGGCCTTTCAAGTATTTAAGGGACTCATGATCAGTGTGAATAACAAACTCCTTGGGCCATAAGTAGTGCTGCCACGTTTGTAAAGCTCGGACCAATGCATATAGCTCCTTATCATACGTTGGGTAATTCAGTGTGGCTCCTCCAAGCTTCTCACTAAAGTATGCAATAGGCCTCTTTTCTTACATCAAAACAGCTCCAATTCCAACGCCAGAAGCATCACATTCAATTTCAAAAGTTTTCAGAAAGTTAGGCAAAATCAAAAGAGGGGCATTAGAAAGCGTCTCTTTAAGTGTTTGGAATGCTTGTTCCTGAGGTTCTCCCCATTTGAATCCCACATCTTTCTTGATTACTTCAATAAGTGGTGCTGCTAAGGTGCTAAAGTCCTTGACAAATCTTCTATAAAATCCAGCAAGTCCATGAAAGCTTTTAACTTCTCCTACAGATTTCGGACTTGGCCATTCTTTGATTGCTTTAACCTTTTCTTTATCGACTTTAACTCCATCTGCACTTACAACAAAACCTAAAAACACCACATTTTCTGTGTAGAAAGTGCATTTACTCATGTTAGCAAAAAGCTTTTCTTCCCTAAGCACATCTAGAACAGATTTCAAGTGCTTAGCATGCTCTTCTAGATTTTTGCTGTATATCAAGATATCATCAAAATAAACCACAACAAATATGCCAATGAACGCCCTAAGAACATGATTCATCAATCGCATAAATGTACTAGGTGCATTTGTTAGCCCAAATGGCATCACTAACCATTCATATAAACCATACTTTGTTTTAAAGGTTGTTTTCCATTCATCACCCTCTTTCATTCTAATCTGATGATATCCACTTTTAAGATCAATTTTAGAAAATACTTTAGAACCATGTAATTCATCAAGCATATCATCGAGTCTAGGTATAGGTTGTCGATACTTCACCGTGATTTGGTTGATTGCTCTACACTCAACACACATGCGCCAAGTACCATCCTTCTTTGGTACCAGCAAGACAGGTATAGCACACGGGCTCATACTCTCTCGGATATGCCCCTTCTCCATCAGCTCATCGATTTGTCTCTGCAACTCTTTAGTCTCCACAGGATTAGTACGGTACGCTGGTCGGTTTGGAAGAGAAGCTCTGGGAACAAAGTCTATTTGATGTTCTATCCCACAGATTGGTGGTAGTCCCTTAGAGCCTTCCTCTGAAAATAGATCTCCATAATTCTACAAAAGAAACTTTATCTCACTCGGTAACACCGGTGCGGGGTTAGTTAAGCTCGTGAGAGCTTCCTTGAACACAAATAAAAGCATTGGCTGCTTAGAACATTCAGCTTGTTTAATAGCCCTATGACCTACATAAAAATTAGATGACTTACTCACGTGTTCCTTCTTACTCTTAAGATGAATCTGATCTTGTCTCACCTCTAGTGGAGTCATAGGAACTAAAACCGTTTTTCTGCCTTTTAACTCAAAAGAGTGTCGGTTTGAGAATCCATCATGCGTCACCTTTCGATCTGATTGCCATGGCCTCCCAAGAAGAATATGACCAGCTTCCATAGGTAAAACGTCACATAACACATTATCTTCATACTTACTGATTGAGAGTGGCACGATAACTTGGGTTTTGACCCTTATTTCACCGCTGTCATTAAGCCATTGGAGATCATACGGATTTGAATGTTTATGCTTCTTTAAACCAAGTTTCTTGACCATTGTTTCACTTGCAACGTTGGCGCAACTACCTCCATCAATGATGAGGCTACATACTTTACCTTGAACGAGACATCTGGTGTGAAATAAATTTTCTCTTTGTTCATGCTCTTTAGGCTTGTTTTGTACGCTTAGGGTTCTTCTAGCAACAAGTAGTTCTCCGGACACATGTAGCTCTTCATGTTCATCTATTCGGACCTCAAAGTCTGAAGGTTCAAAACCTGGTGGCTTATCCTCTGAATCAATCTCGCCATTGTCTTTTAGAACTATGATCCTCTTGTTTGAGCACTCATTGGCATAGTGTCCTCTTCCCTGACATTTAAAACACCGAACGTTTCTAGTTTTTATTTCAGATTTATCTTTAGATACCTGAGTAAAAGATGCTTTGTTCTCTTTTTGGCAGTTTTGCTTCATACCAAGTGTTGTTGATTTCCGTAGCCCTTTTTTCTTCTCTAACTGCATTTTTCCATACTTTGTGTTTCTTGGCTTCTTCATAGTTTGTTGGAATCTCAGCTTTATCCAGCTTGCCAATGTATACTTGATGTTCTAATGGGAAGTGAGCTAGAGTGCAAACAGCTTGAATTGGATGCGCAACCGCCTTGTTGTTGTAATACACCCGGGTTTGCTTCCAATGTTCTGGGCCAAACCTTTGTCCTGTACTTCTCCTTAAGGGTACTTCTTGAGCTTGCTCTTCTTCTTGAATTTCCGGACCCGCTTCATTTTGATCATAAACCACTTCATTTTGAACTGCTGATTCACTTTGATCATGAATTGCTGAGTCTTCTTGTGGTGCCAAGATTGGCTCCTCTTCTTCATTACCTCTGTCATGATCAAGGGGAATAGCTTCTTCAACTTGATGTGATGTACTTATGCTATTTTCTTGTTGATGCAGTCCAATACTTTTGAAGATCCTCCTTAAGTTTGTTGCTCGGTCTGATGGTGAGGATGATAGATTCTTCAATTCTTCCCAGTTCTTCTCACCATAGAATCCCTTGGTTTCCACAAACTTCACATCCCTTGAGACTAGAACCTTTCTTGAGTCTGGAATATAACATTTGTAACCCTTTTGTGTTGTGGAGTACCCAATGAACATGCTCTTCACACTCTAAGCATCCAGCTTGTTGCGTTGTTCTCCTGGGATTAAAACAAAGCACACACAACCAAACACACGTAAGTGGTTAATGGAGGGTTTAGTGTTGTTTAATACCTCAAACAGAAAATGATCTTGTAGGATTTTTGTAGGCATTCGGTTGATTAAGTAACATGCTAAAACAACAGCATCCCCCCAAAACTTCTTTGGAACATTGGTGTGGAACATCATAGACCGGGACACCTCCATCAAATGCCTATTCTTTCTTTCAGCAACTCCATTTTGTTGAGGAGTGTATGGGCAGCTTGTTTGATGGATTATTCCATGTTTTGCTAAGTGTTGTTTGAAAGCAGGGCTTGTGTACTCTCCACCATTATCTGATCTAAAATTTTTAATCTTTGCATTATAATGGTTAGTCACATATGCTTGAAAATTCCTAAATGCTTCTAGTACTCGGTCCTTAGATGGAAGAAGTGTTAGCCAAGTATATTTTGATTTTTCATCTATGAAAGTGACAAAATATTTATGATGTTTTCTAGATTCACACGGTGAAGTCCAAACATCAGAATGAATTAAATCAAAACACTTTTCATAGATAGTTGGAGACTTGGAAAACACAGACTTGCAATGTTTGCCAAGTATACAAGCTTCACATACATCATTTTTAAACGAAATACTAGGTAACAACAGTCCTAATTCTCTAGGGTGAGGATGGCCTAATCTAGCATGCCAAATAGAGTTACCAACATCAGAGGGATTTAAACTAAAGTTACAAGATATATGAGAGGCTGGCTTAGTGTCTTCAAGAACATAAAGTTCCTCCTTGGCTACTCCTTTTCCGAGTAGTTTCATAGTCTCAATATCTTGAAAATGTACATCATTAGGCCCAAAGATTGCATAACAATTAAGATCAGATGTAAACTTTTTCACGGATAACAAATTAGAAGTAAACTCAGGCATGTAAAAAGCTTTAGAATCTTTACCAAACAACCTAAGATTACCAATTCCTTTAACTGGAACTTTATCTCCATTTGCTATAACCACATCACCTAAAGGCGGTTCTAAGTTATTCATTAAATGAGAATGACTTATCATATGATGTGATGCACCTGAATCTACAAGTAATGGCTTTGTGATGTTTTGAGCATGGAGAGAGATACCAGAAATTGTACCAGAATTACCAGCCTCTTTCAAGGCTTTGATGAGGGCCTCAAGATCTGATTTCCTTACTAGCTCATGTTGAGATGACACTAGAGCCCTCATTTCTCCTTCCATATATTGTGTGGATGGACCAGCGTGATTTTCAACAATTTCTTTGGTGAGGTTTGCTCTTAGTTCTTTCCACCAGCTTGGTTTGAGATGGTGGTTGAGGATCCAGCCTTTTTCTTTTGTATGCCCTTCTTTCTTGCAATGTCCACATATTACATGTGAGTTTGTTACCAGCTTTTTGTTATGGTTTGGAGGCTTGTATGCACACTTGTTGGCTGTGATTAGCTCTTCTTTTCCCCAAAGAGTCGTGTGATCATTGCTCCTTTTGGATCATTGAGCACACTTCATCTAATCTTCGAAGCTTGTCAGCCCTCAAAAGATGCTTGATGAGGTCTTTGTAAGTTGGATTCAAGGTAAGAAGAAGTCCAAAGAACTTGTCTTGTTCACGCCTCTCATTTAGCACCATTGGATCTACCGAGTTTGGTTTCAACATCTCAAGTTCAGCCCATAGAGACCTGAACTTGCCAAAGTGTTTTGTAAACTCCAAGTCTTCTTGGCTTAGGTCATTGATAGCTTTCTTTACTTCGTAGACCCTGCTCAAATTTGAAGTGTTCCCATACACACTTTGAAGTGTATCCCACAGTTCCTTGGAGTTTTCACAATAAGATTATGCTTCAAGGATGGGTGCTTCAAGTGAGTTCTGGATGATTCTGAGCACCATTTGGTCCTCTTGAAACCACTTATCTTCATAATCACTGATGGCTTCTTCTCCACCTTTGGTGGTTTCTTCCTCTGCCGTCTTCTTAGGCTCTTTTGGATCTTGTCCTTTCAAGACATGGCTCCAAAGCCCATAACCACATAGAGCTGTCTTATCATTCTTGACCACATCAAATAGTTGACACCCTTCAAGATGACTGGAATAACAATTGGTTTAGAATTTTCCATGGTGTTTCAAGATTTATTAACAGGAAAATTCTATTAACCAGAGGATTAAGAGATTTCTCTCAAGAAAATTTTAGAGAAGCTTCAAGAAATACACTTTTTCAGCCTTTTCACAACTCAAGAGTCAATGACTTTGAGGACTAAGTCTCAGAGTGAAAAAAGATTGACAAAGAGTATTCCCAGAATTTTAAAGGAAGAGATTTGCAAAACAAGATGATTTTGAAATGAGATAACAAGAGCTTGATTTAGTTAAAAACCTTGCTCTGATACCATATTGAATTTGCGGAATAGAAGATTGGAGAGTGTTTTCAAGAGAAATAAGAGAATGAGAGATAAAGAAAAGTTTCCATTAGAATAAATTTGAGGTTACAGCAAGAGATACATTATATAGAAGTGAAACTCGATTTGTATGAAGGAGAAGTAGCCTCCAACGGTCTGATTGAGTTTGAAATTCAAAATCATCTCCTTCCTTTTCACGGAACCCAAGGAAGCTCTCTAACAAAAATTTTCTTGCTTCTTTGCACTTCAAGTTAACTTTCTTATGATCATTTTCTTCTTTAATCAACACAGCATAGTCCGCATCGCAATATCCAACTATCTCAGTGTTGCCATTCTTCCCCATCCAGATTCCATGGCCTGGTGATCCTTTGATGTATCTCAATAATCTTTCCACCATGTTCCAATGATGCACGGTTGGTTCCTACATATGTTGGCTAACCTGATTCACAGCAAAACATAAGTCAGGCCATGTAATAGTTTAGTAGATGAGTTTACCAACTAGGCGCCGATTGTGCTGGGTCGTCAAATGGCTTGTCAAGTGGATCATCTTCTTTCTCCCCCTTTCTCTTGACCTTGTAGCCATCTTCAACTGGAGTCTTAGCTGGTTTGGATCCTACCTTTCCTGTCTCCTGCAATAAATAAAGAGAATATTTCCTTTGTGATAGAAATAGGCCTTCTGAGGATCGGCATATCTCTATCCCTAGGAAATACTTAACTTCTCCCAAGTCCTTGATATGAAAAACAGACTTAAGGAAGGATTTGGTTTCTTGAACCCCAACTTGATCACTACCTGAGATGATCAAGTCATCCACATAAACCAATACCATAATAAGCCCACGGAAGCTATGGTGAGTGAACAAGGTATTGTCAGCCTCTGACTGGCTAAATCCTCGAGCAACAAGAGTGAAGCTCAGTTTATGATACCAGGCCCTAGGTGATTGCTTTAGACCATAAATTGCCTTTCTTAACCTTAGGAATCTTCCGAGGCTGATTGAGTGCTCTAATCCGGGTGGTGGAGTCATGTACACTTCTTTTTCCAATTCTCCTTGAAGAAAGGCGTTCTTCACGTCCATTTGCCATAGATTCCATGATAGATTTGTGGCTAAGGACAAGATGACCCTAACTGTGTGAAGCTTTGCCATTGGCTTAAAAGTATCGGTATGATCAGCTCCATATGTCTGGGTGAAACCTCTGGCTACTAATCTGGCTTTGTACCGCTCAATCTCCCCATTAGATTGATATTTGATTGTAAATACCCACTTGGAACTTACTGGGCGTCCTTGACCATGCCAGCCTGGTTCCAGCCCCTTCCTTGACCAAATGGATAAGAAGGAAGACCAAGGAGAAGGTGCCAATGCACCTGGACGCTCAAGTGGCTTGGTGCATGATCCGAACGTTGCCAAGCTTCTAGAAGACTCTCGAAAGCTTTCTCAAATGTTCCAGAAGCTCCCTAAGGTCGTACGGTCTTGTACGGTCTTGTACGGATCCGTACGGACTTGTACGGACACCCAAATCCAACCATCTTCCCTAACCTCCCTTGATGATAAGCTTGACTAATAATTATTTCCAAGGCACGAGAGTGAGGATGTCCCAATCTAGCGTGTCATATTGCATTAGAACTACTAGTTAAGCATGAATTAAAACTTGATAAAGTATGATTGCTTGAAGAATCTTCGTAGATGTATAAGTCTCCTTTTGTGTTTCCTTCTCCAAGAACCTTTCTAGTCTTAATATCATGAAAATGGAAACTATTAGGCCCAAAGCTAGCATAAGCATCAAGATCACTAGTAGCTTTCTTAACTAAAAAAGATTCGAAGTGAAAGATGGCATATAGAAAGTTTGAGATTCTTTGTTAAATAGTCTTACACTTCCTATCCCTTTAACCAGTATTTTATCACCATTCGCAATTACTACATTCCCACTAGCAGATTTAATGTTACTAATCCAATTTGGATTACTAATCATGTAATGAGAAGATCCGGAATCAATAACAAGAGAAGTGCTAGTTTTACTAGGTTTAGTAGCAAACTAGGTGATATCGGACTCCTTTAGTGCGGCAATGGATCGAATGAGTGCCTCTAGGTCTAACTTGCGCACCACGTCATTCGAATAAGCTACCATGGCCATTTCATCTCCTTGCTTTGAGTTTTTGGTTTGAGGTTGTTTTGTTGCGGTTGAGGAGCTTGGCGCTTCTTGTGCTTGATGAGCTTGAAACTTCTTTGGCTTGAATTCCCTTGGTTGCCAATCTTTGGGCTTAAGATGTGGATGAAGGATCTAGCAATCCTCCCTTATATGACCATCTTTCTTGCAATGATCCCATGTCCTCCTATTCTTGCCTTTGTAGCCATGATTTGGTTGGTAATTGCCTTTATTAGCCGTTGGGAGTTCTTGTTTTCCACTAAAGAGACCAAAGGACCCTTGTTCCTTTTGAATTTGTGCACAAACATCATCAAGGCTAAAGAACAAGATAAGGTCTTCGATTTGCTTCTCACACTCAATCCGGCATTCAACGACCTCATAAAGCACATTTAAGATCGGAGAAGCTCCTTAGCCTTGATGAAGTTTGTGCACAAAATCAAAAGGAACAAGGTTCCTTTGGTCTCTTTAGTGGAAAAAAAGAACTCCCAACGGCTAATAAAGGCAATTTCCAACCAAGTCATGGCTACAAAGGCAAGAATAATGCGATCATTGCAAGAAAGATGGTCATACAAGGGAGGATTGCTGGATCCTTCATCCACATCTTAAGCCCAAAGATTGGCAACCAAGGGGGTTCAAACCAAGGAAGTTTCAAGCTCATCAAGCACAAGAAGCGCCAAGCTCCTCTACCGCAACCAAACAACCTCAAACTGAAAACTCAAAGCAAGGAGATGAGATGGCCATGGTACCATACTCGAATGACGTGGTGCGCAAGTCAGACCTAGAGGCACTCATTCGATCCATTGCAGCACTAAAGGAGTCCGATATCACCTACTTTGCTACTAAACCTACTAAAACTAGCACTTCTCTTGTTATTGATTCCGAAGCACCTCATCACATGATTAATAATCCAAATTTGTTTAGTAACATTAAATCTGCTAGTGGGAATGTAGTAATTGCTAATGGTGATAAAATACCGGTTAAAAGGATAAGAAGTTTAAGACTATTTGACAAAGAATCCCAAGATTTCTACATGCCATCTTCCACTTTGAATCTTGTATCGGTTAAGAGAGCTACTACTGATCTTGATGCTTATGCTATCTTTGGGCCTAATAGTTTCCATTTTCATAATATTAAGACCAAAAGGGTTCTTGGAGAAGGAAACGCAAAAGGAGACTTATACATCTTAGAAGATTCTTAAGCAATCCGACTTTATCAAGTTTTAATTCATGCTTAGCTAGTAGTGCTAATGCAATATGACACGCTAGATTGGGACATCCTCACTCGCGTGCCTTGGAAATAATATTGCCTAATATTTCATTTAATAACTCGGTTTGTGAGTCTTGTATTTTAGGAAAACATTGTAAAAGTGAATTTCCTAAGTCCTCTACCATATATGAAAAAATGTTTTGATTTGGTCCACTCGGATGTATTGACTTCCCATGTTTATCAAGAGATAATAATAAGTACTTTTTGATATTTATTGATGAAAAGTCGAAATACACTTGGATCACCTTAATGCCATCTAAAGATAGAGTATTTGACGCTTTCATTAATTTTCAGAACTACATTACTAATCAATTCAAAACAAGTGTTAAAGTACTTCGAACGGATAATGGAGGGGAATATACAAGCCATAAATTCAAAGAACACTTAGCTAAGCATGGAATAATCCACCAAACAAGCTGCCCATACACACCTCAACAAAATGGTGTAGCTGAGAGAAAGAATAGGCATCTCATGGAAGTAGATAGAGCCATGATGTTCTATTCCAACCTGCCAAGAAACTTCTGGGGAGATGCAGTCATTACGGCCTGCTATCTTAGCAACCGAATTCCAACAAGAGTCCTAAAGGACGTCTCTCCCTTTGAAGTTTTAAATCACAATAAACCCTTTATCAATAACTTACGGGTTCTTGGATGTTTATGTTTTGTATTTGTCCCAGGTACTCAGAGGGACAAACTAGAAGCCAAAAGCACAAGATGTGTATTCATAGGCTATTCTACTACTCAAAAGGATTATAAGTGTTATGACCCCATCCGGAAGTGTACCCTGGTTTCAAGAGATGTGAAATTCATAGAAAACCAAGGATACTTTGACAAGAAGCAGAATTGAGATAGTGTTAAAGACCTAGCCCGTTCTCCTTCAAATAGAGCCGCCAGCTTAGAATTCTTACTCAATCATCTGGGAAATCCTGCTCCAAGGGACTCTCATCAAGAGCAACCAGAGCAGCAACCACAAGGAGGACCAAATTCTGAAAATAACAATGAAGAGAAGCAAACAACTTAGATAATGGTAATCAAGACCAAGCTCATCATGAAGAAGAAGCCATTGGAGGAATGGAGCCCAATGGTTAGTCAAGACCAGGAGAGTGGAGAAATTAGTGCTCCTCAGCTTAGAAGAAGAACAAGGCTGAAGTATGGACCAGATCATTGGAAACAAACAAGGGTCTATTACAACAACCAAGCCGTGGCTCATCCTCTCCAAGCAGTCTATTCTCTTACCTTTCTGCCATCAGAACACCAAGCATTCCTTGGGAAGATTGATCAACACCAAATTCTGAGCTCCTATGGAGAAGCAAAAGAACACAAAGAATGGTTAGCTGCTGTGGATGCTGAGATAGGAGCAATGGATTAGAATAATACTTGGGATGAAACGGAGATTACAAAGGGAAAAAAAAGCAGTAAGTTCCAAGTGGGTATTTACAATCAAATATCAATCTAATGGGGAGTTTGAGCGGTACAAAGCCAGATTAGTAGCCAGAGGTTTCACACAGATACTTTTGCGCCAGTGGCAAAGCTTCACACAGTTAGGGTCATCTTGTCCTTAGCCACAAATCTATAATGGGATCTATGGCAAATGGACGTGAAGAACACCTTTCTTCAAAGAGAATTGGAAGAAGAAGTGTACATGAGTCCACCACCCCGATTAGAGCACACAATCAGCCCCGGAAAAGGTTTAAGGTTAAGAAAGGCAACTTATGGTCTAAAGCAATCACCGAGGGCCTGGTATCCTAAACTAAGCTTCACTCTTGCTGCTCGAGGATTTAGCCAAGTCAGAAGCCGACCATACCTTGCTCACTCACCAGAGCTCCCGTGGCCTTATTGTGGTATTGGTTTATGTGGATGAATTGATCATCTCAGGTAGTAATCAAGTTGGGGTTCAAGAATGTTGAATAATGAGAGAATACATTAGCTTAAGACCCAAAGAAGAGAAGAGGCCTTATTCAACATATGCAAGCCCATTAAGAAGTCTTCTAGAAGGGTGAAGACTTTGGGTGCACAAGTGGGTGTCTCGGGAAGTGTGAAAAGGAAGGAGATGTGTTTGAATTTCAAATAAGAGATTGGAGGGAAATTGAATGTTGTGAAACCCTTCTTCACCTCCTAATTTCGTGGCTATCCTCTATATATACATGTTGTACACCCTTTGTAACACTCACTCAATTCTAATGGAAACTTTTCTTTATCTCTGATTCTATTGTTTCTCTTTCAAGCACTCTCAAGCTCTCTAATCTTCTATTCCGCAAATTCAACATGGTATCAGAGCAAGGTTCTTAACTAAATCAAGCTCTTGTTATCTCATTTTCAAACCTCTTCTTTTAAAATTCTGGGAATACTCTTTGTCAATCATTTTTCACTATGAGACTTAGTCCTCAAAGTCATTGTCTCTTGAGTTGTGATAAGGCTGAAAAAGTGTATTTCTTGAAGGTTCTCTAAAATTTTCTTTTTCACTCTAAAATTTTGGGAATACTCTTTGTCAATCCTTTTTCACTCTGAGACTTAGTCCTCAAAGTCATTGACTCTTGAGTTGTGAAAAGGCTGGAAAAGTGTATTTCTTGAAGCTTCTCTAATATTTTCTTGAGAAAATCTCTTAATCCTCTGGTTAATATAATTATCCGGTGAATAAATCTTGAAACACCATGGAAAATTCTAAACCAATTGTTATTCCAGTCATCTTGAAGGGTGTCAACTATTTGCTGTGGTCAAGAATGATAAGAACAGCCCTATGTGGTCGTGGGATTTGGAGCCATGTCTTGAAAGGCCAAGATCCAAAAGATGGAGAAGAAGCCATCGGTAATTATGAAGATAAGTGGTTCCAAGAGGACCAAATGGTGCTCGGAATCATCCAGAACTCTCTTGAAGCATCCATCCTTGAAGCCTACTCCTATTGTGAAAATGCAAAGGACTTGTGGGATACTCTTCAAACCGTGTATGGGAATACTTCAAACTTGAGCAGAATCTATGAAGTCAAGAAGGCTATCAATGATCTAAGCCAAGAAGATTTGGAGTTTACAAAGCACTTTGGCAAATTCAGATCATTGTGGGCTGAACTAGAAATGTTAAGGCCAAGCACGATTGATCCTTTGGTGTTAAATGAGAGGCGCGAACAAGACAAGGTCTTTGGTCTGCTATTGACCTTAAATCCAACTTACAAGGATCTCATTAAGCACCTCCTTAGGGCAGACAATCTCCCCAGCCTAGATGAAGTGTGCTCCAAGATACAAAAGGAGCAAGGATCTCATGGTCTATTTGGGGGAAAGGGCGAGCTGGTTATGGCTAACAAAGTAGAGCTGGGAGACGCCAACAAAGGATTTTACAAACCGTTGGGATCAAACCAGAACAAGAAAGTGGGATCAAATGCAATTTGTGAGCATTGCAAGAAAGAGGGGCACACAAAGGAAAAATGCTGGAAGCTCCATCCTCATCTAAAACCAAGCTGGTGGAAGGAACCAAGAGCTAATGTCTCCCAAGAAGTGGCTGGGAATCAGGCTGGGACATCCAAGAGGGCTGAAGAAGGAGAAATGAGAGCTTTGGTGCCATATCAACAAGAATCTGAATTTGTGAGGAAATCAGATTTGGAAGCTCTCATCAAAGCCTTGAAAGAGGCTGGTAGGTCTGGTATGGTTTCTGGAAACTCTCTTCATGCTCAAAACATTTCAAAGCCTTTGATTGTAGATTCTGGTGCATCACATCATATGATAAGTGATGCACATCTAATGAATAACATAAAACCGGCTGTAGGTAATGTCATTATAGCAAATGGAGATAGTATTCCAATTGATGGAGTAGGAAATCTTAGGTTATTTGAAAAAGATTCAAACGCTTTCTACATGCCTAAGTTTACTTCAAATTTGTTATCCGTAAAGAAAGTTACATCTGATTTGAATTGTTATGCTATATTTAGTCCTAATGATGTACACTTTCAGGATATTGAGACCATGAATCTACTCGGAAAAGGAGTAGCAAAGGAGGAGCTGTATGTTCTTGAAAATAACAAGCCGGACTCTAATTTATTTTGTAGTTTTAGTCTGAATGTTTCTAATGTTAGTAGTTCAATTTGGCATGCAAGGCTAGGTCATCCGCACTCTAGAGCATTAGAACTATTGTTGCCTAGGATTTCTTTCAAAAATGATGAATGCGAAGCTTGTATACTTGGTAAACATTGCAAATCTGTGTTTTCCAAGTCTCCAACTATCTATGAAAAGTGTTTTGATTTAATTCATTCTGATGTTTGGACCTCACCATGTGAATCTAGAGAACATCATAAATACTTTGTCACCTTTATAGATGAAAAATCAAAATATACATGGCTAACACTTCTTCCATCCAAAGATAGAGTTCTAGAAGCATTTAGAAAATTTCAAGCATATGTGACTAACCATTATAATGCCAAGATTAAAATTTTTAGATCAGATAATGGTGGAGAGTACACAAGCCATGCCTTCAAACAACACTTAGCAAACCATGGGATAGTCCATCAAACCAGCTGCCCATACACTCAGCAAAATGGAGTTGCTGAAAGAAAGAATAGGCACTTAATGGAAGTGGCCCGGTCTATGATGTTCCACACAAGTGTTCCCAAGAGATTTTGGGGAGATGCTGTGGTTTCAGCATGCTATTTGATCAACCGAATGCCAACAAAAATTTTGGATGATCACTCTCCATTTGAGGTATTAAACAACTCTAAACCCGCCATTAACCACTTACGTGTGTTTGGGTGTGTTTGTTTTGTATTAATCCCAGGAGAACAAAGAAACAAGTTGGAAGCTAAAAGTGTGAAGAGCATGTTCATTGGATACTCCACAACACAAAAAGGTTACAAATGCTTTGTTCCGGAAACAAGGAAGATTCTAGTCTCAAGGGACGTGAAGTTTGTTGAAACGAAAGGGTTCTATGATGAGAAGAACTAGAAAGAATTGGAGAATCTATCATTCTCATCATCAGACCGAGCTAGCAATTTGAGAAAAATCTTGGAGAACCTTGGATTACATCAGCCAGAAGCTAGTACAAGCACATCTCAATCAAATGAAGAAACTATACCCTTTGATCCTGAGGGAGGCAATAAACAAGAGGATCCAGTAGTGGCTCAACAAGACTCAACAATTCATGATCAAAATGAATCAGAAGTTCACAATGAAGCGGTTCATGATCAAAGTGAAGAGAGTCCGGAAAGTCAAGAAGAAGCTCAAACCTCAGATTCTGACTTTGAAGAGCCAGAACCTCAAGTTCAATATCAAGAAGGGGGTTTAAGGAGAAGTACAAGACAAAGGTTTGGACCAGAACATTGGAAGCAAACCCGAGTGTACTACAACAACAAGGCAGTTGCTCATCCCATTCAAGCTGTTTGCACTCTAGCTCATTTCCCATTGGAACATCAAGCCTACATGGGCAAGTTGGATGAAGCTGAGATTCCAACAACCTATGAAGAAGCCAAGGAGCTTAAAGTATGGAGAGATGCTGTTGGTGAAGAAAAGAAAGCTATGGAAATTAACCACACTTGGGATGAAGCTGAACTGCCAAAAGGGAAGAAGGCCGTAAGCTCTAGATGGATCTTCACTATCAAGTATAGAAGTGATGGAGAAATAGAGCGTTACAAGGCTAGGCTGGTGGCTAGAGGATTCACTCAAACCTATGGAGAGGACTACCTTGACACATTTGCACCTGTGGCAAAACTTCATACGGTAAGAGTTATTTTATCCTTAGCTACTAACTTGAAATGGGATCTTTGGCAGATGGACGTCAAGAATGCATTCTTGCAAGGGGAACTAGAGGATGAAGTCTACATGACTCCACCACCAGACTTGGAGGACTCAATTGCACCAGGAAAGGTGTTGAGACTCAAGAAAGCAATCTATGGACTGAAGCAATCTCCTCGAGCATGGTACCACAAGTTGAGTACAACACTCAAGAGTAAAGGCTTCAAGAAGTCCGAGGCAGATCATACACTTTTCACCTTGCAAAGCCAAGAAGGTATTGTAGTCATTCTCATTTATGTGGATGATATTATCATCTCTGGGAATGACAAGGTAGGTATTAAAGATACAAAAGCATATTTAAAATCTGTATTTGATATTAAAGATCTTGGAGAGTTGAAATATTTTCTAGGGATTGAAGTCTATAGGTCCAATGAAGGACTCTTCTTATCCCAAAGGAAGTACACTCTTGATCTATTGGCTGGGGCAGGAAAGCTAGGAGCCAAACCAGCAAAGACTCTCTTAGAAGAAGGATACAAAGTCATACGAGAGGGGGAGCTTGAAGATAAACCTTTTGAAGATGTCAAGCAATATCGGAGAATGGTCGGTAAGTTGATTTATCTTACCATAACTCGTCCTGATTTGTGTTTTGCTGTGAACCAGGTGAGCCAACATATGCAAGCTCCAAAAGTGCATCATTGGAACATGGTGGATCGGATCCTCAAATATCTCAAAGGAGCTCCAGGTCAAGGCATTTGGATGGGTTGCAACAAAAGCACAGAAATTGTGGGTTATTGTGATGCTGACTGGGCTGGAGACAAAACGGATAGAAGATCCACCACTGGGTATTGCACATTCATTGGAGGTAACCTGGTCACTTGGAAGAGCAAGAAACAAAAAGTTGTGTCATGTTCAAGTGCTGAAGCTGAGTATAGAGCAATGAGGAAGCTCACAAATGAGCTAACATGGCTGAAAGCTCTTCTCAAGGATTTGGGCATTGAATCGGCAGATCCAATCATAATGCATTGTGACAACCAAGCTGCTATTCACATTGCGTCCAACTCAGTGTTCCATGAGAGGACAAAGCATATTGAAGTGGATTGTCACAAGGTGCGAGAGATGGTGGAGAAAAGGGTCATTCTTCCATGCTTTACAAGGAGTTCAGAACAATTGGCAGACATTTTTACCATGGCAGCGAGTTTAAAAGTGTGTGAGTTCATCCATTCAAAGCTTGGACTCATAGATATGTCTCGGCCGTGATTTCCTTAGCCATGGAGTCCACACTCTTTTTCCCTTAGTATGGTTTTGTCCCATGAGGTTTTCCATACTAAGGTTTTTAATGAGGTGGGTCATCATGGTTCCAAGCTTAACCTTTGGTTTCTCTACGGTTAAGCTTGAGGGGGAGTGTTGAATAATGAGAGAATACATTAGCTTAAGACCCAAAGAAGAGAAGAGGCCTTATTCAACATATGCAAGCCCATTAAGAAGTCTTCTAGAAGGGTGAAGACTTTGGGTGCACAAGTGGGTGTCTCGGGAAGTGTGAAAAGGAAGGAGATGTGTTTGAATTTCAAATAAGAGATTGGAGGGAAATTGAATGTTGTGAAACCCTTCTTCACCTCCTAATTTCGTGGCTATCCTCTATATATACATGTTGTACACCCTTTGTAACACTCACTCAATTCTAATGGAAACTTTTCTTTATCTCTGATTCTATTGTTTCTCTTTCAAGCACTCTCAAACTCTCTAATCTTCTATTCCGCAAATTCAACATGGTATCAGAGCAAGGTTCTTAACTAAATCAAGCTCTTGTTATCTCATTTTCAAATCTCTTCTTTTAAAATTCTGGGAATACTCTTTGTCAATCATTTTCACTCTGAGACTTAGTCCTCAAAGTCATTGACTCTTGAGTTGTGATAAGGCTGAAAAAGTGTATTTCTTGAAGGTTCTCTAAAATTTTCTTTTTCACTCTAAAATTTTGGGAATACTCTTTGTCAATCCTTTTTCACTCTGAGACTTAGTCCTCAAAGTCATTGACTCTTGAGTTGTGAAAAGGCTGGAAAAGTGTATTTCTTGAAGCTTCTCTAATATTTTCTTGAGAAAATCTCTTAATCCTCTGGTTAATATAATTATCCGGTGAATAAATCTTGAAACACCATGGAAAATTCTAAACCAATTGTTATTCCAGTCATCTTGAAGGGTGTCAACTATTTGCTGTGGTCAAGAATGATAAGAACAGCCCTATGTGGTCGTGGGATTTGGAGCCATGTCTTGAAAGGCCAAGATCCAAAAGATGGAGAAGAAGCCATCGGTAATTATGAAGATAAGTGGTTCCAAGAGGACCAAATGGTGCTCGGAATCATCCAGAACTCTCTTGAAGCATCCATCCTTGAAGCCTACTCCTATTGTGAAAATGCAAAGGACTTGTGGGATACTCTTCAAACCGTGTATGGGAATACTTCAAACTTGAGCAGAATCTATGAAGTCAAGAAGGCTATCAATGATCTAAGCCAAGAAGATTTGGAGTTTACAAAGCACTTTGGCAAATTCAGATCATTGTGGGCTGAACTAGAAATGTTAAGGCCAAGCACGATTGATCCTTTGGTGTTAAATGAGAGGCGCGAACAAGACAAGGTCTTTGGTCTGCTATTGACCTTAAATCCAACTTACAAGGATCTCATTAAGCACCTCCTTAGGGCAGACAATCTCCCCAGCCTAGATGAAGTGTGCTCCAAGATACAAAAGGAGCAAGGATCTCATGGTCTATTTGGGGGAAAGGGCGAGCTGGTTATGGCTAACAAAGTAGAGCTGGGAGACGCCAACAAAGGATTTTACAAACCGTTGGGATCAAACCAGAACAAGAAAGTGGGATCAAATGCAATTTGTGAGCATTGCAAGAAAGAGGGGCACACAAAGGAAAAATGCTGGAAGCTCCATCCTCATCTAAAACCAAGCTGGTGGAAGGAACCAAGAGCTAATGTCTCCCAAGAAGTGGCTGGGAATCAGGCTGGGACATCCAAGAGGGCTGAAGAAGGAGAAATGAGAGCTTTGGTGCCATATCAACAAGAATCTGAATTTGTGAGGAAATCAGATTTGGAAGCTCTCATCAAAGCCTTGAAAGAGGCTGGTAGGTCTGGTATGGTTTCTGGAAACTCTCTTCATGCTCAAAACATTTCAAAGCCTTTGATTGTAGATTCTGGTGCATCACATCATATGATAAGTGATGCACATCTAATGAATAACATAAAACCGGCTGTAGGTAATGTCATTATAGCAAATGGAGATAGTATTCCAATTGATGGAGTAGGAAATCTTAGGTTATTTGAAAAAGATTCAAACGCTTTCTACATGCCTAAGTTTACTTCAAATTTGTTATCCGTAAAGAAAGTTACATCTGATTTGAATTGTTATGCTATATTTGGTCCTAATGATGTACACTTTCAGGATATTGAGACCATGAATCTACTCGGAAAAGGAGTAGCAAAGGAGGAGCTGTATGTTCTTGAAAATAACAAGTCGGACTCTAATTTATTTTGTAGTTTTAGTCTGAATGTTTCTAATGTTAGTAGTTCAATTTGGCATGCAAGGCTAGGTCATCCGCACTCTAGAGCATTAGAACTATTGTTGCCTAGGATTTCTTTCAAAAATGATGAATGCGAAGCTTGTATACTTGGTAAACATTGCAAATCTGTGTTTTCCAAGTCTCCAACTATCTATGAAAAGTGTTTTGATTTAATTCATTCTGATGTTTGGACCTCACCATGTGAATCTAGAGAACATCATAAATACTTTGTCACCTTTATAGATGAAAAATCAAAATATACATGGCTAACACTTCTTCCATCCAAAGATAGAGTTCTAGAAGCATTTAGAAAATTTCAAGCATATGTGACTAACCATTATAATGCCAAGATTAAAATTTTTAGATCAGATAATGGTGGAGAGTACACAAGCCATGCCTTCAAACAACACTTAGCAAACCATGGGATAGTCCATCAAACCAGCTGCCCATACACTCAGCAAAATGGAGTTGCTGAAAGAAAGAATAGGCACTTAATGGAAGTGGCCCGGTCTATGATGTTCCACACAAGTGTTCCCAAGAGATTTTGGGGAGATGCTGTGGTTTCAGCATGCTATTTGATCAACCGAATGCCAACAAAAATTTTGGATGATCACTCTCCATTTGAGGTATTAAACAACTCTAAACCCGCCATTAACCACTTACGTGTGTTTGGGTGTGTTTGTTTTGTATTAATCCTAGGAGAACAAAGAAACAAGTTGGAAGCTAAAAGTGTGAAGAGCATGTTCATTGGATACTCCACAACACAAAAAGGTTACAAATGCTTTGTTCCGGAAACAAGGAAGATTCTAGTCTCAAGGGACGTGAAGTTTGTTGAAACGAAAGGGTTCTATGATGAGAAGAACTGGAAAGAATTGGAGAATCTATCATCCTCATCATCAGACCGAGCTAGCAATTTGAGAAAAATCTTGGAGAACCTTGGATTACATCAGCCAGAAGCTAGTACAAGCACATCTCAATCAAATGAAGAAACTATACCCTTTGATCCTGAGGGAGGCAATAAACAAGAGGATCCAGTAGTGGCTCAACAAGACTCAACAATTCATGATCAAAATGAATCAGAAGTTCACAATGAAGCGGTTCATGATCAAAGTGAAGAGAGTCCGGAAAGTCAAGAAGAAGCTCAAACCTCAGATTCTGACTTTGAAGAGCCAGAACCTCAAGTTCAATATCAAGAAGGGGGTTTAAGGAGAAGTACAAGACAAAGGTTTGGACCAGAACATTGGAAGCAAACCCGAGTGTACTACAACAACAAGGCAGTTGCTCATCCCATTCAAGCTGTTTGCACTCTAGCTCATTTCCCATTGGAACATCAAGCCTACATGGGCAAGTTGGATGAAGCTGAGATTCCAACAACCTATGAAGAAGCCAAGGAGCTTAAAGTATGGAGAGATGCTGTTGGTGAAGAAAAGAAAGCTATGGAAATTAACCACACTTGGGATGAAGCTGAACTGCCAAAAGGGAAGAAGGCCGTAAGCTCTAGATGGATCTTCACTATCAAGTATAGAAGTGATGGAGAAATAGAGCGTTACAAGGCTAGGCTGGTGGCTAGAGGATTCACTCAAACCTATGGAGAGGACTACCTTGACACATTTGCACCTGTGGCAAAACTTCATACGGTAAGAGTTATTTTATCCTTAGCTACTAACTTGAAATGGGATCTTTGGCAGATGGACGTCAAGAATGCATTCTTACAAGGGGAACTAGAGGATGAAGTCTACATGACTCCACCACCAGGCTTGGAGGACTCAATTGCACCAGGAAAGGTGTTGAGACTCAAGAAAGCAATCTATGGACTGAAGCAATCTCCTCGAGCATGGTACCACAAGTTGAGTACAACACTCAAGAGTAAAGGCTTCAAGAAGTCCGAGGCAGATCATACACTTTTCACCTTGCAAAGCCAAGAAGGTATTGTAGTCATTCTCATTTATGTGGATGATATTATCATCTCTGGGAATGACAAGGTAGGTATTAAAGATACAAAAGCATATTTAAAATCTGTATTTGATATTAAAGATCTTGGAGAGTTGAAATATTTTCTAGGGATTGAAGTCTATAGGTCCAATGAAGGACTCTTCTTATCCCAAAGGAAGTACACTCTTGATCTATTGGCTGGGGCAGGAAAGCTAGGAGCCAAACCAGCAAAGACTCCCTTAGAAGAAGGATACAAAGTCATACGAGAGGGGGAGCTTAAAGATAAACCTTTTGAAGATGTCAAGCAATATCGGAGAATTGTTGGTAAGTTGATTTATCTTACCATAACTCGTCCTGATTTGTGTTTTGCTGTGAACCAGGTGAGCCAACATATGCAAGCTCCAAAAGTGCATCATTGGAACATGGTGGATCGGATCCTCAAATATCTCAAAGGAGCTCCAGGTCAAGGCATTTGGATGGGTTGCAACAAAAGCACAGAAATTGTGGGTTATTGTGATGCTGACTGGGCTGGAGACAAAACGGATAGAAGATCCACCACTGGGTATTGCACATTCATTGGAGGTAACCTGGTCACTTGGAAGAGCAAGAAACAAAAAGTTGTGTCATGTTCAAGTGCTGAAGCTGAGTATAGAGCAATGAGGAAGCTCACAAATGAGCTAACATGGCTGAAAGCTCTTCTCAAGGATTTAGGCATTGAATCGGCAGATCCAATCATAATGCATTGTGACAACCAAGCTGCTATTCACATTGCGTCCAACTCAGTGTTCCATGAGAGGACAAAGCATATTGAAGTGGATTGTCACAAGGTGCGAGAGATGGTGGAGAAAAGGGTCATTCTTCCATGCTTTACAAGGAGTTCAGAACAATTGGCAGACATTTTTACCATGGCAGCGAGTTTAAAAGTGTGTGAGTTCATCCATTCAAAGCTTGGACTCATAGATATGTCTCGGCCGTGATTTCCTTAGCCATGGAGTCCACACTCTTTTTCTCTTAGTATGGTTTTGTCCCATGAGGTTTTCCATACTAAGGTTTTTAATGAGGTGGATCATCATGGTTCCAAGCTTAACCTTTGGTTTCTCTACGGTTAAGCTTGAGGGGGAGTGTTGAATAATGAGAGAATACATTAGCTTAAGACCCAAAGAAGAGAAGAGGCCTTATTCAACATATGCAAGCCCATTAAGAAGTCTTCTAGGAGGGTGAAGACTTTGGGTGCACAAGTGGGTGTCTCGGGAAGTGTGAAAAGGAAGGAGATGTGTTTGAATTTCAAATAAGAGATTGGAGGGAAATTGAATATTGTGAAACCCTTCTTCACCTCCTAATTTCGTGGCTATCCTCTATATATACATGTTGTACACCCTTTGTAACACTCACTCAATTCTAATGGAAACTTTTCTTTATCTCTCATTCTATTGTTTCTCTTTCAAGCACTCTCAAACTCTCTAATCTTCTATTCCGCAAATTCAACAAAGAAACCAAATCCTTCCTTAAGTCTGTTTTTGATATCAAGGACTTGGGAGAACTCAAATATTTCCTAGGGATAGAGATATGCTTATCCTCGGAAAGCCTATTTCTATCACATAGGAAATATTCTCTTGATTTATTGCAGGAGACAAGAAAGCTAGGATCCAAACCAGCTAAGACTCCACTTGAAGATGGCTACAAGGTCAAGAGAAAGGGGGAGAAAGAAGATGATCCGCTTGACAAGCCATTTGAAGACCCAGCACAATATCGGCGCCTAGTTGGTAAGGTCATCTACTTGACTTTTACACGGCCTGACTTATGTTTTGCTGTGAATCAGGTTAGCCAACATATGAAGGAACCAACCGTGCATCATTGGAACATGGTGGAAAGAATATTGAGATACATCAAAGGATCACCGGGCCAAGGAATCTGGATGGGGAAGAATGGCAACACTAAGATAGTTGGATACTGCGATGCGGACTATGCGGGAGACACTATGGATAGGAAGTCTACAACTGGCTACTGTACTCTCATTGGAAGCAATCTAGTAACTTGGAAGTCTAAGAAGCAGAAGGTTGTGTAATGCTCAAGTGCAGAGTCAGAATATAGAGCAATGAGGAAGCTGACAACTGAATTAGTTTGGTTGAAGGCTCTTCTCAAGGATCTTGGCATAGAAACTTCAAGTCCGATCACGATGTATTGTGACAATCCGACAGCCATTCATATAGCAACCAATCTAGTATTTCACGAGAGGACCAAGCATATTGAGATCGACTGCCACAAGGTTAGAGAGAAGATCATAGAAGTGATACGTCCATGCTACACCAAGAGCAAAGACCAGTTGGCTGACATCTTCACCAAGGCTGCTAGCCTCAAAGTTTGCAACCACATCCACAACAAACTTAGGTTAGTAGACCTTACTCATCCTTGATAATACTTGCCTGTTCTGGGAAGACCACACTCTTTTTCCCTTACCAAGGTTTTGTCGCACTGGATTTTCCTTGGTAAGGTTTTTAATGAGGTGGTAGTCCCGATTCCCCAACTTAGCCTTCATTCCAACACTCCGGCTAAGTTTGAGGGGGAGTATTAATCAAGCATATCATCAAGAGAGCTTAGGGAAGATGGTCGGATTTGGGTGTTTGTACAAGTCCGTACAAGTCTGTACAAGTCCGTACAGATCCGTACAAGTCCGTACAAGTCTGTACGGATCCGTACAAGGCCGTACAAGACCGTACGACCTAAGGGATCCTCCGCAATGTTTAAGGAAGTCTTCGAGTGTCTTTGAGAGTCTTCTAGAGTCTTCAAGAAGCTTGGCAACGTTCGGATCATGCACCAAGTCACTAAAGCGTTCAGGTGCATTGGGGCTTGTCCTTGGTCTTCCTTCTATTAATCAAGCTTATTATCAAGGGAGCTTAGGGAAGATGGTTGGATTTGGGTGTCCGTACAATTCTGTACTGCAAAGGAGCTTTAGGATACACTAAAGAACGTCTACGGGAACATCTCCAACTTGACCCGGTCTTTGACATAAAAAGGGCAATCAATAATCTCAATCAAGAGGATCTAGAATTTACTCAACACTTTGGGAAATTTAGATCTCTTTGGGCTGAATTAGAGATGTTACATCCAAGCGTTTTCGGTTTGCTTCTCACACTCAATCCGGCGTTTAACGACCTCATAAAGCATATCTTAAGATCGGAGAAGCTCCCTAGCCTTGATGAAGTTTGTGCACAAATTCAAAAGGAACAAGGGTCCTTTGGTCTCTTTAGTGGAAAACAAGAACTCCTAACGGCCAATAAGGGCAATTACCAACCAAATCAAGGCTACAAAGGCAATAATAGGAAAACACGCGATCATTGCAAGAAGGATGGTCATACAAAGGAGGATTGCTGGATCCTTCATCCGCATCTCAAGCCCAAAGATTGGCATCCAAGGGAATTCAAGCCAACAAAGTTCCAAGCTCATCAAGCACAAGAAGTACCAAGCTCATCAAACTCAACAAAATAACCTCAAACCGAAAGCTTGAAGCAAGGAGATGAGATGGCCATGGTACCATATTCAAATGACGTGGTGCGCAAGTCAGACTTAGAACACTCATTTGATCCATCGCCGCACTAAAGGAGTCCGATATCATCTACTTTGCTACTAAACATACTAAGACTAGCACTTCTCTTGTTATTGATTCTGGAGCTTCTCATCACATGATTAGTAATCCAAATTTGATTAGTAACTATAAATCTGCTAGTGGAAATGTAGTAATTGCTAATGGTGATAAAATACCGGTTAAAGGGATAGGAATGTTAAGATTATTTGACAAAGAATCTCAAACTTTCTACATGCCATCTTTCACTTTGAATTTTATATCGGTTAAGAGAGCTACTACTGATCTTGATGCTTATGCTATCTTTGGGTCTAATAGTTTCCATTTTCAGGATATTAAGAACGGAAGGGTTCTTGGAGAAGGAAACACAAAAGAAGATTTATATATCTTAGAAGATTCTTCAAGCAATCCGACTTTATCAAAGTTTTAATTCATGCTTAGAAAGTAGTTCTAATGCAATATGGCATGCTAGATTGGGACATCCTCACTCGCGTGCCTTGGAAATAATATTTTAGAACTACATTACTAATCAATTCAAAAAAAATGTTAATGTACTTTGAACGGATAATGGAGGGGAATATACAAGCCACAAATTCAAAGAACACCTAGCTAAGCATGGAATAATCCACCAAACAAGCTGCCCATACACACCTCAACAAAATGGTGTAGCTGAAAGAAAGAATAGGCATCTCATAGAAGTAGCTAGAGCTATGATGTTCCATTCCAACCTGCCAAGAAACTTTTGGGGAGATGTAGTCATGATGGCTTGCTATCTTATCAACCAAATTCCAACAACAGTTCTAAAGGACGTCTCTCCCTTTGAAGTTTTAAATCACAATAAACCCTTTATCAATCACTTACGTGTTCTTGGGTGTTTGTGTTTTGTATTTGTCCCAGGTACTCAGAGGGACAAACTAGAAGCCAAAAGCACAAGATATGTATTCATAGGCTATTCTATCACTCAAAAGGGGTATAAGTGCTATGACCCCATCTGGAAGTGTACCCTTGTTTCAAGAGACGTGAAGTTCATAGAAAACCAAGGTTACTTTGACAAGAAGCAAAATTGGGATAGTGTTAAAGACCTAGCCCGTTCTCCTTCAGATAGAGCCATCAGCTTAGAGTTCTTACTCAATCATCTGGGAAATCCGGCTCTAAGAGACTCTCATCAAGAGCAACCAGATAATCTGCCACAAGAAGGACCAAATTCTGAAAATAACAGTGAAGAAGAAGCAAACAACTTGGATAATGGTAATCAAGACCAAGCTCATCATGAAGAAGAAGAAATAGGAGTAATAGAGCCTATGGTTTGTGGCTCATCCTCTCCAAGCGGTCTATTCTATTGCCCTTTTGCCATCAGAACACCAAGCATTCCTTGGAAAGATTGATCAACACCAAATTCCGAGCTCCTATGGAGAAGCAAAAGAACACAAAGAATTGTTAGCTTCTGTGGATGCTGAGATTAGAATAATACTAGGGATGAAATGGAGGTTCCAAAAGGAAAGAAGGCAGTAAGTTCCAAGTGGGTATTTACAATCAAATATCAATCTAATGGGGAGATTGAGCAGTACAAAGCCAGATTGGTAGCCAAAGGTTTCACCTAGACATATGGAGCTAATTATACACATACTTTTGCGCCAGTGGCAAAGCTTCACACAGTTAGGGTCATCTTGTCCTTAGCCACAAATATATCATGGGATATATGGTAAATGGACGTGAAGAACACCTTTCTTCAAGGAGAATTGGAAGAAGAAGTGTACTTGACTCCACCACTCGGATTAGAGCACTCAATCAGCCCCGGAAAAGTACTAAGGTTAAGAAAGGCAATTTATGGTCTAAAGCAATCATCGAGGGCTTGGTATCATAAACTGAGCTTCACACTTGTTGCTCGAGGATTTAGCCAAGTCAGAAGCCGACCATACCTTGTTCACTCACCAGAGCTCCCGTGGGCTTATTGTGGTATTGGTTTATGTGGATGACAAGAAACCAAATCCTTCCTTAAGTCTGTTTTTGATATCAAGGACTTGGGAGAACTCAAGTATTTCCTAGGGATAGAGATATGCCGACCTCGGAAGGCCTATTACTATCACAAAGGAAATATTCTCTTGATTTATTGCAGGAGATAGGAAAGCTAGGATCCAAACCAGCTAAGACTCCACTTGAAGATGGCTACAAGGTCAAGAGAAAAGGGGAGAAAGAAGATGATCCGCTTGACAAGCTATTTGAAGACCTAGCACAATATCGGCGCCTAGTTGGTAAGCTCATCTACTTGACTATTACACGGCCTGACTTATGTTTTGTTGTGAATCAGGTTAGCCAACATATGAAGGAACCAACCGTGCATCATTGGAACATGGTGGAAAGAATATTGAGATACATCAAAGGATCAACGGGCCAAGGAATCTAGATGGGGAAGAATGGCAACACTAAGATAGTTGGATACTGCGATGCGGACTATGCGGGAGACACTATGGATAGGAAGTCTACAACTAGCTACTGTACTTTCATTGGAAGCAATCTAGTAACTTGGAAGTCTAAGAAGCAGAAGGTTGTGTCATGCTCAAGTGCAGAGTCAGAATATAGAGCAATGAGGAAGCTGACAACTGAATTAGTTTGGTTGAAGGCTCTTCTCAAGGATCTTGGCATAGAAACTTCAAGTCCGATCACGATGCATTGTGACAATCAGGCAGCCATTCATATAGCAACCAATCTAGTATTTCACGAGAGGACCAAGCACATTGAGATCGACTGCCACAAGATCAGAGAAGATCATAGAAGGAGTGATACTTCCATGCTACACTGAGAGCGAAGACCACTTGGCTGACATCTTCACCAAGGCTGCTAGCCTCAAAGTTTGCAACCATATCCACAGCAAACTTGGGTTAGTAGACCTTACTCATCCTTGATAATACTTGCCTGTTTCGAGAAGACGACACTCTTTTTCCCTTACCAAGGTTTTGTCCAACTGGGTTTTCCTTGGTAAGGTTTTTAATGAGGTGGTAGTCCCGGTTTCCAAACTTAGCCTTCATTCCAACACTCAGGCTAAGTTTGAAGGGGAGTATTAATCAAGCTTATCATCAAGGGAGCTTAGAGAAGATGGTTGGATTTGGGTATCCGTACAAGTCCATACGGATCCGTACAAGTCCATACGGATCCGTACAAGTCCATACAAGTCCGTACGGATCTGTACAAGTCCGTACAAGACCGTACAACCATAGGGAGCCTCCGGAACATTTGAGTAAGCCTTCTAGAGTCTTCTAGAATCTTGGCAACGTTTGGATCATGCACCAAGCCACTTGAGCGTCCAAGTGCATTGGTACCCTGTCCTTGGTCTTCCTTCTTATCCATTCGGTCAAGGAAGGGGATGGAACCAGGCTGGCATGGTCAAGGGCAGCCTGGCATGGTCAAGGGCAGCCTGGCATGGTCAAGGGCAGCCTGGCATGGTCAAGGGCGCTCCAAAGGCTGATCTCCCATTGGATAGTTCAAAATAAAGTTAACCCTAGGTTCCCTTGTATTTCTCCTATAAATATGCTATGTAATCCTCAAAGATCAATAAGAAATTCTTCTCTAATATTCTACTATGGTGTTCCTTCTAGTTTATCTCAAAATCTCTCATTTATAATCTCTAAAATCTTACTCCTTCTTATCCATTTGGTCAAGGAGGGGCTAGAACCAGGCTGGACCAGCCTTGCATGGTCAAGGGCGCTCCAAAGACTCTTCTCCTATTGGCTGGTTCAAATTAAAGTTAAACCTAGGTTCCTTTGTAATTCTCCTATTAATATGCTATGTAATTCACAAAGATCAATAAGAAATTCTTCTCTAATGTTCTACTATGGTTTTCTTTCTACTTTATCTCAAAATCTCTCATTTATAATCTCTAAAATCTAACATGTCTTGTTTTTAAATTTTTCTCACTTACATGTATGCACATGAAACCGAGCTAAAGTGATAGAATAACAAGAAAACATATTCCAGAAATCTCTCTCAGCCTTCTTCAATCGCATTGAGTTCTTGATATTTTCTAATTCTAGTTTATTCTCCTTTAAATCAACATGGTATCAGAGCATGTTTAGAGATCTTTGAAAATCTACTAAACTGTTTCTTTCTCATCAAAAAGTTTCTCTCTCAGATTTTTTTCTTGTTTTCTTATTTCTCTCCATATTCTGAAGCTGGTTATTGAAGAAGAGAAAAAAAACCCTATGGAGATGCAGAAACCAGGTGTACTGCCAGTTGTCTTCAAAGGGAGCAACTTCTTGTTGTGGTCAAGGACTACAAGAACTGCTCTAAGAAGCAGAGGTCTATGGAGTTATGTGGAAACTCCAGAGGTGGTAGCTCGAGAAGGAGCAGCGGGTGATAGCGTTGTGAAGGGGCAGAAGTGGGAGCAAGAAGACCAACAAGTTCTTGCGGTGCTCCAGAGCTCTCTAGAGCCATCAATACTCGCTGCTTACTCCTACTATGAGACAACCAAGGAGCTGTGGGACACACTCAAAGGAGTGTATGGAGACATCTCAAACATTTCTAGGATTTTTGAGGTGAAGAAAGCGTTGAATGACCTTTAGCAAGATGGAAAGGCATTCAAGGATCTATTTAGGGTATTTAGAGGATTATGGGCTGAGCTTTAGATGCTCAGGCCAGCAAAAAATGACCCCAAGGAATTGAATGAGAGGAGGGAACAAGACCAGGTATTTGGGCTACTACTCACGTTGAATGAGGCTCTTGTGTTAAATGATTCCTACAAGAGCCTCATTCAATACATCCTTCGCTTTGACAAGATTCCAACGCTGAATGAAGTCTGTCAAAAGATACAAAAGGAGGAAGGGTCTAGGGGCTTGTTCAAAGCATCAAGCGTAATGGCACATGCTGCACATATGAGCCAACTCTATGGAGAAAGAAGGAGTCTGGAATGTGAGCATTGCAAGATGAAAGGACATACTAAAGAAAAATGTTGGACCTTGCACCGACATTTAAAGCCAGCTAGGCTAAGGGGAAATGGCTAAGGAAGTAGTCAAGGACCAAGGAACTTTGCTGGAGTAGCAAACATGGAAAATGACAACTTGGTGAGGAAAAGCGATCTGGAAGCTCTCATCTAGAGTATTGCTAAGCTAGCTGAGTCTGGTAAGGTTTTCTTTACCTCTAAAGCTAGGGAGAAGGTGATAATAGATTCTAGAGCAAGTCATAATATGATTTGTAATGCCAAACTGTTAACAAATATTAAGCCTTGTGAAGGATATGTTAAAGTTGCAAATGAAAAAGAGGTTCAAATAGAAGGAATTGGAGACCTAAAAGTATTTAGGAAAAATACTAAGGCCTTGTACATTCTGGAATTCACATCTAACTTACTCTCGGTTTATAAAGCAACTAAGGATCTAGATTGCAAAGTTATTTTTAGATCTAATGATGTTGAGTTTCAGGATAATGAGACTAAGGAAGTAATCGGAGTAGGGAATGTGGAAGGTGGTTTGTATTTGCTGAATAAAGAAGATGGAGTGATGGAGTCGTTTGCGGTTAGTCTGGTTGGTTCAAGCCCTCTATGGCACTCACGCCTTGGTCATCCAAGTCACAAGGTGCTCAGCATGGTCCTCACCTTACCTAATAAGGAGTGTGAAGCGTGTGTCTTAGGGAAGCATTGTAGGAAAGTGTTTCCGGAATCTACTACTATGTATGAGAAGTGTTTTAAGTTGATACATTCTGATGTGTGGTCAGCACCCTGTACTTCAAAAGATCAATATAAGTATTTCGTGCTTTCATTGATCAAAGGTCAAAGTACACGTGGGTAACTCTAATGAGCTCTAAGGATCAAGTATTTGAATCATTTCAAAAATTCTACAATTATGCACTGAATCAGTTTGGTACAAAGATCAAGATCATTAGGAGTGATAATGGTGGAGAGTATATGAGTAATAGATTCAAGAAGTTGCTGGATGACAATGAGATAATTCACCAAACTTCTTGTGCATACACACTTCGGCAGAATGGAGTTTCCGAGAGAAAGAATAGACTTTTGCTGGAGGTGGCTAGAAGTATGATGTTTGATAGAGGCGTGCCTAAGAGATTTTGGGGAGATGCTGTAATGGCGGCATGCTATGTGATTAATCGTTTACCCCCAGAAAGTCTGAGCCACAAGTCTTTATTTGAAATTTTGAATGGAGTAAAGCCAAGCATTCATCACCTAAGAGTTTTCGGGTGTAAATGGTATGTCTTTACCCCTGATGCACTAAGGATTAAACTTGAGCCAAAAAGCATCAAATGTATTTTCGTGGGATACTCAAGCAGTCAGAAGGGATACAAGTGTTTCCATCCAGAAACTAATAGGATATATGTGTTAAAAGAGGTGCGTTTTGATGAGAATTGTGGGTATTTTGAAGAAAAAAAATAGGAGGATTTAGATGACATTGTGAGCTCGGGCATAGACAGAGAGCGAGTGCTAAGAAGCATCTTGACAGATGTCAATGGTTCGAATGGAGGTAATGATGAGCAAGGGATATCTTAGAATGAGCAAGGAGGTGAAGAGGAAGAAGAAGATAATGAGCAACACTCATTAGATACAAGCTCACTACCAAGGGATTCCGAACTAGTTGAAGAATCAGAACTTGCAAGTGGTGAGGGGGAGTCTAAACATGAAGAAGTTGAGGTAACTCAAGAACCCCCTCTAAGAAGAAGCCAACGGATAAGGCATGGCCCGGAAAATTGGAAAAACACTAGGGTGTATTATGATGGATTAGCTACGGTTCAACAAGAGCATATAGGATCTGAGGTGAAGTCTACCGTAGGTGAGGGATGTTATGGGCGTACGACAGACTTTAATTCTGAACCTATAGGCGACAACATCCCTCCCTTACCAAGTAGATCATGTACTTCAAAGTGAAGAGGATTAACCGTAAGTGACATAAAATATCCTATTAAAGCATATAGTTCAGTGTCCTATTTAGGTGCTGAGCCGCAAGCTTACCTCACCAAGATTGATGAACATCAAGTCCCAGCATCATATGAGGAAGCATGTAGAGACGAGAGATGGGTTAAAGCCATGGAGAAGAGATCGGTTCTATGGTGAGAAACAATATATGGAATTTGACTGAGCTGCCAAGAGGGAAGAAGCTAGTGGGATGTAGATGGGTTTATACTATCAAGTATAAAAGCAATGGTGAAGTCGAGAGATACAAAGCGAGACTAGTGGCAAAGGGATACACACAAGTCTATGGAGAAGATTATACAGAAACTTTTGCTCCGGTGGAAAAATTGCATTCGGTAAGGGTTCTCCTATCCATTACGGTTAACTTGTCATGGGAGTTATGGCAAATGGATATAAAAATGCCTTTTTACAAGGAGACTTAGAAGAGGAAGTCTTTATGGCTCTTCCACAAGGATATGGTACAGGTACAAATCAGGTCTGTGAATTGAAGAAAGCTATTTATGGTTTGAAACAATCCCCGAGGGCCTGGTACAAAATACTGAGCAGATGCTTGCTGGAGAAGGAATTTGTGAAGTCAGAAGTTGATCATACTCTATTCACCAAGAGGAGTAAAGAGGGGCTAGTGGCTGTTCTTATCTATGTAGATGATATCATCATCACCGGAAATGATATTGAAGGAGTTAAAAGGACCAAGGAAATTCTGAGCTCCACGTTTGATATAAAAGATTTGGGAGAGCTGAGGTATTTCTTGGGCATTGAGATGATCAGAGAGCCAAATGGGATGTTTATATCACAAAGGAAGTATGTGATTGACTTAATAAAGGAAACCGGCAAATTAGGGTCGTCGCTAGCAAAAATGCCCATTGAAGAAGGCTATCAAGATGTGAGTAAGGAGGAAATGTGGCCTGATGTCAAGCAATATCAAAGATTAGTTGGAAAACTAATCTACTTAACTATAACTCGGCCGGATATATGCTTTTCCGTGAATAAGGTGAGCCATCACATGCAAGCTCCGAAAGCACACCATTGGGGCATGGTGGAGAGAATACTTAGGTATCTCAAGGGGAACCCTAGAAAGGGAATATGGTTGAGTCGTAATGAAAATACCGAATTGGAAGCCTATTGTGATTCAGACTACGCTGGAGACAAACAAAGATAGAAAATCTACAACTGGGTATTGCACATTTGTAGGAGGAAATTTTGTCACTTGGAGGAGTAAAAAACAGAAGGTAATTGCATTGTCAAGTGCTGAGGCTGAGTATAGAGCAATGAAGGAAGTCACAAAGGAGATGATATGGCTGAAGGCTCTTCTCAAGGATTTGGGTATTCAAAAAACCAAACCAATGAGACTTTATTGCGATAACTAAGCCACAATACACATAGCTTCAAATCCAGTGTTTCATGAGAGAAAAAAACACATTGAAGTGGATTGTCACTTCATCCGGGGCAAGATTCAAGATGGGCTAATAATCCCTAAGTTTGTGAAGAGTGGAGACCAGGGGGCAGACATATTCACAAAGGCTACTTCCCTAAGTATATGTGAGTACATCCATGACAAGATAGGTTAAAGGATCCCTACCAGCCTATCTTGAGGGGGAGTGTTGAGAATATGGATGAGAAGGCATACATGGGAAGTAGCAATGCGAGTTCACATAATAACAAAGGGAAGGAGCTAGAGTGCATAGCAAGTATCTGGGAACTTGGCGAATGCTCTAAGACTAAGGGAGAAGAGTGGAGTTGATGATTTAATGAGTGGCAAAACTGGACATTGGGATGTAACTAGAAGGAAGGATTCTCGGTTGAATCCTGAGCAGGTCAAAGAGTTGAAAAACCAAGAAGAAGCACATGAGGAGCCATTGGGTAAAGGAAAGCTCCATGCTCCTCACTCAAAGAAGAAAGACGCCCAGGCCTTGATCCTAGCATGTTTAACCATTTTAGGAAGTCAAGGGTGTTAGTCTTTTACCCATTGTAAATTCATGTCTCTTGTTTTTAAATTTTCTCTCTTACATGTATACACATGAAACCGAGCTAAAGTGATAGAATAACAAGAAAAAATATTCCAGAAATCTCTCTCAGCCTTCTTCAATGTCATTGAGTTCTTGATATTTTCTAATTCTAGTTATTCTCCTTAAAATCAACATCGAGTTTACGAGGCTCTCATCCAACTTTGGATTTGGATCCATCTCGGTTCCCTAGCTTCGGCTTCAACAAGGTTCACTACCCTCCCTTTTTCATAAATAGAACAAAAAAGGATTCCTTAAAACACTTTTCCCAAACAAACAAGTACAAAAGAGATTGGAATCCAATAAGAATATTTAAGAAAAATTGAAAAAAATAACCTAGGACTCAAAAATGTTTGAAAGTAGTCCAAGATTTTCTACCAAATGATTTGGATTCATCAAGGTTCTCTAGCTTATGGATTCAACGAGGTTATCTTTTTTTGGTAATTTGAAAACAAAGAGATTTGGATTCATCAAGGCTTTGTGCTTATGCTCATAATAACATAGCTTTACCAAGGTTCTCTTCTCTTTTAAAGAAAAATGGGACTTGGATTCAACATGGCTTTATGCTTATGCTTATGGAAACCTATCTTTACCAAATTTCTCTTCCCATAAAACAAGAATTAGGATTCATCAAGGTTTTATATTTAAACTCATAAGAGCAAAGTTTTACCAAGGTTCTCTACCTTTAAAATCCGGACACGACATGATTAAATATGCTTCAATCCATAAGAATCAAGCAATTTTAATCATGGTTCACTAATTGTAATTGCTTCAAACCACTAAAAACAACTCAAATACATAAAATATAATGGACTTACGTATTTCTTCATTCCATAAGAAAGAAAAATAGAATCCAAGGTTTTAGCTTTGTAAAAATTATGGTTTGAGCTTATAGAATGAGGCGCCAGCAAATCATGGTTCTAAGTGTTTTCATTTCCAAAAAATGGAAGCACTAGACGAATCCATGAATAAGCAATTAAGCCAACCTTTAATCTCCCTTTTTATGTAGTTTTTCACTACAGTCCCCATTTATTTCTCTTCATTGTCACTAGAAACACTAAGTTAGCAACTTTCACAACTCAAGAACCAATGGTTTTGAGGAATAACTCTCAGAGTGAAAGAGACTAACAAAGTGTATGAAAATGAAAGAATAAGAAGAATGAGATTAAGGAGACATTTAAGGACCTTAATGCTCAGATACCATGTTAGAATTAGAGAGATTATGTGGAATATAAGAGATTAAATATGAGAGAATAATGTAAATGACATGGGGAATATGCAAGTATGAACTAAGAGAATAAGCATGTAAATGAGACTAAAAAAAATAAAATGAGAGAGATTTCGTGGAGAATGAGAGAATGGGACCCCAAAGGGTCTAACTTTCATTGATAATGAGGCATTACATTTATAGAGAAAAATCTAGGGTTTTCTAAAAATGCAACAACCAATGGGAATGCTTTAATTCAAACTAGCCAATCAGAGCTTAGTCTTGGAGGCTCTTTTTGACCATGTGGATAAGATTGCCAGCCTTGCTCCAGCCTTCCTTGCTTTGTCCGGTTGGATAAGGTTGCATTGGGACACTCCTTTGGCTAGATTCATTGCCAGCTATATCCATGTCCTTTTGCACCTGAGTTTTGCACGATCCCCAAATTCTGAAAATACTTTATCCCGAGTTTTGCACATTTTTGTTTCTTCATTTTAGGATGTTTGGAGAATTTTGGAGAATCCTGGAATTTGCACGGTCCGTACAATCCATACAAGTCCGTACAAAATCCATACGGTCGGGTTGGTTTGGTCTTGCAAGGCCTGGCTGATCTTGAAAAGCCTGGCTGGTCTTGATCAATACTCCCCCTCAAATTTAGCCATAGTGAACTCAAGAATGGAGGCTAAGTTTGGAGTGATCGTGAGTGCCACCTCATTAAAAACCTTATAAGGAAAACCCTTTGGGACAAAACCTTATAAGGGAAAAAGAGTACGGCCTTCATGGATCTAGGGGACCTTTGACCAAGGGCATGAAAAGGTCTTGTAACCTTTGTGAAGAATGTCACCACTTAATCTTCACTTGTTGTAGTCTTGCAAAGATTTGTTGATTTCATTCTTTGGTAATCACTTCGGTCTTCCACTTGGGTTCACCAGGCTTGTGGATTCCTAATCTCAATCAATGCTTCAAATGCTCCCCCTCACGATCAGCTTGAGAATAAGGAAAGACGATATTTTGGGTTTGAAGTCCTTTATGCACATTGCTCCTTGCAAGAAAAATTGACAAACAAAGTGTATCAATTTACTCCAATTTTAATGGTAGAAATGACATACTTTGCATAGAGAATTTAAATGGAGGGAGAGGATAGAAACAACCTAATCCCTTTTCTTTGCTCTTTGTTGATTTGTTGGGTTGAGGAGCACCACTTGTATATGCTCTGATTTATCTCCTTATTCTCCTCATTTCCAAAAGATAAACCAGCCATAAGGTGAGTATGATCCATATAACTTGGTTTTCTTCATGGTGATGGGGATGCCTTAGCTTCGTTTCCAACTCGCATGCCTCCTCGCTTTGTCTCAACCGTTGCCCTTGTCTTTGTAAGATTGTCTTTGCAAATGACCCGGTTTTGATCTCTAGTCAAGTGGCCCGTCTTTTTAGTGGGACAACTCGTCCACGAGTAAGCACGAACCTACAACTTGTTTCCAACGTTGCTTTGACCGTGTGGTCTTAGAGGCTCTTTTTGACCATGTGGATAAGATTGCCAGCCTTGCTCCAGCCTTTCTTGCTTTGACCGGTATGATAAGGTTGCATTGGGACACTCCTTTCGCTGGATTCATTGCCAGCTATATCCATGTCCTTTTGAACCCGAGTTTTGCACGATCCCCAAATTCTGAAAATACTTTATTCCGAGTTTTGTACATTATTGTTTCTTTATTTTAGGATGTTTGGAGACATTTAGGGGAATCTCGGATTTTGCACAGTCCGTACAATCTGTACAAGTCCGTACAAAATCCGTACGGTTGGGTTGGTTTGGTCTTGCAAGGTCTGGCTGGTCTTGATCAATACAAGAAGCGCCAAGCTCCTCAAGCGCAACAAAAAAACCTCAAACCGAAAACTTAAAGCAGGAGTTGAGATGGCCATGGTACATACTCGAATGACGTGGTGCACAAGTCAGACCTAGAGGCACTCATTCGATCCATTGTTGCACTAAAGGAGTCCGGTATCACTTACTTTGCTTCTAAACCTACTAAAACTAGCACTTCTCTTGTCATTGATTCCGGAGCCTCTCATCACATGATTAGTAATCCAAATTTGATTAGTAACATTAAATCTGGTAGTGGGAATGTAGTAATTGCTAATGGTGATAAAATACCGGTTAAAGGGATAGGAAGTTTAAGACTATTTAACAAAGAATCTCAAGATATCTACATGCCATCTTTCAGTTCGATTCTTGTTTCGGTTAAGAAAGCTATTACTGATCTTGATGCTTATGCTATCTTTGAGCCTAATAGTTTCCATTTTCAGGATATTAAAACCGGAAGCGTTCTTGGAGAAGGAAACACAAAAGGAGACTTATACATCTTAGAAGATTCTTTCAAGCAATCCTACTTTATCAAGTTTTAATTCATGCTTAGCTAGTAGTTCTAATGCAATATGGCACGCTAGATTGGGACATCCTCACCGCGTGCCTTGGAAATAATATTGGCTAATATTCGTTTAATAACTCAGTTTGTGATTCTTGTATTTTAGGAAAACATTGTAATAATGTATTTCCTAAGTCCTTTACCATATATGAAAAATGTTTTGATTTGGTCCACTCGGATGTATGGACTTCCCCATGTTTATCAAGAGATAATAATAAGTACTTTGTGACATTTATTAATGAAAAGTCGAAATACACTTGGATCACCTTAATGCCATCTAAAGATAAAGTATTTGACGCTTTTTCATTAATTTTCAGAATTACATTACTAATCAATTCAAAACAAATGTTAAGGTACTTCGAACGGATAATGGAGGGGAATATACAAGCCACAAATTAAAAGAACACTTAGATAAGCATGGAATAATCCACCAAACAAGCTGCCCATACACACCTCAACAAAATGGTGTAGCTGAAAGAAAGAATAGGCATATGATGGAAGTAGCTAGAGCCATAATGTTCCATTCCAACCGGCAAAGAAACTTCTGGGGAGATGCAGTCATGACGGCCTTCTATCTTATCAATCAAATTCCAACAAGAGTCCTAAAAGATGTCTCTCCCTTTAAAGTTTTAAATCACAATAAACCATTTATCAATCAATACGGGTTCTTGGATGTTTGTGTTTTCTATTTGTCCCAGGTACTCAAAGGGACAAACTAGAAGCCAAAAGCACAAGATGTGTATTCATAGGCTATTCTACTACTCAAAAGGGGTATAAGTGTTATGACCCCATCCGGAAGTGTACCCTGGTTTCAAGAGACGTGAAGTTTATAGAAAACCAAGGATACTTTGACAAGAAGCAGAATTGGGATAATGTTAAAGACCTAGCCCACTCTCCTTCAGATAGAACCGCCAATTTAGAGTTCTTACTCAATCATCTAGGAAATCCTGCTCCAAGGGACTCTCATCAAGAGCAACTACAGCAGCAACCAGAGCAGCAACCACAAGGAGGACCAAATTCTGAAAATAACAATGAAGAGAAGCAAACAACTTAGATAATGGTAATCAAGACCAAGCTCATCATGAAGAAGAAGCCATTGGAGGAATGGAGCCCAATGGTTAGTCAAGACCAGGAGAGTGGAGAAATTAGTGCTCCTCAGCTTAGAAGAAGCACAAGGCTGAAGTATGGACCAGATCATTGGAAACAAACAAGGGTCTATTACAACAGCCAAGCCGTGGCTCATCCTCTCCAAGCGGTCTATTCTCTTACCTTTTTGCCATCAGAACACCAAGCATTCCTTGGGAAGATTGATCAACACCAAATTCCGAGCTCCTATGGAGAAGCAAAAGAACACAAAGAATGGTTAGCTGCTGTGGATGCTGAGATAGGAGCAATGGATTAGAATAATACTTGGGATGAAACGGAGGTTACAAAGGGAAAAAAAGGCAGTAAGTTCCAAGTGGGTATTTACAATCAAATATCAATCTAATGGGGAGATTGAGCGGTACAAAGCCAGATTAGTAGCCAGAGGTTTCACACAGATATATAGAGCTGATTATACCGATACTTTTGCGCCAGTGGCAAAGCTTCACACAGTTAGGGTCATCTTGTCCTTAGCCACAAATCTATAATGGGATCTATGGCAGATGGACGTGAAGAACGCCTTTCTTCAAGGAGAATTGGAAGAAGAAGTGTACATGACTTCACCAGCCGGATTAGAGCACTCAATCATCCCCGGAAAAGTCTTAAGGTTAAGAACGCCAATTTATGGTCTAAAGCAACCACCGAGGGTCTGGTATCATAAACTGAGCTTTACTCTTGTTGCTCAAGGATTTAGTCGGTCAGAAGCCGACCATACCTTGTTCACTCACCAGAGCTCCCGTGGGCTTATTGTGGTATTGGTTTTTGTGGATGTCTTGCTTATCTCAGGTAGTGATCAAGTTGGGGTTCAAGAAACCAAATCCTTCCTTAAGTCTGTTTTTGATATCAAGGACTTGGGAGAACTCACATATTTCCTAGGGATAGAGATATGCTGATCCTCGGAAGGCCTATTTCTATCACAAAGGAAATATTCTCTTGATTTATTCAGGAGACAGGAAAGCTAGGATCCAAACCAGTTAAGACTCCACTTGAAGATGGCTACAAGGTCAAGAGAAAGGGGGAGAAATAAGATGATCCGCTTAACAAGCCATTTGAAGACCGAGCACAATATCGGTGCCTAGTTGGTAAGCTCATCTACTTTACTATTACACGGCCTGACTTATGTTTTGCTATGAATCAGGTTAGCATACATGTGAAGGAACCAACTGTGCATCATTGGAACATGGTAGAAAGAATATTGAGTCAGGCCGTGTAATAGTCAAGTAGATGAGCTTACGAACTAGGTGCCGATATTGTGTTGGGTCTTCAAATGGCTTGTCAAGCGGATCATCTTCTTTCTCCCCCTTTCTCTTGACCTTGTAGCCATCTTCAAGTGGAGTCTTAACTGGTTTGGATCCTAGCTTTTCTGTCTCCTGCAATAAATCAAGAGAATATTTCCTTTGTGATAGAAATAGGCCTTCCGAGGATCAGCATGTCTCTATCCCTAGGAAATACTTGAGTTCTCCCAAGTCCTTGATATCAAAAACAGACTTAAGGAAAGATTTGGTTTCTTGAACCCCAACTTGATCACTACTTGAGATAATCAAGTCATCCACATAAACCAATACCACAATAAGCCCACGGGAGCTCTGGTGAGTGAACAAGGTATGGTCGGCTTATGACCGGCTAAATCCTCGAGCAACAAGAGTGAAGCTCAATTTATGATACCAGACCCTCGGTGGTTGCTTTAGACCATAAATTGGCTTTCTTAACCTTAAGACTTTTCTGGGGCTGATTGAGTGCTCTAATCCGGGTGGTGAAGTCATGTACACTTCTTCTTCAAATTCTCCTTGACGAAAGGCGTTCTTCACGTCTATTTGCCATAGATCTCATGATAGATTTGTGGCTAAGGACAAGATGACCCTAGCTGTGTGAAGCTTTGCCACTGGCGCAAAGTATCGGTATAATCAGCTCCATATGTCTAGGTGAAACCTCTAGCTACCAATCTTGCTTTGTACATCTCAATCTCCCTGTTAGATTGATATTTGATTGTAAATACCCACTTGGAACTTACTGCCTTCTTTCCATTTGGAAGCTCCGTTTCATCCCAAGTATGATTCTTATCCATTGCTCCTATCTCAGCATCCACAATAGCTAACCATTCTTTGTGTTCTTTTGCCTCTTCATAGGAACTCAGAATTTTGTGTTGATCAATCTTCCCAAGGAATGCTTGGTGTTTTGATGGCAAGAGGGCAAGAGAACAGACTGCTTGGAGAGGATGAGCCACGGCTCGGCTGTTGTAATAAACCCTTGTTTGTTTCCAATGATCTGGTACATACTTTAGCCTTGTGCTTCTTCTAAGCTGAGGAGCACTAATTTCTTCACTCTCATGGTCTTGACTAACCATTGGTTCCATTTCTCCAGTGGCTTCTTCTTCATGATGAGCTTGGTCTTGATTACCATTATCTAAGTTGTTTGCTTCCTCTTCATTGTTATTTTCAGAATTTGGTCCTCCTTGTGGTTGCTGGTCCGGTTGCTCTTGATTAGGGTCCCTTGGAGCAGGATTTCCCAGATGATTGAGTAAGAACTCTAAGCTGGCGGCTCTATCTGAAGGAGAGCGGGCTAGGTCTTTAACACTATCCCAATTTTGCTTCTTGTCAAAGTATCCTTGGTTTTCTATGAACTTCACGTCTCTTGAAACCAGGGTACACTTCCGGATGGGGTCATAACACTTATACTCCTTTTGAGTAGTAGAATAGCCTATGAATACACATCTTGTGCTTTTGGCTTCTAGTTTGTCCCTATGAGTACCTAGGACAAATACAAAACACAAACACCCAAGAACTCGTAAGTGATTGATATAGGGTTTATTGTGATTTAAAACTTCAAAGGGAGAGACGTCCTTTAGGACTCTTGTTGGAATTCGGTAGATAAGATAGAAGGCCTTCATGACTGCATCTCCCCAGAAGTTTCTTGGCAGGTTAGAATGGAAGATCATGGCTCTAGCTACTTCCATCAGATGCCTATTCTTTCTTTCAGCTACACCATTTTGTTGAGGTGTATATGGGCAGCTTGTTTGGTGGATTATTCCATGCTTAGCTAAGTGTTCTTTGAATTTGTGGCTTGTATATTCCCCTCCATTATCCGTTCGAAGTACCTGAACATTTTTTTTGAATTGATTAGTAATGTAATTCTGAAAATTAATGAAAGCGTTAAATACTCTATCTTTAGATGGTATTAAGGTGATCCAAGTGTATTTTGACTTTTCATCAATAAATGTCACAAAGTACATATTATTATATCTTGATTAACATGGGGAAGTCCATACATCCGAGTGGACCAAATCAAAACATTTTTCATATATGGTAGAGGACTTAGGAAATACATTATTACAATGTTTTCCTAAAATACAAGAATCACAAACTGAGTTATTAAACGAAATATTAGCCAATATTATTTCCAAGGCACGGGTGAGGATGTCCCAATCTAGCGTGCCATATTGCATTAGAACTACTAGCTAAGCATGAATTAAAACTTGATAAAGTAGGATTGCTTGAAAAATCTTCTAAGATGTATAAGTCTCCTTTTGTGTTTCCTTCTCCAAGAACGCTTCCGGTTTTAATATCCTGAAAATGGAAACTATTAGGCTCAAAGATAGCATAAGCATCAAGATCAGTAATAACTTTCTTAACCGAAACAAGATTCAAAGTGAAAGATGGCATGTAGAAATCTTGAAATTCTTTGTTAAATAGTCTTAAACTTCCTATCCCTTTAACCGGTATTTTATCACCATTAGCAATTACTACATTCCCACTAACAGATTTAATGTTACTAATCAAAATTGGATTACTAATCATGTGATGAGAAGCTCCGGAATCAATGATAAGAGAAGTGCTAGTTTTAGTAGGTTTAGAAGCAAAGTAAGTGATACCAGACTCCTTTAGTGCAACAATGGATCGAATGAGTTCCTCTAGGTCTGACTTGCGCACCATGTCATTCGAGTATGTACCATGGCCATCTCATCTCCTTGCTTTGAGTTTTCGGTTTGAGGTTGTTTGGTTGCGGTTGAGGAGCTTGGCGCTTCTTGTGCTTGATGAGCTTGAAACTTCCTTGATTTGAACTCTCTTGGTTGCCAATCTTTGGGCTTGAGATGTGGATGAAGGATCTAGCAATCCTCCCTTGTATGACCATCTTTCTTGCAATGATCGCATGTTTTCCTATTCTTGCCTTTGTAGCCATGACTTGGTTGGTAATTGCCTTTATTAGCCGTTGGGAGTTCTTGTTTTCCACTAAAGAGACCAAAGGACCCCTGTTCCTTTTGAATTTGTGCACAAACTTCATCGAGGCTAGAGAGATTCTCTGATCTGAAGATGTGCTTTATGAGGTCATTAAATGCCTGATTGAGTGTGAGAAGTAAACTGAAGACCTTATCTTGTTCTCTCCTTTCTTCAATGATTGAAAAATCCTTAGTGCTTGGATGTAACATCTCTAATTCAGCCGAAAGAGATCTAAATTTCCCAAAGTGTTGAGTAAATTCTAGATCCTCTTAGTTGAGATTGTTGATTGCCCTTTTTACTTCAAAGACCCGGGTCAAGTTGGAGACGTTCCCGTAAACATTCTTTAATGTATCCCAAAGCTCTTTTGTCGTGTGACGATAGGAGTATGCCTCTAGGATTGATGTGTCTAGTGAGTTTTGAAGGAGACCCAACACCGTTTGGTTTTCTTGAAACCATTTGATTTCCTCCTCGGTCTTAGTCTCATTTTCTTCATCTTATGTGTCTTCTTTTGGGTTTTGTGTGATCTCAATGTGTCTCCACAAACCTCTTCCACACAAAGCAGTCTTTGTTGTTCTTTCCCACAGCAAGTAATTGATCCCTTTGAGTGTAACCAGAATGATCATGGTTTTTAGATTTTCCATGATCTTCTTGGTGTTTATTCACAAAGCTAGCAACTTTCTCAACTCAGCACCAATGGATTTGAGGAATTTCTCTCAGAGAGAAATGAAGCTAGCAGTGTGAGAAAAGGATAAAATAAAGAAGAACAGCTTGGAGAATGACTAGAAATGACAAGAACTGATGGAGAAATGATGGAGAAATGATGGAGAATGATGGAGAATTACTAAGAATAAAGCGGAATAGATAGGAGCAAGATCAATGCTCTGATACCATGTTAGATTTTAGAGATTATAGATGAGAGATTTTGAGATAAACTAGAAGGAAAACAATAGTAGAACATTAGAGAAGAATTTCTTATTGATCTTTGTGTATTACATAGCATATTTATAGGAGAATTACAAGGGAACCTAGGTTTAACTTTAATTTGAACCAACCAATAGGAGAGTAGTCTTTGGAGCGCCCTTGACCATGCCAGTCTGGTCCAGCCTGGTTCCAGCCCTTCCTTGACCAAATGGATAAGAAGGAAGACCAAGGACAAGCCCCAATGCAACTGGACACTCTAGTGACTTGGTGCATGATCCGAACGTTGCCAAGCTTCTTGAAGACTCTAGAAGATTCTCGAAGACTTCCTTAATTGTTACGGAAGCTCCCTTAGGTCGTACAGTCTTGTACGGCCTTGTACGGATCCGTACGGACTTGTACAGACTTGTGAGGAGAATAAACTAGAATTAGAAAATATCAAGAACTCAGTGAGATTGAAGAAGGCTGAGAGAGATTTCTGGAATATTTTCTCTTGTTATTCTATCACTTTAGCTCGGTTTCATGTGTATACATGTAAGAGAGAAAATTTAAAAACAAGACACATGAATTTACAATGGGTAAAAGACTAACACCCTTGACTTCCTAAAATGGTTAAACATGCTAGGATCAAGGCCTGGGCGTCTTTCTTCTTTGAGTGAGGAGCATGGAGCTTTCCTTTACCCAATGGCTCCTCATGTGCTTCTTCTTGGTTTTTCAACTCTTTGACCTGCTCAGGATTCAACCGAGAATCCTTCCTTCTAGTTACATCCCAATGTCCAGTTTTGCCACTCATTAAATCATCAACTCCACTCTTCCCCTTACTTGTTGCATACGACACTTCTCCCTTAGTCTTAGAGTATTCACCAAGTTCCCAGATACTTGCTATGCACTCCAGCTCCTTCCCTTTGTTATTATATGAACTCGCATTGCTACTTCCCATGTATGCCTTCTTATCCATATTCTCAACACTCAAATGCTGGAGAACCTTGAGTGAATCCAAACCCTTAGAAACCAAAAGAAGTGAACCATGGCCTATTTTTCTCATTGGAGTTAAAATTGAGAAGGCATGATGAATCCCAATTCTTTTGGGTTAAAAGAGGTGAACCATGACTTGATTTACTCATTGGAGTTAAAATCAAGAAGGCATGATGAATCCTAACTCTTTTAGGAATAAAGAAGTGAACCATGGCCTAATTTACTCATTGGACTTAAATCGAGAAGGCATGATGAATCCAAGTTTTTTAAATCCAAGTTTTCAAAAACCTTGGACATCTAGTAATTCCTAAGTCCTTGGAAATTTTCAAAAATAAAAGGGAAGAATCTTAGTCGGTTTTCTTTCTTATGAATGAAAAACAATTAATGACACTGATTCATCCGGTTTTTTTTTTCTCAAAAGGATAGGCTTTAGTTTGAAGTTTTCCATTCTTGTTAAAACAAGTGGATAATTCCAAAGACCATTGCTAGAATCCGATCTCTCAGATGAGAGGAAAAATCCTTTGTGGTGAAGAGCCAAGAAGAGAAAAATCCCAACCACTAACGTTTTTTTCTAGGAATAGAAAAATGTGAGTGGTGGAAGAAAAGGTCGAATCTCAAGAAGATCGACCAATCAAAACAATGATTCAACAATGAGTCACTATCCTAACCGGTTTAGCATAAAGGGCTACTCTCTAAACACTCACCTTTTCCAATATACTTAGTGTACCAATTATTGTTTAATCTTGTTTCTTTAGTTTCTCTTATTTGCAATCTATCTTTCATCTAAACTTCTTTATCCCTAACGTGGAGTACTTTAAAATTTTAAATCTCATGATGAAGGTTTAGAGGAGGAAAGCGTGAATATTCTAACAGGGAAGTATAAGATGATGAAGAGGTCAAATGAAGATTAAATGAAGTAAGAAGTATGATTGGTGACACAAGGAAGCTGTGGGAGTTAGTGTTCATTTGGCACCGGTTTGAAGTGTTTCTCTTTTATATTTTTCAAGCTTGCCTTTCGGAGTCCCTCCAACCAAGCTTGAGGGGGAGAAAGAACCGAAAAGAAGGCAAAGGATGCCAAAGAAGAAGGAAAAGAAAAATGATGTCAAAGAAGGCAAGGATGATCAATGGCAACTTGCAAGACATGAAAAGTGTAAAGGCACGCAAAGTGCCGAAACAATCAAGAAATGAGGAAAGGAAGGACATCAAACTCTAAAGAGATAAGGTTGTATCTATCCTTTCCAAATTTCAAATTATTCTTTGTGGTCAAATTCTCTTGATTGTAGCTTGTAAAGAATTTGATACACTATTTATGTGTATTGCAAGAATCTTCAAGCAAACCAAGTCGAGTTGAGACTAGACCGCAATAAAAGATGTTGAAGGTTCGTGCTCACTCATGGACGAGTTGATAGAGGGACCACAACGTTGGAAGCAAGTTGTAGGTTCGTGCTTACTCGTGGACGAGTTGATAGAGGGACCGCATCATAGGAGGCAAATTGTCCCACTAAAAAGACGGGCCACTTGACTAAAGATCAAAACCGGGTCACTTGCAAAGACAAGCTCGCAAAGACAAGGGCAACGGTTGAGACAAAGCAAGGAGGCATGCGAGTTGGAAACGAAGCTAAGGCATCCCCATCACCATGAAGAAAACCAAGTTGTATGGATCATACTCACCTTAAAGCTGATTTATCTTTTGGAAGTGAGGAGAATAAGGAGATAAAATCAGAGCATATACAAGTGGTGCTCCTCAACCCAACAAATCAACAAAGAGCAAAGAAAAGGGATTAGGTTGTTTCTATCCTCTCCCTCTATTTAAATTCTCTATGCAAAGTGTGATCATTTTCTACCATTAAAATTGGAGTAAATTGATACACTTTGTTTGTCAATTTTTCTTGCAAGGAGCAATGTGCATAAAGGACTTCAAACCCAAAAGATCGTCTTTCCTTATTCTCAAGCCGATCGTGAGGGGGAGCATTTAAAGCATTGATCAAGATTTGGAATCCACAAGCGTGGTGAACCCAAGAGGAAGACCGAAGTGATTACCAAAGAATGAAATCAACAAATCTTTGCAAGACTACAACAAGTGAAGATTAAGTGGCGACATTCTTCACAAAGGTTACAAGACCTTTTCATGCCCATGGTCAAAGGTCTCCTAGATCCGTGAAGGCCATACTCTTTTTCCCTTATAAGGTTTTGTCCCAAAGGGTTTTCTTTTTTAAGGTTTTTTAATGAGGTGGCACTCACGATCACTCCAAACTTAGCCTCCATTCTCGAGTTCACTATGGCTAAGTTTGAGGGGGAGTATTGATCAAGACCAGCCAGGCCTTGCAAGACCAAACCTACCCGACCGTACGGATTTTGTACGGACTTGTACGAATTGTACGGACCGTGCAAAATCTGGGATTCCCCAAAATGTTTCCAAACATCCTAAAATGAAGAAACAAGAATGTACAAAAATCGGGATAAAATATTTTCAGAATTTGGGGATCGTGCAAAACTCGGGTGCAAAAGGACATGGATATAACTGGCAATGAATCTAGCCAAAGGAGTGTCCCAATGCAACCTTATCCAACCGGTCAAATCAAGGAGGGCTGGAGCAAGGCTGGCAATCTTATCCACATGGTCAAAAAGAGCCTCCAAGACTAAGGTCTTATTAGCTACTTTGAATTAAAGCATTCCCATTGGTTGTTGCATTTTTAGAAAACCCAAGATTTTTCTCTATAAATGTAATGCCTCATTATCAATGAAAAGTTAGACCCTTTGGGGTCCCATTCTCTCATTCTCCATGAAATCTCTCTCATTTTATTCTCCTTAGTCTCATTTACATGCTTATTCTCTTAGTTCAAACTTGCATATTCTCCATGTCATTTACATTATTCTCTCATGTTTAATCTCTTATATTCTGCATAATCTCTCTAATTCTAACATCTTGTGCTTGATGAGCTTGAAACTTCCTTGGCTTGAATTCCCTTGGTTGCCAATCTTTGGGCTTGAGATGTGGATGAAGGATTCAACAATCCTCCCTTGTATGACCATCTTTCTTGCAATGATCGCATGTTTTTTCTACTCTTGCCTTTGTAGCCATGATTTGGTTGGTAATTGCCTTTATTAGCCATTGGGAGTTCTTTTTTTCCACCAAAGAGACCAAAGGACCTTTTAGTCCTTTGCAAGCTTATCTTTGGAAGTGACCCGATTTTTGTCTTTGCAAGCTTATCTTTGGAAGTGACCTGATTTTGATCTCTAGTCAAGTGGCCCGTCTTTTTAGTGGGACAATTTGTCTCCTATGATGCGGTCCCTCTATCAACTCGTCCACGAGTAAGCACGAATCTACAACTTGCTTCCAACATTGTGGTCCCTCTATCAACTCGTCCACGAGTGAGCACGAACCTTCAACATCTTCTATTGCGGTGCGGTCTAGTCTCAACTTGGATTGGTTTGCTTGAAGATTCTTATCTCTTCGGAGTTTGATGTTCTTCCTTTCTATTAATCAAGCTTATCATCAAGGGAGCTTAGGGAAGATGGTTGGATTTGGGTGTCCGTACAAGTCCGTACAAGTCCGTACGACCATAGGGAGCCTCTGGAACATTTGAGGAAGCCTTCGAGAGTCTTCTAGAAGCTTGGAAACGTTTGGATCATGCACCAAGCCACTTGAGTGTCCAGGTGCATTGGCACCTTGTCCTTGGTCTTCCTTCTTATCCATTTGGTCAAGGAAGGGGCTGGAAACAGGCTGGCATGGTCAAGGACGCCCAAAGACTATACTCCTATTGGCTGGTTCAAATTAAAGTTAAACCTAGGTTCCCTTGTAATTCTCCTATAAATATGCTATGTATTTCACAAAGATCAATAAGAAATTCTTCTCTAATATTCTACTATGGTGTTTCTTCTAGTTTATCTCAAAATCTCTCATTTATAATCTCTAAAATCTAACATGGTATTAGAGCATTGATCTTGCCTCCTATCTATTCCGCTTTATTCTTGGTTATTCTCCATCATTCTCCATCATTCTCCATCATTTCTCCATCAGTTCTTGTCATTTCTACTCATTCTCCACGTTTTTCTTCTTTATTTTCTCCTTTCTCACGCTGCTAGTTTAATTTCTCTCTGAGAGAAATTCCTCAAATCCATTGGTGCTGAGTTGAGAAAGTTGCTAGCTTTGTGATTTTCACTTCATTTTTCTTCCTTTCACGTTGCTAGCCTCATTTCTCTATGAGAGAAATTCCTCAAATCCATTGGTGCTGAGTTGAGAAAGTTGCTAGCTTTGTGATTAAACACCAAAAAAATCATGGAAAATCTAAAAACCATGATCATTCCGGTTACCCTCAAAGGGAATAATTACTTACTGTGGGCAAGAACAACTAAGACTGCTTTGTGTGGAAGAGGTTTGTGGAGACATACTGAGATCACACAAAACCTTAAAGAAGACACACAAGATGAAGAAAATGAGACCAAGACCGAGGAGGAAATCAAATGGTTTCAAGAAGACCAAACAGTTTTGGGTCTCCTTCAAAACTCACTAGACCCATCAATCCTAGAGGCATACTCCTATTGTGACACCGCAAAGGAGCTTTGGGATACACTAAAGAATGTCTACGGGAACATATCCAACTTGACCCGCGTCTTCGAAGTAAAAAGGGCAATCAACAATCTCAATCAAGAGGATCTAGAATTTACTCAACACTTTGGGAAATTTAGATCTCTTTGGGCTGAATTAGAGATGTTACGTCCAAGCACAAAGGATTTTTCAATCATTGAAGAAAGAAAAGAACAAGATAAGGTCTTCGGTTTGCTTCTCACACTCAATCCGACGTTTAACGACCTCATAAAGCATATCTTAAGATCGGAGAAGCTCCCTAGACTTGATGAAGTTTGTGCACAAATTCAAAAGGAACAAGGGTCCTTTGGTCTCTTTAGTGGTAAACAAGAACTCCCCAATGGCCAATAAGGGCAATTACCAACCAAATCAAGGCTACAAATGCAAGAATAGGAAAACATGCGATCATTGCAAGAAGGATGGTCACACAAAGGAGGATTGCTGGATCCTTCATCCACATCTCAAGCCCAAAGATTGGCATCCAAGGGAATTCAAGCCAAGAAAGTTCCAAGCTCATCAAGCACAAGAAACGCCAAGCTCATCAAACTCAACAAAACAACCTCAAACCGAAAGCTTGAAGCAAGGAGATGAGATGGCCATGGTAGCATATTCAAATGACGTGGTGCGCAAGTCAGACTTAGAAGCACTCATTCGATCCATCGCCACACTAAAGGAGTCCGGTATCACATACTTTGCTACTAAACCTAATAAGACTAGTACTTCTCTTGTTATTGATTCTGGAGCTTCTCATCACATGATTAGTAATCCAAATTTGATTAGTAACATTAAAACTGCTAGTGGAAATATAGTAATTGCTAATGGTGATAGGATACCGGTTAAAGGAATAGGAAGTTTAAAACTATTTGACAAAGAATCTCAAGCTTTCTACATGCCATCTTTCACTTCGAATCTTGTATCGGTTAAGAGAGCTACTACTGATCTTGATGCTTATGCTATCTTTGGGCCTAATAGTTTCCATTTTCAGGATATTAAGACCGGAAGGGTTCTTGGAGAAGGAAACACAAAAGGAGACTTATACATCTTAGAAGATTCTTCAAGCAATCTTACTTTATCAAGTTTTAATTCATTCTTAGCTAGTAGTTCTAATGCAATATGGCACGCTATATTGGGACATCCTCACTCGCGTGCCTTGGAAATAATATTGCCTACTATTTCGTTTAATAACTCGGTGTGTGAGTCTTGCATTTTAGGAAAACATTGTAAAAGTGTATTTCCTAAGTCCTCTACCATATATGAAAAATGTTTTGATTTGGTCCACTCGGATGTATGGACTTCCCCATGTTTATCAAGAGATAATAATAAGTACTTTGTGACATTCATTGATGAAAAGTCGAAATACACTTGGATCACCTTAATGCCATCTAAAGATAGAGTATTTGACGCTTTCATTAATTTTCAGAACTACATTACTAATCAATTCAAAACAAATGGTAAGGTACTTCGAACGGATAATGGAGGGGAATATACAAGCCACAAATTCAAAGAACACCTAGCTAAGCGTGGAATAATCCACCAAACGAGCTGCCCATACACAACTCAACAAAATGGTGTAGCTGAAAGAAAGAATAGACATCTCATGGAAGTAGCTAGAGCTATGATGTTCCATTCCAACTTGCCAAGAAACTTCTGGGGAGATGCAGTCATGACGGCTTGCTATCTTATCAACCGAATTCCAACAAGAGTCCTAAAGGACATCTCTCCCTTTGAAGTTTTAAATCACAATAAACCCTATATCAATCACTTACGAGTTCTTGGGTGTTTGTGTTTTGTATTTGTCCCAGGTACTCAGAGGGACAAACTAGAAGCCAAAAGCACAAGATGTGTATTCATAGGCTATTCTACCACTCAAAAGGGGTATAAATGCTATGACCCCATCCGGAAGTGTACCCTGGTTTCAAGAGACGTGAAGTTCATAGAAAACCAAGGGTACTTTGACAAGAAACAAAATTGGGATAGTGTTAAAGACCTAGCCCGTTCTCCTTCACATAGAACCGCCAGCTTAGAGTTCTTACTCAATCATTTGGGAAATCCGGCTCCAAGAGACTCTCATCAAGAGCAACCAGATCATCAGCCACAAGAAGGACCAAATTCTGAAAATAACAGTGAAGAAGAAGCAAACAACTTGGATAATGGTAATCAAGACCAAGCTCATCATGAAGAAGAATCCACTGGAGGAATGAAGCCAATGGTTAGTCAAGACCATGAGAGTGAAGAAATTAGTGCTCCTCAGCTTAGAAGAAGTACAAGGCTGAAGTATGGACCAGATCATTGGAAACAAACAAGGGTCTATTACAACAGCCAAGCCGTGGCTCATCCTCTCCAAGCGGTTTGTTCTCTTGCCCTCTTGCCATCAGAACACAAAGCATTCTTTGGAAAGATTGATCAACACCAAATTCCGAGCTCCTATGAAGAAGCAAAAGAACACAAAGAATGGTTAGCTGCTGTGGATGCTGAGATAGGGGCAATGGATAAGAATCATACTTGGGATGAAATGGAGCTTCCAAAGGGAAAGAAGGCAGTAAGTTCCAAGTGGGTATTTACAATCAAATATCAATCTAATGGGGAGATTGAGCGGTACAAAGCCAGATTGGTAGCCAGAGGTTTCACCCAGACATATGGAGCTGATTATACTGATACTTTTGCGCCAGTGGCAAAGCTTCACATAGTTAGAGTCATCTTGTCCTTAGCCACAAATCTATCATGGGATCTATGGCAAATGGACGTGAAGAACGCCTTTATTCAAGGAGAATTGGAAGAAGAAGTGTACATGACTCCACCACCCGGATTAGAACACTCAATCAGCCCCGGAAAAGTCCTAAGGTTAAGAAAGGCAATTTATGGTCTAAAGCAATCACCAAGGGCCTGGTATCATAAACTGAGCTTCACTCTTGTTGCTCGAGGATTTAGCAGGTCAGAAGCCGACCATACCTTGTTCACTCACCAGAGCTCCCGTGGGCTTATTGTGGTATTGGTTTATGTGGATGACTTGATCATCTCAGGTAGTGATCAAGTTGGGATTCAAGAACTTGGGAGAGCTTAAGTATTTCCTAGGGATAGAGATATGCCGATCCTCGGAAGGCCTATTTCTATCACAAGGGAAATATTCTCTTGATTTATTGCAGGAAACAAGAAAGCTAGGATCCAAACCAGCTAAGACCCCACTTGAAGATGGCTACAAGGTCAAGAGAAAGGGGGAGAAAGAAGATGATCCACTTGACAAGCCATTTGAACACCCAGCACAATATCGGTGCCTAGTTGGTAAGCTCATCTATTTGACTATTACACGGCCTGACTTATGTTTTGTTGTGAATCAGGTTAGCCAACATATGAAGGAACCAACCGTGCATCATTGGAACATGGTGGAAAGAATATTGAGATACATCAAAGGTTCACCGGGCCAAGGAATTTGGATGGGGAAGAATGGCAACACTGAGATAGTTGGATACTGCGATGCGGACTATGTGGGAGACACTATGGATAGGAAGTCTACAACTGGCTATTGTACTTTCATTGGAGGCAATCTAGTAACTTGGAAGTCTAAGAAGCAGAAGGTTGTGTCATGCTCAAGTGCGGAGTCAGAATATAGAGCAATGAGGAAGCTAACAAATGAATTAGTTTGGTTGAAGGCTCTTCTCAAGGATCTTGACATAGAAACTTCAAGTCCCATCACAATGCATTGTGACAATCAGGCAGCCATTCATATAGCAACCAATCCAGTATTTCACGAGAGGACCAAGCACATTGAGATTGACTGCCACAAAGTTAGAGAGAAGATCATAGAAGGAGTGATACTTCCATGTTACACCAAGAGTGAAGACCAGTTGGCTGACATCTTCACCAAGGCTGCTAGCCTCAAAGTTTGCAACCACATCCATAGCAAACTTGGGTTAGTAGACCTTACTCATCCTTGATAATACTTGTTTGTTCCGGGAAGACCACACTCTTTTTCCCTTACCAAGGTTTTGTCCCACTAGGTTTTCCTTGGTAAGGTTTTTAATGAGGTGGTAGTCCCGGTTCCCAAATTTAGCCTTCAGTCCAACACTCCGGCTAAGTTTGAGAGGGAGTATTAATCAAGCTTATCATCAAGGGAGCTTAGGGAAGATGGTTGGATTTGGGTGTCCGTACAAGTCCGTACGGATCCGTACAAGTCCGTACAAGTCTGTACGGATCCGTACAAGTCCGTACGACCATAGGGAGCCTCCGGAACATTTGAGGAAGCCTTCGAGAGTCTTCTAGAAGCTTGGAAACGTTTGGATCATGCACCAAGCCACTTGAGTGTCCAGGTGCATTGGCACCTTGTCCTTGGTCTTCCTTCTTATCCATTTGGTCAAGGAAGGGGCTGGAAACAGGCTGGCATGGTCAAGGACGCCCAAAGACTATACTCCTATTGGCTGGTTCAAATTAAAGTTAAACCTAGGTTCCCTTGTAATTCTCCTATAAATATGCTATGTATTTCACAAAGATCAATAAGAAATTCTTCTCTAATATTCTACTATGGTGTTTCTTCTAGTTTATCTCAAAATCTCTCATTTATAATCTCTAAAATCTAACACTTTCCTCATTTCTTGATTGTTTTTGGCACTTTGCGTGCCTTTCAAGTTGCCATTGATCATCCTTGCATTCTTTAACTTGACATCCTTTTCCTTCTTTTCGGTTATTTCTCCCCCTCAAGCTTGGTTGGAGGGACTTCCAAAAGACAAGCTTGAAAAACGTAAAAGAGGAACTCCTCCGTATTCCTTAGTTCTTCTCTAGCTTGCGGGTTTAGGGATGAATACATCTATTCATTCCCATATTTCATTTCGAATTACTCCTTTGAAACTTATGGTTCTCATGTGATAGATACACCAATGAGGTTGTGTTCTATCACTCCCAAGTAATTTCCATGGCTCGGCAACTCTTACAACTTCTCGCCAATTTAGCTTGTCATTTAGTACACCGACCATAATCTTGATTCATAACCAGAGAACACTTCAAACCGGTAACTCCCACAACTTCCTTGTGACACCAATCATACTTCTTTACTTCATTTAATCTTCATTTGACCTCTTCATCATCTAATACTTCCTTGTTAGAATATTCACGCTTTCTTCCTCTAAACCTTCATCATGAGATTTAAAATTTTAAAGTACTCAACGTGAGGGATAAAGAAGTTTAAATGAAAGATAGATTGCAAATAAGAGAAACTAAAGAAACAAGATTAAACAATAATTGGTACACTAAGTATATTGGAAAAGGTGAGTGTTTAGAGAGTAGCCCTTTATGCTAAACCGATTAGGATAGTGACTCGTTGTTGAACCATTGTTTTGGTTGGTGGATCTTCTTGAGATTCGACCTCTTCTTCCACCACTCACATTCTTCCATTCCTAAGAAAAACAAAAGGTTAGTGGTTGGGATTTTTCTCTTCATGGCTCTTCACCACAAAGGACTTTTACTCTCATTTGAGAGATCGGATTCTAGCAATGGTCTTTGGAATTATCCACTTATTTTAACAAGAATGGAAAACTTCAAACCAAAGCCTATCCTTTTAAGAAAAAAAAACCAGATGAATCAATGTCATTAATTGTTTTTCATTCATAAGAAAGAAAACTAACTAAGATTCATCCCTTTTATTTTTTGAAAATTTACCAAGGACTTAAGAATTACTGAGGTCCAAGGTTTTTGAAAACTTGGATTTAAAGAACTTGGATTCATCATGCCTTCTCGATTTAACTCCAATGAGTAAATCAGGCCATGGTTCACTTCTTTAATCCCAAAAGAGTTAGGATTCATCATGCCTTATTGATTTTAACTCCAATGAGCAAAATAGGCCATGGTTCACTTATTTTGGTTTCTAAGGGTTTGGATTCACTCAAGGTTCTCCAGCATTCGAGTTTCAACGAGGCTCTCAGCCAACTTTGGATTTGGATCCATCTCGGTTCCATAACTTCGGATTCAACAAGGTTCACTACCCCCTCTTTTTTTCTTTTCTTAAATAGAACAACCAAGGATTCCTTAAAACACTCTTTCCAAACAAACAAGTACAGAAGAGATTGGAATCCAATAAGAATTTTTAAGAAAAATTGATAAATATAACCTAGGACTCAAAAATGTTTGAAAGTAGTCCAAGATTTTCTACCAAAGGATTTGGATTCATTAAGGTTCTCTAGCTTTTGGATTCAACGAGGTTCTCTTCCTTTGGTAATTTGAAAACAAAGAGATTTGGATTCATCATGGCTTTGTGCTTATGCTCATAATAACATAGCTTTACCAAGGTTCTCTTCTCTTTTCAAGACGGGATTTGGATTCAACATGGCTTTATGCTTATACTCATGGGGGCATAGCTTTACCAAAGTTCTTTTCCTTAAAAATGGGACTTGGATTCAACATGGTTTATGCTTATGCTTATAGAAACATAGCTTTACCAAAGTTCTCTTCCCATAAAACAATGGGAATTGGATTCAACATGGCTTTATGCTTATGCTTATGCTTATGGAAACATAGCTTTACCAAAGTTCTCTTCCCATAAAACAAGGATTAGGATTCATCAAGATTTTATACTTAAACTCATAAGAGCAAAGTTTTACCAAGGTTCTCTACCTTTAAAACTTGGATACAACATGATTAATATGCTTCAATCCATAAGAATCATGTAATTTTAATCATGGTTCACTAATTGAAATTGCTTCAAACCACTAAAAAAACTCAAAAACATAAAATACAATGGAGTTACGTATTTCTTCATTCCATAAAAAAGAAAAATACAATCCAAGGTTTAAACTTTGTAAAAATTGTGGTTTGAGCTTTAAAATCAAGAAATGACTTGGAGATGAAAATGGGGCTTAAAAAGGAATAGATGATAGAATGAGGCACCAGCAAATCATGGTTCTAAGTGTATTCATTTCCAAAAAATGGAAGCACAAGACGAATCCATGAATAGGCAATTAAGGTAGCCTTTAATCCCCCTTTTATGTAGTTTTTCACTACAGCCCCCATTTATTTCTCTTCATTGTCACTAGAAACACTAAGTTAACAACTTTCACAACTCAAGAACCAATGGTTTTGAGGAATAACTCTCAGAGTGAAAGAGGCTAACAAAGTGTATGAAAATAAAAGAATAAGAAGAAGGAGACTAAGGACACATTAAGGATCTTAATGCTCTGATACCATGTAAGAATTAGAGAGATTATGCGGAATATAAGAGATTAAACATTAGAGAATAATGTAAATGACATGGAGAATATGAAGGTATGAACTAAGAGAATAAACATGTAAATGAGACTAAGGAGAATAAAAAGAGAGAGATTTCGTGGAGAATAAGAGAATGGGACCCCAAAGGGTCTACCATTTCATTGATAATGAGGCATTACATTTATAGAGAAAAATCTAGGGTTTTCTCTAAGTAAAGACAAAATGCAACAACCAATAGGGCTTAGTCTTGGAGGCTCCTTTTGACCACGTGGATAGGATTGCCAGCCTTGCTCCAGCCTTCCTTGCTTTGACCGGTTGGATAAGGTTGCATTGGGACAGTCCTTTGGCTAGATTCATTGCGAGCTATCCATGTCCTTTTGAGTTTTGCACGATCCCCAAATCCTGTAAATACTTTATCCAGAGTTTTGCACATTCTCATTGTGGTCCCTCTATCATCCCGAGTTTTGCACATCCCGAGTTTTAATTGTAGAAATGATCACACTTTGCATAGAGAATTTAAATGGAGGGAGAGGATAGAAACAACCTAATCCCTTTTCTTGGCTCTTTGCTGATTTGTTGGGTTGAGGAGCACGACTTGTATATGCTCTGATTTTATCTCCTTATTCTCCTCACTTCCAAAAGATAAACCTGCCTTAAGGTGAGTATGATCCATACAACTTAGTTTTTTTCATGGTGATGGGGATACACTAAAGAACAACTAAGACTGCTTTGTGTAGAAGAGGTTTGTGGAGACACATTGAGATCACGCAAAACCCAAAAGAAGACACAAAAGATGAAGAAAATGAGACCAAGACCGAGGAGGAAATCAAATGGTTTCAAGAGGACCAAACGGTTTTGGGTATCTTTCAAAACTCACTAGACCCATCAATCCTAGAGGCATACTCCTATTGTGACACTGCAAAGAACTTTGGGATTCACTAAAGAATGTCTACGAGAACATCTCCAACTTGATACGGGTCTTTGAAGTAAAAAGGGCAATCAACAATCTCAAACAAGAGGATCTAGAATTTACTCAACACTTTGGGAAATTTAGATCTCTTTGGGCTGAATTAGAGATGTTACATCCAAGCACTAACGATTTTTCAATCATTGAAGAAAGGAGAGAACAAGATAAGGTCTTTGGTTTGCTTCTCACACTCAATCCGGCGTTTAACGACCTCATAAAGCATATCTTAAGATCGGAGAAGCTCCCTAGACTTGATGAAGTTTGTGCACAAATTCAAAAAGGAACAAGGGTCCTTTGGTGTCTTTAGTGGTAAACAAGAACTCCCAATGGCCAATAAGGGCAATTACCAACCAAATCAAGGCTACAAAGGCAAGAATAGGAAAACATGTGATCATTGCAAGAAGGATGGTCATACGAAGGAGCATTGCTGGATCCTTCATCCACATCTCAAGCCCAAAGATTGGAATCCGAGGGAATTCAAGCCAAGAAAGTTCCAAGCTCATCAAGCACAAGAACCGCCAAGCTCATCAAACTCAACAAAACAACCTCAAACCGAAAGCTTGAAGCAAGGAGATGAGATAGCCATGGTAACATATACAAATGACGTGGTGCACAAGTCAGACTTAGAAGCACTCATTCGATCCATCGTCGCACTAAAGGAGTCCGGTATCACCTACTTTGCTACTAAACCTACTAAGACTAGTACTTCTCTTGTTATTGATTCTGGAGCTTCTCATCACATGATTAGTAATCCAAATTTGAATAGTAACATTAAAACTGCTAGTGGAAATGTAGTGATTGCTAATGGTGATAGGATACCGGTTAAAGGAATAGGAAGTTTAAAACTATTTGACAAGAATCTCAAGCTTTCTACATGCCATCTTTCACTTTGAATCTTGTATCGGTTAAGAGAGCTACTACTGATCCTGATGCTTATGCTATCTTTGGGCCTAATAGTTTCCATTTTCAGGATATTAAGACCGGAAGGGTTCTTGGAGAAGGAAACACAAAAGGAGACTTATACATCTTTGCACTAAGGATTTTTCAATCATTGAAGAAAGAAGAGAACAAGATAAGGTCTTCGGTTTGCTTCTCACACTCAATTCGGCGTTTAACGACCTCATAAAGCATATCTTAAGATCAGAGAAGCTCCCTAGCCTTGATGAAGATTGTGCACAAATTCAAAAGGAACAAGGGTCCTTTGGTCTCTTTAGTGGAAAACAAGAACTCCCAATGGCTAATAAAGGCAATTACCAACCAAATCATGGCTACAAAGGCAAGAATAAGAAAACATGCGATCATTGTAAGAAATATGGTCATACAAGGGAGGATTGTTGGATCCTTCCTCCACATCTCCAGCCCAAAGATTGGCAACCAAGGGAATTCAAGCCAAGGAAGTTTCAAGCTCATCAAGCACAAGAAGTGCCAAGCTCTTCAACCGCAACAAAATAACCTCAAACTGAAAACTCAAAGCAAGGAGATGAAATGGCCATGGTAGCATACTCGAATGACGTGGTGCGCAAGTCAGACCTAGAGGCACTCATTCGATCCATTGCGGCACTAAAGGAGTCCGGTATCACCTACTTTGCTAGTAAACCTACTAAAACTAGCACTTCTCTTGTTATTGATTCAGGAGCTTCTCATCACATGATTAGTAATCCAAATTTGATTAGTAACATTAAATCTGCTAGTGGGAATGTAGTAATTGCTAATGGTGATAAGATACCGGTTAAAGGGATAGGAAGTTTAAAACTATTTGACAAAGAATCTCAAGCTTTCTACATGCCATCTTTCACTTCGAATCTTGTATCGTTTAAGAGAGCTACTATTGATCTTGATGCTTATGCTATCTTTGGGCTTAATAGTTTCCATTTTCAGGATATTAAGACCATAAGGGTTCTTGGAAAAGGAAACACAAAAGGAGACTTATACATCTTAGAAGATTCTTCAAGCAATCCTACTTTATCAAGTTTTAATTCTTGCTTAACTAGTAGTTCTAATGCAATATAGAAATAATATTGCTTAATACTTCGTTTAATAACTCGGTTTGTGAGTCTTGTATTTTAGGAAAACATTGTAAAACTGTATTTCTTAAGTCATCTACCATATATGAAAAATGTTTTGATTTGGTCCACTCGGATGTATGGACTTCCCAATGTTTATCAAGAGATAATAATAAGTACTTTGTGACATTTATTGATGAAAAGTCGAAATACACTTGGATCACCTTAATGCCATCTAAAGATAGAATATTTGACACTTTCACTAATTTTCAAAACTACATTACTAATCAATTCAAAAAAAATGTTAAGGTACTTCGAATGGATAATAGAAGGGAATATATAAGCCAAAAATTCAAAAAACGCCTAAGCATGGAATAATCCACCAAATGAGCTGCCCATACACACCTCAACAAAATGGTGTAGCTGAAAGAAAGAATATGCATCTCATGGAAGTAGAGCTATGGGATGCATATTTTTTCTTTCAGCTAGAGCTATGAGATTCATATTCTTTCTTTCATCTACACCATTTTTTTTAGGTGTGTATGGGCAGCTCGTTTGGTGGATTATTCCATGCTTAGCTAGGTGTTCTTTGAATTTGGTGCCTGTATATTTCCCTCCATTATTCGTTCGAAGTACCTCAACATTTCTTTTGAATTGATTAGTAATGTAATTATGAAAATTAATGAAAGCGTCAAATACTCTATCTTTAGATGGCATTAAGGTGATCCAAGTGTATTTCGACTTTTTATCAATAAATGTCACAAAGTACTTATTATTATCTCTTGATAAACATGGGGAAGTTCATACATCCGAGTGGACCAAATCAAAACATTTTTCATATATGGCAGAGGACTTGGGAAATACATTTTTACAATGTTTTCCTAAAATACAAGACTCACAAACTGAGTTATTAAACGAAATATTAGGCAATATTATTTCCAAGGCACGCGAGTGAGGGTGTCCCAATCTAGCGTGCCATATTGCATTAGAACTACTAGCTAAGCATGAATTAAAACTTGATAAAGTAGGATTGCTTGAAGAATCTTCTAAGATGTATAAGTCTCCTTTTGCGTTTCCTTCTCCAAGAACCCTTCCGGTCTTAATATCCTGAAAATGGAAACTATTAGGCCCAAAGATAGCATAAGCATCAAGATCGGTAGTAGCTTTCTTAAACGAAACAAGATTCAAAGTGAAAGATGGCAAGTAGAAAGCTTGAGATTCTTTGTTAAATAGTCTTAAACTTCCTATCCCTTTAACCGGTATTTTATCACCATTAGCAATTACTACATTTCCACTAGTAGATTTAATGTTACTAATCAAATTTGGATTACTAATCATGTGATGAGAAGCTCTAAAATCAATAACAAGAAAAGTTCTTGTTTTAGTAGGTTTAGTAGCAAAGTAGGTGATACCGGACTCCTTAATTGCAGCAATGGATCGAATGAGTACCTCTAGGTCTGACTTGCGCAGCACGTCATTCGAGTATGCTACCATTGTAAGAATTAGAGAGATTATGCGGAATACTAAAGGTAGATTAGATGGAGAATATGCTAGATTAAATGTAGAATGGAGAATATGCAAAACTAAACTAAACTAAGAGAATAAACATGAAAATAAACCTAAGGAGACTAAAAGCATGGAGAACTTCATAAACACTAAAAACAATAAGAGAATCTGACCCCAAAGGGTCTAACATTTCATTGATAATGAGGCATTACATTTATAGAAAAAAATCTAGGGTTTTCTCTAAGTAAAGACAAAATGCAACAACAAATATGAATGTTTTAATTCAAACTAGCCAATAAGGGCTTAGTCTTGGAAGCTCCTTTTGACCATGTGGATAAGATTGCCAGCCTTGCTCCAGCTCTACTTGCTTTGACCGGTTGGATAAGGTTGCATTGGACCACTCCTTTGGCTAGATTCATTGCCAGCTATCCATGTCCTTTTGCACCCGAGTTTTGCACGATCCCCAAATCCTGAAAATATTTTATCCCGAGTTTTGCACATTCTTGTTTCTTCATTTTAAGATGTTTGGAGACATTTTGGGGAATCCCATATTTGGCATGGTCCGTACAATCTGTACAATCTGTACAAAATCCGTACGGTCAGGTTGGTTTGGTCTTGTAAGGCCTGGCTTCTCTTCTTGATCAATACTCCCCCTTAAACTTAGCTATAGTGAACTTGAGAATGGAGGCTAAGTTTGGAGTGACCCGTGAGTACCACCTCATTAAAAACCTTATAAGAAAAACCCTTTGGGACAAAACCTTATAAGGGAAAAAGAGTATGGCCGTCATGGATCTAGGGGACCTTTGACCAAGGCCATGAAAAGGTCTTGTAACCTTTGTGAAGAATGTCACCACTTAATCTTCACTTGTTGTAGTCTTGCAAGGATTTGTTGATTTTATTCTTTGGTAATCACTTTGGTCTTCCTCTTGGGTTCACCAATTAATGCTTTGAATGCTCCCCCTCACAATCGGCTTGAGAATAAGGAAAGACGATCTTTTGGGTTTGAAGTTCTTTATGCACATTTCTCCTTGCAAGAAAAATTGACAAACATAGTGTATCAATTTACTCCAATTTTAATGGTAGAAATGATCACACTTTGCATAGAGAATTTAAATGGAGGGGGAGGATAGAAACAACCTAATCTCTTTGGATGGTGGTTTCTTTCTCTTTGTTGTTTTCACCAAGTGAGGTCTTGATGGTTTTGCTCCTAGTTTTTCTTGTGCACCATTCAACTTTTTCTTGGCTCTTTGTTGATTTTTTGGGTTGAGGAGTATCACTTGTATATGCTCTGATTTTATCTCCTTATTCTCCTCACTCCCGAAAGATAAACCAGCCTTAAGATGAGTATGATCCATACAACTTGGTTTTCTTCATGGTGATGGAGATGCCTTAGCTTCGTTTCCAACTCGCATGCCTCCTTGCTTTGTCTCCACCGTTGCCCTTGTTTTTGTGAGCTTGTCTTTGCAAGTGACCCGGTTTTGATCTCTAGTCAAGTGGCCTGTCTTCTAATGGGACAATTTGTCTCCTATGATGCGGTCCCTCTATCAACTCATCCACAAGTGAGAACGAACCTACAACTTGTTTCCAACGGTGTGGCCCCTCTATCAACTTATCCACAAGTGAGTCACCATCTTTTAGTGCGGTACGGTCTAGTCTGAACTCGGCTTTGTTTGCTTGAAGATTCTTACAATACAAATAAATAGTGTATCAAATTCTTTACAAGATAGAAAGAAGAGAATTTGACCACAAAAGAATAATTTGAAATTTACAAAGGATAGATACAACCTTATCTCTTTGGAGTTTGATGTTCTTCCTTTCCTCATTTCTTGATTGTTTTGGCATTTTGTGTGCCTTTACACTTTGCATGTCTTGCAAGTTTCCATTGATCATCCTTTCCTTCTTTGACATCATTTTTCTTTTCCTTTTTCTTTGGCATCCTTCACCTTCTTTCCGGTTCTTTCTCCCCCTCAAGCTTGGTTGGAGGGACTCTGAAGGCAAGCTTGAAAAATGTAAAAGAGGAATACTTCAAACCGGTGCCAAATGAACACTAACTCCCACAGCTTCCTTGTGTCACCAATCATACTTCCTTGCTTCATTTAATCTTCATTTGACCTCTTCATCATCTAATACTTCACCGTTAGAATATTCACGCTTTCCTCCTCTAAACCTTCATCATGATATTTAAAATTTAAAAGTACTCAACGTGAGGGATAAGAAAGCATAGATGAAAGATAGATTGCAAATAAGAGAAACTACAGAAACAAGTTTAAACAATAATTGGTATACTAAGTATATTGGAAAAGATGAGTGTTTAGAGAGTAGCCCTTTATGCTAAACCGGTTAGGATAGTGACTCGTTGTTGAATCATTGTTTTGATTAGTCGATCTTCTTGAGATTCGACCTCTTCTTCCACCACTCACATTCTTTCATTCCTAAGAAAAACAAAAGGTTATTGGTTGGGATTTTTCTCTTCATGGCTCTTCACCACAAAGGACTTTTACTCTCATTTGAGAGATCGGATTCTAGCAATGGTCTTTGGAATTATCCACTTGTTTTAACAAGAATGGAAAACTTCAAACCAAAGCCTATCCTTTTGAGAAAACAAGACCGAATGAATCAATGTCATTAATTGTTTTTCATTCACAAGAAAGAAAACTGACTAAGATTCATCCCTTTTATTTTTGAAAATTTACCAAGGACTTACTAATTACTAGAGGTCCAAGGTTTTTTTTAAACTTGGATTTAAAGAACTTGGATTCATCATGCCTTCTCGATTTAACTACTATGAGTAAATCAGGCTATGGTTCACTTCTTTAATCCCAAAGAGTTCGGATTCATCATGCCTTCTCGACTTTAACTCCAATGAGTAAATCAGGTCATGGTTCACCTTTTTTAACACAAAAGAATTTGGATCCATCATGCCTTCTCAATTTTAACTCCAACGAGCAAAATAGGTCATGGTTCACTTCTTTTGGTTTCTAAGGGTTTCGATTCACTCAAGGTTCTCCGGCATTCAAGTTTCAACAAGGCTCTCATCCAACTTTGGATTTGGATCCATCTCGGTTCCCTAGCTTCGGATTCAACAAAGTTCACTACCCCTTTTTTCTTCTCTTAAATAGAACAAACAAGGATTCCTTAAAACACTCTTTCCAAATAAACATGTACAGAAGAGATTGGAATCCAATAAGAATTTTTAAGAAATATTTAAGAGAAAAAAAACCTAGGACTCAAAAATATTTGAAAGTAGTCCAAGATTTTTCTACCAAAGGATTCAGATTCATCAAGGTTCTCTTCTTTTGGTAATCTGAAAACAAAGAGATTTGGATTCATCAAGGCTTTGTGTTTATGCTCATAAAATGACCTTAATGCTCTGATACCATGTAAGAATTAGAGTGATTATGCGGCATACTAAAGGTAGATTAGATGGAGAATAGGCTAGATTAAATGTAGAATGGAGAATATGCAAAACTAAACTAAACTAAACTAAGAGAATAAGCATGAAAATAAAACCTAAGGAGACTAAAAGCATGGAGAACTTCATAATCACTAAAGAGAATAAGAGTTGACCATCTGGATAGGATTGCCTTCCTTGCTCCACCCCTCCTTTCTTTGACCGGTTGGATAAGGTTGCATTGGGATACTCCTTTGGCTAGATTCATTGCGAGCTATCCATGTCCTTTTGCACCCGAGTTTTGCACGATCCCCAAATTCTGAAAATACTTTATCCCGAGTTTTGTACATTCTTGTTTCTTCATTTTAGGATGTTTGGAGACATTTTGGAGAATCCCGGATTTGGTACGGTCCATACAATCCGTACAAAATCAATATGGTAAGGTTGGTTTAGTTTTGCAAAGCCTGGCTGGTCTTCTTGATCAATAACCATGGCCATCTCATCTCCTTGCTTCAAGCTTTCGGTTTGAGGTTGTTTTGTTGAGTGTGATGTGCTAAAACACTTCTTGTGCTTGATGAGCTTGGAACTTTCTTGGCTTGTATCCCCTTGGATGCCAATCTTTGGGCGTAAGATGCGGATGAAGGATCCAACAATATGCCTTTGTATGACCATCCATCTTGCAATGATCATATGTTTTCCTATTCTTGATTTGGTTGGTAATTGCCCTTATTGGCCATTGGGGTTCTTGTTTTCCACTGAAGCGACCAAAGGACCCTTGTTCCTTTTGAATTTGTGCACAAACTTCATCAAAGCTAGGGAGCTTTTCCGATCTTAAGATATGTTTTATGAGGTCGTTAAACGCTGGATTGAGTGTGAGAAGCAAACCAAAGACCTTATCTTATTCTCTTCTTTCTTCAATGATTGAAAACCCTTAGTGCTTAGACATAACATCTCTAATTCAGCCCAAAGAGATCTAAATTTCCCAAAGTGTTGAGTAAATTCAAGATCCTCTTGATTGAGATTGTTGATTGCCCTTTTTACTTCAAAGACCCGGGCTAAGTTGGAAACGTTCCCGTAAACATTCTTTAATGTATCCCAAAGCTCCTTTGTCGTAGCACAATAGGAGTATGCCTCTAGGATTGATGGGTCTAGTGAGTTTTGAAGGAGACCCAAAACCGGTTCTAGTGAGTTTTGAAGGAGACCCAAAACCGTTTAGTCTTCTTGAAACCATTTGATTTCCTCCTCGGTCTTGGTCTCATTTTCTTCATCTTGTGTATCTTCTTTTGGGTTTTGCGTGATCTCAATGTGTCTCCACAAACCTCTTCCACACAGAGCAATCTTAGTTGTTCTTGCCCACAACAAGTAATTTATCCCTTTGAGTGTAAACGGAATGATCATAGTTTTTAGATTTTCCATGATTTTCTTGGTATTTAATCACAAAGCTAGCAACTTTCTCAACTCAGCCCCAATGGATTTGAGTCATTTCTCTCAGAGAGAAATGAGGCTAGCAACGTGAAAGGAAGAAAATGAAGTGAAAATCACAAAGCTAGCAACTTTATCAACTCAGCACCAATGGATTTGAGGAATTTCTCTTAGAGAGAAATGAAGCTAGCAACGTGAGAAGGAAGAAAATAAAGAAGAAAAACGTGGAGAATGAGTAGAAATGACAAGAACTGATGATGAAATGATGGAGAAATGATGGAGATGATGGAGAATAACCAAGAATAAAGCGGAATAGATAGGAGCAAGATTAATGCTTTGATACCATGTTAGATTTTAGAGATTATAAATGAGAGATTTCGAGATAAACTAGAAGGAACACCATAGTAGAATATTAAAGAAGAATTTTTTATTGATCTTTGAGAATTAAATAGCATATTTATAGGAAAAATACAAGGGAACCTAGGGTTAACTTTATTTTGAACTATCCAATGGGAGATCAGCCTTTGGAGCGCCCTTGACCATGCCAGCTTGCCCTTGATGTTCCAGCCTCTTCCTTGACCAAATAGATAAGAAGGAAGGCCAAGGACTAGGCGCCAATGCACCTAGATGCTCAAGTGGCTTGGTGCATGATCCAAACGTTGCCAAACTTCTAGAAGAATCTCAAAGGCTTCCTCAAATGTTCCAGAGGCTCCCTAAGGTCGTACGGTCTTGTACGGCCTTGTACAGATACGTACAAACTTATACGGACACCCAAAGCTAACCATCTTCCCTAAGCTCCCTTGATGATAAGCTTGTTTAATACAATACACACCTCAACAAAATGGTGTAGCTAAAAGAAAGAATAGGCATCTCATGGAAATAGCTAGAGCTATGATGTTCCATTCCAACCTGCCAAGAAACTTCTGGGGAGATGCAGTTCATGACGGCTTGCTATCTTATCAACCGAATTCCAACAAGAGTCCTAAAGGACGTCTCTCCCTTTGAAGTTTTAAATCACAATAAACCCTTTATCAATCACTTACGAGTTCTTGGGTGTTTGTGTTTTGTATTTGTCCCAGGTACTCAGAGGGACAAACTAGAAGCCAAAAGCACAATATGTGTATTCATAGGCTATTCTACTACTCAAAAGGGGTATAAGTGCTATGACCCCATCCGGAAGTGTACCATGGTTTCAAGAGACGTGAAGTTCAATGAAAACCAAGGGTACTTTGACAAGAAGCAAAATTGGGATAGTGTTAAAGACCTAGCACGTTCTCCTTCAGATAGTGCCACCATCGTAGAGTTCTTACTCAATCATCTGGGAAATCATGCTCCAAGGGACTCTCATCAAGAGCAACCACAAGAAGGACCAAATTCTGAAAATACCAATGAAGAATGAGCAAACAACTTGGATAATGGTAATCAAGACCAAGCTCATCATGAAGAAGAAGAAGTGGGAGGAATGGAACCAATGGTTAGTCAAGGCTATGAGAGTGAAGAAATCAGTGCTCCTCAGCTTAGAAGAAGTACAAGGCTGAAGTATGGACCATATCATTGGAAACAAACAAGGGTCTATTACAACAGCCAAGTCGTGGCTCATCCTCTCCAAGTGGTTTGTTCTCTTGCCTTTTGCCATCAGAACACCAAGCATTCCTTGGGAAGATTGATCAACACCAAATTCCGAGCTCCTATGAAGAAGCAAAAGAACACAAAGAATGGTTAGATGCTGTGAATGCTGAGATAGGAGCAATGGATAAGAATCATATTTGGGATGAAACTGAGCTTCCAAAGGGAAAGAATGCAGTAAGTTCCAAGTGGGTAAATACAATCAAATATCAATCTAATGGGGAGATTGAGCGGTACAAAGCCAGATTGGTAGCCAGAGGTTTCACCCAGACATATGGAGCTGATTATACCGATACTTTTGCGCCAGTGGCAAAGCTTCACATAGTAAGGGTCATCTTGTTCTTAGCCATAAATCTATCATGGGATCTATAGCAAATGGACGTTAAGAACGCCTTTCTTCAAGGAGAATTGGAAGAAGAAGTGTACATGACGCCACCACAGCACTCAATCAGCCCCGGAAAAGTCCTAAGGTTAAGAAAGGCAATTTATGGCCTAAAGCAATCACCAAGGGCCTGGTATCATAAACTGAGCTTCACTCTTGTTGCTCGAGGATTTAGCCAGTCAGAAGCTGACCATACCTTGTTCACCCACCAGAGCTCCCATGGGCTTATTGTGGTATTGGATTATATGGATGACTTGATCATCTCAGGTAGTGATCAAGTTGGGATTCAAGAAACCAAATCCTTCTTTAAATCTGTTTTTGATATTAAAGACTTGTGAGAACTCAAGTATTTCCTAGGGATAGAGATATGTCGATCCTCGGAAGGCCTATTTCTATCACAAAGGAAATATTCTCTTGATTTATTGTAGGAGATATGAAAGCTAGGATCCAAACCAGCTAAGCCCCCACTTGAAGATGGATATAAGGTCAAGAGAAAGGGGGAGAAAGAAGATGATCCGCTTTACAAGCCATTTGAAGACCCAGGACAATATCGACGTCTAGTTGGTAAGCTCATCTACTTGACTATTACACGGCCTGACTTATGTTTTGCTGTGAATCAGGTTAGCCAACATATGTAGGAACCAACTGTGCATCATTGGAACATGGTGGAAAGAATATTGAGATACATCAAAGGATCACCAGGCCAAGGAATCTGGATGGGGAAGAATGGCAACACTGAGATAGTTGGATACTGCGATGCGGACTATGCCGGAGACACTATGGATAGGAAGTCCACAACTGGCTACTGTACTTTCATTGGAGGCAATCTAGTGACCTGGAAGTCTAAAGCAGAAGGTTGTGTCATGCTCGAGTGCGGAGTCAGAATATAGAGCAATGAGGAAGCTGACAAATAAATTAGTTTGGTTGAAAGCACTTCTCAAAGATCTCGGAATAGAAACTTCAATTCCTATCACGATGCATTGTGACAAGCAGGCAGCCATTCATATAGCAACCAATCCAGTATTTCACGAGAGGACCAAGCACATTAAGATCGACTGCCACAAGGTTAGAGAGAAGATCATAGAAGGACTGATACTTCCATGCTACACCAAGAGTGAAGACTAGTTGGCTGACATCTTCACCAAGGCTGCTAGCCTCAAAGTTTGCAACCACATCCACAGCAAACTTGGGTTAGTAGACCTTACTCATCCTTTATAATACTTGCCTATCCCGGGAAGACCACACTCTTTTTCCCTTACCAAGGTTTTGTCCCACTGGGTTGGTTTTTAATGAGGTGGTAGTCCCGGTTCGCAAACTTAGCCTTCTTTCCGACACTCCGGCTAAGTTTGAAGGGGAGTATTAATCAAGCTTATCATCAAGGGAGATTAAGGAAGATGGTTGGATTTGGGTGTCTGTACAAGTCCGTACGGATCTGTACAAGTCTGTACAAGTCCGTACGGATTTGTACAAGATCGTACGACCTAAGGGAGCCTCCGGAATGTTTGAGGAAGTCTTCGAGAGTGTTCGAGAAGCTTGGCAACGTTTGGATCATGCACCAAGTCACTAGAGAGTCCAGGTGCATTAGCGCCTTGTCCTTGGTCTTCCTTCTCATCCATTCGGTCAAAGAAAGGCTGGAACCAAGCTGGCATGGTCAAGGGCGCTCCAAACACTAGACTCCCATTGGATGGTTCAAATAAAAATTTAAACCTAGGTTCCCTTGTAATCCTTCTATAAATATGCTATGTAATTCACAAAGATCAATAAGTAATTCTTCTCTAATATTCTACTATGGTGTTCCTTTTAGTTTATCTCGAAATCTCTCATTTATAATCTCTAAAATCTAACACACTTGTATGTCCATTTATTTAAATCCTTTAGCATAACTACTTCTTACTTCTGGATCAACATTCAGCCCACCTTAGAGTGCAATTTTCGTCAAAAAGAAGAGGAAAATCAAGTCAAATGCATTTAAAAGTTAAAACTCAAGACTTCATGCATGGACAGCAGTTATTTTTGTTGTAGTTTCCGATTTTCTTTAGTGCTTTGTCTTCTAAACTCTCTTCTTCTTTTCTTTTTATATTCTAGACGAATTTCACTTGTAAGGCACTCAAGTTTTTAATCAAAAATATCTTTTCTAAATTTGAGTCTTGTTGGTGTGTCATTACTATTCAATTCACCATTTTCACCTCCATATTCGTTCATCAATGTCCATAAAAATTTATCTATCAATCCTTACTTCTAAGTGACGATCCAGTGGTATCAGAGTTGTGTTTAGAAGTTAAGTATCTTCGTTCTTGTTTCGTTTGTCAAATCTGTCTAAAACCACTCAGATCCTGTCATTCAGTGTCTCGACTATTAGATTAGCTTTTGAATCATGGATTTCTAAGTTGTTTCACCTTAGTTATTGTTGTTTGAATCTGACTCTACAAATAAAAATCATTTTAGCGAATTGTTTTCTGAAAATTGACTTCTTATCTTCTGGAAAAAATTTTGGTGTGTTCTAAGAATTTTGAAGTAATTTAGGAACGTTTCAAGGACTGGTGACTAGTGTTTTTTTTTTTGAGTTAGATTGTCAGAAACAATGGCTAATGATGATGAAGTATCTATTGACAACAACCACAAGCTTCTGTTCGAAGCCACGATGGCCAAAATGGAACAAATGATGACTACCAGATTTGAATCTATGCATAATTCCCTTCGCAAGGAGATTGGAAAACTACCCGATCATGGAAGTGGCTCACAACAGAGGAGAAGTTGATCTAGACAACCAACAGAACTTCCAAGACACTCCCATGATGAAGAAGCTGAAGAATACTACAACAACAATCGAAGTAGCGCTTCACACAACAGCAGAAGAAGACAAAGACATATACCAGAGGGAAGAGCTAGACAACCCGACAACATTGGTTTCAAGATCAAGATTCCACCTTTCCATGGGAAGAATGATCCGGATGCATATTTGGAATGGGAGAAGAAGATCAAGTTAGTCTTCGATTGCGAGCACTATACCGAGATCAACCGTGTTCGTGTGGCTTCAACAGAATTCTATGACTATGCACTTAGTTGGTGGGATCAACTTGTGACCTCAATATGAAGAAACCAAGAGTATCTTGTTGAGTCATGGACTGAGATGAAGAGCATCATGAGAACAATATTTGTTCCAAGTCATTACCACCAAGATCTACACAACAAATTAATGAAATTGTCTCAAAGGAACCGGTCTGTAGAAGACTGCTATCAAGAAATGGAGACCTTGATGATTAGAGCAGATTTAAAGGAAAATAGTGAAGCTACTATGTCTCGATTTTTGGGTGGTCTGAACCGAGAGATACAAGACAGACTTGAGTTGCAACATTACGTGGATCTAGATGAGATGTTTTACAAAGCCATTCTGGTCGAACAACAAGTGAAGAGGAAAAGAGCCTCAAGACCAAGTTTTGGTGCTGGAAACAACTATCCAAAGCCTAATTACTCTCGGGACGATAGACTTGGAAGCATCAAATCTATCTCTACACCAAAACCAGAGATGAAAGCCACTACTAGCCAGGTAATCAGAGATAAAATTGAGACTAAGACTAGTAATGTTCAATGTTTTAAATGTCAGGACAGAGGAAATTACGCAAACGAGTGTTCAAACATGAGGATCATGATTCTTAAAGACAATGGTGAATATGAGTTAGAGGAAGAGCCATCAGACTTTGGAGCACAAATAGAGAAGCATGAAGAACTACCTGTATCTAGAGAGTTTTTTGTTGCAAGAAGGTAGCTGTATCAACGTTGCCAGTGAAACAATGGTCAAGAAGCTAGGGTTAAAGGAGCACAAACACCTAAAACCGTATGATCTTCAATGGCTAAATGAAAATGGAGAAATAAGGGTCATAAACCAAGTCGTTGTACCACTCTCAATAGGTCAGTACGAAGATAACATTTTATGTGATGTTTTACCTATGGAAGCAGGTCATATTCTTCTAGGGAGGCCATGGCAGTCAGATCGAAAGGTGACACATGATGGGTTCATAAACTGCCATTCTTTTGAGTTCAAAGGCAAGAAAACGATCTTAGTTCCTATGACTCCACAAGAGGTAAGACACGATCAAATCCACCTTAACAGTAAGCAAGAACACGTGAGTAAGTCATCAAACTTTTATGTTGGCAATAAAGCTATAAAACAAGCTTAGAATTCTAAACAACCAATGCTAATGTTTGTGTTCAAAGACGCTTTTACGAGTTTAACTAACCTTACACCGGTGTTAGCGAGTGAGATAGAGACTCTTTTGCAGGATTTTGATGATGTGTTTGTAGAGGAAAGCTCTCAAGGACTACCACCAGTCTGTGGGATAGAACATCAAATAGACTTTGTTCTCGGAGCTTCTCTTTTAAACAGACATGCATACCATACCAACCCCGTAGAGACCAAAGAGTTGCAAAGGCAAGTCGATGAGCTAATGGAGAAGGGGCACATTCGTGAGAGTATGAGCCCTTGTGTTCCTGTCTTGTTGGTACCAAAGAAGGATGGTACTTGTGCGCATGTGTGTTGATTGTAGAGCAATCAACCAAATCATGGTGAAGTATCAACACCCTAGACTTGATGATATGCTTGATGAATTGTATGGCTATAATGTATTTTCTAAAATTGATCTTAAAAGTGGTTATCATCAAATTAGAATGAAAGAGGGATATGAATGGAAAACAGCCTTTAAAACGAAACATGGTTTATATGAATGGTTAGTGATGCCCTTCTGGTTGACAAACGCACCTAGTAGATTTATGAGTTATGAACCATGTTCTTAAGGTGTTTATTGGCATATTCGTTGTGGTTTATTTTGATGATATTCTGATATACAGCAAAAACCTTGAAGAGCATGCTAAACACTTGAAATCGGTTGTAGAGGTGCTTAGGAAAGAAAGGCTTTTTGCTAACATGAGTAAATGCACTTTCTACAGATAATGTGGTGTTTCTAGATTTTGTTGTAATTGCAGATGGAGTTAAAGTCGATGAAGAAAAGTTGAAAGCAATCAAAGAGTGGCCAAGTCCGAAAAGCATAGGAGAAGTTAGAAGCTTCCATGGACTTGCTGGATTTTATAGAAGATTTGTCAAGAACTTTAGCACCTTAGCCACACCACTTACAAAAGTAATCAAGAAAGATGTGGGATTCAAGTGGGGAGAACCGCAAGTACAAGCATTCCAAACACTTAAAGAGAAGCTTTCTAATGCCCTTCTTCTAATTTTACCTAACTTTCTTAAAACTTTTGAAATCGAATGTGATGCTTCTGGTGTTGGGATTGGAGCTGTTTTGATGCAGGAAAATATGCCTATTGCATATTTTAGTGAGAAGCTTGGATGAGCAACATTGAATTATCTGACATATGACAAAGAGCTATATGCATTGGTCCGAGCTTTACAAACATGGCAGCACTACTTATTGCCCAAGGAGTTCGTTATTCACACTAATCATGAGTCTTTTAACCATTTGAAAGGCCAACAAAAACTCAATAAGAGGCATGCTAGGTGGATCAAATTCATAGAGACATTCCCATATGGCATAAGGTATAAACAAGGTAAGGATAATATTGTTGCTGATGCATTATCCCGAAGGTACACTATACTCTCTACTCTTGATGCCAAACTTTTGGGTTTTGAACAGCTCAAGGACCTATATGAAACTGATTCTGATTTTCCAAAAGTCTATAAAGCTTGTGAAAAGTTTGGTTCTGGACATTACTTTAGGCAAGATGGATTTTTGTTATATGATAATCGCTTGTGTATGCCTAATTGTTATATGCGAGATTTGCTTATAAGAGAAGCACATGGAGGAGGCTTAATAGGACATTTCGGGATAGCCAAAACTCTTAAGGTTATGCAAGACCATTTTCAGTGGCCACACATGAAGAGGGATGTTGAGAGGACTTGTATTCGATGTGTTACATGCAAACAAGCTAAGTCCAAGGTTCAGCCTTACGGTTTGTACACTCCTTTACCTATTCCTACTCATCCTTGGACTGATATATCTATGGATTTCGTGTTAGGATTGCCTAGAACTTAGAATGGAAAGGATTCTATCTTTGTTGTAGTAGATAGGTTCTCTAAGATGGCTCATTTCATTGCCTGCAACAAAACTGATGATGCATCCTAGGTAGTTGAGTTATTCTTTAGAGAAATTGTTAGATTACATGGAATGCCTAGGACTATAGTTTCTGATAGAGATACCAAGTTTTTGAGTTATTTTTGGAAGATATTGTGGAATAAACTTGGAACTAAATTAGTAATTTCAACTACTTGTCACCTATAATCTGATGGGCAAACTGAAGTAGTTAATAGAACATTGTCCACATTGTTGAGAGCTTTAGTTAAAAAGAATTTAAAAACTTGGGAAACATGTTTACCACATGTAGAGTTTTCACATAACCATGTGGTGCATTCAACTTCTAAGTACTCTCCATTTCAAATTGTCTATGGTTTTTGTTAGATTATAAACGAGAGATTTTGAGATAAACTAGAAGGAACACCATAGTAGAATATTAGAGAAGAATTTCTTATTGATCTTTGTGAATTACATAGCATATTTATAGGAGAATTACAAGGGAACCTAGGTTTAACTTTAATTTGAACCAGCCAATAGGAGTGTAGTCTTTGGGCGTCCTTGACCATGCCAGCCTGGTTCCAGCCCCTTCCTTGACCAAATGGATAAGAAGGAAAACCAAGGACAAGGTGCCAATGCACCTGGACACTCAAGTGGCTTGGTGCATGATCTGAACGTTGTCAAGCTTCTAGAAGACTCTCGAAGGCTTTCTTAAATGTTCTGGAGGCTCCCTAAGGTCGTACGGTCTTGTACGGCCTTGTACGGATCCATACAGACTTGTACGAACACCCAAATCCAACCATCTTCCCTAAGCTCCCTTGATGATAAGCTTGATTAATAATCCCCCTCAAACTTAGCCAGAGTGTTGGAATGAAGGCTAAGTTTGGGAACCGGGACTACCACCTCATTAAAAACCTTACCAAGGAAAACCCAGTGGGACAAAACCTTGGTAAGGGAAAAAGAGTGTGGTCTTCCGGGAATAGGCAAGTATTATCAAGAATGAGTAAGGTCGACTAACCCAAGTTTGTTGTGGATGTGGTTGAAAACTTTGAGGCTAGCAGCTTTGGTGAAGATGTCAGCCAACTGGTCTTCACTCTTGGTGTAACATGGAAGTATTACTCCTTTTATGATCTTCTCTCTAACTTTGTGGCAGTCGACCTTAATGTGCTTGGTCCTCTCGTGAAATACTGGATTGGTTGCTATATGAATGGCTGTCTGATTGTCACAATGCATTGTGATGGGACTTAAAGTTTCTACGCCAAGATCCTTGAGAAGAGCCTTCAACCAAACTAATTCATTTGTCAGCTTCCTCATTGCTCTATATTCTGACTCCGCACTTGAGCATGACACAACCTTCTGCTTCTTAGACTTCCAAGTTACTAGATTGCCTCCAATGCAAGTACAGTAGCCAGTTGTAGACTTCCTATCCATAGTGTCTCCCGCATAGTCCGCATCGCAGTATCCAACTATCTCAATGTTGCAATTCTCCCCATCAAGATTCCTTGGCCCGGTGATCCTTTGATGTATCTCAATATTCTTTCCACCATCTTCCAATGATGCACGGTTGGTTCCTTCATATGTTGGCTAACCTAATTCACAGGAAAACATAAGTTAGGCCGTGTAATAGTCAAGTAGAGAGCTTACCAACTAGGCGCCGATATTGTGTTGGGTCTTCAAATGGCTTGTCAAGCGGATCATCTTCTTTCTCCCCCTTTCTCTTGACCTTGTAGCCAGCTTCAAGTGGGGTCGAAGCTGGTTTGGATCCTAGCTTTCCTGTCTCCTGCAATAAATCAAGAGAATATTTCCTTTGTGATAGAAATAGGCCTTCCGAGGATCGGTATATCTCTATCCCTAGGAAATACTTAAGCTTTCCCAAGTCCTTGATATCAAAAACAGACTTAAGGAAGGATTTGGTTTCTTCAATCCCAACTTGATCACTACCTGAGATGATCAAGTCATCCACATAAACCAATACCACGATAAGCCCACGGGAGCTATGGTGAGTGAACAAGGTATGGTCGGCTTCTGACCGGTTAAATCCTCGAGCAACAAGAGTGAAGCTCATTTTATGATACCAGGCCCTTGGTGATTGTTTTAGACCATAAATTGCCTTTCTTAACCTTAGGACTTTTCCGGGGCTGATTGAGTGTTCAAATCCGGGTGGTGGAGTCATGTACACTTCTTCTTCCAATTCTCCTTGAAGAAAGGTGTTCTTCACGTCCATTTGCCATAGATCCCATGATAGATTTGTGGCTAAGGACAAGATGACCCTAACTGTGTGAAGCTTTGCCACTGGCGCAAAAGTATCAGTATAATCAGTTCCATATGTCTGGGTGAAACCTCTGGGTACCAATGTGGCTTTGTACCGCTTAATCTCCCCATTAGATTGATATTTGATTGTAAATACCCACTTGGAACTTACTGCATTCTTTCCCTTTGGAAGCTCAGTTTCATCCCAAGTATGATTCTTATCCATTGCCCCTATCCCAGCATCCACAGCAGCTAACCATTCTTTGTGTTCTTTTGTTTCTTCATAGGAGCTTGAAATTTGTTGTTGATCAATCTTTCCAAGGAATGCTTGGTGTTCTGATTGCAAGAGGGCAAGAGAACAAACCGCTTGGAGGATGAGCCACGGCTTGGCTGTTGTAATAGACCCTTGTTTGTTTCCAATGATCTGGTCCATACTTCAGCCTTGTACTTCTTCTAAGCTGAGGAGCACTAATTCTTCACTCTCATGGTCTTGACTAACCATTGGCTCCATTCCTCCCATTTCTTCTTCTTCATGATGAGCTTGGTCTTGATTACCATTATCCAAGTTGTTTGCTTCTTCTTCACAGTTATTTTCAGAATTTGGTCCTTCTTGTGGTTCATGATCTGGTTGCTCTTGATAAGAGTCTCTTGAAGCCAGATTTCCCAGATGATTGAGTAAGAACTCTAAGCTGGCGGTTCTATCTAAAGGAGAACGGGCTAGGTCTTTAACACTATCCCAATTTTTTCTCTTATCATAGTACCCTTGGTTTTCTATAAACTTCACGTCTCTTGAAACCAGGGTACACTTCCGGATGGGGTCATAGCACTTATACCCCTTTTTGAGTGGTAGAATAGCCTATGAATACACATTTTGTGCTTTTGGCTTCTAGTTTGTCCCTATGAGTACCTAGGACAAATACAAAACACAAACACCCAAGAACTCGTAAGTGATTGATATAAGGTTTATTGTGATTTAAATCTTCAAAGGGAGAGACATCCTTTAGGACTCTTATTGGAATTCGGTTAATAAGATAACAAGCCATCATGACTGCATCTCCCCAGAAGTTTTTTGGCAAGTTGGAATGGAACATCATAGCTCTAGCTACTTCCATGAGATGCCTATTCTTTCTTTCAGCTACACCATTTTGTTGAGCTGTGTATAGGCAGCTCGTTTGGTGGATTATTCCATGATTAGCTAGGTGTTCTTTGAATATATGGCTTGTATATTCCCCTCCATTATCCGTTCGAAGTACCTTAACATTTGTTTTGAATTGATTAGTAATGTAGTTCTAAAAATTAATGAAAGCTTCAAATACTCTATCTTTAGATCGCATTAAGGTGATCCAAGTGTATTTCAACTTTTCATCAATAAATGTCACAAAGTACTTATTATTATCTCTTGATAAACATGGGGAAGTCCATACATCCGAGTGGACCAAATCAAAACATTTTTCATATATGGTAGAGGACTTAGGAAATACACTTTTACAATGTTTTCCTAAAATACAAGACTCACAAACCGAGTTATTAAACGAAATATTAGGCAATATTATTTCCAAGGCACATGAGTGAAGATGTCCCAATCTAGTGTGCCATATTGCATTAGAACTACTAGCTAAGCATGAATTAAAACTTGATAAAGTAGGATTGCTTGAAGAATCTTCTAAGATGTATAAGTCTCCTTTTGTGTTTCCTTCTCTAAGAACCCATCCGGTCTTAATATCCTGAAAATGGAAACTATTAGGCCCAAAGATAGCATAAGCATCAAGATCAGTAGTAGCTCTCTTAACCGATACAAGATTCGAAGTGAAAGATGGCATGTAGAAAGCTTGAGATTATTTGTCAAATAGTTTTAAACTTCCTATTCCTTTAACCGGTATCCTATCACCATTAGCAATCACTACATTTCCACTAGCAGTTTTAATGTTACTAATCAAATTTGGATTACTAATCATGTGATGTGAAACTCCATAATCAATAACAAGAGAAGTACTAGTCTTAGTAGGTTTAGTAGCAAAGTAGGTGATACCGGACTCCTTTAGTGCGACGATGGATCGAATGAGTGCTTTTAAGTCTGACTTGCGCACCACATCATTTGAATATGCTACCATGGCCATCTCATCTCCTTGCTTCAAGCTTTTGGTTTGAGGTTGTTTTGTTGAGTTTGATGAGCTTGGCGCTTCTTGTGTTTGATGAGCTTGGAAATTTCTTGGCCTTAATTCCCTTGGATGCCAATCTTTTGGCTTGAGATGTGGATGAAGGATCCAACAATCCTCCTTTGTATGACCATCCTTCTTGCAATGATCACATGTTTTCCTATTCTTGCCTTTGTAGCCTTGATTTGGTTGGTAATCGCCCTTATTGGCCATTGGGAGTTCTTATTTACCACTAAAGAGACCAAAAGAACCTTGTTCCTTTTGAAATTGTGCAAAAACTTCATCAAGTCTATGGAGCTTCTCCGATCTTAAGATATGCTTTATGAGGTCGTTAAACGCCGAAATGAGTGTGAGAAGCAAACCAAAGACCTTATCTTGTTATCTTCTTTCTTCAATGATTGAAAAATCCTTAGTACTTGGACGTAACATCTCTAATTCAGCCCAAAGAGATCTAAATTTCCCAAAGTGTTGAGTAATTTCTAGATCCTCTTGATTGAGATTGTTGATTGCCCTTGTTAATGGAGATATTCCTATAGACATTCTTTAGTGTATCCCAAAGCTCATTTGCGGTGTCACAATAGGAGTATGCCTCTAGGATTGATGGGTCTAGTGAGTTTTGAAGGAGACCCAAAACTGTTTGGTCTTCTTGAAACCATTTGATTTCCTCCTCAGTTTTGGTCTCATTTTCTTCATCTTTTGTGTCTTCTTTAGGGTTTTGTGTGATCTCAATGTGTCTCCATAAACCTCTTCCACACAAAGCAATCTTAGTTGTTCTTGCCCACAACAAGTAATTGATCCCTTTGAGTGTAACCGGAATGATCATGGTTTTTAGATTTTCCATGATTTTTTTGGTGTTTAATCACAAAGCTAGCAACATTCTCAACTCAGCACCAATAGATTTGAGGAATTTCTCTCAGAGAGAAATAAGGCTAGCAACGTGAAAAGAAGAAAATGATGTGAAAATCAAAAAGCTAGCAACTTTCTCAACTCAGCACCAATGGATCTGACGAATTTCTCTCAGAGAGAAATGAAGCTAGCAGCGTGAGAAGGAAGAAAATAAAGAAGAAAAACGTGGAGAATGAGTAGAAATGACAAGAACTGATGGAGAAATGATGGAGAAATGATGGAGAATGATAAAGAATGATGGAGAATAACCAAGAATAAAGCAGAATAGATAGGAGCAAGATCAATGCTCTGATACCATGTTAGATTTTAGAGATTAGAAATGAGAGATTTTGAGATGAACTAGAAGGAACACCATAATAGAATATTAGAGAAGAATTTCTTATTGATCTTTGTGAATTACATAGCATATTTATAGGAGAATTACAAGGAAACTTACGTTTAACTTTAATTTGAACCAGACAACAGGAGTGTAGTCTTTGGGCGTCTTTGACCATGCCAGCCTGGTTCCAGCCCCTTCCTTTACCAAATGGATAAGAAGGAAGACCAAGGACAAGGTGCCAATGCACCTGAACACTCAAGTGGCTTGGTGCATGATCTGAACGTTGCCAAGCTTCTAGAAGACTCTCGAAGGCTTTCTCAAATGTTCTGGAGGCTCCCTTAGGTCCTACGATCTTGTACGGTCTTGTACGGCCTTGTACGGAACCGTACAGACTTGTACGGACTTGTACGGACACCCAAATCCAACCATCTTCCCTAAGCTCCCTTAATGATAAGCTTGATTTAATAGTTTTAACCCCTTGTCTTCTTTAGATCTAACCGCTTTACCTTTGAGTGAAAGAATTAGTGTTGATGGGGAGAAAAAGGCTGAGAATGTAAAAAAGATTCTTGAAGCAGCTAGGAAAAACATTGAAGAGAAAACCAAACAATATGCTAAGAATGCAAACATGGGCAGACATGAAATGATCTTTGAAGTAGGAGATCTCGTATGGATCCACTTGAGGAAAGAAAGATTTCCAGCTGAGAGGAAGTCCAAACTAATGCCAAGAATTGATGGCCCTTTCAAGATCACTAAGAGGATTAGCAACATTGCCTACCAGCTTAATATTCAAGGTAAGTACAATGTGAGCTCAAGTTTCAATGTGTCTGATTTAGTTTCTTTTGTGGCAGATCAAATAGATTTGAGGTCAAATCCTTCTCAAGAAATGGGGGATGATGTGAGAATGGATAACATTGATGCCATGGAGCATGAGGCTAAGGACAATCAAGAAGAGGAAAAACTTGTAGCAGAGGATGTTCTCATTGTACCAGCTGGTCCAATGAACGGATCAAGGACCAAAATGTTCAACCAAGCTATAGGAGGACTACTCAATCAAATAAAGATTCAAGATCGTACACATCAAGGTATTCTGATGTTGATCCACGCTAATTGATTTAAATGAATGGGAAAAGTGTTTATCTTATTACTCTTTTTCCCTTGATGAGTTTTTGTCTCAATGGGTTTTTCTCATCAAGGATTCTAATGAGGCTTAAGATGATCACTTGTATGTCCATTTATTTAAATCTTTTAGCATAACTATTTCTTACTTTTGGATCAACATTCAGCCCACCTTAGAGTGCAATTTTCGTCAAAAAGAAGAGGGAAATCAAGTCTAATGCATTTAAAAGTTCAAACTCAAGACTTCATGCATGGACAGCATTTATTTTTGTTGTAGTTTCCGATTTTCTTTAATGCTTTGTCTTCTGAACTCTCTTCTTCTCTTTTCTTTATAATCTAGACTAATTTCACTTGTAAGGCACTCAAGTTTTTAATCAAAAATATATTTTCTAAATTTTAGTCTTGTTGGTGTGTAATATATCCAACATCTAGTTTATCAAAGGGCCTTTCCACATCCCTTTGTGGCACTATTCAATCCACCCTTTTCACCACCATATTCGTTCATCCATCTCCATAAACATTCATCTATCAATCCTTACTTCGATGTGACGATCAAGGGTGTATCAAGAAGCTAATGCGACTAGATGCCCGAACATTATATGTTAAAAATGCCAAGGTTATGGCCATTACGCGAGAGAGTGTCCAAATCGCGGGGTCATGATCATCATGGCATCCAGCGACTACTAGTCTCAAGATGAAGAAGAACCTCAAGAAGAAGAGGAAACCATGCAAAAAGAGGTCGAGTATCTGGATGAAGGGGAGCTCTTGGTCTTTATAAGACTCCAAAGCTCAACTCAATCACCGGAAGACACAACACAACGAGAGAACATCTTCCACACGCGGTGTACGGTAAGTGGCAAGGTATGTGGTCTTATTATGGATGGGGGTATTAATCAAGCTTATCATCAAGGGAACTTAAGGAAGATGGTTGGAGTTGGGTGTACGTACAAGATCGTACGAATCCGTACAAGATCGTACGGATCCGTACAAGACCGTACAAATCCGTACAAGACCGTACAAGACCGTATGACCTAAGGGAGTCTCGAGAACGTTTGAAGAAGTCTTTGAGAGTTTTCGAGAAGCTTGTAAACGTTCGGATCATGCACCAAGTCACTAAAGCGTCTGGGTGCATTGGCGCCTTATCTTTGGTCTTCCTTCTTATCCATTCAGTCAAGGACGGGCTGGAACCAAGCTGGCATTGATGTATTCCAAGAGAGGTATGGAACGTCTCTAGATACGGCAAGGCTGGTCATGATTCTGAGCCCGGCTCGAGGAAGCGTTTCCGAATGGTTGGCACAAGAGCAAGAGCTCAATTGAACCAAAAGAGAGAAACTCTAAGTATTTGCGTAATAAGTCTAACGTTTCATTGAAGGGGTAAGGCGCCTTTTATAGGCTACAAGGAAGGGCTTAGCGTCCCAAATAAGGCCATTAAAGAACACGCTCTTTAACGGGCCGCATAAAGACAAAAGCTTAAAAACGAAATAAACTAAAAGGAAGAAGTCCAAAACGCGGGTGGGCCTCTTGGATAGGATCACGCCCGGAAATTTCCAAGAAGATTGGCAATGGTGAGGCGTGATGCGTCAAGTCTTCTCATCTCTTTAAAAACCTATTCAACAAACCACTTGGGAAAATCCGAAGAGGGACAAAAAGTGCGGTTCTCTTGACGTCTTGGAAGCGTCTTCACCGAGTGATGGTGAAGATGCTGAATTCTCGAGCGTCCTTGGTGGTGGCGTGGGTTGGTGTGGTCCTAGTCGCCACTTGGTTCATGAGCCTATGTACAACTTGTACGAATTTATCCCGGTAGAGCTCGGTAAAACTTATCTGCGAACTTGTCTACGGACTTGGCAGCACTCGGGTGAGACTTGTCTGTGGACTCAGTAGCCGGCTTTGCGGTACGTGGGTTCCTGTCATCCCCTCCTCTTGCTGAGGTTTTCTCCTCAAAACTGGTTTATTCTCTGCATGAAAAGGAGGTAGGTCAGCTATATTAAACGTGGACGACACATTGTACTTACCTGGGAGTTTGATGCGGTAGGCGTTATCATTGATCCGCTCCAATACTCTGAATGGTCCGTCATCTCGGGGGTTAAGCTTGCTTTTCCTTTGCTGGGGGAACCGTTTTGGCTGGAAGTGAAGCCAAACCCAGTCTCCTGCTTGGAACACCGTGCGCTTCCGGTCTTTATCGGCTTGCTAGGTGTAGTGCGCGGTCTGCTTCTCTATATTGGCCCAGATCGTCTCGCGGAGCATCTTGATGTAAGCGGCCTTATCAACACTTTCTTGGTTCTTGACCTGTCCCGGATGTAAAAAGAGTAGGTCTAGCGGGGTTAAGAGATTAAACTCGTAGACCACCTCGAAGGGTGATTTCCTAGTCGCCGAGTGAATGGCCCTGTTGTAGGCGAACTCGACTAACGGTAGAATATCAAGCCACACCATCTTGTTGTCGCCTAAGGTAGCTCATAGGAGGGCCCTGGGTGTCCGATTCACGACTTTCGTCTGTCCGTCCGTCTGTGGATGGTAAGTGGTGGAGTAAAAGAGCTTGGTGCCGAGTTATCACAAAAGGGTCCGCCAGAAGTGTCCGAGGAACTTTGGCTCTCGGTTAGAGACGATGGCACAGGGAAGTCCATGGATTCGCACGATCTCTCGGAGGAAGAACTCGGCGATCTTGGTGGCTTCGTGGGACTTGGAGCAAGCGATGGTGTCCTTACGGTCGATGACAGGTAGCCCGAGGAAAAAGTCCATTGATAGATCGACCCAGGTGCGTCCGGTATGGGTAGAGCTTGTACAACCCTTGTGGTTGGGTTCAGGACTTGGCTTTCTTGCACGCCAAGCACTTAGAACATAAATCTTCAACTTAGCTCATCATTCTTGGCCAATAGAAATGACTCCGGAGCATGGAGAGGGTCTTGTTGGAACCGAAGTGACCCATCAAGCCTCCACCATGAGTTTCTTGAGTCAAAAGTTCCCGGATTGATCTTCTGGGAATGCATAGCTTTCGTCCTTTGAAGAGGAAGGCCTCATGGAGGTAGAACTTTTGATAAGGGTTCGTTCCATGGCCTCAAAAGCATTCGCCTAGCTTCGGGTCTTGATCATATTGGTCCTTGATGCCTTTAAACCCCAATATTTTGGCGTACATGGCTGTGAACAACGCGTATCGTCGGGATAGAGCATCGGCAACGACATTGTCTTTGCCTTTCTTATACTTGATCACGTAGGGGAAAGTCTAGATGAACTCGAGCCACTTAGCGTGCCACTTCTTTAGGTTGGTCTTGCCCCAGAAATGCTTTAGGGTTTTATGGTCCGTATGGATTACACACTCCTTGGCAAGGAGGTAGTGTTGCCATGTTTTGAGCGGGCAGACTAGGGCATATAATTCCTTGTTGTAGGTCGGGTAGTTGAGGGAGGCGCCGTTGAGCTTCTCGCTGAAGTAAGCAACCGGTCTGCCTCCTTGGGTGAGAACCGTGTTGACATACGACAAGGAATTATATGCCCTGGTTCGCACGCTCAAAATATGAAGTCCTCAAAGGCATCGCATTCGACCTCGAAGTTCTTGTTGAAGTCTAGGAGCGTGAGCAAGGGGGCTTGGGTGAGGCGATGCTTGAGCTCGCGGAACACCTTGTCTTGTTCGGGTTCCCATTGAAACTTCGAGCTCTTCTTGATGATGGCGGTAAGGGGAGCCGCTATGGTGCTGAAGTCCCGGATGAACCGTTGGTAGAAGCTCGCCAATCCGTGGAAACTCCTGACTTAGCTGATGCTCGCGGAAGTGGGCCAATCTTGGATCGCCTTGATCTTGTCCTCGTCTACCTTGAGACCCTACGAGCTTACGACAAAACCTAGGAAACAAAGCTCATCAGCGCCAAACACGCACTTCTTAAGGTTGGCGTAGAGGCCTACCTTTCGAAGTGTTCCTAAGACCGTTTCAAAGTGTTAAAGGTGTTTGCTAAAGCTACGGCTATAAACAAGGGTGAAGGAGGTGATTCATTACTACGAAACGATTAATAAAAGGGTGAAGGAGGTGATTCATTAACCGCATAAAGGTTGAAAGGGCATTGGAGAGGCCGAAGGGCACAAAGATCAACTCGTAGAGGCCTTGCTTGGTCTTGAAGGCGGTCTTCCATTCGTCGCCTTCTTTCATTTGGACTTGGTGGTAACCGTTCTTGAGATCGATCTTGGAGGAGATCGTTGAACCGCTTAGTTCGTCGAGCATGTCATCCAAGCAAGGGATCGTATGCTGGTACTTGATGTGGATGATCTTGATGGCTCGACAATCCATGCACATTCTCCACAACCCGTCCTTCTTGGGAACAAGGAGAACCGGTACGGTGTCAGGGCTGAAACTTTCGCAGACGTAGCCTTGGTTCATGAGATCCGCGACTTGTTGCTCGAGCTCCTTAACTTCCTCGAGGTTTACCCACTAGGCGGCTCAGTTCGATAAAGGTGCACCGGGGATGAACTCGATCTGGTGCTTGATGCCTCGAAGAGGAGGTAGTCCGGGAGGCATCTCTTTTGGGAACACGTCTTGGAACCGTCCAAGACTTCCTCTAGCACTCGGAGTAAGGACCGGTCATAGCAGCCGTGCCCGAGCATTCCTTAGGGATCATAAGGATTATACCATCATTGATGGATTTCCTCACGGTGTTAGAATTGATGAGGAAGTTGGACTTGTCCGGGGAGCCTTTGGATAACTTGGCTTGTAGGTTATTCACTTGGGTAGGCGAGAGTAGGGTAAGGCTAACACGCTTGCTTTCATGGGTGAAAAAGTAGCGGTTGGAGCGATCATCGTGAGTGGCGCCTTTGTCGAATTGCCAAGGGTGGCCTAGAAGGAGATGGCTCGCTTGCATTGGCACCACGTCGCATAAAACTTGATCTCGGTAATGGCCGATGCTGAATGGAATGGAGACTTGTTCAGCCACGTGGATCACCGACTGGTCGTTGAGCCACTTAAGTTTGTAGGGCTTTGGGTGCTTAGTGGTGGGGAGGTCACGTTTCCTCACCATGTGGGAACTGGCCACATTGGTGCATGACTCGCTAACGATGATCAGTCCGTAGATCCTTCCGTTGACAGTGCACCGGGTGTGGAATATGTTCTCTTGTTGGCTTGGGTCTTCTGCGGTCGAGGTGGAGCTGAGGATGTGCGAATCACGAGCAGCTTGTCTGGCCTTCGTCTTTAGCGGGTGTGGGCTCCTCGTCTTGGGCCTTCGCGGTTTCGGTGCCTATCGGCCATGTCTCGGTCCCACCAGGTAAAGGCGTGGTCTGTAAGTTGAGCGGCCGCGTAGGAAATCTTGTGCTGCTCGTTATAGGCGTTGTAGTCGAAGATATGGTCCATCTGTCTTTCCCAATCAAGGTAGCCTTCGGGATCGACTCGTCCGGCAAAGGTTAGCGAGATGAGTTTTAGGCTCGGGACATGCGGTCAGAGGACAGGTTCCTCGGGACCATCTTCATTGAGGCCGGCTCGTCGCGGGGGTCTCATTCTTCTAGGGAGTTGCTGGTCCAAATCACTATTAGACAAGTGTTCTTGGTCGAGATCATGTTAGTGCCGCATGGCTGGCATGGCCTTGGGCCGTTGCTCGGGCAAGCCGACCTGTAGGGGTGGGGCAGGATAACCAAGCTGCGGAGGTGGGGCTTTGACCTTATTTAGCCTTTCTTAGATGTTCTGAAGCTGGTTCTGAATCGCTGTAAGGATCGCTCCGATCTCTGGTGGCTTAGGTGGTGGTTCCATGGAACGGATGATGGAACAGAACAGAATGGGTGACAGAACGGTTCAGAACAGAACAAAATGGGTGATAGAATGGGTGATGGAATGGTACCAAAACAGGTAAGGAAACGGTATGGAACGGGTAACGGAACAGTATAAAACAGGTGACGAACGGAACAAAATAGGTGACGGAACGGTACCTTGCAAGAAAGAAAAGAAAACAAGGTTGGGGTAGAGGATGCGGTAAAAGGACAGCTTGGGGTAGAGGATGCGGTAAAGTAAGAAAGAGAAAGCGTGAAAAATAAGGAAAGGACAGGTTTGTACAACAAAGGACACGCGGTATGGCCTCTTTCCGTATGAACGGATGGGTCCAAATGCGGTAACGTTATCCTAACAAGACGCCTAAAGGACAGACAAGAGGAATAAAAGGACTGCTAGGGAATAAAGGACGAGGACAACTCGGTCTAAATCAGCGGCTAGCCTTTCGGGACCACACACACGCGGTGTTCCTCGTGCAACCCTAAGGGCGCAGTCAGGACTTGGGACCACACGGGGTAACGTGTCAATCTCAAGATCCAAAACATGTTTTGGTCGAGAAAAGAACGTTTCTTCCCCAAAAAAACTAGTAAAGCTCGGGAAAAATGGAGGAGGCCGTGTTTAAACACCTGGTTTCAAACCCAACCCGTTCTTTTGGCTAGATTAGTAAAAGACACAGTCAGACTTAAGACCTCACGAGAATTTTAACATATCACTCGACCAGAACGTGTCTGAGCCAAGTAACAAGAACATTTCCTCTCTAAAAGATAAAGAAAATGAACCGAAGCTTGACACTTTGTCAAGACTCAGCTCAATATTCCGAGAAAAAAGAAGGGAAAAAGAGAAGGAAAGAGACAACCTAGTGGAGCTTTTAGCTCGGATACCAGCTGATGTATCCCAAGGGACATATCCGAGGATCTGTCACGGATACTCGGTGGTGACCAGGCTGTGACTCGACTCGGTTCTTCACAAAAGAAAGGGAGATGGATTGAAATGCGACACAAGAGGTATGGAACGTCTCTCGATACGGCAAGGCCGGTCACAAGAGCGAGAGCTCGATTGAACCGAAAGAGAGAAACTCTGAGTATTTGCATAATAAGTCTAACGTTTCATTGAAGGGGTAAAGTGCCTTTTATAGGCTACAAGGAAGGACTTAGCGTCCCAAATAAGGCCGTTAAAGAGCACGCTCTTTAACGGGCCGCATAAAGACAAAAGCTTAAAAACCAAATAAACTAAACGGAAGAAGTCCAAAACGCGAGATAGAGGGATGGAGTAACGAATATAGGATGGCTCGACCCAGTTCTTCACAGAAGAGAGGGAATGGAACGAAATGCGACACAAAGGGTATGGAACGTCCCTTGATATGGTAAAAGCCAATCATAAGTCCGAGCCAGGCTCAAGGAAAAGTTACCAGAGATAAGTTCAAGAGAATTGACTCGATTTGACCTTTAAGAGAAAACTCTAAGTATTTACGTAATAAGTCTAGCTTTTTATTGAAGCGATGAGTGCCTTTTATAGGCTACAACTTAAGGGCTTAGCGTCCCAAATAAGGCCGCTAAAGACATATCCTCTAGCGGGCCGCATAAAGACAAAACAACCAAACAAAAGAAACTTAAGGAAATGAAGTCCAAAACACAGGTGGGCTTCCTTGGATAGAATCACGCCTTGTCCATCCTTGCTTGGCACAGACGTTTCCAAGAAGGATGACAATGGTTAGGCATGATGTGTCAAGTCTCCTTGCCTCATTAAAAACCTATTTGGCAAACCACTTGGGAAAATCCAAATACAAAAAAAGAATACGACTCTCTTGGTGTCTTGGGTGCGACTTCACCTAGTGATGGTGAATATGTTGAATTCTCGAGCGTCGGAGGTGTTACGGGTTGGTCTGGTCCTTGTCGCCTCGCGGTCCATGAGCTTTTGTACGACTCGGATGAACTTGTCTCGGTAGAGCTCGGTCTTGCTCCTCTTGATGGGTCCCTGTGGTAGGATGGGAACCTCCAAAACCTCGTCTTGATCGGGTGATGCCAAGTCTGGGTCATAGAAAATTCTGTGACTTGTCTGCAGACTTCGCAGCCGGTTGTCAGGTACGTGGATTCCTATCATCCCCTCCCTCTTGTTGAGGTTTTGTCCTCAAAACTGGTTTGTCCTCTACATGAAAAAGAGGCAAGGCAGCAATATTAAATGTGGACAACACATTTTACTTACCCGAGAGTTCGATGCGGTAGGGCAGCAATATTAAACTGGTTTGTCATTGATGCGCTCTAATACGCAGAATGGTCCATCACCGTGGGGGTTGAGCTTGCTTTTTTTGCCGGGGGAACCTTTCTGGCCCGAAGTGAAGCCAAACCCAATCGCTGGGTTGGAACACTGTGCGTTTTGGCCCTTTTTGGTTTGCCAGGTATAGTGTTCGGTTCTTTTCTCGATATTGGCTCGGAACATCTCATGGAGCTTCTTGACGTAGGCAGCCTTGTTAACTCCTTCTTGGTTCTCAACCTGACCCAGAGGTAAAGGGAGTAGGTCTAGCGGGGTTAAGGGGTTAAACCCGTAGACCACCTCGAAGGGTGATTTCCTAGTCACCGAGTGAATGACCCGGTTGTATGCAAACTTTACTAGCGGTATAACATCGAGCCATGCCATCTTGTTGTCGCCTAGGGTAGCTCGTAGGAGGGTTCTGAGTGTTTGGTTCACGACCTCCGTTTGTTCGTTGGTTTGCGGGTGGCAAGTGGTGGAATAGAGGAGCTTGGTGCCGAGTTGCAGCCATAGGGTTCGCCTAAAATGACCAAGGAACTTAGGTTCTGGGTCCGAGACGATAGTCAGGGGAATTCCATGTAATCGCACGACCTCTCGGAGGAAGAACTCGGCTATCTTTGTTGCGTCATGGGACTTGGAACAAGGGATGAAATGCGCCATCTTGGAGAAACGGTCCACGACCACCATGATAGTATCCTTGCGGTTGTTGACGGATAATCTGAGGACAAAAGTCCATGGACAGATCGACCCATGGTGCATTTGGTATAGGTAAATGGCGTGTACAATCCTTCCGGCTGGCTCCTGGACTTGGCCTTCTTGCACGCCAAGCACTTAGAAGTGACTCCAGAGGTTGGAGATGGTCTTGGTCATATTAATCATTGATGCCTTCAAATCCTAAGACCTTAGCGTCTAAGGTCGTGATCAATGCATAACATCGGGACAACGCATCGGTAACGACATTGTCCTTGCCCTTCTTATACTTGATGGCATAGGGGAAGGTCTCGATGAACTTGAGCCACTTAGCATGTCGCATCTTCAGATTGGTTTGGCCCTGGAGGTGCTTCAAGGTTTCATGGTCAATGTGGATCACAAACTCCTTGGCGAGGAGGTAATGCTATAATTTTTCGAGGGCTCGGACCAAGGCGTACAGCTCCTTGTCATAAGTGGGATAGTTGAGTGAGGCGCCATTGAACTTCTCACTGAAATACGTGATTGGTCTGCCTCCTTGAGTAAGGACCGCGCCAATGCCAATGTCGGAAGCATCGCATTCAACCTCGAACGTCTTGTCGAAGTCCGGTAGCATGAGCAAGTGGGCTTGAAAAAGGTGGTGCTTGAGTTTGTTGAAGGCCTTGGCTTAATCGGGTCCCCATTGAAACATTGGAGTTCTTCTTGATGACCGCGGTGAGTGGAGACACCATGGTACTAAGGTCGCGGATAAACCGCCGAGAAAAACTCGCCAGCCCATGGAAGCTCCGGACTTGGCTAATTCTGGTTGGGGTCGGCCATTCTTGAATGCTTTGATCTTCTCCTCGTCCACCTTAAGGCCCTACGAGCTCACAATAAAGCGTATAAAGCAAAGCTCGTTAGCACCAAAAACGCACTTCTGAAGGTTGGCGTATAGGCCTTCCTTTCGAAGTGTTTCTAAGACCGTGCAAGGTGGTCAAGGTATTCACTAATTCTACGGCTATAGACAAGGATATCATCGAAGTAAACTACTACGAAGCGATTAATATAAGGGTGAATGACGTGATTCATTAACCGCATAAAGGTTGAAGGGGCTTTAGAGAGGCTGAAGGGCATGATAAGCCACTCGTAGAGGCCTTGCTTGGTCTTGAAGGCGGTCTTCCACTCATGTCTTCCTTCGTTCGAACTTGGTGGTCGCCGCTCTTGAGATCGATCTTGGAAAAGATCATTGAACCGCTTAGCTCGTCAAGCATGTCGTCGAGGTGCAGGATCGGATGCCGGTACTTGATGGTTATGTTATTGAAGGGTCGACAGTCTATGCATATTCTCCAAGGGTTGAGGCTTTCACGGACATAGCTTTGGTTCATGAGATCCGTAACTTTTTGCTCGAGCTCTTTAGCTTCCTCGGGGTTCTCTCGGTAGGCGGCTTGGTTTGGCAAGAGAGCGCCAGGGATGAAGTCGATCTCGTGCTCGATGCCTTGAAGAGGAGGCTGCTCGGGTGGCATCTCATCGGGGAAGACGTCTTGGAACCACTCCAAGACTTCCTCTAACTCTCGGGGAAATGACCGTGGCAGCTATGATCGAGCATTCCTTGGGAATCATGAGGATGACTCCGGGGTTGATGGATTTCCTCACCGTACTAGAGTTGATGAGGAAATTGGACTTGTCCGGGGAGCTTTTTGGATAGTTTGGCTTGGAGCTCATTCACTTGTGTAGGCGAGAGCTAGGCAAGGCTAACTCGCTTGTTCTCGTGGTTAAAGGAGTAGCGGTTTGAGCGTCCATCGTGGTTGGTGCTTTTGTCGATGACTCGCTTACAGGGGGACTACGTCGCATAGCACCTTGTCTTGATATTGGCCGATGCTGAAAAAGATGGTGACTTGTTCGGCCACTTGGATCACCGACTTGTCGTTGAGCCAATTGAGCTTGTAGGGAGCCGGATGCTTAGTAATGGGAAGGCCGAGCTTTTTCACCATGTGGAGACTAGCGACGTTGGTGCACGAACCGCTATCTATTATCAGTCTAAAAATCTTCCCGTTGATGGTGCAACACGTGTGGAAGATGTTCTTGCATTGGCTTGGGTCTTATGTGCTTGTAGTGGTGCTAAGGATACGCTGGATAACGAGCAACTCGCCTTCATCCAGGTATTCGATCTCCTCGGCTGGCTGGCCTTCATCTTCGGCAAGTGCCGGCTCCTCGTCTTGAGACTCGTAGTCGCGTTCGGGATTTAGGATCATGACCGGTTGGGACAGTTGCGCGCGTAGTATCTGTGGCCTTGGCACTTGAAACGGACAATGTCTCGGGCTCAGATAGCATCGGGTGCTCGTCTAGCATCCTGTTGGGGTTCTCGGGCTGGCTCGGGAGCTCTTGGTCGAAACCGGGATTCGACTAAGGCTGGCTTGGATCTCTCTTGTCCACGGACAGCTTGATTACTCGGGGAGGCGCTCGGAGACAAAGTGAGAGTTCCTTGGGGTCGGCTCCGGTTCACGCTCGCAGTCTTCTTCTTGACTTGTTGTTCAACTTGGATGGCCAAGTGAAGCAACTCTTCAAAGCCGCCTTACGTTTGCCTCTCGACCTTTCAAACGATCCGGTCTTGTAATCCATCGAGGAACTGCGCCATGAGATTTTCCTCCGATTCCTCGAGTTGGAGGTGGTTCCGGACCTGCTCGAACTCTGCATAATACTCATCGATAGACTTGCTCCCTTGGGTGAGCCTTCGGAAACGCTTTTGGAGCTCTCGGTGGAAAAGCGGAGGTACGTATCGCCTCCTCATTTCCTACTTCATAACCTCTATCGGCCATGTCACGGTCCTACCAAGTGAGGGCATGGTCCGTGAGTTAAGCGTCCGCGTAGGCGATCTTCCTCTACTCGTTGTAGGTATAGCAGTCGAAGATGTGATCCATCCGCCTCTCCTAATCGAGGTAGGCTTCGGGATCCGCTTGTCCGGCAAAGGTAGGTGCCACAAGCTTGAGGCTTGGTACGTGCGGTCAGAGGACAGGTTCCTCGGGATAGTCTTCATGTAGGCCGGCATGACACTGGGGTCTCATTCTTCTAGGGAGATGGGGATCCATGTCGTCTTCGGACACGGACTCTCGGTCGAGCTCGTGTTGGTGCCACATGGCCGGTATAGCCCAGAGTCGTTGCTCGGGCAAGCCGACCTTTACTTGAGGCGCGGTTTAACCAAGCTGGTGAGGTGGAGCCTCAACCTGGTTCAGCCTCTCTTCAATGTTGTGAAGCTGGTTCTGAATGACGATGAGGATGGCTCCAATTTCTGGTGGATCGGGAGGAGGATCCATGACTCAGGCACGAAATGGGTATCGCTCTGGCACAGAACGGGTGAAAGTGGGTGACGGAACGGGACATAACGGATATGTCGGGTGACAGAACGGGTGTTATCAGTGACGGATCGGGACAGAACAGGTGTGTCGGGTGCTGGAACGGATAAGGACGGGTGACAGAACGGATCCGTATGGGAGACAGAACAGAACAGACGGTCTGTTGGGTGACGGAACGGGTGTTAGCGGTGACAGAACAGGACATAATAGATCTGTTAGGTGCAGGAACAGATGAGGACGGGTGACAGAACAGAACAGACAGATGACAGACGGGTGAGAGCAGTACCTCACAAGAAAGACAAGTGTGGTTAAAGGACAGCTAAGGTAAAAAGGACGGGGTAAAAACAAGAAAGAGAAAGCATGAAAATAAGAAAAGGACAAGGTTGTACATAAAAGGACGCGCAGTATGGCCTTTTTCCGTATGAACTGATGGGTTCAAATGCGGTACCCTTATCTCGACAAGGCGCGTAAAGGACAATAGGCTAGGGAACAAGAAGAATAAAAGGACAGCTAGGGAGTAAAGGATGAGGATAGCTCATGTACGGTCTAAATCAGCGACAAGCGCTTCGGGACCACACACGCGGCGTTCCTCGTGCAATGCTAGCGACGCGGTCAAGACTTGGGACCACACGGGGTAACGTGTCAAACTCTCGATCCAAAACGTTGCTTGGTCGAGAAAAGGATGTTTCTTCCCCAAATAAACTAGTAAAGCTCTGGAAAAATAGAGGAGGCCAAGTTTAAACACATGGTTCAAGCTCAACCCGTTTTTCCAGCTAGACTAGTAAAAGACACGGTCAGCTTGGGACCTCACGGGTTCGTAACCTATTACTCGACCCGAATGAGTCAGAGACAAGTAACAAGAACGCGTAATCCTTAAACGTAAAACAAAATGTGGAAACAAAGAGAAGAGCTGAGAATCCAACCCTTGGTCAGATCTCAGCCAATCTTGTTTGGAAAAGTTCGATAACAAGGAGAACCGAAGCTTGACACTTGGTCAAGCCTCAGCTCAACGTTCTGAGAAAAGAGAAGAAGAAAATAGAAGGAATGAGATAACCTAGTGCAGCGTTTAGCTCTGATACCAGCTGATGTATCCCAAGGGACTGATCCAAGGATCTATTATGGATACTCGTCAGAAACCAGGCTTAACTCGGTACGAAACGGTTGTAGAATGATAAAGGAACGAGATAGAGGGATGAAGTGAAGAATCGAGGATTGCTTGACCCGGTTCTTCATGGAAGAGAGGGAATGGAAAGAAATGCGACACAAGGGTATGGAATGTCCCTTGATATGGCAAAAGCTGGTCACGAGTCTGAGCCCGGCTCAAGGAAACGTTACCGGAGAAAGGTTCAAGAGAATTGACTCGATTGGACCTTTAAGAGAAAACTTTAAGTGTTTGCGTAATAAGTCTAGCTTCTTTATTGAAGTGATGGGTGCCTTTTATAGGCTACAACTTAAGGGCTTAGCGTCCCAAATAAGGCCGCTAAAGACATATCCTTTAGCGGGCCACATAAAGATAAAACAAACAAACAAAAGAAACTTAAGGAAATGAAGTCCAAAACGCGGGTTGGCTTCCTTGGATAGAATCACCCCTTGTCCATCCTTGCTTGGCTCGAACATTTCTAAGAAGGATGACAATAGTTAGGCGTGATGCGTCAAGTCTCCTTGCCTCATTAAAAACCTATTTGGAAAACCACTTAGGAAAATCCAAATAGGGAAAAAGAGTACGACTCTCTTGATGTCTTGAGTGCGTCTTCACCTAGTGATGGTGAAGACGCTAAATTCTCGAGCGTCGGAGGTGTTACGGGTTGGTCTGGTCCTTGTCGCCTCGCGGTCCATGAGCTTTTGTACGACTCGGATGAACTTGTCTCGGTAGAGCTTGGTCTTGCTCCTCTTGATGGGTCCCAGTGGTAGGATGGCAACCTCCAAAACCTCATCTTGATCGGGTGATGCCAAGTCTGGGTACTCAGCATCACTGGAGTGTGACTTGTCTGTAGACGGGTGGAACTTATTCGTGGAACGGCTGGTGCTCGGATAAAACCTGTCTGTAGGCCCGACATCGATCAGGTGAAGCTCGTGTGCGGACGGGTGAGACTTGTCTGGGATCTGGTGAGACTTGTCTGCGATCGGGTGAGACTTGTCTGCGATCGGGTGAGATTTGTCTGCGGACTCGATAGCGATCGGGCAAGACTTGTCTGCGGACTCGACAGCTGGCTGTATGTTACATGGGTCCCTATCAGCGGAGCTCGGGTAGAGCATGTCCGTAGACGGGGTAGTGCTCGGATAAAACCTGTCTGCGGACTTGGCAGCACTCGGGTGAGACTTGTCTGCGAACTTGGTAGTCGGCTGTCCGGTACGTGGGTTCCTGTCAGGCATGGTAAAAGGTGCTCCAAAGGCTAGACTCCCATTGGATGGTTCAAATTAAAGTTAACCTAGGTTCCCTTGTAATTCTCCTATAAATATGCTATGTAATTCACAAAGATTAATAAGAAATTCTTCTCTAATCTTTCACAATGTTCTTCATTCTACTTTATCTTGCATTTTCACATTCATAAACTCTAAAATCTAACATGGTATCAGAGCATTGATCTTGCTCCTTACTAATTCGACATTATTCTTGATCATTTTTCAACCATTCTTCATCATCTCTCGCCATTCTCCAAGCTTTTCTATCAGTTCTCCATCATTTTTCCACCATTTCTTGTCATTTCTAGTCATTCTCCAAGTTGTTCTTCTTTATTTTCTTCTTTCTCACGCTGCTAGCTTCATTTTTCTCTAAGAGAAATTCCTCAAATCCATTGGTGCTGAGTTGAGAAAGTTGCTAGCTTTGCGATTTTCTCTTCATTTTCTCCATTTCATGTTGCTAACTTTATTTTTCTCTGAAAGAAATTCCTGAAATCCATTGGTGCTGAGTTGAGAAAGTTGTTAGCTTTGTGATTAAAGACCAAGAAAAATGATGGAAAATCTAAAAACCATGATTATTCCGGTGACACTCAAAGGGATCAATTACTTGCTATGGGCAAGAACCACAAAGACTGCTATGTGTGGAAGAAGTTTATGGAGACACATAGAGATCACGCAAAACCCAAAAGAAGACACACAAGATGAAGAAAATGAGACCAAGACCGATGAGGAAATCAAATGGTTTTCCTTCTAGTTTATTTCAAAATTCCTCTTTCATAATCCCTAAAATCTTACATGGTATCAGAGCATTGATCTTGCTCCTATCTATTCCGCTTTATTCTTGGTTATTCTCCATCATTCTCCATCAGTTCTCTATCATTTCTCCATCATTTCTCCATCATTTCTTGTCATTTCTAGTCATTCTCTAAGTTGTTCTTCTTTATTTTCTTCTTTCTCACGCTGCTAGCTTCATTTCTCTCTGAGAGAAATTCCTCAAATCCATTGGTGCTGAGTTGAGAAAGTTGCTAGCTTTGTGATTTTCTCTTCATTTTCTTCCTTTCACGTTGCTAGCTTCATTTCTCTCTAAGAGAAATTCCTCAAATCCATTGGTGCTGAGTTGAGAAAGTTGCTAGCTTTGTGATTAAACACCAAGAAAATCATGGAAAATCTAAAAACCACAATCATTCAGGTTACACTCAAAGGGATCAATCACTTGCTGTGGGCAAGAACAACAAAGATTGCTTTGTGTGGAAGAGGTTTCTGGAGATACATTGAGATCACGCAAAACCCAAAAGAAGACACACAAGATGATGAAAATGAGACCAAGACCGAGGAGGACCAAACGGTTTTGGGTCTCCTTCAAAACTCACTAGACCCATCAATCCTAGAGGCATACTCCTATTGTGACACGGAAAAGAACATCTAAGAGAACATCTCCAATTTGACCCGGGTCTTTGAAGTAAAAGGGCAATCAACAATCTAAATCAAGAGGATCTAGAATTTACTCAACACTTTTGGAAATTTAGATCTCTTTGGGCTGAATTAGAGATGTTATGTCTAAGCACTAAGGATTTTTCAATCATTGAAGAAAGGAGAGAACAAGATTAGGTCTTCGGTTTGCGTCTCACACTCAATCCGGCATTTAACGATCTCATAAAGCACATCTTAAGATCGGAGAAGCTCCCTAGCCTTGATGAATTTTGTGCACAAGTTCAAAAGGAACAAGGGTCCTTTGGTCTCTTTAGTGGAAAACAAGAACTCCCAATGGCTAATAAAGGCAATTACCAACCGAATCATGGCTACAAAGGCAAGAATAGGAGGACATGCGATCATTGCAAAAAAGATGGTCATACAAGAGAGAATTGCTGGATCCTTCATCCAATCTCAAGCCCAAAGATTGGCAACCAAGGGAATTCAAGCCAAGGAAGTTTCAAGCTCAAAACAACCTCAAACCGAAAACTTGAAGCAAGGAGATGAGATGGCTATGGTGGCTTACTCTAATGACGTGGTGCACAAGTCAGACCTAGAGGCACTCATTCGATCCATTGCCACACTAAAGGAGTTCGGTATCACCTACTTTGCTACTAAACCTATTAAAACTAGCACTTCTCTTGTTATTGATTCTGGAGCTTCTCATCACATGATTAGTAATCCAAATATGATTAGTAACATTAAATCTGCTAGTGGGAATGTAGTGATTGCTAATGATGATAAAATACCGGTTAAAAGGATAGGAAGTTTAAGACTATTTGACAAAGAATCTCAAGCTTTCTACATGCCATCTTTTACTTCAAATCTTGTTTCGGTTAAGAGGGCTACTACTGATCTTGATGTTTATGCTATCTTCGAGCCTAATAGTTTCCATTTTTAGGATATTAAGACCGGAAGGGTTCTTGGAGAAGGAAACACAAAAGGAGACTTATACATCTTAGAAGATTCTTCAAGCAATCCGACTTTATCCAGTTTTAATTCATGCTTAGCTAGTAGTTCTAATGCAATATGACACGCTAGATTGGGACATCCTCACTCGCGTGCCTTGGAAATAATATTGCCTAATGCTTCGTTTAATAACTCGGTTTGTGAGTCTTGTATTTTAGGAAAATATTGTAAAAGTGTTTTTCCTAAGTCCTCTACTATCTATGAAAAATGAAAAATGGAGGGGAATATACAAGCCACAAATTCAAAGCACATTTGGCTAAGCTTGGAATAATCCACCAAACAAGCTGCCTATACACACCCCAACAAAATGGTGTAGCTGAAAGGAAGAATAAGCATCTCATGGAAGTAGCTAGCGCGATGATGTTCCATTCCAACCTACCAAGAAACGTCAGGGGAGATGCAGTCATGACGGCTTGTTATCTTATCAATTAAATTCCAACAAGATTCCTAAAGGACATCTCTCACTTTGAAGTTTTAAATCACAATAAAACATTTATCAATCACTTACGAGTTCTTGGGTGTTTGTGTTTTGTATTTGTCCTAGGACCAAATTCAGAGGGACAAACTAGAAGAAGGACCAAATTCTGAAAATAACAATGAAGAAGAAGCAAACAACTTGGATAATGGTAATCAAGACCAAGCTCATCATGAAGAAGAAGAAGTGAGAGGAATGGAGCCAATGGTTAGTCAAGACCATGAGAGTGAAGAAATTAGTCCTCCTCAGCTTAGAAGAAGTACAAGGCTGAAGGATGGACCAGATCATTGGAAACAAACAAAGGTCTATTACAACAGCCAAGCCGTGGCTCATCCTCTCTAAGCCGTTTGTTCTCTTGCCCTCTTGCCATCAGAACACCAAGCATTCCTTGGGAAGATTGATCAACACCAAATTCCAAGCTCCAATGAAGAAGCAAAAGAACACAAAGAATGTATTGATAAAGAAGACCAGCCAGGCCTTGCAAGACCAAACCAACCCGATCATACGGATTTTGTACAAACTTGTATGGATTGTATGGACCGTGCAAATTCCAGGATTCTTCAAAATGTCTCCAAACATCTTAAAATAAAGAAACAAGAATGTGCAAAACTCGGGATAAAGTATTTTCAGGATTTGGGGATCGTGCAAAACTCGGGTGCAAAAGGATATAGATAGCTGGCAATGAATCTAGCCAAAAAAGTGTCCCAATGTAACCTTATCCAACCGGTCAAAGCAAGGAGGGCTGGAACAAGGCTGGAAATCCTATCCACATGGTCAAAAGGAGCTTCCAAGACTAAGCCCTTATTGGCTAGTTTGAATTAAAGCATTCCTATTGGTTGTTGCATTTTGTCTTTACTTAGAGAAAACCCTTGATTTTTCTCTATAAATGTAATGCCTCATTATCAATGAAATGTTATACCCTTTGGGGTCCCATTCTCTTACAAGTTACGAAATCTTTCTTAGTTTATTCTCCTTAGTCTCATTTACATGCTTATTCTCTTAGTTTAGTTTAGTTTTGCATATTCTCCATTCTACATTTAATCTAGCATATTCTCCATATAATCTCCTTTAGTATTCCGCATAATCTCTCTGATTCTTACATGGTATCAGAGCTTTAGGTCCTTAAATGTCTCCTTAATCTCCTTCTTATTATTCTTCTATTTTCATACAGTTAGCCTCTTTCACTCTGAGATTTATTCCTCAAAACCATTGGTTCTTGAGTTGTGAAAGTTTCTAACTTAGTGTTTCTAGTGACAATGAAGAGAAATAAATGGGGGCTGTAGTGAAAAACTACATAAAAAGGGAGATAAAAGGATGCCTTCATTGCTTTTTCATGGATACGTCTAGTGCTTCCATTTTGGAAATGAATACACTTAGAACCATGATTTGCTGGCACCTCATTCTACAATCAGTTCCTTTCTAAGCTCCATTTTCATCTCCAAGTCATTTCTTGATTTTAAAGCCCAAACCGCAATTTTACAAAGTTAAAACCTTGGATTGTATTTTTCTTTCTTATGGAATGAAGAACTATGTAAGTCTATTGTATTTTATGTTTTTGAGTTGTTTTTAGTGGTTTGAAGAAATTTCAATTAGTGAACCATGATTAAAATTGCCTGATTCTTATGGATTGAAGCATATTTTAATCATGTTGTATCCGGGTTTTAAAGGTAGAGAACCTTGGTAAAGTTATGTTTCCATAAGCATAAGCATAAAGCCATGTTGAATCCAAGTCCCATTTTTTTCTTTAAGGGAAGATAACTTTGGTAAAGCTATGCCCCCATGTGCATAAGCATAAAGCCATGTTGAATCCAAATCCCGTCTTGAAAAGAGAAGAGAACCTTGGTAAAGCTATGCTATTATGAGCATAAGCACAAAGCCTTGATGAATCCAAATCTCTTTGTTTTCAAATTACCGAAGGAGAGAACCTCGTTGAATCCAAAAGTTAGAGAACCAAGATGAATCTGAATCCTTTGGTAGAAAATCTTGGAGTACTTTCAAATATTTTTGAGTCCTAGGTTATTTTTTTCTTTCCCTTAAATATTTAAAAAAAAAAATTCTTATTGGATTCCAATCTCTTCTGTACTTGTTTGTTTGGGAAGAGTGTTTTAAGGAATCCTTGTTTATTCTATTTAAGAGAAAAGGGGGGGGGGGGGGTAGTGCACCTTTTTGAATCCGAAGCTAGGGAACCGAGATGGATCCAAATCCAAAGTTGGATAAGAGCCTCGTTGAAACTCGAATGCTGGAGAACCTTGAGTGAATCCAAACCCTTACAAACCAAAAGTAGTGAACCATGACCTATTTTGCTCGTTGGAGTTAAAATTGAGAAGGCATGATAGATCCAAATTCTTTTGTGTTAAAAGAGGTGAACCATGACCTGATTTACTCACTGGAGTTAAAGTCCAGAAGGCATGATGAATCCGAACTCTTTTGGGATTAAAGAAGTGAACCATGGCCTGATTTACTCATAGAAGTTAAATTGAGAAGCCATGATGAATCCAAGTTTTCAAAAACCTTGGACCTCTAGTAATTACTAAGTCCTTGGTAAATTTTCAAAAATAAAAGGGATGAATCTTAGTCAGTTTTCTTTCTTATAAATGAAAAACAATAATGACATTGATTCATCTGGTTTTGTTTTCTCAAAAGGATAGGCTTTGGTTTGAAGTTTTCCATTCTTGTTAAAACAAGTGGATAATTTCAAAGACCATTGCTAGAATCCGATCTCTCAAATGAGAGTAAAAGTCCTTTGTGGTGAAGAGCCATGAAGAGAAAAATCACAACCACTAACCTTTGGTTTTTCTTAGGAATGGAAGAATGTGAGTGGTGGAAGAAGAGGTCGGATCTCAAGAAGATCGACTAGTCAAAACAATGGTTCAACAACGAGTCACTATCCTAACCAGTTTAGCATAAATGGCTACTCTCTAAACACTCATCTTTTCCAATATACTTAGTGTATCAATTATTGTTTAATCTTGTTTCTTTAGTTTCTCTTATTTGCAATCTATCTTTCATCTAAAGTTCCTTATCCCTCACGTTGAGTACTTTAAAATTTTAAATCTCATGATGAAGGTTTAGAGGAGTAAAGCGTGAATATTCTAACGGGGAAGTATTAGATGATGAAGAGGTCAAATGAAGATTAAATGAAGTAAAGAAGTATGATTAGTGACACAAGGTAGCTTTGGGAGTTAGTATTCATTTGGTACCGGTTTGAAGTGTTCCTCTTTTACGTTTTTCAAGCTTTGTTGAAAAATATAACACCTTAAGGATCTTGTTTCCTTTAATGTGAGGGAACACTTGACCTTCTCTAGATGATCTTCAGCATAAATGTTCAAGCATAAAACCATAAGTACATGGAGGCGAATCCCATGTCTCTCTCTTTATGACTTAAACACTTATGCATAGACTCATAAGAGACCCTTTGAACTCGCTTCTACACGTTTTCATCTTCTGGTTTTGAGTATTGATGAACAAGAAGAAGAACTTTAGAGAAAAGAGAGTTTTTCCTTTTAATGTCTACATTTTTATTTCTCTTCAAGTGTTATATTACAACAGATGAATAGGCTACATATTTATAGAATAAAACTACGAAATACTAAAGCTTAGGAAAGGTGAATGTACATTGGTCAATACATAATACCTTTAGACCCTAAAAATAGAGAGACCTAATTATCTCTTCCTTGGGGACTTAACCTTCTGGGATAAAGTAGTTTCAGCTCCCAAGGTTGAATCAGCCCTCTCTCCCATTGTATTGCTCACTGGGCCATAGGTAGCTCCTTTAGCTAACTAGCTCCCAGCCTCCAACGGTTACAACTCAACCAGCTCAAACTTGCTCCATTTGGCTCCAACTATGCTGGTTGCTTGTTTCCTTGTTTCCTTGAGTATTTTTTATGTGTGTAATATTCTTGTACCACTCTTATGTCCATTGCTCCATAGAATGCTCCTTATCCATTCTTTCCCACACAACTCAAACCTTCTCAGACCTTGGCTCCTCTTCTTTAATAGTTCGGGTGCACACTTTTACTCGTTGGTCCATAGAGTGCTCTCTTCTTTTGTAAGTGACCATTGGTCAATAGAGTGCACCCTCACCAAATCATGCCAAGATTATCCCCACGTGTACTCACACGTGTTACCACAATTACTTGTGGCTTACTCCTTCACCAAGGCCATGATCACCTTACTTGTCACTTAACCATTCCACAACTTAATGTCTCTTGGTCTTGTGACTTGTTTAGTTCTCAATGCCTTGTGCTTTCCTTAACCAATGTGATGTATATTTCAACAAGCTTGCCTTTCTTAGTCCCTCCAACCAAGCTTGAGGGGGAGAAAGAACCGAAAAGAAGGCGAAGGATGTCAAAGAAGAAGGAAAAGAAAAATGATGTCAAAGAAGGCAAGAATCTTCAACAAACCAAGCTGAGTTGAGACTAGACCACACCGCACTAAAAGATGTTGAAGGTTCGTGCTCACTTGTGGACAAGTTGATAGAGGGGCCACACCGTTGGAAACAAGTTGTAGGTTCGTGTTCACTTGTGGACGAGTTGATAGAGGGATTGCATCATAGGAGACAAATTTTCCCACTAAAAAGACGGGCCACTTGACTAGAGATCAAAACCGGGTCACTTGCAAAGACAAGCTCGCAAAGACAAGGGCAACGATTGAGACAAAGCAAGGAGGCATGCGAGTTGGAAACAAAGCTAAGGCATCTCAATCACCATGAAGAAAACCAAGTTGTATGGATCATACGCACCTTAAGGCTGGTTTATCTTTCGGAAGTGAGGAGAATAAGGAGATAAAATCAGAGCATACACAAGTGGTGCTCCCCAACCCAATAAATCAACAAAGAGGAAGAAACAACCATCCAAAGGAATTAGGTTGTTTCTATCCTCTCCCTCCATTTAAATTCTCTATGCAAAGTGTGATCATTTCTAACATTAAAATTGGAGAAATTGATACACTATGTTTGTCAAAAAATATTTCTTGCAAGGAGCAATGTGCATAAAGGGCTTCAAACCCAAAAGATCGTCTTTCCTTATTCTCAAGCCGATCGTGAAGGGGAGCATTCGAAGCATTGATCAAGATTTGGAATCCACAAATGGTGAACCCAAGAAGGATGACCCGAGAGCTAAGACTCAAGTGTGGTGAACCCAAGTGGAAAACCAAATTGATTACCAAAAAATGAAATCAACAAATCCTTGCAAGACTACAACAAGTGAAGATTAAGTAGCGACATGCCCTTGGTCAAAGGTCCCCTAGATCCATGAAGGCAATACTCTTTTTTCCTTATAAAGTTTTGTCCCAAAGTGTTTTCCTTATAAGGTTTTTAATGAGGTGGCACTCACGGGTCACTCCAAACTTAGCCTCCATTCTCAAGTTCACTATGGCTAAGTTTGAGGAGGAGTATTGATCAAGAAGACCAGCCAGGCCTTGCAATACCAAACCAACTCGACCGTACGATTTTGTATGGACTTGTACGGATTGTACGGACCGTGCAAAATCTGGGATTCTCCAAAATGTCTCCAAACATCCTAAAATGAAGAAACCAGAATGTGCAAAACTTGGGATAAAGTATTTTAAGATTTGGAGATCGTGCAAAACTTGGGTGCAAAAGGAAATGGATGCTGGCAATGAATCTCGCCAAAGGAGTGTCCCAGTGCAACCTTATCCAATCGGTCAAAGCAAGGAGGGCTCGAGCAAGGCTGACAATCTTATCCACATGATCAAAAAGAGCTTCCAAGACTAAGCCCTTATTGGCTGTTTGAATTAAAGCATTCCTATTGGTTGTTGCATTTTGTCTTTACTTAGAGAAAACCCTATTTTTTCTCTATAAATGTAATGTCTCATTATCAATGAAATGTTAGACCCTTTGGGGTCCCATTCTCTTACAAGTTATGAAACCTCTCTTAGTTTATTCTCCTTAGTCTCATTTACATGCTTATTCTCTTAGTATAGTTTAGTTTTGCGTATTCTCCATTCTACATTTAATCTAGCATATTCTCTATCTAATCTCCTTTAGTATTCCGCATAATCTCTTTAATTCTTATAGAATGGTTAGCTGTTGTGGATGCTGAGATAGGAGCAATGGATAAGAATCATACTTGGGATGAAACTAAGCTTCCAAAGGGAAAGAAGACAGTAAGTTCCAAGTGGGTATTTACAGTCAAATATCAATCTAATGGGGAGATTGAGCGGTACAAAGCCAGACTGGTAGCCGGAGGTTTCACCTAGACAGATGGAGCTGACTATACATATACTTTTGCACTAGTGGCAAAGCTTCACACAATTAGGGTCATCTTGTCCTTAGCCACAAATCTATCATGGGATCTATGCTAAATGGACATGACGCCTTTCTTCAAGGAGAATTGGAAGAAGAAGTGTACATGACTCTACCACAAGGATTAGAGTACTCAATTAGCCCTGGAAAATTCCTAAGGTTAGGAAAGGCAATTTATGGTCTAAAGCAATCACCGAGGGTCCGGTATCATAAAATGAGCTTCACTCTTGTTGCTCGAGGATTTAGCCGGTCAGAAGCCGAACATACCTTGTTCACTCACCAGACCTCCCGTGGGCTTATTGTGGTATTGGTTTATGTGGATGACTTGATCATCTAAGTTAGTGATCAAGTTGGGATTCAAGAAACCAAATCCTTTCTTAAGTCCATTTTTGATATCAAGGACTTGGGAGAACTCAAATATTTCCTAGGGATAGAGATATGCTGATCCTCGGATGGCCTATTTCTATCACAAACGAAATATTCTCTTGATTTATTGCAGGAGACAGGAAAGCTAGGATCCAAATCAGCTAAGACTCCGCTTGAAGATGGCTACAAGGTCAAGAGAAAGGGGGAGAAAGAAAATGATCCGCTTGACAAGCCATTTGAAGACCTAGCACAATATCGGCGCCTAGTTGGTAAGCTCATCTACTTGACTATTACACGGCCTGACTTATATTTTACTATGAATCAGGTTAGCCAACATATGAAGGAACCAACCGTGCATTAGTGGAACATGGTGGAAAGAATATTGAGATACATAAAAGGATCATCAGGCCAAAGAATCTAGATGGGGAAGAATGGCAACACTGAGATAGTTGGATATTGCGATGCGGACTATGCTTGAGACACTATGGATAGGAAGTCCACAACGGGCTACTGCACTTTCATTTGAGGCAACCTAGTAACCTGGAAGTCTAAGAAGTAGAAGATTGTGTCATGCACGAGTGCGGAGTCAGAATATAGAGCAATGAGGAAGGTGACAAATGAATTAGTGTGGTTGAACGCACTTCTCAAAGATGTTGGCATAGAATCTTCAAGTCATTTCACAATGTATTGTGACAATCAGGCAACCTTTCATATAGCAACCAATCCAGTATTTCACGAGAGGACCAACCACATTGACATCGACTGCCACAAGGTCAGAGAGAAGATCATAGAAGGAGTGATACTTCCATGCTACACCAAGAGTGAAGATCAGTTGGCTGACATCTTCACCAAGGCCCTTAGCCTCAAATTTTGCAACCCCATCCACATATAACTTGGCTTAGTCGACAATACTCATCCTTGATAATACTTGCCTGTTCCGGGAAGACCACACTCTTTTTCCCTTACCAAGGTTTTGTCCCACTGGGTTTTCCTTGGTAAGGTTTTTAATGAGGTGGTAATCCCGGTTCCCAAACTTAGCCTTCATTTTGACACTCCGGCTAAGTTTGAGGGGGAGTATTAATCAAGCTTATCATCAAGGGAGCTTAAGGAAGAAGGTTGGAGCTGGGTGTCTATACAAGACCGTACATATCCGTACAAGTTCGAATGGATCGGTACAAGACCGTACATGACCGTACGAGCTAAGGGAGCCTCCAGAACGTTTGAGGAAGCCTTCGAGAGTCTTCGAGAAGCTTTGCAATGCTCGGATCATACACCAAGCTACTAGAGCGTCCAGGTGCATTGGCACCTTTACCTTGGTCTTTTTTCTTATCCATTCGGTCAAGGAAGGGGCTGGAACCAGGCTAGCATGGTTAAGGACGCTCTAAAGGCTGATCTCCCATTGGATAGTTCAAAATAAAGTTAACCCTAGGTTCCCTTGTATTTCTCCTATAAATATGCTATGTAATTCTCAAAGATCAATAAGAAATTCTTCTCTAATATTCTACCACGGTTTTCCTTCTAGTTTATCTCGAAATTCCTTTCATACTCTAAAATCTTACAAGGAGAGAACAAGATAAGATCTTCGGTTTGCTTCTCACACTCAATCCGGCATTTAACGACCATATAAAGCACATCTTGAGATCGGAGAAGCTCCCTAGCCTTGATGAAGTTTGTGCACAAATTCAAAAGGAACAAGGGTCCTTTGGACTCTTTAGTGGAAAACAGGAACTCCCAATGGCTAATAAAATCAATTACCAACCAAATCATGGCTACAAAGGCAAGAATAGGAAAACATGCGATCATTGCAAGAAAGATGGTCATATAAGGGAGGATTTCTGGATCTTTCATCCACATCTCAAGCCTAAAGATTGGCAACCAAGGGAATTCAAGCCAAGGAAGTTTTAATCTCATCAAGCACAAGAAGCGCAAGCTCGTCAGCCACAACAAAAGAACCTCAAACCGAAAACTTGAAGCAAGGAGATGAGAAGGCCATGGTAGCTTACTCGAATGACGTGGTGCACAAGTCAGACCTAGAGGCACTCATTCGATCCATTGCCACACTAAAGGAGTCCGGTATCACCTACTTTGCTACTAAACCTACTAAAACTAGCACTTCTCTTGTTATTGATAACAGAGCTTCTCATCACATGATTAGTTATCCAAATTTGATTAGTAACATTAACTCTGCTAGTGGGAATGTAGTGATTGCTAATAGTGATAAAATACCGGTTAAAGGGATAGGAAGTTTAAGACTATTTGACAAAGAATATCAACCTTTCTACATACCATCTTTCATTTTGAATCTTGTATCGGTTAAGACCTAATAGTTTCCATTTTTAGGATATTAAGACTGGAAGGGTTCTTGGAGAAGAAAACATAAAAAGAGACTTAAACATCTTAGAAGATTCTTCAAGCAATCCAACTTTGTCAAGTTTTAATTCATGCTTAGCTAGTAGTTCTAATGCAATATGGCACGCTAGATTGGGACATCCTCACTCACGTGCCTTGGAAATAATATTGCCTAATATTTCGTTTAAAAACTTAGTTTGTGAGTCTTGTATTTTAGGAAAACATTATAAAAGTGTATTTCCTAAGTCCTTTACTATCTATGACAAATGTTTTGATTTGGTCTACTCGGACATATGGACTTCCCCATGTTTATCAAGAGATAATAATAATAGGTACTTTGTGACGTTTATTGATAAAAAAAGCTAAAGACACTTGGATCACTTTAATGTCATCTAAAGATAGAGTATTTGATGCTTTCATTAATTTTAAGAACTACATTACTAATCAATTCAAAACGAATAAAAAAGTACTTCGATCGGACCATGCAGGGGAATATACAAGCCACAAATTCAAAGAACACTTAGCTAAGCATGGAATAATCCACCAAACAAGCTGCCCATACACACCCCAACAAAATGGTGTAGCTGAAAGGAAGAATTGGCATCTCATAGAAGTAGCTAGAGCTATGATGCTCCATTCCAACCTACCAAGAAACTTCTTGGGAGATGCAGTCATGACGGCCTGCTATCTTATCAATCGAATTCCAACAAGAGTCCTAAAGAATGTCTCTCCCTTTGAAGTTTTAAATCACAGTAAACCCTTACGAGTTTTTGGGTATTTGTATTTTGTATTTGTCCCAGATACTCAGAGGGACAAACTAGAAGCCAAAAGCACAAGATGTGTATTCATAGGCTATTCTACCACTCAAAAGAGGTTTAAGTGTTATGACCCCATCCGAAAGTGTACCTTGGTTTCAAGGGATGTGAAGTTCATAGAAAACCAAGGGTACTTTGACAAGAAGCAGAATTGGGATAGCGTTAAAGAGCTACCCCGAATTGGGATAACATAATCTCTTTAATTCTTACTGAATGGTTAGCTGCTGTGGATGCTGAGATAGGAGCAATGGATAAGAATCATAGTTGGGATGAAAACTGAAATTCCACAAGAGATGACATGCTAGATGAACTAAGTGGTTCATATTAATCAAGCTTATCATCAAGGGAGCTTAGGGAATTTGGTTGGATTTGGGTGTCCGTACAAGTCCGTACAAGTCTGTACTAGTCCGTACAAGTCTGTACTAGTCCGTACAAGTCTGTACGGATCCGTACAAGGCCGTACAAGACCGTACAAGATGGTACGACCTAAGGGAGCCTCTGGAACATTTAAGGAAGTCTTCGAGTGTCTTCGAGAATCTTCGAGAAGTTTGGCAATGTTCGGATCATGCACCAAGTCACTAAAGCGTCCAAGTGCATTGGCACCTTATCCTTGGTCTTCCTTCTTATCCATTCGGTCAAGGACATGGCTGGAACCAGGCTGGCATGGTCAAGGGCGCTCCAATGGCTACACTCCTATTGGCTGGTTCAAATTAAAGTTAAACCTAGGTTCCCTTGTAATTCTCCTATAAATATGCTATGTAATTCTCAAAGATGAATAAGAAATTCTTTTCTAATATTATACTATGGTTTTCCTTCTGTTTATCTCTCATTTACTCATCCATAATCTCTAAAATCTTACATGGTATCAGAGCATTGATCTTGCTCCTTAATATTCTGCATTATTCTTCATCATTCTCCATCATTTTTCCATCATTTCTTGTCATTTCTCCATCATTAATCCATAAGTTCTTATCGTTTCTAGTCATTCTCCAAGCTGTTCCTCTTTATTTTCTTCTTTCTCACGCTGTTAGCTTCATTTCTCTCTAAGAGAAATTCCTCAAATCCATTGGTGCTGAGTTGAGAAAGTTGCTAGCTTTGTGATTAAAGACCAAGAAAATCATGGAAAATCTAAAAACCATGATTATTCCGGTTATATTCAAAGGGATCAATTACTTGCTATGGGCAAGAACAACAAAGACTGCTTTGTGTGGAAGAGGTTTGTGAGGACACATTGAGATCACGCAAAACCCAAAAGAAGACACACAAGATGAAAAAAAAAGACCAAAACCGAGGAGGAAATCAAATGGTTTCAAGAGGACCAAACGGTTTTGGGTCTTCTTAAAAACTCGCTAAACCCATCAATCCTAGAGGCATACTCCTATTGTGACATGGCAAAAGGAGCTTTGAGATACAAAAGAATGTTTACTAGAACGTCTCCAACTTGACATGGGTCTTTGAAGTAAGAAGGGCAATCAATAATCTCAATCAAGAGGATCTAGAATTTACTCAACACTTTGGGAAATTTAGATCACTTCGGGCTGAACTAAAGATGTTACGCCCATGCACTAAGGATTTCTCAATCATTGGAGAAATGAGAGAACAAGATAAAGTCTTCGGTTTGCTTTTCACACTCAATCCTGCATTCAACGACCTCATAAAGCACATCTTAAGATCGGAGAAGCTCCCTAGCCTTGATGAAGTTTGTGCACAAATTCAAAAGGAACAAGGGTCCTTTGGTCTCTTTAGTGGAAAACAAGAACTCCCAATGGCTAATAAAGGCAATTACCAACCAAATCATGACTACAAAGGAAAGAATAGGAAAACATGCGATCATTGCAGGAAAGATGGTCATACAAGGGAGGATTGCTGGATCCTTCATCCACATCTCAAGCCCAAAGATTGGCAACCAAGGGAATTCAAGCCAAGGAAGTTTCAAGCTCATCAAGCACAAGAAGTGCCAAGCTCTTCAAGCGCAACAAAATAACCTCAAACCGAAAATTCAAAGCAAGGAGATGAAATGGCCATGGTAGCATACTCGAATGACGTTGTGCGCAAGTCAGACCTAGAGGCACTCATTCGATCCATTGCCGCACTAAAGGAGTCCGGTATCACCTACTTTGCTACCAAAACTAGCACTTCTCTTGTTATTGATTCCGCAGCTTCTCATCACATGATTATTAATCCAAATTTGATTAGTAACATTAAATCTGCTAGTGGAAATGTAGTAATCGCTAATGGTGATAAAATACCAGTTCAAGGGATAAGAATTTTAAGGCTATTTAACAAAGAATCCCAAGCTTTCTACATGCCATCTTTCACTTTGAATCTTGTTTCGGTTATGAAAGCTACTACTGATCTTGATGCTTATGCTATCTTTGGGCCTAATAGTTTCCATTTTCAGGATATTAAGACCAGAAAGGTTCTTGGAGAAGGAAACACAAAAGGAGACTTATACATCTTAGAAAATTCTTCAAGCAATCCTATTTTATCAAGTTTTAATTCATGTTTAACTAGTAGTGCTAATGCAATATGGCACGCTAGATTGGGACATCCTCACTCGCGTGCCTTGGAAATAATATTGCCTAATATTTCGTTTAATAACTCAGTTTGTGAGTCTTGTATTTTAGGAAAACATTGTAAAAATGTATTTCCTTAGTCCTCTACCATATATGAAAAATATTTTGATTTGGTCCACTCGAATGTATAGACTTCCCCATGTTTATCAAGAGATAATACTAAGTACTTTGTGACATTTATTGATGAAAAGTCGAAATACACTTGGATCACCTTTTTGTCATCTAAAGATAAAGTATTTGACACTTTCATTAATTTTCAGAACTACATTACTAATCAATTCAAAACAAATGTTAAAGTACTTCGAACGGAAAATGGAGGGGAATATATTATTAATCAAGCTTAACATCAAGGGAGCTTAGGGAAGATGGTTTGATTTGGGTGTAATAATCCACCAAACAAGCTACCCATACACACCTCAACAAAATGGTGTAGCTGAAAGAAAGAATAGGCATCTCATGGAAGTAGCTAGAGCTATGATGTTCCATTCCAACCTGCCAAGAAACTTCTGGGGAGATGCAGTCATGACGGCCTGTTATCTTATCAACCGAATTCCAACAAGTCCTAAAGGACGTCTCTCCCTTTGAAGTTTTAAATCACAATAAATCCTTTATCAATCACTTACGATTTCTGCGGTGTTAGTGTTTTGTATTTGTCCCAGGTACTCAGAGGGACAAACTAGAAGCCAAAAGCACAAGATGTGTATTCATAGGCTATTCTACCACTCAAAAGGGGTATAAGTGTTATGACCCCATTCGAAAGTGTACCCTAGTTTCAAGAGACGTGAAGTTCATAGAAAACCAAGGGTACTTTGAAAAGAAGCAGAATTGGGATAGTGTTATAGACCTAGCCCGCACTCCTTCAGATAGAGCCGCCAGCTTAGAGTTCTTACTCAATCATCTGGGAAATCCTGCTCCAAGGGACTCTCATCTAGAGCAACCGGACCAACAAACATAAGAAGGACCAAATTCTGAAAATAACAATGAAGAATAAGCAAACAACTTGGATAATGGTGATCAAGACTAAGCTCATCATGAAGAAGAAACATTGGGTGGAATGGAGCCAATGGTTAGTTAAGACCATGAGAGTGAAGAAATTAGTGCTCCTCAGCTTAGAAGAAGTACAAGGGTGAAGTATGGACCAAATCATTGGAAACAAACAAGGGTCTATTACAACAGCCAAGACGTGGCTCATCCTCTCCAAGCGGTTTGTTCTCTTGCCCTCTTGCCATCAGAACACCAAGCATTCCTTGGGAAGATTGATCAACACCAAATTCCGATCTCTTATGAAGAATCAAATGAACACAAAGAATGGTTAGCTGCTATGGATGCTGAGATAGGAGCAATGGATAAGAATCATACTTGGGATGAAACTAAGCTTCCAAAGGGAAAGAAGACAGTAAGTTCCAAGTGGGTATTTACAGTCAAATATCAATCTAATGGGGAGATTGAGCGGTACAAAGCCAGACTGGTAGTTAGAGGTTTCACCCAGACATATGGAGATGATTATACCGATACTTTTGCGCCAGTGGTAAAGCTTCACACAGTTAGGGTCATCTTGTCCTTAGCCGCAAATCTATCATGGGATCTATGGCAAATGGACGTGAAAATGCCTTTCTTCAAGGAGAATTGGAAGAAGAAGTGTACATGACTCCACCACCCGGATTAGAGGACTCAATCAGCCCCGAAAAAGTCCTAAGGTTAAGAAAGGCAATTTATGGTCTAAAGCAATCACCGAGGGCCTGGTATGATAAACTGAGCTTCACTCTTGTTGCTCGAGGATTTAGCACATCAGAAGCCGACCATACCTTGTTCACTCACCAGAGCTCCCGTGGGCTTATTGTGGTATTAGTTTATGTGGATGACTTGATCATCTCAGGTAGTGATCAAGTTGGGATTCAAGAAACCAAATCCTTCCATAATATTAAGGACTTGGGAGAACTCAAGTATTTTCTAGGGATAGAGATATGCCGATCCTCGGAAGGCCTATTTCTATCACAAAGGAAATATTCTCTTGATTTATTGCAGGAGACAGGAAATCTAGGATCCAAACCAGCTAAGACCCCAATTTAAGATGGCTACAAGGTCAAGAAAAAGGGGGAGAAGGTAGATGATCCGCTTGAGAAGCCATTTGAACACCTAGCACAATATCGGCGCCTAGTTGGTAAGCTTATTTACTTGACTATTACATGACCAACATATGAAGGAACCAACTGTGCATCATTGGAACATGGTGGAAAGAATATTGAGATACATTAAAGGATCACCAGGCCAAAGAATCTGGATGGGGAATAATGGCAACACTAAGATAGTTGGATATTGCAATGCAGACTATGCTTGAGACACTATGGATAAGAAGTCCACAACTGGCTACTGTACTTTCATTGGAGGCAATCTAGTGACCTGGAAGTCTAAGAACCAGAAGGTTGTGTCATGCTCGAGTGCAGAGTCAGAATATAGAGCAATGAGGAAGCTGGCCAATGAATTATTTTGGTTGAAAGCACTTCTTAGAGATCTCAGCATAGAAACTTCAAGTCCTATCACGATGCATTGTGACAATCAGGCAGCCATTCATATAGCAACCAATCCAGTATTTCACGCGAGGACCAAGCACATTGAGATCGACTGCCACAAGGTTAGAGAGAAGATCATAGAAGGAGTTATACTTCCATGCTACACCAAGAGTGAAGACCAGTTGGCTGACATCTTCACCAAGGATGCTAGCCTCAAAGTTTGCAACCACATCCACATCAAACATGGGTTAGTAGATCTTACTCATCCTTGATAATACTTGGCTGTTCCGAGAAAACCACACTCTTTTTATCTTACCAAAGTTTTGTCCCACTGGGTTTTCCTCCGTAAGGTTTTTAATGAGTTGGTAGTGTCGGTTCCCAAACTTAGCCTTCATTCCGACACTCCGGCTAAGTTTGAGGGGGAGTATTAATCAAGCTTATCATCAAGGGTGCTTAGGGAAGATGGTACAAGTCCGTACGTATCCGTACAAGGCCGTACAAGACCGTACCAGATCGTACAACCTAAAGGAGCCTCTGGGACTTTTAAGGAAGTATTTGAGTGTCTTCGAGAGTCTTTGAGAAGCTTGGCAACGTTCGGATCATGCACCAAGTCACTAGAGCGTCTAGGTGCATTGGCGCCTTATCCTTTGTCTTCCTTCTTATCCATTCGGTCAAGGACAGAGCTGGAACCAGGCTGGCATGGTCATGGGCGCTCCAAAGGCTACACTCCTCTTGGCTGATTCAAATTAAAGTTAAACCTAGGTTCCCTTGTAATTCTCCTATAAATATGATATGTAATTCTCAAAGATGAATAATAACTTCTTCTCTAATATTCCACTATGGTTTTCCTTCTAGTTTATCTCTCATTTACTCATCCATAATTTCTAAAATCCAACAGGTTCAACCCTTTTCTCCAAGATCGACTTGAAAAGCAACTATCATCAAGTAAGGATGAAGGAGGGTGATGAATGGGAAACCGCATTCAAAATGAAACAATATTTGTACGAATGGTTGGTAATGCCATTCTCTAATGCTGATGGGGCCCCGACACCATTCGGAGAACAAGAGGAGAAACCCGAGGACCCACTCGAAGAGGAGAAGGACTCTGAACCTCCAACCATACCACCCAACACCATGAAGAGGAATTGCTCAAGAGTCTATAGGGCCAAGTTCAATTCCTACATACAAGAATCCTTAAGATGCAAGGAGGACACCCGAGAGCACCCAAAGATCCCTCGAGACACACCAACCCTAGAAGACTCCCGGGAGCTGAATTGCTTTGGAAGGCATGAGTTTTGTGTCTTCACTATTTCACTAGTGTGAAGACACTTCTAAGATGTCAAGGTATTGTACTCTTTTTCCCCACCTCGGGTTTTTCCCATTGGGTTTACCGAGGGGGTTTTTAATGAGGCAAGAACTCTTGATGCATCACATTCTCTTCCATTGCTTATCTTACTTGGAAAACTCCCATGAAAAGTCAAGATGAGCAAAGGATGTGATTCTATCCCCCAAGGAAGGAATTTTTCTAATAAGCTTTCATTTTCTTTCCTTTGAACCGTTTTTAGGTGGTTTGGTTTAAATTGGTTTTGAGAAGTCCAAATTAGGCAAGTGTTAGAACATTTGGACCATTTTGTAATAAATTTAGGATCAGACCTAAATGCTCCATATATAAACCTCTAAAAACATTTGTAAGGTTTTTATACCCTTTTGACATAAAATTTAGAGAAGTTTTCTCTCTTTTTGTTCTTGTGAGACTCAAGGACTTTTCTTCACACTTTGAAACCTAGCTCAGCATGGAGGTTGCATTGTATCAAGAGATTGACACTCCTCTTGTGGTTCACGCCTCATTCCACTCTTCTATTCCATCCAAAGCTATCCCTTGGTCGAAGCATCTCCCCGGGTTTAGCACCAACACCTCCATTTTACTCATTTCTTGCCGAGAAGTTAGATGGAGTATCTCTCTTCTACTCGGATCCATCTTCACCGATTCATTGGTTGATAAAGCTCAAGCTCCAAGCTTTCGGAGCCACATCATCTTTGGTATCAGAGCCGAAGATCCTTACCCAAAGGTTGTATCGTTCCATCTTCTATCCTATTTCATATTTCTAGCATTTTGTGTTTGCAGTTTCTGTTCGTTCTTGTGTTCCTTTTGCCATTTCTTGAATACCGCATTTGCATCTTAAAACCTTGGAAAATCTCATAAAAAAAATAATATCTCAGGTAGAAGGTTGTTTAGGTAGTGAGTCATTTTGCGTCAAACGTTTTGGAGCATTTTCATATTTTTCGCATATTTTGTTCTTGGTGTTCTTGGTGATTGTTGATTGTTGTGTTCCTTTGATCCGAAAATTTTATATGCACGTTTCATTGTTTGTTTGTCTTAGAAATAATGCACCTAGACATGTTTAGAGTTTTCCTTTAGTGCTAATTCAAAATTTTCTCTTTGTGGTCCCAAAACCACCTTTTGCTTTTGTTTGTTTTGCATGTTTCTTTCTCCCTTAGTATTGCTTTTCCTTGGCATGAGTCTTACTCCTTAGCTGTCTCAGGCTGTACGAACCCGCACCTTAGTTAAATTAAACCTTACCTTAGTCACCTCTTATCCCATTATCAACCAAGGTTACTTTTGCTTTAACCCAAAGTTAACCATTAGTTTAGTACCGTTACTTTTCATTTCGTCATTGTGTGTGAACTGTCTTGATTCTCATTGTTTATTTACCTTGAGCCTCACACCTTTTACCATAAGTTATTTACTTTCATTTCTTAAGTCGCCAATACTTAAACATCTCTTTCGCTTGTGTTGCAAGGTACCAAGGCGAGCATGTCCTAGTGATCCAAGGAGATGGAAGGGCAGCCAGATTGGGCTAACGTCCTTACCAACATCCAAACTCAGCTCTAACAGCTCGGAGAACGCCTAGCTCGAGTAAAGACACCACCTCCTCAAGCTCCACCAAGGCATGGACCGGACCAAGATGCCTCATCCGATGAAGAAGTAGAACACCCTTGGCAACCAAGAGTGAGGCCTCGAAGACGTATGGGATTACATGAAGTTGAAGATGAGCAAGCGCCAAGACCGCATGCCTCGAGTCTCAAACTCACAGCTTCGACCTTTGCCGGAAAGGTTGACCTGGAAGGTTGATTGGGAAAGATGCATGGATCATATTTTTGCTTGTTATGAGTACTCGGAACAAAGGAAGGTTATCTATGTCGCGGCTCAACTCACGGATCACGCCCTTACTTGGTGGGATCGTGACCAATCTGAAAAAAGGAGAAACCATGAAGGACCTATGACATCATGGGAAGCTATGAAGCGGCAAAGGAGAAAGAGATATGTACCTCCACTATACCACCATGATCTCCAAAAGATGTTTAGGAAGCTCTCCCAAGGCTTTCGATCGGTAGAAAAGTACTATGAAGAGTTCGAGCACTTGAGGAATCCTCTCCAACTTGATGAAGAGGAATAAACTCTCATGGCACAATTCCTTGACGGTTTGCAAGATCGAATTGTGAGAAAGGTTGAGCGGTAATCATATGCCGGTTTGAGGAACTTCTCCAATCAGCTATACAAGTGGAGCAACAAGTGAAGAGGAAACAAAGCTCCATGAACCGGACCCGAGTCCAAGGCACATCCACTTGGTCCCCTAGTGCATCTCCATTCAAGAACAACCTGAGGCCATAAGACAAGACCAAGGCTGCCATTGTAGAGTTGCGCTTCAAGTCTAGACCCGCAGAAGTACCAAAGGAAAGGAAATTTGAACCAAGAGGAGAGGCTATTGCGACTAGGAGCAGAGACATTGTATGCTATAAGCGCCAAGGTCACAGACATTATGCACGAGAATGCCCAAACCACCGGGTCATGATCATCACGGCATCCGGTGGCTACGAGTCTCAAGATGAAGAAGCTCCACATGAAGAAGACGAGAGCACCATGGAAGAAGAAGTTGAGTATCTGGATGAAGGGGAACTCTTGGTTATTAGGAGGCTTCTAAGCTCACTCAAACCCCGGAAGACACCACCCAACGAGAAAATATCTTCCATACGCGATGTACGGTAAGTGGTAAAGTATGTGGTCTTATCATCGATGGGGACTCATGCACCAATGTGGCTAGCTCCACCATGTTCGACAAGCTCAAATTGACCCCATCCCCACACCCTAAGACTTACAAGCTTAAGTGGTTGAATGATAAGACCGTCCTTAGAGTTAATGAACAAGTGATGATTTAGTTTATTTTAGGCTATTACCAAGACCAAGTCTTGTGCGATGTAGTGCCTATGCAAGTGAGCCACCTACTTTTAGGGCGTCCTTGGCAGTTTGACAAGGGCACTACACATTGTGGGAAGACCAATCACTATTTCTTTATGCATAACCACAAAAAGATTAGTCTAGCACCTTGTACCTTGGTTCAAGTTAATGAAATGCAAGCCAAGTTGTCTAAGGATACTAGCTCAAAATCTAACTGTTTGATCAACCCTAGCATTGTTAGGATGTTGCTTAGTAAGAATATTGTTGTGTTTTGCTAATGGTTTTCAAAGAATCCTTGAGCATAGGTACCTTGGACGAGGCACTACTCGATGAGGTCAAGAAACTCTTGGATCGCTTCCAAAACGTTTTCCCCGAGGAGATACCGCATGGAATTTTTCCCATAAGAGGGATAGAGCACCAAATTGATCTCATCCCGGAGCCCAACTCTCCAATAAGCCGGCATACCGAGTAAACCCAGAGGAGGCTTAGGAGTTGGAGCGGCAACTAAATGATTTGATGATCAAGGGGTATGTCCGAGAGAGTCTTAGCCCTTGTGATGTTCAGGTTTTATTAGTCCCAAAGAAGGATAGCTCTTGGAGGATGTGCATAGACTGCCGAGCCATCAACAACATTACAATCAAGTACCAGCACCCAATCCCGAGACTAGATGATATGTTAGATGAGTTAAGCGGTTCAACCCTATTCTCTAAAATTGATTGGAAAAGCGTCTATCATCAAGTGAGAATGAAGGAAGGTGATGAATGGAAAACCGCATTCAAAACCAAACAATGTTTGTACGAATGGTTGGTAATGCCATTCGGTCTTTCTAATGCCCTTAGTACCTTTATGAGATTGATGAACCATGTTTTGCGGTCTTTTATCAACAAATTTGTGGTAGTTTATTTTGACGACATTCTCATTTATAGCCAAAGTTTGATTGATCATGTTCAACACCTAGAGCTTATTTTAGAAACCCTTAGAAAGGAAGGTTTATATGCTAATCTCGTTAAATGCATATTTTGTGCTAATGAGTTGGTTTTCCTAGGCTTTATTGTTAGCTCGCTGGGTTTGAAAGTGGATATTGAGAAGATAAAAGCAATTGAGGAATGGCCAACACCTACAAGCATTAGTCTTGTACCGCCGGTTTTCAAAGACTTTAGCACGGTGGCTGCTTGGCTAGCTTTCACGGCTTGGCTAGCTTTTACCGCCGGTTTGTCAAAGACTTTAGCACGGTGGTTGCACCCCTTACCTCGATCATCAAGAAGAATGTGGGAGTTAGTTGGGGCAAGCCAGAAGAAGAAGCTTTTCGTGAGTTAAAGCATCGGCTTACTCATGCACTGCTACTAGCACTTCCGGATTTCTCCAAGTCTTTTCAGGTTAAGTGTGATGCCTCCGGAGTGGGAATAGGGCTGTGTTGACTCAAGGAGGGAAGCCCATAGCATAGTTTAGCGAGAAGCTTAGTGGATCAATGCTCAGCTACCCTACTTACGATAAGGAGTTATATGCATTAGTAAGAGCCATGGAGACTTGGCAACATTACCTCTTGGCCAAGGAATGTGTCATTCACACCGATCATGAAACTTTGAAGCACTTGAGAGGGCAAACAAATCTCATTGAAGCATTTCCATATGTTATCAAGTACAAGAAAGGAAAAGACAATGTTGTAGCGGATGCTCTATCTAGATCGTATGCTTAGATATCCACCATGGAGGACAAGGTTCTAGGCTTCGAGAGTATCAAGGGAAGTTATGAGATTGATCCGGAATTAAGCGCATGCTACCAAGGAAGAGGAAGAGGATTATACCACAAGTTCTAAACGCATGATGAGTTTCTCTTCAAGGACAAGCGACTATGCATTCCCAAGGGTTCCGTTAGAGAATTACTTATGAAAGAAGTGCATGGAGGAGGCTTAATGGTATTAATCAAGCTTATCATCAAGGGAGCTTAGGGAAGATGGTTGGATTTGGGTGTCCGTACAATTCCGTACGGATCCGTACAAGTCCATATAGATCCGTACAAGGCCATACAAGATCGTACGACCTAAGGGAGCCTCCGGAACATTTGAGGAAGTCTTCAAGAGTCTTCGAGAAGATTGGCAATGTTTGGATCATGCACCAAGTCACTAGAGCATCCAGGTTCATTGGCGCCTTATCCTTGGTCTTCCTTCTTATCCATTCGGTCAGGGACGGGCTGGAACCAGGCTGGCATGGTCAAGGGCGCTCCAAAGGCTACACTGCTATTGGCTGGTTCAAATTAAAGTTAAACCTAGGTTCCCTTGTAATTCTCCTATAAATATGCGATGTAATTCTCAAAGATCAATAAGAAATTCTTTTCTAATATTCTACCATGGTTTTCCTTCTAGTTTATCTCTCAATTTTTCATCCATAATCTCTAAAATCTTACATGGTATCAGATCATTGATCTTGCTTCTTATATTCAACTTTATTCTTGGTGATTCTCTATCATTTCTTCATCATTTCTCCATCATTTCTTATCATTCTCCAAGTTGTTCCTCTTTATTTTCTTCTTTCTCACGTTGCTAGCTTCATTTCTCTCTGAGAGAAATTCCTCAAATCCATTGGTGCTAGTTGAGAAAGTTGCTAGCTTTGTGATTTTCTCTTCATTTTTCTTCCTTTCACGTTGGTAGCTTCATTTATCTCTGAGAGAAATTCCTCAAATCCATTGGTGCTGAGTTGAGAAACTTGCTAGCTTTTTGATTAAAGACCAAGAAAATCATGAAAAATCTAAAAACCATGATTATTCCGGTTACACTCAAAGGGATCAATTACTTGTTGTGGGCAAGAAAAACGAAGACTGATTTGTGTGGAAGAGGTTTGTGGAGACACATTGAGATCACGCAAAACCCAAAAGAAGACACACAAGATGAAGAAAAAGAGACCAAAAATCGAGGAGAAAATCAAATGGTTTCAAGAGGACCAAACGGTTTTGGGTCTTCTTCAAAACTCGCTAGACCAATCAATCCTAGAGGCATACTCCTATTATGACACGGCAAAAGAGCTTTGGGATAAATTAAAGAATGTCTACGGGAACACTCCAACTTGACCCGGGTCTTTAAAGTACAAAGGGCAATCAACAATCTCAATCAAGAGGATCTAGAATTTACTTAACACTTTGGGAAATTTAGATCTCTTTGGGCTGAACTAGAGATGTTACATCCAAGCACTAAGGATTTTTCAATCATTGACGAAAGGAAAGAACAAGATAAGGTCTTCAGTTTGGTTCTCACACTCAATCCGGCATTTAACGACCTCATAAAGCACATCTTGAGATTGGAGAAGCTCCCTAGCGTTGATGAATTTTGTGCACAAATTCAAAAGGAACAAGGGTCATTTGGTCTCTTTAGTGTAAAATAAGAACTCCCAACGGCTAATAAAGGCAATTACCAACCAAATCATGGGTACAAAGGCAAGAATAGGAAAACATGCGATCATTGCAAGAAAGATGGTCATACAAGGGAAGTTTGCTGGATCCTTCATGATGTACCCCAAGGGACTAGATCAAAGGATCTAGTCACGGATAATCGTCGGTGCGAACTACTACTCGGCTAGAGAGCCGGTTGCCGGAAAGGAAAGACTAAGGATAGGGGATGGAGCAAAGAACCGAGGATGGCTCAACTCGACCCTTTTCAAAAGAGAGGAAATGGAGTGGAATGCGACACAAGGGGTATGGATCGTCCTTTGATACGGGAAGCCAGTAACGGTTCCGAGCCTGGCTCAAGGAAGCGTAACCGGAGAAGAGTTTCAAGAGAATGAACTCGATTAAAACTCGAAGAGAAAGACTCTAAGTGATTTTTTAATGCAAAAAGTGTAACCTTTCATTAATGGGAGGAAGCGCCTTTTATAGGCATACACAGAAGGATCTAGGCATCCCGAATAAGGCTTTAACGAACATGCTCGTTTGGGCCGCTTAAAGACAAACAACTTAAACAACAAAGACTTAAGAAAAAAGAAACCCAAAACGCGGGTGGGCTTCGCGTGGATAGGATCACTCTTCGTCGGCCTTCCTTGGTCCGGACGCAAGAAGGTTGACCTTTGAAGAAACGTGATGCGCCAAGTGTCGTTGCCTCATTAAAAACCTATCCGGTAAACCACTTTGGGAATAAATCCGGATAGGGAAAAAGAGTACAACTTGCTTGACGACTTAGGCGCGTCTTCACAGGGTGATGGTGAAGACGCTAAGTACTTGAGCGTCGGTGGTGTCATGGGTCGGTTAGGTCTTAAGGGAGTCTTGTTCCATGAATAACTGAACAACTCGCACGAACTTGTCTCGATAGCGCTTGACCTTGCTTCGCTTAATGGGTCCAAGCGGAAGGACAGGAACCTCTCTGGCCGTGTCTTGTACGGGTGATGACGAGCCTAGATACTCGGGATTGACTGTCTGTGGACCGGTCTCGGACGGGTGGGACTCGACCGTCGAACGGGTAGCGTTCGGGCCAAACTTGTCTGTAGAACATTCTGCATAACGGATAGCGATCGGGAAAGACTTGTGTGCGGAACGTTCTGCAGAATGGTTAGTGATCAGGACAGACTTGTCTGCGGAATGTTCTGTAGAACGGTTAGCGATCGGGCCAGACTCGTCTGCGAACAGTTCTGCAGAACGGGTAGCGATCAGGACACATCTCAAGCCCAAAGATTGGCAACCATTCAAGCCAAGAAAGTTTCAATCTAATCAAGCACAAGAAGTGCCAAGCTCCTCAACCGCAACAAAACAACCTTAATCCGAAAACTTGAAGGAAGGAGATGAGATGGCCATAGTAGCATACTGGAATGACGTGGTGCGCAAGCCAGACCTAGAGGTAGTCATTTGATCCATTGCCACACTAAAGGAGTCCGGTATCACCTACTTTGCTACTAAACCTACTAAAACTAGCACTTCTCTTGTTATTTATTCTGGAGCTTCTCATAACATGATTAGTAATCCGAATTTGATTAGTAACATTAAATCTGCTAGTGGAAATGTAGTGATTGCTAATGGTGATAAAATACCGGTTAAAGGGATAGGAAGTTTAAGACTATTTAACAAAGAATCTCAAGCATTCTACATGCCATCTTTCACTTCGAATCTTGTATCGGTTAAGAGGGCCTCTACTGATATTGATGCTTATGTTATCTTTGGGCCTAATAGTTTCCATTTTCAAGATATTAAGACCGGAAGGGTTCTTGGAGAAGGAAACACAAAAGGAGACTTATACATCTTAGAAGATTCTTCAAGCAATCTTACTTTATCAAGTTTTAATTCATGCTTAGCTAGTAGTTCTAATGCAATATGGCACGCTAGATTGGGACATCCTCACTCGCGTGCCTTGGAAATAATATTGCCTACTATTTCGTTTAATAACTCGGTGTGTGAGTCTTGCATTTTAGGAAAACATTGTAAAAGTGTATTTCCTAAGTCCTCTACCATATATGAAAAATGTTTTGATTTGGTCCACTCGGATGTATGGACTTCCCCATGTTTATCAAGAGATAATAATAAGTACTTTGTGATGTTTATTGATGAAAAGTCTAAATACACTTGGACCACCTTAATGCCATCTAAAGATAGAGTATATGACAGTTTCGTTAATTTTTAGAACTACATTACTAATCAATTCAAAACGAATATTAAGGTACTTCGAACGGACAATGGAGGAGAATGTACAAGCCACAAATTCAAAGAACATTTAGCTAAGCATGGAATAATCCACCAAACAAGCTGCCCATACACACCCCAACAAAATGGTGTAGTTGAAAGGAAGAATATGCATCTCATGGAAGTAGCTAGAGCTATGATGTTCTATTCCAACCTACCAAGAAACTTCTGGGGAGATGAAGTCATGACGGCCTGCTATCTTATCAATCAAATTCCAACAAGAGTCCTAAAGGACGTCTGTACCTTTGAAGTTTTAAATCATAATAAACTCTTTATCAATCACTTACGAGTTCTTGGGTGTTTATGTTTTGTATTTTTCCCAGGTAATCAGAAGGACAAACTAGAAGTCAAAAGCACAAGATGTGTATTCATAGGCTATTCTACCACTCAAAAGGGGTATAAGTTGTATGACCTCATCTGGAAGTGTACCCTAGTTTCAAGAGACGTGAAGTTCATAGAAAACCGAGGATACTTTGACAAGAAGCAGAACTGGGATAGTGTTAAAGACCTAGCCCGCTCTCCTTCAGATAGAGCAGCCATCTTGGAGTTCTTACTCAATCATCTGGAAAATCCAGCTCCAAGAGACTCTCCTCAAGAGCAACTGGACCAGCAACCACAAGAAGGACCAAATTCTGAAAATAACAATGAAGAAGAAGCAAACAACTTGGATAATGGTGATCAAGACTAAGCTCATCATGAAGAAAAAACAATGGGTGGAATGGAGCCAGTGGTTAGCCAAGACCATGAGAGTGAAGAAATTAGTGCTCCTCAGCTTAGAAGAAGTACAAGGCTGAAGTATGGACCAGATCATTGGAAACAAACAAGAGTCTATTACAACAGCCAAGACGTAGCTCATCCTCTCCAAGCGGTTTGTTCTCTTGCCCTCTTACCATCAGAACACCAAGCATTCCTTGGGAAGATTGATCAACACCAAATTCCGAGCTCCTATGAAGAATCAAATGAACACAAAGAATGGTTAGCTGTTATGGATGCTGAGATATGAGCAATGGATAAGAATCATACTTGGGATGAAACTAAGCTTCCAAAGGGAAAGAAGGCAGTAAGTTCCAAAGGGAAATATTCTCTTGATTTATTGCAGGAGACAGGAAATCTAGGATCCAAACCAGCTAAGACCCCAATTTAAGATGGCTACAAGGTCAAGAAACAGGGGGAGAAGGTAGATGATCCGCTTGAGAAGCCATTTGAAGACCTAGCACAATATCGGCGCCTAGTTGGTAAGCTTATCTACTTGACTATTACACGTCCAACATATGAAGGAACCAACTGTGCATCATTGGAACATGGTGGAAAGAATATTGAGATACATTAAAGGATCACCAGGCCAAGGAATCTGGATGGGGAAGAATGGCAACACTAAGATAGTTGGATATTGCGATGCAGACTATGCTTGAGACACTATGGATAGGAAGTCCACAACTGGCTACTGTACTTTCATTGGAGGCAATCTAGTGACCTGGAAGTCTAAGAACCAGAAGGTTGTGTCATGCTCGAGTGCGGAGTCAGAATATAGAGCAATGAGGAAGCTTACCAATGAATTAGTTTGGTTGAAAGCACTTCTTAAAGATCTCAGCATAGAAACTTCAAGTCCTATCACGATGCATTGTGACAATCAGGCAGCCATTCATATAGCAGTAAGGTCACATCAAAACCAGCTAAGCCCACTTGAAGATGGCTAAAGATCAAGAGAAAGGGTGAGAAAGAAGATGATCCGCTTGACAAGCCATTTGAAGACCCAGCACAATATCGGCGCCTAGTTGGTAAACTTATCTACTTGATTATTACACGGTCTGACTTATGTTTTGCTGTGAATCAGGTTAGCCAACATATGAAGGAACCAACCGCGCATCATTGGAACATGGTGGAAAGAATATTGATATGCATCAAAGTATCACCAGGCGAAGCAATCTTGATAGGGAAGAATGGCAATACTAAGATAGGTGGATATTGCGATGCAGACTATGCTGGAGATACTATGGATAAAAAGTGCACAACTGGCTACTGCACTTTCATTGGAGGCTATCTAGTGACCTGGAAGTCTAAGAAGCAGAAGGTTGTGTCATGCTCGAGTGCGGAGTTAGAATATAGAGCAATGAGGAAGCTGACAAATGAATTAGTTTGGTTGAAAGCACTTCTCAAAGATCTAAGCATAGAAACTTCTAGTCCTAACATGATGCATTGTGAGAATCAGGCAGCCATTTATATAGCAACCAATCCAGTATTTCACGAGAGGACCAAGCACATTGAGATTGACTGCCACAAGGTTAGAGAGAAGATCATAGAAGGAATGATACTTCCATGCTACACCAAGAGGGAAGACCAGTTGGCTGACATCTTCACCAAGGCTGCTAGCCTCAAAGCTTGCGACCACATCCACAACAAACTTGGGTTAGTGGACCTTACTCATCCTTGATAATACTTTCCTGTTCCGGAAAGACCACACTCTTTTTCCCTTACCAAGGTTTTGTCCCACTGGGTTTTCCTTGGTAAGGTTTTTAATGAGGTGGTAGTCCCGGTTCCCAAACTTAGCCTTCATTCCTACACTTCGGCTAAGTTTGAGGGGGAGTATTAATCAAGCTTATCATCAAGGGAGCTTAGGGAAAATGGTTAGAGTTGGGTGTCCGTACAAGACCGTACGGATCCGTACAAGTCTGTACGGATCCGTACAAGGCCGTACAAGACCGTACAAGATTGTACGACCTAGGGGAGCCTCCGGAGCGTTTGAGGAAGTCTTTGAGATTCTTTGAGAAGTTTGGCAACGTTCGGATCATGCACCAAGTCACTAGAGCGTCCAGGTGCATTGGCGCCTTATCCTTGGTCTTCCTTTTTATCTATTCAGTCAAGGACGGACTGGAACCAGGCTGGCATCGTCAAGGGCACTCCAAAGGCTACACTCCTATTGGCTGGTTCAAATTAAATTTAAACCTAGGTTCCCTTGTAATTCTCCTATAAATATGCTATGTAATTCTCAAAGATCAATATGAAATTCTTCTCTAATATTCTCATCCATAATCTCTAAAGTCTTACAAATGGGTCACTTTGGCAACAAGAAGACTTTGGATATGCTTAAGGAACACTTATATTGGCCGAAGATGCGGTGTGAAGTTGAGAAGTTTTATGAGAAGTGTTTGGTTTTCAAGAAGGCCAAGTCAAGGGTGCATCCTTATGGTTTATACTGCTAGAATATGAGAGATTAATGCAAATAACATAGCTAAACAAGAGAGAATAATGTAAATGACGTGGAGAATATGAAAATATGAACTAAGAGAATAAGCATGAAAATAAACCTAAGGAGACTAAAATAATGAAGATTTTTGTAGAGAATGAAAGAATGAGACCCCACAGGGTCTTAACATTTCATTGATAATGAGGCATTAAATTTATAGAGAAAAATCTAGGATTTTCTCTAAGTAAAGACAAAATGCAATAACCAATCGGAATGCTTTAATTCAAACTAGCCAATAAGGGCTTAGTCTTGGAAGCTCCTTTTGACCATGCGGATAAGATTGCCATCCTTTCCCCAGCCATCCTTGCTTTGACCGGTTGGATAAGGTTGCATTGGGACACTCCTTTGGCTAGATTTATTGCCAGCTATATCCATGTCCTTTTGCACCCGAGTTTTGCAAGATCCCCAAATCCTGAAAATACTTTATCTCGAGTTTTGCACATTCTTGTTTCTTCATTTTAGGATGTTTGGAGACATTTTGGGGATTCTCAGATTTTGAACGGTCTGTACAATCCGTACAAGTTTGTACAAAATTCGTACAATCCGGTTGGTTTGGTCTTGCAAGGCCTGGCTGGTCTTCTTGATCAATACTCCCCCTCAAACCCTTTGGGACAAAATGTTATAAGGGAAAAAGAGTATGACCTTCACGGATCCAGGGGACCTTTGACCAAGGGCATGAAAAGGTCTTGTAACCTTTGTGAAGAATGTCGTCACTTAATCTTCACTTGTTGTAGTCTTGCAAGGATTTGTTGATTTCATTATTTGATAATCACTTTGGTCTTCCTCTTGGGTTCACCACGCTTGAGTCTTAGCTCTCGGGTCATCCTTCTTGGGTTCACCATTTGTGGATTCCAAATCTTGATCTAGGCTTCGAATGCTCCCCCTCACGATCGGCTTGTGAATAAAGAACGACGATCTTTTGGGTTTGAAGGCCTTTATGCACATTGCTCCTTCCAAGAAAAAATTGACAAACATAGTGTATCAATTTACTCAAATTTTAATGGTAGAAATGATCACACTTTGCATAGAGAATTTAAATGGAGGAAGAGGATAGAAACAACCTAATCCCTTTGGATGGTGGTTTCTTCCTCTTTGTTGTTTTCACCAAGTGAGGTCTTGATGGTTTTGCTCCAAGTTTTTATTGTGCACCATTCGACTTTTTCTTGGCTCTTTGTTGATGAGCACCACTTGTATATGCTCTGAGTTTATCTCCTTATTCTCCTCCCTTTCGAAAGATAAACCAGCCCTAAGGTGAGTATGATCCATACAACTTGGTTTTCTTCATGGTGATGGAGATGCGTTAGCTTCGTTTCCAACCCGCATGCCTCCTTGCTTTGTCTTAACCGTTGCCCTTGTCTTTGCGAGCTTGTCTTTGCAAGTGACCCAGTTTTATTCTCTAGTCAAGTGGCCCGTCTTCTAGTGGAACAATTTGTCTCCTATAATGCGGTCTCTCTATCAACTCGTCCACAAGTGAGCACGAACCTAAAACTTGTTTCCAACGGTGTGGCCTCTCTATCAACTTGTCCACGAGTGAGTACGAACCTTCAACATCTTTTAGTGCGGTGCGGTCTAGTCTCAACTCGACTTGGTATGCATCAAGATTCTTATCTCTTTGGAGTTTGTTGTTCTTCTTTTCCTCATTTCTTGATTGTTTTGGCACTTTGCATGTCTTGCAAGTTGCCATTGATCATTTTGATCTTTTTGACTTGACATCCTTTTTCTTTTCCTTCTTCTTTTCTTCTTCTTTGGCATCCTTTGCCTTCTTTTCAGTTCTTTCTCCCCCTCAAGCTTGGTTGGAGGGACTCTGAAAGGCAAGCTTGAAAAACGTAAAAAAGAAACACTTCAAACCTGATGTATCCCAAGGGACTAGATCCAAGGATTCAAGCCACGCATACTCATTGGTTCGAACTAAGACTCGGCTAGAGAGCCGGTTACCGATAAGAAAAGACTAAGGATAGAGAATAGAGCAAGAACTGAGGATGACTCGACCCGATCCTTGCGAAAGAAAGGAAGATGGAATGAAATTGTGACACAAGGGGTATGGATCGCCCCTTGATACGGCAAACCGATGATGGCTTCGAGCCCGGCTCAAGAAGACGTGACCGGAAGAAAAAGGTTTCAAGAGAATGAACTCGATTGAAACAAAGAGAAAACTCTAAGGTGATTTTTAAGTGTAAAAGTGTAACCTTTCATTAAAGGGGTGAGGTGCCTTTTATAGGCTACAAAGAAGGATCAAGGTGTTCGGCGGAACGAAAAAAGCAAATAAAAGACTTAAGTAAAATGAAGACCAATAACGCGGGTGCGCTTCACGTAGATAGGATCATGGTTCGTCGACCTTCCTTGGCCCGAACGCAAGAAGGTTAAATCCGGATAGGGAAAAAACCTATCGTTGCCTTGTTAAAAACCTTATTCGGCAAACCACTTAGGGATAAATCCGGATAGGGAAAAAGAGTACAACTTGCTTGACGGCTTAGGCGCGTCTTCACCTGGTGATGGTGAAGATACTAAGTACTTGACCGTCGGTGGTGTCGAGGTTCGGTCTGGTCTTGAGGGAGTCTTGTTCCATGATCAGCTGAACAACTTGCACGAATTGGTCTCGATAGCGCTTGACCTTGCTTTGCTTAATGGGTCTGGGCGGAAAGATAGGAACCTCTATGGTCGTGTCTTGATCGGGTGATGTCGAGTCTGGATACTCGGCATTGCCTATCTGTGGAGCGGTCTCGAACGGGTAGGACTCGACCGTGGAACATGTAGCGATCGGGACAGACTTATCCGCGGACTGGTCTACGGGTTGTCCGGTACGCAGGTTCCTGTCATCCCCTCCCTCTTGTTGAGGTTTTGCCCTCAAAACTGATTCTTCATCATCTGCATGGAAGGGAGCTAAGTCAGTAATGTTGAAGGTGGATGAGACAATGTACTTACCTGGTAGCTCAATACGGTTGGCATTGTCGTTGATGCGCTGGAGTACTCGAAATGGTCCGTCGGCCTGCGGGTTAAGTTTGCTCTTCCTTTGTTGGGGGAACCTTTCAGGTCTGAAGTGAAGCCAGACCCAGTCGCCGGGTTGGTAAACCGTGCGTTTTTGTCCCTTGTTCGCTTGCCGGGCATAGTGCTTGGTCCATTTCTTGATGTTGGCTCGTACGGTTTCATGTAGTTTCTTAACATAGGCTGCCTTGTCAATTCCGTCTTGGTTCTCAACCTCTCAAGGTGGTAGAGGGAGTAAGTCCTACGGAGTCAGAGGATTAAACCCTAGACTACTTCGAAGGGGGACTTCCTAGTCGCCGAGTGGATGGCCCGGTTGTAGGCGAATTCGACCAAGGGAAGAACGTCGAGCCACACCATTTTGTTATCGCCGAGGGTCACTTTTAAAAGAGCGCCTAGAGTCCGGTTCACAACCTCCGTTTGACTGTCGGTTTGCGGGTAGCACATGGTTGAGTAAAGTAGCTTGGTACCGAGCTGCCACCACAAGGTCCACCAGAAGTGACCGAGGAATTTAGGTTCCCGGTCTGACACAATAGTCTGGGGTAAGCCGTGTATGCGTATGATCTCTCGGATGAAGTACTCGGCTATCTTGGAGGCATCATGGGACTTGGAACACGAAATGAAGTGCGCCCATTTTGGAGAAACGGTCCACCACTACAATGATGGTGTCCTTGTGGTTAATGACGGGTAAACCAAGGACAAAATCCATGGATAAATTAACCCATGGTGCGGTTGGGATGGGCTAGGGCGTGTATAGACCTTGGGGTTGGCTTCGGAATTTGGCCTTCTTACACGCTAAGCACTTGGAGCAATAGTCTTCAACTTGCCGCTTCATCCTTGGCCAATAGAAGTGGCTCCGTAGGATGGAGACAGTCTTAAGGGAACCGAAATGTCCCATGAGTCCACCGCCGTGAGCTTCTTAGATTAGGAGTTCCCTGATTGAGCCTTGGGGAATGCATAGCTTCCGGCCTTTTAAGACGAATCCATCGTGGAGGTAGAACTTATGAAATAGGTGGGTTCCTTGGCCTCGGTAGCCTTTGCCGAGCTTGGGGTCTTGGTCGTATTGGGTCTTGATACCCTCGAACCCCAAAACCTTGGCGTCTAAGGCCGTTATCAAGGTATAGCACCGGGACAGTGCGTCGGCCACTATGTTGTCTTTTCCCTTCTTGTACTTGATGGCGTAAGGAAAAGACTCGATGAATTCGAGCCACTTGGCGTGTCGCCTCTTGAGATTTGTTTGGTCTCGGAGATGTTTGAGCATCTCGTTATCGGTGTGGATCACGAACTCCATGGCGAGGAGGTAGTGCTGCCAGGTTTCAAGCACGCGGACCAAGGTGTAAAGCTCCTTGTCGTAGGTTGGGTAATTGAGAGAAGCACCGCTAAGCTTCTTGTTGAAATAGGCGACCGGTCGACTTCCTTGAGTGAGGACCGCTCCAATGATGATGCTGAAAACATCACATTCTACCTCGAACGTTCGGTCAAAGTTCGGAAGGGTGAGTAAAGGGGCCCGGGTGAGGCACCCTTTGAGCTTGATGAAGGCTTGATCTTGATCGTGACCCCACTGAAAGTCGGGATTCTTCTTGATGACGGCGGTAAAGGGAGCTGCTATAGTGCTAAAGTCCCGTACGAACCGCCTATAGGAGCTAGCAAGTCCATGGAAGCTTCGGACTTGGCTGATGCTTGTGGGAGTTGGCCATTCTTGAATCGCTTTGATATTCTCTTCATCAACCTTAAGTCCCTGCGCACTCACAATAAAGCTTAGGAAACAAAGTTCGTTAGCACCAAAGACACACTTCTTAACATTGGCGTAAAGGTCTTCCTTTCGAAGCGTGTGCAAAAACCTTTCAAGGTGGCCAAAATGATTGCTAAACAAGTATGTCATCAAAATAAAATACCACAAAATAATTAATAAAAAGACGAAGGACGTGATTCATTAACTGCATAAACGTCGAAGGTGCGTTGGAAAGGCCGAACGACATGATGAGCCACTCATAAAGGCCTTGCTTGGTTTTGAAGGCGGTCTTCCACTCGTCGCCTTCCTTCATTCGTATTTGGTGGTAGCCGCTTTTGATGTCGATCTTGGAGAAGATCGTTGATCCGCTTAACTCGTCAAGCGTGTAGTCGAGGTGGGGAATGGGGTACCTATACTTGATCGTGATGTTGTTGATGGCTCAGCAGTCCACGTACATTCTCAACGATCCATCTTTCTTTGGGACGAGGAGCACACGGGCTAAGGCTTTCCTGAACGTAGCCTTGATTCATTAGCTCAGAGACTTGGCGTTCCAACTCTTTAGCTTCTTCAGAGTTCACTCGGTAGGCTGCTCGGTTCAGCAAAGGGGCTCTGGGTATGAAGTCGATTTGGTGCTCAATCCCCCGGAGGAGAGGCAGGCCGGGTTGCATCTTATCGGGGAAAACATCTTAGAAGCATTCCAGGACTCGTTCGAGCTCTCGGGGAATTGGCCGGTCCGTGTCGGAGTCATTCGGGGATTCCTTAGGGACTAGGAAGATTACCCTATGGGGAATTTATTTCCTCACGGTACTTGCCTTGATGAGGAAATTGGCTTTGTCTAGGGACCCTTTGGCAAGTTTGGCCTGGAGCTCATTGACTTGGGTCAGTGTAAGAGGGGCTAGGCTGACCCGCTAGCTTTCGTGAAGGAAAAAGTAGTGGTTGGTCCATCCGTTGTGGGTAGTGCCTTTGTCGAATTGCCTTGGGCGGCCGAGTAGGAGGTGGCTGGCTTGCATCGGGACCACGTCACATAGCACTTGATCCTTGTACTGACCAATGCTAAAGGGTATGGTGACTTGATCGGCAACGTGGATGATGGACTTGTCATTGAGCCACTTAAGCTTGTACGGGGCCGGATGTCTTAAGGTGGGAAGTCCGAGTTTCTTGACCATATATAGGCTCCCTACGTTGGTGCATAATCCACTATCAATGATTAGGCCCCATATCTTCCCGCTGACAGTGCATCGCATGTGGAAGATGTTCTCGCACTGGCTTGGGTCTTCCAGAGTCAGGACGGTACTAAGGATCCGTCGGATCACTAGGAGTTCACCTTCATCCGAGTATTCTACTTCCTCGGTCGGGAGGATTTCTTCTTCTGCGGACTCGGGTTCTTCATCTTATGACTCGTAGTCCCCCTTGGGAGTAAGGATCATGACGCGTTGGTTGGGGCAGTTGCGAGCATAATGCCCATGACCTCGGCATTTGAAGCAAATGATGTCGCGGGATCGGATGGCCTCGGATGCTCGTCAGGGGTCTGACCGAGGATTCTCTCGCGCTGGCTCAGAATTTCTCGGTCGAAACCTGGATTTGACCACAGCCGGTCGGGATTTAACCGTTCCGCGGACAGATAGATTACTCGGAGACGTGTTTGGAGACCAAGTTGGAAGTCCTTGGGGTTGGCTCCAATTTACGTTGGCGGCTTTCTTCTTGACTTATTGCTCCACTTGTATGGCTAAGTGAAGTAATTCCTCGAACCCTCTATAAGATTGCCTTTCAACCTTTCGAGTTATTTGGACTTGTAGACCGTCAAGGAACTGGGCCATGAGTGTTTCCTTGGATTCCTCGAGTTGAAGCCGGTTCCGAACGTGTTCAAATTCTTCATAGTATTCTTCGACCGTCTTGTTGCCTTGAGTGAGTCGCCGAAACCATTTTTGTAACTCCCGGTGATAGAGGGTAGGTACGTAGCGCCGCCTCATAACGTACTTCATGACCTCCCATGTTGGAATAGGTCCTTCGCGGTTTCGGCGTCGGTCGGCCATGTCACAGTCCCACCAAGTAAGGGCGTGATCCGTGAGTTGAGCGGCCGCGTAGGCAATCTTCCTTTGCTTGTCGTACGCATAGCAGTCGAAGATGTGATCCATTATTAGCTCCCAGTCGAGATATGCCTCGAGGTCCACTCGTCCGGCAGAAGTCGAGGCCACAAGTTTGAGGCTAGGGACGTGTGGCCTAAGGACGAGTCCTTCGGGGCCTTCATCATTAAGTCCAGCTCGTTGTCGGGGCCTTGTCGTCGGTAAGGTTGTCGGGGTCGCGTTCATGCTGGTGACGCATGGCCGGGTTACCCCCGGGTCGTTGCTCGGGCAAGCCTACCCTTAGTGGAGGTGCGGGGTAGCCAGGTTGTTGAGGCGAGAAGGGCTCCGATTTCTGGTGGTTCGGGTGGTGGCTCTATGACTCGAGGTATTTAGAGTCAAGGAACGGGTTTTATCGAGTATCGGAATGGGAATGAACTGGTGATGGAACGAGACTGAATGGGTTACAGAACGGGAATGAATGGGTGACAGAATGGGAATGAACGGTGATGGAATGAGAAAAAACGGGTGATGGAACAGGACTGTTCGGGTGACAGAACGAGAATGAACGAATGACCGAACAGGAAAGAGCGGGTGACGGAATGGGAATTATCCCGATGACCTGGTAAGAACAACAAACACGAGGCGGGTAAAAGTACAGGGTTAAAGTTAATAATATAAAAAAGAAAAGCATAAGACAAAAGGACAAGATTGCACGAAAAAGGACATGCGGCTCGGCCTCTTTCCGTATACACGGATGGGTCCAAATGCGGTAAACTTTTCTTGATGCAAAGCGCTATGGACAAATTAAAAGAGACAACAAGAATGAAAGGACGATCAGGAAATAAAAGGACAAGGACAGCTCATGAGTGGTTAAAATCAGCGACAAGCGCTTCGGGACCACACACACGCGGCGTTCCTCGAGCTATTCCCTAATGATGCGGTCTATCTTGGGACCACATGGGGTAACGTGGCAAACCCTTGGACCAACACGTAACTTGGTCGAGGAAAAGACGTGTTTTCCCCAAAGAACCGATCAGCTCGAGAAAAATGGATGGATTAGAGTTTGAAAACTGGTTCTAAGCTCAAATCCTTTTCCCGGCGGATCAAGCTTAGGACTTCACGGAGTTCGCAGACTTCTTACTTATCCCAAACTAGTCGGAGACAAGCAATAAGAGCGTATTCTCCTTATGAAAGAAAGCTAAGAATGTCGGAGGAGAAGCAAGCCGAGAGCCCAACACTTGGTCGGATCTCAACCTATCTACTCTGGAAAGGTTCGGTAACAAAGAAACCAAAGCTTAACACTTGGTCAAGGCTTAGTTTAATGTCTCCCGAGAAAATAAGAGATAAAAAGGCAACTAAGGAGCATTTAGCTCTGATACCATTTGATGTATCCCAAGGGGCTAGATCCAAGGATCCAAGCCACGGATACTCATCGGGTTCGAACTAAGACTCGGCTAGAGAGCCGGTTGCCGATAAGAAAAGACTAAGGATAAAGAATGGAGCAAGAACCGAGGATGACTCGACCCGATCCTTGCGAAAAAAGGAAGATGGAATGAAATTGCGACACAAGGGGTATGGATCATCCCTTGATACGGCAAACCGATGACAGCTCCGAGCCCGGCTCAAGGAGACGTGACCGGAAGAAAAAGGTTTCAAGAGAATGAACCCGATTGAAACAAAGAGAAAACTCTAAGGTGATTTTAAGCATAAAAGTGTAACCTTTCATTAAAAGGGTGAGGCGCCTTTTATAGGCTACAAAGAAGGATCTAGGCGTTCGGCTAAGGCCTTAACGAACACGTTCGTTTTGGGCCGCTTAAGACAAAACAAAAAAGCAAATAAAATACTTAAGTAAAATAAAACCCAATAACGCGGGTGGGCTTCACGTAGATATGACCACGCTTCCTCGACCTTCCTTGGCCCGGACGCAAGAAGGTTGACCTTTGAAGAGGCGTGATGCGCCAAGTATCGTTGCCTCATTAAAAACCTATCCAGCAAATCACTTAGGGATAAATCCGGATAGGGAAAAAGAGTACAACTTGCTTGACGGCTTAGGCGATGGTGAAGACGCTAAGTACTTGTGCGACGGTGGTGTCGAGGTTCGGTCTGGTCTTGAAGGAGTCTTGTTCCATGATCAGCTGAACAACTCGCACGAACTTGTCTCGATAGCGCTTGACCTTGCTTCGCTTAATGGGTCCAGGCAGAAGGATAGGAACCTCTATGGTCGTGTCTTGATTGGGTGATGCCGAGTCTGGATACTCGACCGTGGAAGGTAGCGATCGGGCCAGACTTGTCTGCGGACAGTTCGGCAGAACGGGTAGCGATCAGGACAGACTTGTCCGCGGACTGGTCTGCGGGTTGTCCGGTATGCAGGTTCCTGTCATCCGGTGCCAAATGAACACTAACTCCCACAGCTTACTTGTGTTACCAATCATACTTCTTTACTTCATTTAATCTTCATTTGTCCTCTTCATCATCTAATACTTCCCCGTTAGAATATTCACGATTTTCTGCTCTAAACCTTCATCATGAGATTTAAAATGTTAAAGAACTCAACGTGAGGGATAAGAAAGTTTAGATGAAAGATAGATTGCAAATAAGAAAAACTAAAGAAACAAGATTAAACAATAATTGGTACACTAAGTATATTGGAAAAGATGAGTGTTTAGAAAGTAGCCCTTTATGTTAAACTGGTTAGGATAGTGACTCGTTGTTGAATCATTGTTTTGATTGGTCGATCTTCTTGAGATTCGACCTCTTCTTCCACCACTCACATTCTTCCATTCCTAAGAAAAAAGGTTAGTAATTGGGATTTTTCTCTTCATGGCTCATCACCACTAAGGATTTTTACTCTCATTTGAGAGATCGGATTCATGGTCTTTGGAATTATCCACTTGTTTTAACAAGAATGGAAAAATTTAAACCAAAGCCTATCCTTTTGAGAAAACAAACCGGATGAATCAATTTCATTAATTGTTTTTTGATTCATAAGAAAGAAAACTGACTAAGATTCATCCCTTTTATTTTTGAAAATTTACCTAGGACTTAGTAATTACTAGAGGTCCAACATTTTTGGAAACTTGGATTTAAAGAACTTGGATTCATCATACCTTCTCGATTTAACTTCTATGCGTAAATCAGGCCATGGTTCACTTCTTTAATCCCAAAAGAGTTCAAATTCATCATGTTTTCTCGATTTTAACTCCAATGAGTAAATCAGGTCAAGGTTCACCTTTTTTAACACAAAAGAATTTGGATTCATCATGTCTTCTCAATTTTAACTCCAATGAGCAAAATAGGCCAAGGTTCACTTCTTTTGGTTTCTAAGGGTTTGGATTAACTCAAGGTTCTCCAGCATTCGAGTTTCAACGAGGCTCTCATCCAACTTTGGATTTGGATCCATCTCGGTTCCCTAGCTTCGGATTCAACAAGGTTCACTACCCCTTTTTCTTAAATAGAACAAACAAGGATTCCTTAAAACACTCTTCCCAAACAAACAAGTACAGAAGAGATTAGAATCCAATAAGAATAACCTAGGACTCAAAAATGTTTGAAAGTAGTCCAAGATTTTTCTACCTAAGGATTTGGATTCATCAAGGTTCTCTAGCTTTTGGATTCAACGAGGTTCTCTTCCTTTGATAATTTGAAAACAAAGAAATTTGGATTCATCAAGGCTTTGTGCTTATGCTCATAATAACATAGCTTTACCAAGGTTCTCTTCTCTTTAAAGGAAAATGAGACTTGGATTCAACATGGCTTTATGCTTATGCTTATGGAAACATAGCTTTACCAAAGTTCTCTTCCCATAAAACAAGGATTAGGATTCATCAAGGTTTTATACTTAAACTCATAAGAGCAAATTTTTACCAAGGTTCTCTACCTTTAAAACCCGGATACAAAATGATTAAATATGCTTCAATCCATAAGAATCAAGCAATTTTAATCATGGTTCACTAATTGAAATTGCTCAAACCACTAAAAACAACTCAAAAACATAAAATACAATGGACTTATGTATTTCTTCATTCCATAAGAAAGAAAAATACAATCCAAGGTTTTAACTTTGTAAAAATTGTGGTTTGACCTTTAAATCAGGAAATGACTTGGAGATGAAAATGGGGCTTAAAAAAGAAATAGATTATAGAATGGGGCGCCAGAAAATCATGGTTCTAAGTGTATTCATTTACAAAATGGAAGCACTAGATGAATCCATGAATAAGCAATTAAGGCAACCTTTTATCTCCCTTTTTAATGTAGTTTTCCACTATTGCCCCCATTTATTTCTCTTCATTGTCACTAGAAACACTAAGTTAGCAACTTTCACAACTCAAGAACCAATGGTTTTGAGGAATAACTCTCAGAGTTAAAGAGGCTAACAAAGTGTATGAAAATAAAAGAATAAGAAGAAGGAGATTAAGGAGTTTAGGACCTTAATGCTATGATACCATTTTAGAATATGAGAGATTAATGCAAATAACATAACTAAACATAAGAGAATAATGTAAATGACATGGAGAATATGCAAATATGAACTAAGAGAATAAGCATGAAAACAAACCTAAGGAGACTAAAATAATGAAGATTTTCGTAGAGAATGAGAGAATGGGACCCCAAAGGGTCTAACATTTCATTGATAATGAGGCATTACATTTATAGAGAAAAATCTAGGGTTTTCTCTAAGTAAAGACAAAATGCAACAACCAATAAGAATGCTTTAATTCAAACTAGCCAATAAGGGCTTAGTCTTGGAAGCTCCTTTTGACCGGTTGGATAAGGTTGCATTGGGACATTCCTTTGGCTAGATTCATTGCCAGCTATATCCATGTCCTTTTGTACCCGAGTTTTGCACATTCTTGTTTCTTTATTTTAGGATGTTTGGAGACATTTTGGGGAATCCTGGATTTTGAATGGTCCGTACAATCCGTACAAGTCCGTACAATCCATTTAGTCAGGTTGGTTTGGTCTTCCTTACAAGGCCTGGCTGGTCTTCTTGATCAATATATACCTCCTATTCTTGATCCCTACTTCACCTTGGGTTGATCTCTCGATGGACTTCGTTTTAGGGCTGCCAAGAGTGCAACAAAAGGATTTTATATTTGTGGTAGTTGACCGTTTCTTAAAGATGACGCATTTCATTCCATGCTTGAAGACAAATGATGCAACCCAAACTGCTAACTTGTTTTTCAAGGAAGTAGTCAAGCTACATGGTATCCCAAGGACCATAGTATCGGACCAGGACTCTAAGTTCCTAAGTCATTTTTGGAGGACGCTTTGGAGAAGGCTAGGAACCAAGCTTGTTTTTTCTACCACATGCCATCTTCAAACCTACGGCCAAACGGAGGTCATCAATAGGACTCTCGGTACATTCCTTAGGGCCACCATAAGCAAGACCATGAAGACTTGGGTCGAGTGCCTTCCCTTTGTTGAATTCGCTTACAACTGGGCTTCACATTCGGCAACCAAGCTCTCACCATTTAAGGTCGCCTACGGCCTTAAGCCATTGACTCCACTAGACCTCTTACCTCTACCACCGATCCAGTTTGATAATCAAGAAGGAGTTTCTAAGGCCGAGTACGTGAAGAAGTTGCATGAGAGAGTTCGGGTGAACCGTGAACAAAAGACTGAACGCTATGCAAGACAAGCCAACAAAGGCTGCCAACATGTGACTTTCAAACTGGGGGATTGGGTCTGGCTGCATTTTAGAGCTGAAAGGTTCCCCCGCCTATGGAAAAACAAGCTTGCACCTCGAGGAGATGGACCATTCAAGATCACGGAGAGAATCAACGACAATGTCTACCGGTGAGTTTAATGTCTCTACTACTTTCAATGTGGCTGACTTAACTCCTTTTGATGTAGGTGATGAACCGATTTTGAGGACAAAACCTTTTGAAGAGGGAGGAAATGATGGGGGCCTAACATTATTCAGAGAATAAGAGGAGGAACCCAAAAACCCATTCAAAGAGGAGAAGGACTCCGAACCTCCAACCATAACACCCGACACCATGAAGAGGAATTGCTCAAGAGTCTATAGGGCCAAGTTCAATGCCTACGTACAAGTATCCTTAAGACGCGAGGAAGACACCCGAGAGCACCCAAAGATTACTGGAGACACACCAACCCTAGAAGACTCCCGAGAGGTGAATTGCTTTGGAAGGCATGAGTATTGTGTCTTCACTATTTCACTAGAGTGAAGACACTTCTAAGATGTCAAGGTATTGTACTCTTTTTTCCCACCTTGGATTTTTCCCATTGGGTTTACCGAGGGGGTTTTTAATGAGGCAAGAACTCTTGATGCATCACATTCTCTTCCATTGCTTATCTTACTTGGAAAACTCCCATGACAAGTCAAGATGAGCAAAGGATGTGATTCTATCCCCCAAGAAAGGTGTTTGTCTAATAAGTTTTTCTTTTCTTTCCTTTGAACCGTTTTTAGGTGTTTTGGTTTAAGTTGGTTTTGAGAAGTCCAAATTAGGCAAGTGTTAGAACATTTGGACCATTTTGTAATAAATTTAGGATCAGACCTAAAGGCTCCATATATAAGCCTCTAAAAACATTTGTAAGGTTTTTATACCCTTTTGACATAAAATTTAGAGAAGTTTTCTCTCTTTTTGTTCTTGTGAGACTCAAGGACTTTTCTTCACGCTTTGAAGCCTAGCTCAGCATGGAGGTTGCGTTGTATCAAGAGATTGACACTCCTCTTGTGGTTCACGCCTCATTCCACTCTTCTATTCCATCCAAAGTTATCCCTTGGTCGAAGCATCTCCCCGAGTTAGCACCAACACCTCCATTTTACTTATTTCTTGTCAAGAAGTTAGATAGAGTATCTCTCTTCTACTCGGATCCATCTTCACCGATTCATCCATTGATAGAGCTCAATGTCCAAGATTTCGGAGCCCCATCAAATGTTCCAAGTAATTTTATGAGATTGATGAACCATGTGTTACGATCTTTTATCAACAAATTCATGGTAGTATACTTTGATGATATCTTCATCAGTAGGACTCTCGCCACTCTCCTTAGGGCTACAATCGGCAAGAACATGAATACTTGGGTCGAATGCCTTCCCTTTGTTGAATTTGCATACAACCGGATTTCTCATTCGAGGTAGCCTACGACTTCAAGCCTTTGACTCCATTAGACCTTTTGCCACTACCACCAAACCTGCTTGACAATCAAGAAAGAGTTTCTAAAGCTGAGTATGTGAAGAAGTTACACAAGAGAATCTTAGTGAATATCGAGCAAAAGACTGAGCGCTACACGAGACACGCCATCAAAGGACGCCAACATGTGACATTCAAACCGAGAGATTGGGTTTGGTTACATTTTAGAGCTAAGAGGTTCCCTCGCCTAAGGAAGAACAAGCTTGCACCGCGAAGAGATGGGCCATTCAAGATCATGGAGAAAATCAACGATAATGCATACTGCCTCGAGCTTCCCTATGAGTTTAATGTGTTTACTACTTTCAATGCCTGATTTACCTCCTTTTGATGTAGGTGATAAACCAGTTTTGAGGACAAATCCTTTAGAAGAGGGAGGAATGATGGGGCCCCGGCACCAGCTAAAGCATCACTCAAAGAACACGAGGGGGAAACCCGAGGACTTACTCGAGGAAGAGAAGAACTCTGAAGCGCCTACCATACCACCCGGGATCATGAAGAGCAACAACGCAAGGGTCTATAGGTAAGATTCAATGCATACATACAAAGATCTCTAAGATACGAAAAGGACAACCGAGGGCACCCGAAGTGAACCCGAGAGACACCGAGAACTCTTAGCGTGAGAACACCGAGCCTAGAAAACTCTTGGGAGCTAACTTGCTTTGGAAGGCATGAGTTTACTATCTTCACTATTTCATTAAAGTGAAGACACCCTTAAGACGTCAAGATATTGTACTCTTTTTGATGTACGTTAAGGGACTAGATCCAAGGATCTGTCTCGGGTACTCGTCGGTAACAGGCTACGACTCGGTAAAGAGCGGTTGCCAGAACGATAAAGACTGAGGATAGAAGGATAGAGCAAAGAACCGAGGATGACTCGACCCGATTCCTCACAAAAGAGAGGGAATGGAATAAGATGCGACACAAGGGGTATGGATCGTCCCTTGATACAGCAAGATGGTGGCGATTCCGAGCCCGGCTCAAGGAAGCGCTTACCAGAAAGAGGTTCAAGAGAATTGACTCGATTGAACTTTGAAGAGAAAACTCTTAAGTATTTAGAAAAAGTCTAACCATTTAATGAAGGGGTTACACGCTTTTTATAGGCTTAGAAAGGAAGGGTTTAAGCGTCCCAAATAAGGCCTTAATAGAACATGCTCGTTTGGGCCGTTTAAAGACAAACAAAAAAAGCGAATAACTTAATGAAAAGAAACCCAAAACGTGGGTGGGCTTCGTTGGATAGAAACACGCTTCGTTGGATAGAAACACGCTTCGTCAACCTTTCTTGGCCCGGACGTTAAGAAGGTTTGATCAAGGTGAAGCGTGTTGCGCCAAGTAACCTTGCCTCGTTAAAAAACCTATCCGGCAAACCACTTAGGGATAAATCTGGACAGGGAAAAAGAGTGTAATTCTCTTGGCATCTTGGGTGCGTCTTCATTGGGTGATGATGAAGATGCATAGTTCCTTAGCGTCGTTGTTGGTGCGGGTTGGCTTAACCTTGGTGGTTTCTTGGTCTATGAATCGTTGCACCAAACGCACCAACTTGTCTCTATAGAGCTTGGCCTTGCTTCTTTTGATGGGTCCAGGTGGAAGGACGGGAACCTCCAAACCCTCGTCTGGTTCAGGTGATGATGAGTCTGGGTGATCAGCATCGCTTGTATGTGGACTGTCCGAGGACAGGTGGCACTTGTCCGCGGAACGGGTAGTGATTGGGTAACACTTGTCTGCGATCGGGGAAGACTTGTCTGCGGGCCGTTCTGCAGACTGATCTGCGGAACGGATAGTGATCGGGCTAGACTTGACTGCTGACTGGTCTACAGACTGTCTGGCACGTAGGTTCCTGTCATCCCCTCCCTCATAAAAGGAATGAACACTTGATCGGCGACTTGAATGACGGACTTGAATGAGTTTGTACGGGGTTGGATGCTTGGTGGTGGGAAGACCAAGCTTCTTAACCATGTGGAGACTAGTGACGTTGGTGCATGAGCCGCTATCTATGATCAATCCGTAAACCTTCCCATTGACGGTGCAACGGGTGTGGAAGATGTTCTCGCGCTGGCTCGGATCATCCGTGGTTGGGGTAGTGCTTAGGATTCACTGGATCACAAGCAGTTCTCCCTCGTCTGGATATTCTATGTCTTCGGCCGGATGGCCTTTTTCTTTGGCTGGGGGCAGTTCTTCGTCTTCGGACTCGTATTCACTTTCGAGAGTTAGTATCATAACCCATTGATTATGACAGTTGCGCGTGTAATGTCCGTGGCCTTGGAAATTGAAACAGATGATGTCTCTGGCCCGGACAGCTTAGGGTGCTCGTCGGGGATCTGGTCGAGGATTTTCCCAGGCTGGCTCGGGGTTTCTCGATCGAAACCTGGATTCAACTATGGTCGGCCTGGGTTTTTCTTATCAGCGGACAAGATGAGTACTCGGGGAAGCACTCGGTTACCAAGTACGCGTTCCTTGGGGTCGGCTCTGGTTTAGGCTCACTGTTTTCTTCTTTACTTGTTGCTCCACTTGAATAGCCAAGTGGAGTAGTTCTTCGAACCCTCTATACGTTTGCCTTTCGGCCTTACGCATGATCCGGTCGTTCAAGCCATTGAGGAATTAGGCCATGAGTGTTTCCTCGGATTCCTCGTGTTGGAGCCGGTTCTGGACATGCTCGAACTCTTCGTAATATTCCTCCACCATCTTGCTGCCTTGTGTGAACCTTCAAAATCGTTTTTGCAGCTCTCGGTGATAGAGTGGAGGCACATAACGATGCCTTATCACATACTTCATTACCTCCCAAGTTGGGATAGGCCCTTCGCGGTTTCAACGTCGATCAGCCATGTCATGGTCCCACCAGGTGAAGGCGTGGTCCATGAGTTGGGCAGAAGCGTACGCTATCTTCCTCTGCTCATCATACGCGTAACAATCGGAGATGTGGTCCATTCTTCGCTCCCAGTTGAGGTATGCCTCGGGATCTACTCGCCCGGCAAAATTCGGAGCCACGAGTTTAAGGCTTGGGACGTGGTAGCCAGGGTGCTGGGGTGGTGTCTCGACCTGGTTTAACCTCTCCTCAATGTTGTGGAGTTGGTTCTGAATGGCCGTGAGGATGGCGCCAATTTCTGGTGGCTTAGGCGGGGGATCCATGACTCAAGTGAGATCGAGTCATGGAGCGGGGGAGATGGGTGACAGAACGGTTTTGATGGGTGATGGAACGAGATAGAACGAGATAGAACAGATTGTCAGGTGATAGAATAGGTGGTGACTAGAGTCAGAACGGAACGGGACGGGTGTTTAGTAGGCAGAACAGGTGCCAGAACAGGTAACGAATTAGCGGTACAGGTAATGGAACGAAACAGAACAGATCTGGCAGGTGCCAAAATAGGTGAAACGGGTGATAGATAGGTGTTATCCCGAGTACTTTGTAAGAAAGGACCAAAAACGAGGCGGGGTAAAAAGTACAAGGTTAAAGTAAAAGTAGGAAAGAGAAAACGTAAGAAATAAGAAAGGGCAAGGTTACACAGAAAAAGACACGCGGCTTGGCCTATTTCCGTACGAACGGATGCGTCCAATTGCGTTAAACTTTTCTCAGCAAGACGCACTAAGGAAAATTTAAAGGAGAACAAAAAAGTGAAAGGACGGTCAGGGAATAAAGGACGAAGACAGCTCGTGCATGGTTAAAATCAGCGACAAGCGCTTTAGGACCACACACACGCGGCGTTCCTCGGTTGATTCACTAGCGACAAGGTCTAAACTTGGGACCACACGGGGTAATATGTCAATCCATCGAGCCAAAACGTGGCTTGGTCGAGGAAAAGACGTTTCTTCCTCAAATAAACTAGTAAAGCTCGAGAAAAATGGAGGGAGCCGTGTTTTGAAAACTGATTTCAAACTCAACCCATTTTTTGGCTAGACTAGCAACGACGCGGTCAAACTGAGACCTCATGGAGTCCGTAAGCTTATCACCTAACCCGAACGAGTCAGAGGTAGGCAACAAGCACGTTTGCTCCCTTAAACGAAAATAAAGGTATCAGAACGATGGATGAGCCGAGAGTCTGACACTTGGTCAGATCTCAGCCGATCTTGTCCGAAAAGGTTTGGAAACGATGAAACCAAAGCTTGACACTCGGTCAAGGCTTAGCTTAACGTTTTCCGAGAAAAGAAAAGATAAAAGACAACCTAAACGAACGTTTAGCTCTGATACCAGTTGATGTACCCCAAGGGACCAGATACAAGGATCTGTCTCGGGTACTCGTCGGTAACAGGCTACGACTTAGTAAAGACCGGTTGCCAAAATTATAAAGACTAAGGATAGAAGGATGGAGCAAAGAACCGAGGATGACTCGACCCGATTCTTCACGAAAGAGAGGGAATGGAATGAGATGTGACACAAGGGGTATGGATTGTCCCTTGATATGGCAAGACGGTGCCGATTCCGAGCCAGGCTCGAGGAAGCGCTTACCGAAAAGAGGTTCAAGAAAATTGACTCGATTGAACTTTGAAGAGAAAACTCTTAAGTATTTTAGAAAAATTCTAACCATTTAATGAAGGGGTTTCACGCCTTTTATAGGCTTACAAAAGAATGGTTTAAGCGTCCCGAATAAGGTCTTAAACGAACATGCTCGTTTAGGCCGGTTACAAACAAACAACAAAAGCGAATAACTTAACGAAAAGAAACCCAAAAACGCGGGTGGGCTTCGTTGGATAGAAACACGCCAAGTTTCCTTGGCCCGGACGTTAAGAAGGTTTGACCGAGGTGAAGCGTGTTGTGCCAAGTATCCTTGCCTAGTTAAAAAAAGCTATTTGGCAAACCACTTAAGGATAAATCCGGACAGGGAAAAAGAGTGCAATTCTCTTAGGGTCTTGGGTGCGTCTTCACCGGGTGATGGTGAAGACGCTTAGTTCCTTAGTGTCGGTGTTGGTGCGGGTTGGCTCGGCCTTGGTGGTTTCTTGGTCCATGAATCGTTGCACCAATCGCCAAACTTGTCTCTATTGAGCTTGGCGTTGCTTCTTTTGATGGGTCCAGGTGGAAGGACGGGAACCTCCAAATCCTCGTCGGGTTTGGGTGATGACGAGTCTGGGTGCTCGGCATCGCCTGTCTGTGGACTGTCCGAGGACGGGTGGCATGTCTGCGGAACAGGTAGTGATCGGGTAACTCCTGTCTACGATCGGGGAAAACTTATATGTGGGCCATTCTGCGGATCAGGTAGTGATCGGGCCAGATTTGTCTACGGACTAGTCTGCGGACTGTCCGGCATGTAGGTTCCTGTCACTTTTTCCCCACCTCATATTTTTCCCATAGGGTTTACCGAGGGGTTTTTTTAATGTGGCAAGATCTCTTGATGCATCATATTCTTTTCTATTGTTGATCTTGCTTGGAAATCCCCACGACGAGTTAAGGTAAGCAAGGGATGTGATCCTACCTCCCAAGAAGTCACTTATCTAAATAAAGTATTCTTCTCTTTTCCTAAAAATACTTAAGTATGTTTTGGTTTATGTTGGTTTTAAAAGAGGTCCAAATTAGGTGAATGTTAGAACATTTTGACCAAGTTGTAATAAGTTTAAGACCAGACCTAGAGGCTCCATATAAAAGCCTCTAAAAACTCTTGTAATGAACTAGACCTCTTTTACACAAAAACTTGAGAAACTCTTGCTCCTTTGTTCTAGAGAGATTCAAGATCATTCTTCACGCCTCAGAGCCTAGCTCGGCGAGGGGTACGCTGTATCAAGATATTGTCACTCCTCTTGTGGTTCACGCTTCAACCCCCCTTCTATCTATCCCATAGTTAATCCTAGGTCGAGTATCTCTCCCGGTTTAACACTACCTCTTCCGCTTTGCTCCATCCTTCTTATTTAACATTCAACTTCAAGCTTGACCGTATGATATCTAGGTTGAGCTTGGAACCGTGAAGACTCACCTCATTAAAAACTTTATTATGGCAAACATCATGGGACAAAACCATACTAAGGGAAAAGAATGCGGACTCCATGGCTAAGGGAATCATAACCGAAACATGTCTACGAGTCCAAGCTTTGAATGGATGAACTCATAAACCTTTAAGCTCGCTGCATTGGTAAAAATGTCAGCTAACTGATATGAACTTCTTGTAAAACGTGGAGGGGTGACTCCTTTCTCCACCATCTCTCGCACCTTGTGACAATCCACTCCAATATGGTTCGTCCTCTCATGAAAAACCGAGTTGGACGCAATATGGATAGCAGCTTGGTTGTCATAATGCATTGTGAAAGGAATAAATGATTCAATGCCTAGATCATTGAGCAGAGCCTTTGGCCAAGTCAATCCATTTGTGAGTTTCCTCAAAGCTCTATATTTAGCTTTAGCGCTTGAACAGGACACCACATTTTGCTTCTTACTTTTCCAAGTGACTAGGTTGTCTCCAATGAATGTGCAATACCCAGGGGTAGATTTTCTATCCATTTTGTCTCTAGCCTAGTCAGCATCACAATAACCCACAATTTCTATGCTTTTGTTGCAACCCATCCAAATGACTTGACCTGGAGCTCCTTTGAGATATTTGAGGATCCGATCCACCATGTTCCAATGATGCAGTTTTGGAGCTTGCATATGTTGGCTCACCTGGTTCATAACAAAACACAAATTAGGTTAAGTAATAGTAAGGTAAATCAACTTACCAACCATCCTCCTATATTGTTTGACATCATTAATAAAATCGTGTTCAGGCTCCCTCTCTTGTATGACTTTGTATCCTTCTTCTAGGAGAGTCTTTGCTGGTTTGACTCCTAGCTTTCTTGCCTCAGCCAATAGATCAAGAGTGTACTTCCTTTGGGATAAGAAGAGTCCTTCCTTGGACCTATAAACTTCAATCCCTAGAAAGTATTTTAACTCTCCAAGATCTTTAATATAAAATACAGATTTTAAATATGTTTTTGTATCTTTAACACCTACCTTGCCATTCCCAAAGATGATAATATCATCCACGTAAATGAGAATGACTACAATACCTTTTTGGCTTTGCAAGGTGAATTTGATCAGCTACAGACTTCTTGAAGCCTCTTCCGTTGAGTGTTGTACTCAACTTGTGATACCATGCTCGAGGAGATTGTGTCAGCCCATAGATTGCTTTCTTCAGTCTCAACACCTTTCCTGGTGCAATTGAGTCCTCCAAGCCTGGTGGTGGAGTCATGTAGACTTCATCCTCTAGCTCTCATTGCAAGAATGCATTCTTGAAATCCATCTGCCAAAGATCCCATTCCAAGTTAGTAGCTAATAATAAAATGACTTACCGTATGTATTTTGGCCATAGGTGCAAATGTGTCAAGGTAGTCCTCTCTATAGGTTTGATTGAATACAAGGTAGCCTAGCCTTGTAATGCTCTATCTCTCCATCAATTTTATACTTGATAGTAAAGATCCATCTAGAGCTTACGGCATTCTTTCCTTTTGGCAGTTCAGCTTCATCCCAAGTGTGGTTGATTTCCATGACTTTCTTTTCTTCTCCAACAGCATATCTCCATAATTTAAGCTTTTTGGCTTCTTCATAGCTTGTTGGAATCTCAGCTTTATCCAACTTGCCCATGTAGAATTGATGTTCCAATGGAAAATGTGCTAGAGTGCAAACAACTTGAATGGGATGAGCATTTGCCTAGTTGTTGTAGTACACTCGGGTTTGCTTCTAATGTTCAGGTCCAAAGCTTTGTCTTGTACTTCTTCTCAAACCTCCTTTTTGAGCTTGAGCTTGAGCTTGAGATTGTTCTGGCTCTCCAAACACATAATCTAAGGTGTAAGCCCTATGCCATATAATGGTTGTAGACCCCCTAAAAGACGTGCATATAAGAGCTTCTTCTTGACAAAATCTCTTCAATTTGATCATGAAACGCTTCATTTTGAACTGATGATTCACTTTGATCATGAATTGTTGAGTCCTATTGAGCCAATATTGGATCCTCTTGTTCATTGCCTTCCTCAGGATCAATGGGAATAGTTTCTTCATTTGATCGAGATGTGGTTATACTAGCTTATGGCTGATGTAATCCAAGGTTCTCCAAGATGTTTCTAAAATTAGTAGCGCTGACTGATGATGAGGATAATAGGTTCTCCAATTCTTTCTGGTTCTTCTCATCGTAAAACTCTTTTGTTTCCACAAACTTCACATCCTTAGAGACTAGAATCTTCCTTGTTTTTGGAACATAGAATTTGTAGCCTTTTGTGTTGTGGAGTACCCAATGAACATGCTCTTCACACTCTTAGCTTCCAACTTGTTTATTTGTTCTCCTGGGATTAATACAAAACAAACAGACCCAAACACACTTAAGTGGTTAACAGAGGGTTTTGAGTTGTTTAATACCTCAAATGGAGAATGATCATCTAGGATTTTTGTTGGCACCCGGTTGATCAAATTGCATGCTGAAACCACGACATCTCTCCAAAACCTCTTAAGAACATTGGTGGGGAACATCATAGACCGGGCCACTTCCATCAAATGCATATTCTTCTTTTTAGCAACTACATTTTGTTGAGGAGTGTATGGGCAGCTGGTTTGATAGACTATTCCATGATTTGCTAAGTGTTGTTTGAAGGCATGGCTTATGTATTCTCCGCCACTATCTGATCTAAAAATTTTAATCTTGGCATTATAATGGTTAGTCACATATGCTTGAAAGTTTCTAAATGCTTATAGTACTCTATCTTTGGATGAAAGAAGTGTTAGCCATGAGTATTTTGATTTTTCATCTATGAAAGTGACAAAGTATTCATAATGTTCGCTAGATTCATATGGTGAGGTCCAAACATCATAATGAAATAAATCAAAACATTTTTCATAGATAGTTGGAGACTTGGAAAACCCAGATTTACAATATTTGCCAAGTATACAAACTTCACATTGATCATTTTTAAAAGAAATCCTAGGAAACAATAGTTTTAATGCTCTAGAATGCGGATGGCCTAGACTAGCATGCCAAATTGAACTATTAACATTAGAAACATTCAGGCTAAAACTACAAAATATATTGGAGTCCGACTTGTTATCCTCAAGAACATACATCTCCTCTTTTGCTACTCCTTTTCCGAGTAGATTCACAGTCTCAATATCTTGAAAGTGTACATCATTAGGACCAAATATAGCATAACACTTCAAATCAGAGGTAACTTTCTTTATGGATAACAAATTTGAAGTAAACTTAGGCATGTAGAGAGCTTTTGAATATTTTCCAAGTAACCTAAGGTTTCCTACTCCATCAAGTGGAATACTATCTCCATTTGCTATAACGACATTACCTAAAGCATGTTATATGTTATCCATTAGATGTGCATCACTTATCATATGATGTGATACACCTGAATCTACAATCAAGGGCTTTGCAACGTTTTGAGCATGAAGAGAGTTTCAAGAAACCATACAAGACCTACCAATTTCTTTCAAGGCTTTGATGAGACCTTCCAAATCTGATTTTCTCACAAATTCAGATTCTTGTTGATATGGTACCAAAACTCTCACGTACCTTCTTCAGCCCTCTTAGATGGACAAGCCTAATTCCCAGCCACTTCTTGGGAGACATTAGCTCTTGGTTCTTTCCACCAGCTTGGTTTTAAATGAGGATGGAGCATCCAACATTTGTCCTTTGTGTACCCCTCTTTCTTGCAATGTTCACATATTGCATTTGATCCTACTTTCTTGTTCTGGCTTGTACAATCCTTTGTTGCTATGATCCTAATAGTTTGTAAAATCCTTTGTTGGCATTGCCAAGCTCCACTTTGTTAGCCATAACCAGTTCGCCCTTTCGCCTAAATAGGCCATGAGATCCTTGCTCTTTTTGTATCTTGAAGCACACTTCATCTAGGCTGGAGAGATTGTCTGTCCTAAAGAGGTGCTTGATGAGATCCTTGTAGGTTGGATTCAAGGTCAATAGGAGACAAAAGGCCTTATCTTGTTCACGCCTCTCATTTAGCACCAAAGGATTAACCGTGCTTGGCCTTAACATTTCTAGTTTAGCCCACAATGATCTGAACTTGCCAAAGTGCTTTGTAAACTCCAAATCTTCTTGGCTTGGATCATTGATAGCCTTTTTGACTTCATATATTCTGCTCAAGTTTGAAATATTCCCATACACTGTTTGAAGAGTGTCCCACAATTTCTTGGCATTTTCACAGTAGGAGTAGGCTTCAAGAGAGTTCTGGATGATTCCAAGCACCATTTGGTCCTCATGGAACCACTTATCTTATTAGAAAAAACACAAGTATGGACATCCCCTATTAGGATGTACTATTAAACCAAAATTGGGGTTATCTACGAAGAATTATGGTAGAGCAGTTTACTACTTCATCTCTATCTTTGGAGGTTCTTTCTTCAGCCACTTTCTTTGACCCTTTTGGAGCTTTTCCCTTCACAACATGACTCCAAAGCCCATGGCCACAAATAGCTGTTCTAATCGTTCTTGACCATAGCAAGTAGTTTACACCCTTCAAGGTCACAGAAACCACCATTTTTTTTTGTTTTCCATGGTGATTCTTCTATTGTCAAAGAGATAATTTCTTTCAGCCTTTTCACAGCTCAAGAGTCCAATGACTTTGAAGACTAAATCCTAGAGTGAAAGAAGGATTGAAAGAAAATATTTCCAGAATTTTAAGATGAAAGATTTCGAATGTTGAAGAACAGATATGAATCTGTCCGTACAACAATGTGATACACGCCCAGGGTCTTCAAGCTCCAAGCTTCATCTCCTCTTGGTTGTGTTGTGATGAAAGCGGTGAGAAACTCCAACCCAATCATCACGGTATTACAATGATGTATCGTTGGCACCACAATGATTATGAAAGGACCCTTGATACAGCAAGTCTTCAAATATCTGAGCCCAACTCAAGGAGGTTTGAAGGATTTCGTCTAGAGGATTCCTCAATAGACAAGAGAAGATAAGTTCTTCATTTTGATTTCTAAAAACGTGTTGTCTCTTCTTACAAAGAGTTTTGGCCTTTTATATGGGGCACCTTAGGTATAAATAAACTTAATTACACAATGGTCCAATTTTCTAACAAACACCTAAATTGGACCCCTTAAGAAACGCTAAAAACATTTAGAAAATATTTAAATAGAAAAGAAGACTTATTTTAAGCGGATGTCCTTCTAAAGAAAGATAGGATCACACTCTATGCCTAACCTAACTTTTCATTGACATTTCCAAGCAGATTAAGCAAAGGGAATGGAGTGTGCACCAAGTTTCATTGCCTTATTACAAAACCCCTCGGTAAACCGATTGGAACAAACCCGAGGTGGGGAAAAAGAATGCAATTACCTTGGCATTTTAACGTGTCTTCACTCTTGGGAGATAGTGAAGACACTTTGATCCTGCTTTCCATAGCTGATCAAGGTCCAAGAGCTTCCACAAATTGGTAATAAAACGCTTGAAGCCCTTGGAAGCCGTTGAACTTGTCCATATAAGCCCTTGCCTTGGTCCTCTTGATGACTCCAGGGGGTACAGTTGGTGTCACCAGCTCCTCATCCTCTTCATGGTCCATTGGTGAAGGTTCCGCAGTTGCCTTGCTTACATCATCGGATTCACAAATTTTAAATGAAGAAGAGAAGATGAAGAATTGGAGAATAAGTTAGCAAGAGCTGATTTAAACTAAGGATCTTGCTCTAATACCAAGTTAGATTATATAGAATTTTGGAACATAATAGATTTGAGATTGAGAGAGTTTTGGATCTGTTTGAGAAAATGTGTGAGTAAATTAGAGAGAAGAAGTAACCAAAGAAGTTTCCATTAGAATAACTATTTGCTACAAGGGACTAAAACATATAAGAGCAGAACTCCAGCTAAGGAAGAAGGAGAAGCTCGGTCACATTCCCAACGGTCATATTTGCATTTTGAATGTGTTTCCATCCTTTTAACACTTCCCAAGACACACACCAACAACTCTACTGCTCTTTGGACGAGTAATCAGACCTTCCTTGTACTCTAGGTAAGTCCTCTCATGATTTTCTTCTGATTTAACACTCCCCATGATGTGGCTCTAAGGCTTAAATCTTCAAGATCTACTAAGGAGAAAGATCACTTGATGGAGCCGAGGAGAACAGAGATTCTCGACCTAACTACTCGGCTTGGAGGATGGAGTGAAGCGGAAGTTGTGGCGTTAAGGACCCGGGGAGATACTCGACCTAGGAACTAACTATGGGGATAGATAGAAGGTGGATTGAATCGTGAACCACAAGGAATGTGACAGCCCCTTGATATACAACACACCCCACATAGGGCCAAACTACAAGGCGTGAAGGTTTTGATCTTGAATATCTCCAGAACAAAGGAGAAGAAAGTTTCTCGATTGGATTTATCTAAAGCGGTCTAAAAGAAATTACATGGGTTTAGAGGCTTTAATATCAAGCACTCTAAGTCTCTTAAAAATTATTACACCTTAGTACAAATTTCTAACAAGCTCCTAGTTTGGACCTCTTGAGAATTAAAACCGAAAATGTTCTAAAATTTTAAGAAAAGAAAAGAAGACTTTATTTAAGTAGATGCTTCTTGAAGATAGGATCACACACTTTGCTTACCTTAACTTATCATGGATATTTCTAAGCAATATAAACAATAGAAAAGGATGTGATGCACCAAGTGATCTTGCCTCGTTAAAAACCCCCTCGGCAAAACCTATGTGATAAATCCGAGGTGGGGAAAAATAGTACAATACCTTGATGTCTTAAGGGTGTCTTCTCTCCAATTAGATTGTGAAGATATTAATCTCATGCCTTCCAAAGCAACTCATCTCCCGAGAATCTTGTAGACTCGGTGTCCCTCGGGTGTCACTCGGGTGTTCTCGGGTTCCATTCTCATGTTGTAACAGTTTCTTGAACGTACATGTTGAATATCTCCCTATAGACTCGAGCTGAGTTTCTCTTGATGATTCCCGGTTGTATCATAGGGACTTTGGGATGCTTCTCTTCTTCGGGTTGCTTCTCGGGTGACTCGAGTGGTTCCTCGGTAGCTACCTTGTGTTCCTCGATTAATGCTCGAGCAACCGATATCGGGGCCCCATTAGCCCCTCCCTCTTCTAAAGGTTTTGTCCTCAAAACAAGTTCATCACCTACATAAAAAAAGCCAAGTAAGCCACATCGAAAGTTGTAGATACATTAAACTCACCGAGGAGTTCGAGGCGGTAGGTTCTGTCCTCAAAAAAAGTTCTCCACCCTAGTCTTCATGTTTTTGTCGATGGTGGCTCTAAGCTAAGAGGCGAGAGTCTTATTGATGACTTTGGTTTGGCCGTCCAATTGGAGGTGGCATGTTGTAGAAAAGACGAGTTTAGTCCCCAATCTTCTCCAAAGTGTCCTCCAAAAGTGACTAAGGAACTTTTTGTCTCGGTCCAAAACAATAGTCCTTGGAATTCCATGCAACTTGACAACTTCCTTAAAGAACAATTTGGCAGTTTGTGTAGCATCTAGAGCACGGGATGAAGTGTGCCATTTTGGAGAAGAGGTAAACCACCACAAAGATTGAATCCTTTGTTAAACTCTCTACAACCCCAAGACAAAGAAGTCCATTGAAAGATCAACCCACAGTGAAGTAGGGATTGACAATGGAAGATATAGATCATGCGGATGGCTTCTTGACTTTGCCTTCTTACACACTAGACATTTCTCACACAACTTCTCAACCTCACGTCGTATATTTTGTTAATAGATGTGCTCCCGAAGCATGGCCAAAGTCTTCTTATTTCCAAAGTGACCCATATATTCCCCTACATGCGCTTCTTGTGTAAGTAACTCCCTTATTAATCCTCTGGGAATGCAAAAAATCGCTTATCCTTAAAGAGAAAACCATCATGGATGTAGAACTTGCGATATACTTCCTTTTCTTCTCCCTTTGTAACATTCCCCTAACTCCGGATCACTTTCATAGCTATCCTTGATACTCTCAAACCCTAGAATCTTGGCCTCCATGGTTGATATCAAAACATGCCGCCTAGACAAGGCATCTGCAACTACGTTGTCCTTCCCTTTATTATACTTGATTACATATGGAAACATCTCAATAAACTCCAACCACTTAGCGTGTCTCTTCTTGAGATTAGTTTGCCCTCTCAAGTGCTTCAAAGCCTGGTGATCGGTGTGAATGACACATTCCTTGTCTAAGAGGTAATGTTGCCAAGTCTCAATGGCTCTGACTAGCGCATACAACTATTTATCATAAGTAGGGTAGTTAAGCGTTGCTCCACTAAGATTTTCACTAAAGTATGCCACGGGCTTTCCTCCCCTCCTTGAGTCAACATAGCCCCTATTCCTACTCCGAAGGTGTCACATTCGACCTCAAAAGTCTTGGAGAAGTCAGAAAGCACTAGCAAATGAGCATTAGTAACCTAGTGGTTCAACTCGCGGATGGCCTCTTCTCGCGGTTTACCCTAACTAAAACCTACACTCTTTTTGATTACCGAGGTAAGAGGCGCGGCTACCATGGTAAAAGCTATGACAAACCTTCAATAAAAGCTAGCCAACCCGTGAAAGTTTCTAACTTGACTAATACTCATCGGTGTAGGCTACTCCTCAATTGCCTTGACGTTCTCATTGTCTACGTTCAACCCTTGCGAGCTAACAACAAAACCTAGGAATACTAACTCATTAGCACAAAATATGCATTTAGCGAGATTAGCATATAAACCTTATTTCCTAACGGTTTCCCAGACAAGTTCTAAATGATGAACATGATCAACTAAAATTTGGCTATAAATTGAGAATATCATCAAAGTATATTACCACAAATTTGTTAATAAAAGATCGCAAAACATGGTTCATCAATTGCATAAATGTACTCGGGGCATTAGAAAGACCGAATGGTATTACCAACCATTCGTACAAACCTTGTTTGGTTTTGAATGCGGTTCTCCATTCATCACCTTCCTTCATCCTCACTTGATGATACCCACTCTTTAGATTGATCTTCGAGAAGAGGGTTAAACACTTAGCTCGTCTATCATGTCGTCTAATCTCGGGATAAGGTACCTGTACTTGATCATTATTTTATTGATGGCATGGTAGTCTATACACATCCTCCAATTGTCATCCTTCTTTGGGACTAACAAGACCGGAACCGCACAAGGGCTAAGGCTTTCCCGGACATATCCCTTGCTCATCAAGTCACCTATTTGCCGCTCCAATTCTTTGGCCTTTTCGAGATTCACTAAGTAGGCGGGCCTATTGGGGAGTTGAGATCCAGGAATGAGGTTGATTTGACGCTTTATCCCTCTAGTAGGTGGTAGTCCATGTGGTATTTCCTCGGGAAAAACATCTCTAAACCGATCCAAGAGTGTCTTAATCCCTCCGGCAATGACTCGTCCAATGTACCTATGCTCAAAGTCTCTTTGAAAATCATTAGCAAAACACAACAATTATCCTCACTAAGTGATTTCCTAACAATGCTAGGATTGATTAAGAAGTTGGATTTAGAGCTAGCATCCCAACACAACTTCACTTGCATATCATTTATTTGTAAAGGAGTAAGTGGCATCAAGCTAATCTTCTTGTTATTGTGCATAATCGAGTAATGATTAGTCCTACCACAATGTGTAGTGCCCTTGTCAAATTGCTAAGGACGCCCGAAGAGGAGGTGGCTCGCTTGCGTAGGCACTACATCGCACAAGACTTGGTCTTGATAAGATCCAATACTAAACAGAATTAAAACTTGCTCATTAACACTAAGGACAATCTTATCATTTAAACGTTTAAGTTTGTAAAGCTTAGGGTGCTTAGAGGGGATTAACTTAAGCTTATCTACCATGGTAGATCTAGCTACATTAGTACATGATCCCATACCGTACACCACGTGTGGAAGATGTTCTCGCGTTTTTTGGTGTCTTCGAGTTGGTTCGTGGTGCTTAGGAGCCTTTTAATGACCAAGAGCTCCCCTTCATCCGGATACTCTACTTTTTCTTCCAAGGTTTCCTCTTCTTCTTGAGGTTCTTCTTCTTCTTGAGACTCGTAGTCTCCAGAGGCCATGATGATCATGACTCGGCGGTTTGGATACTCTTTCGTGTAATGGCCATGACCTTGATGTTTGTACATACAATGTCTCGGCTTCTAGTTCCATTGGCTTCCCTTCTCGGCTCAAACTTCCTTTCCTTTGGTGCCTCGGTGGCTCTAGGCTTGAAGCATGATTCTACAACTGTGGCCTTGTTCTTGTCTTAGGGCCGAGTGGTATTGTTGAAAGGAGATGCACAAGGGGACCAAGTGGGTGTGCCTTGTACTTGGGTCCGGTTATTAGAGCTTTGCTTCCTTTTTACTTGTTGCTCCACAAGTAAAGCGATATGAAGAAGTTCTTCAAAACCTCCGTATAATTGTCTCTCGACCTTTCTAACAATTTTATCTTGTAACCAATCTAAGAATTGTGCCATGAGTGTCTCTTCTTCTTCATCTATTTGGAGACGGTTCCTTAGGTGCTCGAACTCTTCATAATATTCATCTACCAATCTAGAGCCTTGGCAAAGTTTCCAAAATATTTTTTGGAGATCACTGTGATACAAAGGTGGGACGTATCGTCTTCTCATCTGACGCATCATGGCTTCCCATGAAGGCATAGGTCCTTCTTGGTTTCTTCTTCTCTCGGATTGATCTCTATCTCACTAAGTGAGAGCATGATCCGTAAGTTGAGCTGCCGCATAGATCACTTTCTTTTTCTCTGTGTACTCGTAACAAGCAAAGATATGATCTATTCTTTATTCCTAATCTAGGTAAGCTTCCAGGTTGACCATCCCGACAAATGTGGGAGCCGTGAGCTTGAGGCTCAGGGCATGGGTTCTTGGTGCTTGATCGTCTTCTGCTTCTTGTAGTCCCATATGACTTCAAGGTCTCATCCTTTGTTCTCGAAGATGTTACACTTCTTGATCGGATAAGACATCTTGATCTGGTCCATGCCGAGGTGGAGTGATGGAGTGATGCAAAAGTTGTGGCATTAAGGACCCGAGGAGATACTCAACCTAGGAACTAACTATGGGGATAGATAAAAGGTGGATTGAATCGTGAACCACAAGGAATGTGACAGCCCCTTGATACAACGCACCCCAGACCGAGCCAAGCTACAAGGCATGAAGTTTTTGATCTTGAATCTCTAAAGAACAAAGGAGAAGAAAGTTTATCGATTTGATTTATCAAAAGCGGTCTATAAGAAATTACAAGGGTTTAGAGGCTTTTATAGGAAGCACTCGAGGTCTCTTAAAAATTATTACACCTTAGTCCAAATTTCTAACAAACTCCTAGTTTGGACCCCTTGAGAATTAAAACCGAAAATTTTCTGAAATGTTACGAAAAGTAAAGAAGACTTTATTTAAGTAAATGCTTCTTGAAGATAGGATCACACGCTTTGCTTACCATAACTTATCATGGACATTTCTAAGCAAGATAAACAATGGAAAAGGATGTGATGCACCAAGTGATCTTGCCTCGTTAAAAACCTCCTTGGCAAACCCTATGTGATAAATCCGAGATGGGGAAAAAGAGTACAATACCTTGATGTCTTAAGGGTGTCTTCTCTCTAATGAAATTGTGAAGACATTAATCTCATGTCTTCCAAAGCAACTCATCTCCTGAGAATCTTGTATTGATCAAGCCTAGCTTATCATCTTGGTCGTGCAAATATTGTACAAAAGGATGATGTGCAAATATTGTGCAAAAGATAATCTGTGAAAATTCCGGGTCACTCATCTAGCTGTTGGAACTTTAAATATTATACAAAAATTTTTTGTGCAAACCTCGGGTTGAAGATAATCCATGCACAACTTGGGATCAACTAGTTGTTAGAGATAGAGCCGTTGAAACCTTATCTACTTGGTCATGAGCTGACTCATTATAAAGGCTCCTTATTGGTTGTATCTTATCTTCATATTTTTCTATATATTGTACTCCATTGTAACTGATTTTGACTAAGGAAATGAAATCCTCTTTCACTCATTCTCTCATTCTCTTTTCTAGAGTTCTCATTCTAAAATTCTAACATCTTTTAGACTCGATGTCCCTTGGGTGTCACTCGGGTATTTTCGAGTTCTGTTCTTGTGTTGTAGGGTTTCTTGCACGTACATGTTGAATCTTTGCCTATAAGCTTCACATAGTTAGAGTTTTTTTGTCCATTGCTACTAATCTTTCATGGGATTTGTGGCAAATGGATGTGAAAATCGCATTCGTACAAGGAGAATTAGAAGAGGAAGTATACATGACTCCACCACCAAGACTTGAAGATTCAATCAGTTCGGGAAGAGTCTTAAGGCTTAGGGAAGCAATTTATGGACTCAAGCAATCCCCAAGGGCGTGGTATCACAAGCTCAGCTCAACACTAAGGATAGATGTTTTAGAAGATCGGAAGCTGATCACACCCTCTTCACCCTTCAAAGTCCTCAAGGCATCATTGTTATCTTGGTTTATGTGGATGACTTGATCATTTCAAGTAGTGATCAAGTAGGTATTCAAGAAACTAAATCCTTCCTAAACTCTGTTTTTGATATTAAAGATTTGGGAGAACTAAAATACTTCTTAGGGATAGAGATATGTTGTTCTCCGAAAGGCTTATTTCTATCACAAAGGAAGTATACTCTTGATTTGTTGAGTTAAACAGGAAAATTAGGTTCTAAACCAACCAATACACCACTTAAGGATGGCTACAAGGTCAAGAAAAAGGGAGAGAAAGAAAAGGACGATCCACTAGACAAACCATATGTCGATCCTCCTCAATACCGGAGGCTTGTATGTAAACTCATTTACTTGACAATCACTAGACCTTACTTGTGTTTTGCTGTGAACCAGGTTAGCCAACACATGAAATAGCCAACGATCTATCATTGGAAGATGGTTGAACGGATTCTTCGGTATCTCAAAGGCTCACCATGTCAAGGCATTTGGATGGGAAAAAATGGAAATGCTGAGATTTTTGGGTATTGTGATGCTAATTATGCTGGAGACACTATTGATTGGAAATCAACCACGAGCTATTGCACTTTCATAGGAGGTAATATGGTTACTTGGAAGTCTAAGAAACCGAAGGTGGTGTTTTGTTCACGTGTCGAAGCTGAATACCTGGCTATGAGGATGTTAACAAATGAGTTGGTATAGCTGAAGGCTCTCCTCAAAGATTTAGGTATAGAATCATCAACTCCAATCACCATGTATTGTGATAATAAAGCGGCAATCCATATAGCAACAAATTCAGTGTTCCATGAGAGGACAAAGCATATGGAGGTTGACTACCACAAAGTGAGAGAGAAGATTGAAGAAAGAGCAACATTGCCATGCTTTACAAGGAGTGAAGATCAATTTGCCGACATCTTCACCAAGGCCGCTAGTCTCATGATCATGATCAGCTGTCCTATTCGTGAAGACCATACTCTTTTTCCTTTATTAAGGTTTTGTCCCAAAGGGTTTTCCTTGATAAGGTTTTTAATGAGGTGGTACTCACGGGTTCTCCAAACTTAGCCTTCACTTCAATCACTCTGCTTAAGTTTGAGGGGGAGTATTGATCAAGCCTAGCTTGTTATCTTGGCCATGCAAATATTGTGCAAAAGTATTATGTGCAAAAATTGTGCAAAAGATAATCCGTGCAAAATCAAATTCACTCATCTAGTCGTTGGAACCTTAAATACTATGCAAAAAGGTTTTGTACAAACCTCAGGTTGAAGATAATCCGTGCAAAACTTCGGATCAACTAGCCGTTAGAAATAGAGCTGTTACAACCTTATCTACCTGGTCATGAGCTGGCTCCTTACTGGTTGTATCTTATCTTCATATTTCTCTATACATTGTACTCCATTGTAACTGATTTTGATTAAGGAAATGAAATCGTCTTTCTCTCATTCTCTCATTCTCTTTTCTAGAGTTCTCATTCTGAAATTCTAACATCTTTTAGACTCGGTGTCCCTTGGGTGTCACTCGGGTGTTTTCGTATTCTGTTCTCGTGTTGTAGGGTTTCTTGCATGTACATGTTGAATCTCTACCTATAAGCTCAAGCTGAGTTTCTCTTGATGATTCCCGGTTGTATCATAGGGACTTCGGGATGCTTCTCTTCGTCGAGTTGCTTCTCGGGTGACTCGAGTGGTTCCTTGGGGTTCTTTGGGTAATGCTCGAGCAGCCGATACCGGGGCCCCATCACCTTGTCATTCCTAGAGATGATAATATCATCAACGTAAATGAGAATGACTACAATACCTTCTTGGCTTTGCAAGGTGAAGAGTGTGTGATCATCTTCTGACTTCTTGAAGCCTCTCCCCTTGAGTGTTGTACTCAACTCTTGGTACCATGCTCGAGAAGATTACTTCAGCCCATATATTGCTTTCTTCAGTCTATACACCTTTCCTGATGCAATTGTGTCCTCTATGCTTGGTGGTGGAGTCATGTAGACTTCATCCTCTAGCTCTCATTGCAAGAATGCATTCTTGAAATCCATGTGCCAAAGATCCCATTCCAAGTTAGTAGCTAATAATAAAATGACTTACCGTATGTAGTTTGGCCATAGGTGAAAATGTGTCAAGGTAGTCCTCTCCATAGATTAGAGTGAATCCTCTATCCACCAGCCTAGCCTTTAACGCTTTATCTTTCCATCACTTCTATACTTGATAGTGAAGATCCATCTAGAGCTTACAGCCTTTTTTCCTTTTGGTAGTTCAGTTTCATCCCAAGTGTGGTTGATTTTCATGGTTTTCTTTTCTTCTCCAACAGCATCTCTCCATACTTTAAGCTTATTGGCTTCTTCATAGCTTGTTGGAATCTTAGCGTTATCCAACTTGCTCATGTAGACTTGATGTTCCAATGGAAAATGTGCTAGAGTGCAAAGAACTTGAACTCGATGAGCAATTGCCTTGTTGTTTTAGTACACCCGGGTTTGCTTCCAATGTTCTGGTCCAAAACTTTGTCTTGTACTACTCCTCAAACATCCTTCTTGAGCTTGAGCTTGAGATTTTTTTGGCTCTCCAAACACAGAATCTGAGGTTTGAGCTTCTTCTTGAATTTCCGGACTCTCTTAACTTTGATCATGAACCGCTTCATTCCAAACTGCTGATTCACTTTGATCATGAATTGTTGAGTCTTCTTGAGCCAATATTGGATCCTCTTTGATGGGACCCTGACACTAGTTTAATCACCACCCGGATAACACGAGGGGGAACCTGAGGACATACTCGAGGAAAAGAAGAACTCCGAAGCCCCTACCATACCACACAAGGTCATGAAGAGGAACAACTCAAGAATCTATAGGGCCAAATTCAATGCATACGCACAAGGAGCTCTAAGATGCGAGGAGAACACCCAAGAGCACCCGAGTGGCATCCGAGGAACACCGACCCTAAAAAACTCTCGGGAGCTGACTTGCTTTGAAACACATGAGTTTAGTGTCTTCACTATTTCATTGAAGTCAAGACACCCTTAAGACGTCAAGGTATTGTACTCTTTTTCCCCATCTCGGGTTTTTCCCATAAGGTTTACCAAGGGGGGTTTTAATAAGGCAAGATCTCTTGGTGCATCACATTCTCTTCCATTGTTTATCTTACTTAAAAATACTCATGAAAAGTCAAGATAAGAAAGGGATGTGATCCTATCTCCTTAGAAGACACTTACCTATATAAAGTCTTATTTTCTTTTCCTAAAAACGCTTAAGTATGTTTTGGTTTATTGTTGTTTTAAAAAGGTCCAAATTAGGTGAGTGTTAGAACATTTGGACCAAGTTGTAATAAGTTTAAGGCAGACCTAGAGGCTCCATATAAAAGCCTCTAAAATTTCTTGTAATGTTTTAGACCGTTTTTACACAAAATTTGAGAAACTCTTTCTCCTTTGTTCTTGAGAGATTCAAGACCATTCTTCATGCATTGAAGCCTACCTCGGTGTTGGGTGTGTTGTATCAAGAGATTGTCACTCCTCGTGTGGTTCACGCTTCATCCCATCTTCTATCTATCACATAGTTAATCCTAGGTTCGAGTATCGCCCCGAGTTTAACACCACCTCTTCCGCTTTGTTCCATCCTTTTTACCGAGTAGTTATATTGAGCTTCTCTCTTCTCGTCGGTCTCAGCCTCACGTTCCATTCCCTAATAAGATATAAGCCCCCGAAGCCACATCATCTTTGGTATCAGAGCTAAAGATTCCTACAAAAAGGAGTATCGTTCTATCTTTCATTCCGTGTTGCATTTTCTACAATTTTGGTGTTTTGGATTTTTTTGTGTTCATCTTTTTGTTTCCTTAGGACTGCCATTTGCATCATAAAAACTTTGGAAAAACCCATAAAAATATCATCTCGTGCATTTTGTGAGAAAAGTGGTTAGATATTGAGTCATTTGCATTTAACGTTTTTGGACATTTTAGCATTTTTCGCATAACTAGTTCATCCCTTGTTCTTGTTGTTCTTGGTGATTATTTTTTATGCTTTTATTTGATCTGAAATATCATATTGTTGCTTTTTGCTTTTTTTGTCTCGTAGTCTTTCTCTCTCCATTGGTGTTACTTTTTCGCTTTGGCACGAGTATTTTCCTTAGCTAGCTCGAGTTAGCTTGAACCAAAGCTTAGTAAAAGTGATTCTTAGCCTTTTATCTTATAACTAACCTAGGTTACTTTTTCATTTCACCCGAGTTTAGATTTGGTTTAGTACCGTTAGTTTCTTTTATCCTTGCGTGAGTTATCTTGTGGTACTTGTTTTAATTACCTTGGGCTCTATTTACTTTTACCACAAGTTATTTGAGTTCACTTCCTTAAGTCACAAATACTTAAAATCCTCTTACGCTTGTGTTGTAAGGTATGAAGGTGTAGCTTGTCCTAACGACTAGCAAGGATGGAGGGGCAGCTGGATTGAGCTAACGTTCTTACCACCATCCAAACTCAGCTCCAACAGCTCGGAGAACATCTTGCTCGAGTAGAGACCCTGCCTCCTCAAACACTACCGAGGCATGGACCAGACCAAGACACCTTATTCGATAAAGAAGTAAAGTATCCTCGACAACAAAGGGTGAGACCTTGAAGACGTAAGGGATTACATAAGCCGAAGACAATCAAGCACCAAGGCCTCATGCCTCATGTCTCAAACTTATGGCTCCTACATTTGCCGGGAAGGTTGACGCGGAAGCGTATATCGATTGGGAAAGGTGCATGGACCATATCTTCACTTATTACGAGTATATGGAGTAAAGGAAAGTGATATATGCAGCAGCTCAACTTACAAATCATGCCCTTACTTGGTGGGATCGTGATCAATCCGAGAGGAGAAGAAACCATGAAGGGCATATGCCTTCATGGGAAGCTATGAAGCACCAAATGAGAAGGAGATATGTGCCCCCCTTGTACCACCATGATCTCCAAAAGAAATTTAGGAAGCTCTAACAAGGCTCTCGATCAGTAGAAGAGTACTACGAGGAGTTCAAACACTTGAGAAATCGTTTCTAACTAGATGAAGAGGAACAAACTCTCATGGTATAATTTCTAGGCAGCTTGCAAGATCGAATTGTGAGAAAGGTGGAGAGGCATTCATATAGAGGATTTGAAGAAGTTCTCCACCTCGCTATACAAGGAAAGCAACAAGTGAAGAAAAAGCAAAGCTCCACGAATCGAACCCGAGTACAAGACACACCCACTTGGTCCCCTAGTGCATCTCCATTTAACCAAAACACTCGGCCACAAGACAAGACCAAGGCTGCCATTGTGGAATCACGCTTCAAGCCTAGGCCCACCGAGGCGCCAAAGGAAAGAAAATTTGAGCTGAGAGGAAAAGCTAATGCGACTGAAGCCGGGACAATATATGTTATAAATGCCAAGTTCATGCCCATTATGCGAGAGAGTGCCCAAATCGCAGGGTCATGATTATTGATCAAGAAGACCAGCCAGGCCTTGCAAGAATAAACCGACCCGACCGTACCTATTTTGTACGGAGTTGTATGGATTGTCTAGACCGTGCAAAATCCGGGATTCCCAAAAATGTCTCCAAACATCCTAAAATGAAGAAACAAGAATGTGCAAATCTCGGGATAAAGTATTTTCAAGATTTGGGGATCGTTCAAAACTCGGGTGCAAAAGGACATGGATGCTTGCAATGAATCTAGCCAAAGGAGTGTCCCAATGCAAACTTATCCAACCGGTCAAAGCAAGGAGGTCTGGAGCAAGGCTGGCAATCCTATCCACATGGTCAAAAGGAGCTTCCAAGACTAAGCCCTTATTGGCTAGTTTGAATTAAAGCATTCATATTGGTTGTTGCATTTTGTCTTTACTTAGAGAAAACCCTACATATTTCTCTATAAATATAATGCCTCATTATCAATGAAATGTTAGATCCTTTGGGGTCCCATTCTTTTACAAGTTACGAAATCTCTCTTAGTTTATTCTCCTTAGTCTCATTTACATGCTTATTCTCTTAGTTTAGTTTAGTTTTGCATATTCTCCATTCTATATTTAATCTAGCATATTCTCCATCTAATCTCCTTTAGTATTCCTCATAATCTCTCTAATTCTTACATGGTATAAGAGCACTAAGGTCCTTAAATGTCTACTTAATCTCCTTCTTCTTAATCTTCTATTTTCATACACTTTGTTAGCCTCTTTCACTTTGAGAGTTATTCCTCAAAACCATTGGTTCTTGAGTTGTGAAAGTTGCTAACTTAGTGTTTCTATTGACAATGAAGAGAAATAAATGGTTGTTGTAATGAAAAACTATGTAAAAAGGGAGATTAAAGGCTGCCTTAATTGCTTATTCATGGATTCGTCTAGTGCTTCCATTTTGGATATGAATACACTTAGAACCATGATTTGCTGGCGTCTCATTCTATAATCTATTCTTTTTTTTAAGCCCCATTTTCATCTCAAAGTCATTTCTTGTTTTTAAAGCTCAAACCACAATTTTTACAAAGTTAAAACCTTGGATTGTATTTTTCTTTCTTATGGAATGAAGAAATACGCATGTCCATTGTATTTTTATGTTTTTGAGTTGTTTTAGTGGTTTGAAGCAATTTTAACGAGTGAACCATGATTAAAATTGTTTGATTCTTATGGATTGAAGCATATTTAATCATGTAGTATCCGGGTTTTAAAGGTAGAGAACCTTGGTAAAACTTTGCTCTTATGAGTTTAAGTATAAAACCTTGATGAATCCTAATCCTTGTTTTATGGGAAGAGAACTTTGGTAAAGCTATGTTTCCATAAGCATAAGCATAAAGCCATGTTGAATCCAAGTCCCATTTTTCTTTAAAGAGAAGAGAACCTTGGTAAAACTATGTTATTATGAGCATAGCACAAAGCCTTGATGAATCTAAATCTCTTTGTTTTCAAATTACCAAAGGAAGAGAACCTCGTTGAATCCAAAAGCTAGAGAACCTTGATGAATCTGAATCCTTTGCTATAGAAAAATCTTGGACTACTTTCAAACATTTTTGAGTCCTAGGTTATTTTTTTTTTTTAATTTTTCTTAAAATTTTTTTATATTGGATTCCAATATTTTCAGTACTTGTTTGTTTGGGAAGAGTGTTTTAAGGAATCCTTGTTTGTTCTATTTAAGAGAAGAAAAGGGGGGGTAGTGAACCTTGTTGAATCCGAAGCTAGGGAATCGAGATGGATCCAAATCCAAAGTTGGATGAGAGCCTCGTTGAAACTCGAATGCTGGAGAACCTTGAGTGAATCTAAACCCTTAGAAAACAAAAGAAGTGAACCATGACCTATTTTGCTCGGAGTTAAAATTGAGAAGGCATGATGGATTCAAATTCTTTTGTGTTAAAAAAAGTGAACCATAACCTGATTTACTCATTGGAGTTAAAGTTGAGATGGCATGATGAATCTGAACTCCTTTGGGATTAAAGAAGTGAACCATGGCCTGATTTACTTATAGAAGTTAAATCGAGAAGGCATGATGAATCCAAGTTTTAAAAAAACCTTGGACCTCTAGTAATTACTAAGTCCTTGGTAAATTTTCAAAAATAAAAGGGATGAATCTTAGTCAGTTTTCTTTCCTATGAAAGAAGAAAAATTAATGACATTGATTCATCCGGTTTTGTTTTCTCAAAAGGATAGGCTTTGGTTTGAAGATTTCCATTCTTGTTAAAACAAGTGGATAATTTCAAAGACCATCGCTAGAATCTGATCTCTCAAATAAGAGTAAAAATCCTTTGTGGTGAAGAGCCATGAAGAGAAAAATCCCAACCACGAACCCCTTTTTTTCTTAGGAATGGAAGAATGTGAATAGTGGAAGAAGAGGTCAAATCTCAAGAAGATCGACCAATCAAAACAATGATTCAACAACGAGTCACTATCCTAACCGGTTTAGCATAAAGGGTTACTCTCTAAACACTCATCTTTTCCAATATACTTAGTGTACCAATTATTGTTTAATCTTGTTTCCTTATCCCTCACATTGAGTACTTTAAAATTTTAAATCTCATGATGAAGGTTTAGAGGAGGAAAGCGTGAATATTCTAATGGGGAAATATTAGATGATGAAGAGGTCAAATGAAGATTAAATGAAGTAAAGAAGTATGATTGGGGACACAAGGAAGCTATGGGAGTTAGTATTCATTTGGCACTGGTTTGAAGTGTTCCTCTTTTACGTTCTTCAAGCTTGCCTTTTGGAGTCCCTCCAGCCAAGCTTGAGGGGGAGAAAGAACCGAAAAGAAGGCTAACGATGTCAAAGAAGAAGAAAAGAAGAAGGAAAAGAAAAATGATGTCAAAGAAGGCAAGGATGACCAATGGCAACTTGCAAGACATACAAAGTGTAAAGGCACGCAAAGTGCTAAAACAATCAAGAAATGAGGAAAGGAAGAACCTCAAACTCCAAGGAGATAAGAATCTTGAAGCCAAGTTGAGACTAGACCGCACCGCAATAGAAGATGTTGAAGGTTCTGTTAGAATTAGAGAGATTATGCGGAATACTAAAGGTAGATTAGATGGAGAATATGTTGGATTAAATGTAGAATGGAGAATATGCAAAACTAAACTAAAGTAAGAGAATAAGCATAAACCTAAGGAGACTAAAAGCATGGAGAATTTCATAAACACTAAAGATAATATGAGAATGGGACCCCAAAGGGTCTAGCATGTCATTGATAATGAGGCATTACATGTATAGAGAAAAATCTAGGGTTTTCTCTAAGTAAAGAAAAAATGCAACAACCAATAGGAATGATTTAATTCAAACTAGTCAATAAGGGCTTAGTCTTGGAAGCTCCTTTTGACCATGTGGATAGGATTTCCAGCCTTTCTCCAGCCCTCCTTTCTTTGACCGGTTGAATAAGGTTGCATTGGGATACTCCTTTGGCTAGATTCATTGCCAGCTATCCATGTCCTTTTGCACCCGAGTTTTGCACGATCCCCAAATCCTGAAAATACTTTATCCCGAGTTTTGCACATTATTGTTTCTTGATTTTAGGATATTTGGAGACATTTTGGGGAATCCTGGATTTTGCACGGTCCGTACAATCCATACAAAATCCATACGGTCGGGTTGGTTTGGTCTTGCAAGGCCTGGCTGGTCTTCTTGATCAATACTCCCCCTCAAACTTAGCCATAGTGAACTTGAGAATGGAGGCTAAGTTTGGAGTGACCCGTGAGTGCCACCTCATTAAAAAACCTTACAAGGAAAACCCTTCGGGACAAGACCTTATAAGAGAAAAAGAGTATGGCCTTCGCGGATCTAGGGACCTTTGACCAAGGGCATGAAATGGTCTTGTAACCTTTATAAAAAATGCCGCCACTTAATCTTCACTTGTTGTATTCTTGCAAGGATTTGTTGATTTCATTCTTTGGTAATCACTTCGGTCTTCCTCTTGGGTTCACCACGCTTGAGTTTTAGCTCTCGGGTCATCCTTTTTGCCATTTGTGGATTCTAAATCTTGATCAATGCTTCGAATGCTCCCCCTTACAATCGGCTTGAGAATAAGGGAAGACGATCTTTTTGGTTTGAAGTCCTTTATGCACATTGCTCCTTGCAAGAAAAAAATTGACAAACATAGCGTATCAATTTACTCCAATTTTGATGGTAGAAGTGATCACACTTTGCATAGAGAATTTAAATGGAGGGAGAAGATAGAAACAACATAATTCCTTTGGATGGTGGTTTCTTCCTCTTTGTTGATTTATTGGGTTGGGGAGCACCACTTGTGTATGCTCTGATTTTATCTCCTTATTCTCCTCACTTCCGAAAGATAAACCAGCCTTAAGGTGAGTATGATCCATACAACTTGGTTTTCTTCATGGTGATCGAGATGCCTTAGCTTTGTTTCCAACTCGCATGCCTCCTTGCGTTGTCTCAAACGTTGCCCTTGTCTTTGCGATCTTGTCTTTGCAAGTGACCCGGTTTTGACTTCTAGTCAGGTGGCCCGTCTTCTAGTTGGACAATTTGTCTCCTATGATGCGGTCCCTCTATCAACTCGTCAACGAGTAAGCATGAACCTATAACTTGCTTCTAACGGTGTGGTCCCTCGATCAACTCATCCACGAGTGAGCACGAATCTTCAACATCTTCTATTGTGGTGCGGTCTAGTCTCAACTTGGCTTGGTATGCTTGAAGATTCTTGCCTTCTTTGACATCATTTTTCTTTTCCTTCTTCTTTGTCATCCTTCGCCTTTTTCGGTTCTTTCTCCCCCTCAAGCTTGGTTGGAGGGACTCCAAAAGGAAAGCTTGAAAACCGTAAAAGAGGAACACTTCAAATCGGTGCCAAATGAACACTAACTCCCACAGCTTCCTTGTGTCACCAATCATACTTCTTTACTTCATTTAATCTTCATTTTACCTCTTCATCATCTAATACTTCCCCGTTAAAATATTCACGCTTTCCTCCTCTAAACCTTCATCATGAGATTTAAAATTTTAAAGTACTCAACGTGAGGGATAAGGAAGTTTAGATGAAAGATAGATTACAAATAAGAGAAACTAAAGAAAAAAGATTAAACAATAATTGGTACACTAAGTATATTGGAAAATATGAGTGTTTAGAGAGTAGTCCTTTATGCTAAACCAATCTTCTTTAGATTCGACCTCTTCTTCCACCACTCACATTCTTCCATTCCTAAGAAAAACAAAAGGTTACTGGTTGGGATTTTTCTCTTTATGGCTCTTCACCACAAAGGACTTTTACTTTCATTTCAGAGATCGGATTCTAGCAATGGTCTTTGGAATTATCCATTTGTTTTAACAAGAATGGAAAAATTCAAACCAAAGCCTATCCTTTTGAGAAAACAAAACTGGATGAATCAATTTCATTAATTGTTTTTAATTTATAAGAGAGAAAACTGACTAAGATTCATCCCTTTTATTTTTGAAAATTTACCAAGGACTTAGTAATTACTAGACGTCCAAGGTTTTTGAAAACTTGGATTTAAAGAACTTGGATTCATCATGCCTTCTCGATTTAACTTCTATGAGTAAATCAGGCCATGGTTCACTTCTTTAATCCCAAAAGCGTTTAGATTCATCATGCCTTCTCGACTTTAACTACAATGAGTAAATCAGGTCATGGTTCACCTCTTTTAACACAAAAGAATTTGGATCCATCATGCCTCTCAATTTTAACTCCAACGAGCAAAATAGGTCATGGTTCACTTCTTTTGGTTTCTAAGGGTTTGGATTCACTCAAGGTTCTCCAGCATTTGAGTTTCAACGAGACTCTTATTCACTACCCCCTCCCCCCTTTTTTCTTCTCTTAAATAGAACAAACAAGGATTCATTTAATAAGGTTCTCTTCTCTTTAAAGAAAAATGAGACTTGGATTCAACATGGCTTTATGCTTATGCTTATGGAAACATAGCTTTACCGGAGTTCTCTTCCCATAAAACAAGGATTAGGATTCATCAAGGTTTTATACTTAAACTCATAAGAGCAAAGTTTTACCAAGGTTCTCTACCTTTAAAACCCAGATACAACATGATTAATTATGCTTCAATCCATAAGAATCAAGCAATTTTAATCATGGTTCACTCGTTAAAATTGCTTCAAACCACTAAAACAACTCAAAAACATAAAATACAATGGACATACGTATTTCTTCATTCCATAAGAAAGAAAAATACAATCCAAGGTTTTAACTTTGTAAAAATTGTGATTTGAGCTTCAAAAACAAGAAATGACTTTGAGATGAAAATGGGGCTTAAAAAAAAGAATAGATTATAGAATGAGGCGCCAACAAATCATGGTTCTAAATGTATTCATATCTAAAATGGAAGCACTATACAAATCCATTAATAAGCAATTAAGGCAGCCTTTAATCTCCCTTTTTTACATAGTTTTTCACTACAACAACCATTTATTTGTCTTCATTGTCAATAGAAACACTAAGTTAGCAACTTTCACAACTCAAGAACCAATGGTCTTGAGGAATAACTCTCAAAGTGAAAGAGGCTAACAAAGTGTATGAAAATAGAAGCATAAGAAGAAGGAGATTAGGGAGACATTTAAGGACCTTAATGCTCTGATACCATGTTAGAATTAGAGAGATTATGCAGAATACTAAAGGTAGATTAGATGGAGAATATGCTTGATTAAATGTAGAATGGAGAATATGAAAAACTAAACTAAACTAAGGGAATAAGCATAAACCTAAGGAGACTAAAAGAATGGAGAATTTCGTAAACACTAAAGAGAATAAGAGAATGGGATCCCAAAGGGTCTAGCATGTCATGGATAATGAGGCATTACATTTATAGAGAAAAATCTAGGGTTTTCTCTAAGTAAAGACAAAATGCAACAACCAATAGGAATGATTTAATTCAAACTAGCCAATAAGGGCTTAGTCTTGGAAGCTCCTTTTGACCATGTGGATAGGATTGCCAGCCTTGCTCCAGCCCTCCTTGCTTTGACCGGTTGGATAAGGTTGCATTGGGACACTCCTTTGGCTAGATTCATTGCCAGCTATCCATGTCCTTTTGCACGATCCCCAAATCCTGAAAATGCTTTATCCCTAGGTTTGCACATTCTTGTTTCTTCATTTTAGGTGTTTTGGAGACATTTTGGGGAATCCCGGATTTTGTATGGTCCGTACAATCCGTACAAGTCCATACAAAATCCGTACGATCTGGTTGGTTTGGTCTTACAAGGCCTGCCTGGTCTTCTTGGTCTTGCAAGACCAAAACTTAGCGTTGAGATAAAGTATTTTCAGGATTTGGAGATCGTGCAAAACTCGGGTGCAAAAGAACATGGATGCTGGCAATGAATCTAGCCAAAGGAGTGTCCCAATGCAACCTTATCCAACCAGTCAAAGCAAGGAGGGCTGGAGCAAGGCTGGCAATCCGATCCACATGGTCAAAAGGAGCTTCTCTTAGTTTAGTTTAGTTTTTCATATTCTCCATTCTACATTTAATCTAGCATATTCTCCATCTAATCTCCTTTAGTATTCCGCATAATCTCTCTAATTCTTACAATGATCATCACGGCATCCGGTGACTACGAGTCTTAAGATGAAGAAGAACCTCAAGAAGAAGAGGACACCATGAAATAAAAGGTTAGGTATCGGGATGAAAGGGAGCTCTTGGTCATTAGAAGACACCTAAGTTCAACTCAAGCACCGGAAGACACTACCAACCAAGAGAACATCTTCCACACGTGGTGTACGGTAAGTGGCAAGGTATGTGGTCTTATTATCAATGGGGGATCACACACGAATATATCTAGCTCTACTCTGGTAGACAAGCTCAAATTGACCCCATCTAAGCACCCTAAACCTTATAACCTTAAGTGGTTGAATGATAAGACCGTCCTTAATGTTAATGAACAAGTGATGGTTCCGTTTAGTATAAGATCTTATCAAGACCAAGTCTTGTGTGATGTAGTACTATGCAAGCGAGCCACCTCCTTTTGGGGAATCCTTGGCAGTTTAACAAGGGAACTACACATTGTGGTAGGACTAATCACTATTCGCTCATGCATAACAACAAAAAGATTAGCTTAGCGCCTCTTACACCGGTTCAAGTAAATGCATGCAAGTGAAGTTGTGTAGGGATGCTAGTACTAAGTCTAACTTTTTAATCAACCTTAGAATTGTTAGGAAGTCGCTTAGCAAGAATGATTGTTATGTTTTGCTAGTGATTTTTAAAGAAGCCTTGAGCATAGGTACATTGGACGAGTCACTACCCGAGGAGGTTAATAAGCTTTTGGATCGATTTAGAGATGTCTTCTCCGATGAAATACCACATGGACTGCCTCCTACAAGAGGGATAGAGCACCAAATTGATCTCATCCCGAGAGCACAACTCCCTAATAGGCCAGCTTACCGAGTTAATCCTAAAGAGGCTAAGGCGTTCGAGCGGCAAGTAAGCGACTTGATGAGCAAGGGATACGTCCGAGAGAGCCTTAGCCCTTGTTCAGTTCCGGTCTTGCTAGTCCCAAAGAAGGATTTGGAGGATGTGCATACACTATCGTGCCATCAATAATATTACAATTAAGTACCGACACCCAATCCCAAGGTTAGATGACATGCTAGATGAGCTAAGTGTTTCAACCCACTTTTCCAAGATCGACTTGAAAAGCGGCTATCATCAAGTAAGGATGAAGGAGGGTGATGAATGGAAAACCACATTCAAAACCAAACAAGGTTTGTACAAATGGTTGGTAATGCGATTCGGTCTCTCTAATGCTCCAACATATTCGTGGTAGTATACTTTGATAATATTCTCATTTATATCCAAAATTTGATTGATCATGTTCATCATTTGGAACTTGTCTTGGAATCCCTTAGAAAGGAAGGTTTATATGCATCTTTTGTGCTAATGAGGTTGTTTTCCTAGGCTTTGATGTTAGCTTACAGGGTTTGACGGTAGACAACGAGAAGATCAAAGCAATTGAGGAGTGGTCAACACCAACAAGAATTAGTGAAGTTAGAAGCTTTCATGGCTTGGCTAGTTTTTACCGACGATTTGTCAAAAACTATAGCACGGTGGCTGCACCTCTTACCTCGGTAATCAATAAGAATGTGGGTTGTAGTTGGGGTAAGCCACAAGAGGAAGCCTTCCGCGCGTTGAAACACCGGCTAGTGCTTTAAGATTGAATGTGACGCCTCCGGAGTACGGATAGGGGCTGTGTTGACTCAAGGAGGGAAGCCCGTGGCATACTTTACTGAAAAACTTGGTGGAGCCACGCTTAACTACGCTACCTATGATCAAGAGTTGTATACATCTTTGCGAGCCATGGAGACTTGGCAACATTACCTTTTGGCCAAGGAGTGTGTCATTCACACCGAGCACGAGACTTTAAAGCACTTCAGAGAGCAGACTGATCTCAAGAAAAGAAACGCCAAATGGTTGGAGTTCATCGAGACATATCCATATATAATCAAGTATAAGAAAAGGAAGGACAATGTAGTTGCGGATGCCTTATCTAGGTGGCATGTTTATATATCAACCATTGATGGGACCTCGGCACTAGCTCAACCAACAACTCAAGAGTCTATAGAGCAAAGTTCAATGCATACATACAAGAAGCTCTAAGAGGCGAGGATAACACCCGAGATTACCCAAGTGGCACCGAAGGAACACCAGTCATAGATAACTCTCGGGAGCTAATTTGCTTTGAAAGGTGTGAGTTTTGTGTCTTCACTATTGCATTGGAGTGAAGACACCCCCTAAGACGTTAAGGTATTGTACTCTTTTTCCCCACCTCGGGTTTTTCCCATAGGGTTTACCGATGGGGTTTTTAATGAGGCAAGATCTCTTGATGCATCACATTCTCTTCCATTGTGTATTTTATTTGGAAACCTTCATGACAAGTCAAGATAAACAAAGGATGTGATCTTATCTCCTAAGAAGGCACTTATCCAAATAAAGTCTTCTTTTCTTTCATAAAATCGTTTAAGTATGTTTTGGTTTATTATTGTTTTAATGAGGTCCAAATTAGGTGAGTGTTAGAACATTTGGACCAGTTTGTAATAAATTTAAATCCAGACCTAGAGGCGCCATATAAAAGTCTCTTAAAACTCTTGTTATATTTTTAGACCGCTTTGACATAAATTTTGAGAAACTTTTCTCCTTTGTTTTTCAGAGATTCAAGATTCTCTCTTCACACCTTGAAACCTAGCTTGGCGTGGGGTGCATTTTATCGAGAGATTGTCACTCCTCTTATGATTCACGCCTCATCCCCTCTTTTATCTTCTCCATAGTTACCCCTTGGTGGAAGTATCTCCCTGGGTTTAATACCACCTCCTACGCTTCACTCCATTACTTTTGCCGAGTAGTTAGATGGAGCATCTCTCTTCTCCTTGGTCCAATCCTCACAGTTCACTCCCTAGGTAGAGCTCAAGATCTAAGCCGTCGAAGCCACATCATCATTGGTATCAGAGCTGAAGATTCCTACAAAAGGGTGTATCGTTCTATCGTTCTATCTTTCTATCCTTGTTACATTTTTCTAGCATTTTGTGTTTTGCATTTTTGTGTTCATCTTTTACGTTTCTTTAGGATTGTCATTTGCATCATAAAAACTTTGGAAAAACTCATAAAATTTTTATCTCATGCATTTAGATAGGAAGCTAGTTAGATATTGAATCATTTGCATTTCACATTTTTGGACATTTTAGCATTTTCACATAGCTTATTCATCTCGCGTTCTTGGTGTTCTTGGTGTTCTTGGTGATTATCGTTTAATGCTTTTATTTGATCCAAAAATGTCATGTTGCACGCTGCTTTGCTTGTTTATCCTAGGAATGATGCATCTATATATGTTTTAGGTCCGTCCTTAGCGAAATTCAAATTGTGGTCCAACCTACTTTTTGCTTTAGTTTTGTCTTGTAGCTCTCTCTCTCCTTTGGTGTTACTTTTTCCCTTTCGCGCGAGTTTTTCCCCTTAGCTGGCTCGAGTAGTACGATCCAAACCCCAGTAAAACTAATCCTTGCCCTAGTAACCTCTTATCTTGTAATTAACCTAGGTTACTTTTTGAATTTTACTCGAGTTTAATCCTTAGTTTAGTACTGTTAGTTTCTTTTCTTTTCTTGTGTGTGAGCTGTCTTGAGTTATTTATTTTATTTACCTTAAGTTCTTTTCACTTTTAGTACAAGTTATTTGTTTTCATTTCTTAAGCTTCACAAATACTTAAAACCATTCTTACACTTGTGTTGCAAGGTACCAAGGCGAGCGTGTCCTAGCAAATTGGGCTAACGCCCTTACCACTATCCAAACTCAGATCCAACAGCTTGGAGAACACCTTGCTCGGTAGAGGTGCCACATCCTCAAGCACCACCAAGGCATGGACCGGATCAGAATGCCTTATCCGATGAAGAAGTATAGCACCCTTGACATCGAGAGTGAGACCTCAAAGACGTATGGGTTTACATGAAGCTGAAGATGAGCAAGCGCCAAGGCCTCATGCCCCAAATCTCAAGCTCATAGCTCCTACCTTTGCCGGGAAGGTTGACCTGGAAGCATATCTCGATTGGGAAAGGCGCATGGACCATTTTTTTGCTTGTTATGATTACACGGAGCAAAGGAAGGTGATCTATGTCGTAGCTCAACTTACGGATCACGCCCTTACTTGGTGGGATCGTGATCAATCCGAGAGAAAAATGAACCATGAAGGGCATATGCCTTCATGGGAAGCTATGAAGTGCCAAATGAGAAGAAGACATGTACCCCCCCCCCTTGTACCACCGTGTTCTCCAAAAGAAGTTTAGGAAACTCACACAAGGCTCTCGATCGGTAGAAGAGTACTATGAGGAGTTCGAACACTTTAGAAATCGTCTCCAACTAGATGAAGAGGAAGAAACTCTCATTGCACCATTCCTAGACGAATTGCAAGATCGAATTGTGAGAAAGGTTGAGAGACAATCGTATGGAGGTTTTGAAGAACTTTTCCACCTAGCCATACAAGTGGAGCAACAAGTGAAGAGAAAGCAAAGCTCCATGAACCGGACCCGAGTCCAAGGCACACATAACTTGGTCGCCTAGTGCATCTCCATTCAACAACAACACTCGGCCACAAGACAAGAACAAGGCTGCCATTGTGGAGTCACGCTTCAAGCCTAGGCCCACCGAGGCACAAAAAAAAAGAAAGTTTGAGCTGAAAGGAGAACCTAATGCAACTAGAAATCGGGATATTATATGTTACAAGTGTCTAGGTCACGGCCATTACGCAAGAAAGTACCCAAATCATCGGGTCATGATCATCACGGCATCCGGAGACTACGAGTCTCAAGATGAGGAAGAACCTTAAGAAGAAGAGGACACCATGGAAGAAGAGGTTGAGTATTGGGATGAAGGAGAGATCTTGGTCATTAGGAGACTCCTAAGTTCAACTTAAGCTCCGAAAGACACTATCCAATGAGAGAACATCTGCCACGCGCATTGTACGGTAAGTGGCAAGGTGTGTGGTCTTATTATCGATGGGGGATCATGCATGAATGTAGCTAGCTCTACCTTGGTAGACAAGTTCAAATTGACCCATCTCAACACCCTAAGCCTTATAAGCTTAAGTGGTTGAATGATAAGACCGTCCTTAGTGTTAATGAGCAAGTAGTGATTCCGTTTAGTATATGCTCTTATCAAGATCAAGTCTTGTGCGATGTAGTGCCTATGCAAGCGAGCCACCTCCTTTTGGAGCGTCCTTCGCAGTTTTTAAAGGGCACTACACATTGTGGTAGGACTAATCACTACTCGTTTATGCACAACAACAAAAAGATTAGCAAAGCGCATCTTTACACCGGTTCAAGTAAATGGTATGCAAGTGAAGTTTTCTAGGGATGCTAGTTCTAAGTCTTAAATTTTTTATCAATCCTAGCATTGTTAGGAAGTCGCTTAGCAAGGTTGATTGTTGTGTTTTCCTAATGGGTTTCAAAGAATCCTTGAGCATAGGTGTGGATTTTAGAGAATATGAGGATGATTTTAGGGGAAGAATATTAGAAGAGAGGAGTAATGAAGATGATGAATAGAAGTTTTTATTAGAGAAGAACTTGTGTATTTTCGTGTGTAATTTCTTCTTACAATCCAATTCACATATATGCACGCTTTACATGAATTATAGAGAGAAAAATATCTCACCAACACCTCTAGCCATGTATAGGCGAGCCATGCTTCTCCCAACTGCTCCTACCTACTCCTCTTTGCAACTTGCTCCACTTGTGCTGAGAGAGAAAAAACTTGTCTACTTCTAACCACTCTAGTTCCTTCTCTACTTCTTGTTTGGTCTCGTTTTAGTTGATCTTAATTACTCATTGGCACTTTATTTTATGTGCAAGCAAGACTTTATTCTTCTTCTCTTCATTACTTGTTTTGCACCGTATACCTTCTCCTTTTACTTCTGAGCTTTCACCATATTCCAACACACTTGCTATACATGTTAACTCTTTCCCTTCGATATTGTCTCCTCTCCTTTCACATGCACACACCTTCACATCCATATTCTCAACACTCTCCCTCAAGATAGGCTGGAACGGGTCCTTTAAACCGATCTTGCCATGGATGTATTCACAGATGCGTGAAGAAGTAGCCTTGGTAAATATATCCACCATTTGTTCTCCATTCTTCACAAACTTTGGAACCACAACTCCCTCCTGAATCTTGGCTCGGATGAAATGACAATCCACCTCAATGTGTTTTGTCCTTTCATGAAACACCGGGTTTGAAGTTATGTGTATTGCCACTTGGTTATCACAATACAATGTCATTAGTTTGTCTTCTTGAACTCCCAAATCATGTATAAGCGCATTCAGCCATATCATTTCTTTTGTGGCTTCTCTCATTGCTATATACTCAGCTTTAACACTAGTTAGAGAGATTATCTTTTTTTTTTGCTTCTTCAGGTGATAAGATTCCCGCCTACAAATGTACATTAACCGGTCGTAGACTTCCTATCTTGTCTATCCCCAGCCCAATCCGCATCACAAAACGCTTCTACATCTTCTCTTCAATGACACTCTAGACAAATACCTCTTCCCGGGTTCCTTTTTAGATATCTCAAGATCCTTTCAATCATTTCCCAATGGTGTGTTGTTGGCGCTTGCATGTGTTGACTTACTTTATTCACCGCAAAGCAAATATCCGACCTTGTTATGGTCAAATATATTAGTTTACCAACTAACCTTTGGTACTGCTTGATGTCAGACTATATCTCCACGTTGCTCTCTTCTTGATAACCTTCTTCAATAGGAGTCTTAGCCGGTTTACACCCAAGCGTCCCAGTTTCTTTTAGTAAGTTGATCACATATTTTCTTTTTGATATAAACATTTCCTTTGTCTCTTTGCTCATCTCAATTCCTAAAAAGTATTTGAGCTCTCCTAGGTCTTTTATATCAAACATAGAGTTTAGATCTTCCTTAGTCCGTTTCATCTCCTCACAATCACTTTCCGTAACAATAATGTCATCCACGTAGATGAGCACCACAACTATCCCTTCTTTGCTCCTTTTGGTAAAGAGAGAGTGATCCGCTTCAGATTTTACAAACCCTTTCTCCAACAGGCACCGGCTTAACCGTTGGTACCAAGCTCTAGGAGATAGTTTCAAGCCGTATATAGCCTTATTTAATCTACACACTTGATCTGAACTTGCTCCATAACCCTGTGGAAGTTCCATAAACACTTCTTCTTCTAAATCCCCTTGTAAGAAAGCATTTCTCACATCCATTTGCCACAAATTCCATGACAAATTAATGGCAATGGATAGTAGAACCCTCACCGAGTGCAACTTCGCTACTGGAGCAAAAGTTTCAGTATAATCTTCTCTATATACTTGTGTATATCCTTTTGCCACTAGTCTAGCTTTATATCTCTCAATTTCACCGTTGCTCCTGTATTTGATAGTATACACCAATTTACATCCCACACGTTTCTTCCCGCTTTGCAGTTTTGTCAAGTCCCAAGTATTATTTCTCAACATAGATGCAATCTCTTCCCCCATGGCATCAACCAATAACTTGTCCATGCTTGCTTCCCATAAGAATTAGGTACTTTTCTATTAATAGTGCTCAGAAATGCCTGATGATCAGCTGGAGTATTAGAAACCGAGTCGTATTCTTCAATAGGATATCTTATGGCTATCTTCTCTTCTTGTGTGGTGTTATGCTTAGGGGACAAGAAGGAAACGCTGTCGCCTATAGGATCATAATCTAAGCCTGTCGTACGCCCAGTACATCCCTCTCTTGTTTGAAGCACAACCTCAGTTCCCATGTGATCTTGATGAGCCATAGCCATCCCATTGTAATACACCCTAGTATTTTTCTAATTTTCAGGTCCGTGTCTTATCCTTTGGCTTCTTCTTAACTGAGGAGCTTGCACTTCTTCCACTTCTTCAGATTCTATCTCCCCTTCACCTCTTGTACTCTCCTCTTCTTCAACCAGTTCTGAATCTAATGGTAAAGTATCTGGAACTAACGGAAGCTGCTCACTTTCTTCTACTTCTTCTTCACCCCTCTGCTCATTATCATAACTCTCCCAACCATCTATGCTTTCCCAAATGTTTCTTAGAACTTATCTCTATCTGCATTTGAGTTCACAATCATATCTAAGTCTTCCCATTTCTTTTTCTCAAAGTAACCATACTCTTCCTCAAATTGCACCTCCCTTGACACATACATTCTATTAGTCTCCGGGTTAAGACATTTGTATCCCTTTTGAGTACTTGAGTATCCCACAAACACACACTTAATAATTTTTGGCTCTAACTTATTTCTTTGTGCTTCTGGAACAAGGACATAGCATCTACACCCAAAGACTCTCAAGTGACTGATACTCGGCTTCACACCATTCAAAACTTCAAATGGTGACTTGTAACTCAAGCTTTCAGTGGGTATGCGGTTAATTAAGTAAGATGCCGCCATCATTGTATCTCCCCACAGATTCTTAGGAACTCCCCTATCAAACATCATGCTCCTAGCCACTTCTAACAAATGTCTATTCTTCCTCTCCGCTATCCCATTTTGTTGAGGTGTATAGGCGCAAGTTGTCTGATGTACTATCCCTTTCTCATTCACAAACTCCCTAAACCGTATGTTCATGTATTCTCTGCCATTATCACTTCTTAGTATCTTAATCTTGGTATCATTTTGATTGAGCACATAGTTATAGAAGTTCTGAAATGATTCAAGCACTTGATCCTTAGAGCGCATCAATGTTACCCATGTATACTTTGATTTTTGATCGATGAATGAAACAAAGTACTTATATTGATCTCTTGAAGTACACGGAACAGACCATACATCAGAGTGTATTAACTCAAAAGACTTCTTAACCATAGTAGTAGACTCTGGAAACACTTTCCTACAATGTTTCCCCAAAATACATGCTTTACACGCCTTCTTGGGTAATGAATGGTTGGGCAAGACCATGCTGAGCACCTTGTGACTTGGGTGACCAAGGCGAGAATGCCATAAAGGGCTTGATCCAACCGAACTGACCACAAGCGCTTTCAACTCTTGATCCTTTTTATTCAATATGTACATACCATCTTTCACACCCCCTGATCCGATCGCATCTTTGGTTTCATTATCCTGAAACTCAACACCATTAACTCCAAAAACAACTTTACAATTCAAGTCCTTAGTTGCCTTATGAACTGATAGCAAATTCGAAGTAAATTCTAGGATATATAAGGCTTTAGTTCTCTTCCCAAACACTTCTAAGTCCCCAACACCCTCTATTGGAACTTCTTTCCTGTTTGCTATCCTAACACTACCCTTATGCGGTTCTACATTCTCCAGCAACTTAGCATCACAAATCATATTATGACTTGCTTTCGAATCTATTATCACGTTTCTCTTAGCCTTACAGGTAAATAAACCCTTACCAGATTCCGCTAGCTTTGAGATACTCTTGATGGGCCCTCCAAATCGCTCTTCCTCACCAATTGGTCTCCTTCCATGCTAGTTACACCCACAAAGTTCCTAGCGCCTTGACTGCTTCCCTAGCCACTTCCTCTTAGCCGGGCTGGTTTCAAGTACGGGTAAAGTGTCCAGCACTTCTCGTTAGTGTGCCCTCTCATTCTACAATGGCTACACTCAACCACTCTCCTTTCTCCATGCTCAAAACTTCTTTTCGCCACATGCGCCATCTCACTAGCGGATTTAAACAACCCTCTAGCACCTTCCTCCTTCTGAACTTGTTGAAACACTTCATTCAATGTTGGAAGCTTGTCAAATCGAAGGATATGCTGAATGAGTCCCTTGTAAGAGTCATCAAGTATGAGTAAGAGACCAAACACTTGATCTTGCTCTCTCCTCTCATTCAACTCCTTTGGGTCGTTTGTTGTAGGTCCAAGCATTTCCAGCTCTGCCCACAATCCTCTAAACTCCCCAAACAAGTCCTTGAACGCCTTCCCATTATGCTGAAGGTCGTTCAATACCTTCTTCACCTCAAAAATCCTTAAAATGTTTGAGATGTCACCATAAACTCCCTTTAGCGTCTCCCATAGCTCCTTGGAGTTCTCACAGTATAAATAGGCCACCAGTATAGATGGCTCAAGGGAGCTTTGAAGCGCAGCCAATACTTGAGTATCTTCTTGCTCCCGCTTCCTCTCCATCATACTGCTATCTTTAGCCCTTCCTTCTTCAGCGCTTCCCACCAAGCTATCAACATACTCCCATAGCCCTCTTCCTCTTAAGACTGTCTTTGTGGTCCTTGACCACAAAATATATTTATTCCCCTTGAGAATAACCGGCAGAACCATATTCTAAGAGCTTTCATGACTTGAAATTTTTGGTGAATAGTACACACGAGACAGAATAAAAAACAGAGTTATTTTTGAAGTGTTTGAGAGATATGAACGAGTTTAAGATCTTGTTTAGGACCTTAAGTGCTCTGATACCATGTGGATTTTAGAGAATATGAAGATGATTTTAGGGGAAGAATATTAAAAGAGAGGAGTAATGAAGATGATGAATAAAAGTTTTTATTAGAGAAGAACTTGTGTATTTTCGTGTGTAATTTCTTCTTACAATCCAATTCACATATATGCACGCTTTACATGAATTATAGAGAGAAAATTATCTCACCAACACCTCTAGACAAGTATAGGCGAGCCATGCTTCTCCCAACTGCTCCTACCTACTCCTCTTTGCAACTTGCTCCACTTGTGCTGAGAAAGAAAAAACTAGTCTGCTTCTAACCACTTTAGTTCCTTCTCTACTTCTTGTTTGGTCTCGTTTTAGTTGATCTTAATTACTCATTGGCACTTTATTTCATGTGCAAGCAAGACTTTATTCTTCTTCTCTTCATTACTTGTTTTGCACCGTATACCTTCTCCTTTTACTTCTGAGCTTTCACCATATTCCAACACACTTGCTATACATGCTAACTCTTTCCCTTTGATATTGTCTCCTCTCCTTTCACGTGCACACACCTGCACATCCATATTCTCAACAATAGGTACATTAGACGAGCCATTGCTCGAGGAAATCAAGAAGCTATTGGATCGATTCAAAGATGTCTTCCCCGAGAAAATACCACATGGACTACCTCCCACAACAGGAATAGAGCATCAAACTGATCTCATCCTCGATGCCTAACTCTCCAATGGGCCAGCCTACCGAGTGAACCCTAAATAGGCTAAGGAGTTAGAGCGGCAAGTAAGTGATTTGATGGGAAAGGGATACGTCCGAGAGAGTTTTAGCCCTTGTGCAGTTCCGGTCTTGGTAGTCCCGAAGAAGGATGGCTCTTGGAGGATATTCATAGACTACCATGCCATAAAAAACATCTCAATCATGTACCGGCACCCGATCTCAAGGTTATACGACATGCTAGATAAGCTAAGCGATTCAACCCTCTTCTCCTAGATTGACTTGAAAAGCGGCTATCATCAAGTAAAGATGAAGGAGGGTGATGAATGGAAAACCACATTAAAAACTAAACATGGTTTGTACGAATGGTTGGTAATGTCATTCGGTCTCTCTAATGCTCCAATACATTTATGAGATTGATGAACCATGTCTTGCGATCTTTTATCAACAAATTCGTGGTAGTATACTTTGATGATATTCTTATTTATATCCAAAATTTGATTGATCATGTTCATCATTTGGAACTTGTCTTGGAAATCCTTAGAAAGGAAGGTTTATATGCTAACCTCGCTAAATGCATATTTTGTGCTAATGAGTTGGTTTTCCTAGGCTTTGATATTAACTCGCAGGGTTTGATGGTAGACAACGAGAAGATTAAAGCGATTGAGGAGTGGCCAACACCAACAAGCATTAATGAAGTTAGAAGCTTCACAGCTTGGCTAGTTTTTACCGACGATTTGTCAAGGACTTTAGCACGGTGAGTGCACCTCTTACCTCGGTCATCAAGAAGAATGTGGGTTTTAGTTGGGCTAAGCCACATGGGGAAGCCTTCCGCGAGTTGAAGCACCGACATACTCATGCCCCATTGCTAGTGCTTCCGTAATTCTCCAAGACATTTGAGATCGAATGTGACGTCTCTGGAGTAGAGATAGGGGCTGTGTTGACTCAAGGAGGGAAGCCCATGGCATACTTTAGTGAAAAACTTGGTGGAGCCACGCTTAACTACCATACTTATGATGAAAAGTTTTATACGCCTGTGCGAGCCATGTAGACTTAGTCACATTACCTATTGGCCAAGGAATGTGTCATCCACACCGATCACGAGAGCTTAAAGCACTTGAGAGAGCAAACAAATCTCAAGAAGAGACACGCAAAATGGTTGGAGTTCATTGAAGCATTCCCACATGTTATAAAGTATAAGAAAGTGAAAGACAATGTTTTGGCGGATGTTTTGTCTAGACGGTATGTTCTGATATCAACCATGGAGGCCTAAATTCTAGGGTTCAAGAGTATAAGGGAAGCTATGAAAGTGATCCGGAGTTAAGAGAATGTTATCTATTGATCAAGAAGACCAGCCATGCATTGCAAGGAAGACCAAACCAACATGACCGTACGGATTTTGTATGGACTTGTACAAATTATCCAGACCGTGCAAAATCCGGGATTCTCGAAAATGTCTCCAAACATCGTAAAATGAAGAAACAAGAATGTGCAAAACTTGGGATAAAGTATTTTCAGGATTTGGGAATCGTGCAAAACTCGGGTGCAAAAGGACATGGATAGTTGGCAATGAATCTAGCCAAAACAGTGTCCCAATGCAACCTTATCCAACCGGTCAAAGCAAGGAGGGCTGGAGCAAGGCTGGCAATCCTATCCACATAGTCAAAAAGAGCTTCCAAGACTAAGCCCTTGGCTTGTTTGAATTAAAGCATTCTTATTGGTTGTTGCATTTTGTCTTTACTTAGAGAAAACCCTAGATTTTTCTCTATAAATATAATGCCTCATTATTAATGAAATGCTAGACCCTTTGGGGTCCCATTCTTTTATTCTCTTTAGTGTTTATGAAATTCTCAATGCTTTTAGTCTCCTTAGGTTTATTTTCATGCTTATTCTTTTAGTTTAATATAGTTCGCATATTCTCCATTCTACATTAAATCTAGCCTATTCTCCATCTAATCTACCTTTAGTATTCCGCATAATCTCTCTAATTCTTACATGGTATCAGAGCAGTAAGGTCCTTAAATGTCTCTTTAATCTTCTTCTTCTTATTCTTTTATTTTCATACACTTTGTTAGCCTCTTTCACTCTGAGAGTTATTCCTCAAAACCATTGGTTCTTGAGTTGTGAAAGTTGCTAACTTAGTGTTTCTAGTGACAATGAAGAGAAATAATGGGGGCTGTAGTGAAAAACTACATAAAAAGGGAGATATAAGGCTGCCTTAATTGCTTATTCATGGATTCGTCTAGTGCTTCCATTTTGGAATTGAATACACTTAGAACCATGATTTGCTGGCACCTCATTCTATAAACTATTCCTTTTTTAAGCCCCATTTTCATCTCCAAGTCATTTCTTGATTTTAAAGCTCAAACCACAATTTTTACAAAGTTAAAACCTTAGATTGTATTTTTCTTTCTTATAGAATGAAGAAATACGTAAGTTCATTGTATTTTATGTTTTTGAGTTGTTTTTAGTGGTTTGAAGCAATTTCAATTAGTGAAACATGATTAAGATTGCTTGATTCTTATGGATTGAAGCATATTTAATCATGTTGTATCCGGGTTTTAAAGGTAGAGAACCTTGGTAAAACTTTGCTCTTATGAGTTTAGGTATAAAACCTTGATGAATCCTAATCCTTGTTTCATGGGAAGAGAACTTTGGTAAAGCTATGTTTCCATAAGCATAAGCATAAAGCCATGTTGAATCCAAGTCCCATTTTTCTTTAAAGAGAAGAGAACCTTGGCAAAGCTATGTTATTATGAGTATAAGCACAAAGTCTTGATGAATCCAAATCTCTTTGTTTTCAAATTTCCAAATTTCTAAAAGCTAGAGAACCGAGATGAATCCGAATCCTTTGGTAGAAAATCTTGGACTACTTTCAAACATTTTTGAGTCCTAGGTTATTTTTTTCTCTTAAATTTTTTTTAAAAATTCTTATTGGATTCCAATCTCTTATGTACTTGTTTGTTTGGGAAGAGTGTTTTAAGGAATCCTTGTTTGTTCTATTTAAGAGAAGAAGAAAACAACAAAGGGGGGGTTGTGAACCTTGTTAAATCCAAAGCTAGGGAACCGAGATGGATCCAAATCCAAAGTTGGATGAGAGCCTCGTTGAAACTCGAATGCTGGAGAATCTTGAGTGAATCCAAACCTTTAGAAACAAAAAGACGTGGACCATGACCTATTTTTCTCGTTGGAGTTAAAATTGAGAAGTCATGATGGATCCAAATTCTTTTGTGTTAAAAGAGGTGAACCATGACCTGATTTACTCATTGGAGTTAAAGTCGAGAAAACATGATGAATCCGAAACCTATTGGGATTAAAGAAATGAACCATGGCCTGATTTACTCATATAAGTTAAATTGAGAAGGCATGATGAATCCAAGTTCTTTAAATCCAAGTTTTCAAAAACCTTGGACCTCTAGTAATTACTAAGTCCTTGGTAAATTTTCAAAAATAAAAGGGATGAATCTTAGTCAGTTTTCTTTCTTATGAATGAAAAACAATTAATGACATTGATTCATCCGGTTTTGTTTTCTCAAAAGGATAGGCTTTGGTTTGAAGTTTTCCATTCTTGTTAAAACAAGTGGATAATTCCAAAGACCATTGCTAGAATCCGATCTCTCAAATGAGAGAGTAAAAGTCCTTTGTTGTGAAGAGCCATGAAGAGAAAAATCCCAACCACTAACCTTTTGTTTTTCTTAGGAATGGAAGAATGTGAGTGGTGGAAGAAGAGGTCGAATCTCAAGAAGATCCACCAACCAAAACAATGGTTCAACAACGAGTCACTATCCTAATCGGTTTAGCATAAAGGGCTACTCTCTAAACACTCGTCTTTTCCAATATACTTAGTGTACCAATTATTGTTTAATCTTGTTTCTTTAGTTTCTCTTATTTGCAATCTATCTTTCATCTAAACTTCCTTATCCCTCACGTTGAGTACTTTAAAATTTTAAATTTCATGATGAAGGTTTAGAGGAGGAAAACGTGAATATTCTAACGGCGAAGTATTTGATGATGAAGAGGTCAAATGAAGATTTAATGAAGTAAAGAAGTATGATTGATGATACAAGGAAGCTATGGGAGTTAGTTTTCATTGGGCACCGGTTTGAAGTGTTCCTCTTTTAAGCTTGCCTTTAGGAGTCCCTCTAACCAAGCTTGAGGGGGAGAAAAACCCGAAAAGAAGGCGAATGATGCCAAAGAAGAAGGAAAAGAAAAATGATGTCAAAGAAGGCAAGAATCTTCAAGCAAACCAAGCCGAGTTGAGACTAGACAAGACCGCACCGCACTAAAAGATGTTGAAGTTTCGTGCTCACTCGTGGACAAGTTGATAGAGGGGCAACACCGTTGGAAACAAGTTGTAGGTTCGTGGTCACTTGTGGATGAGTTGATAGAGGGACCACATCATAGGAGACAAACTGTCCCACTAGAAGACGGGCTACTTGACTAGAGATCAAAAACAGGTCACTTGCAAAGACAAACTCGCAAAGACAAGGACAACAGTTGAGACAAAGCAAGGAGGCATGCGAGTTTGAAACGAAGCTAAGGCATCTCCATCACCATGAAGAAAATAAAGTTGTAAGGATCATACTCACCTTAGGGCTGGTTTATCTTTCGCTAGTGAGGGGAATAAGGAGATAAAATCAGAGCATATACAAGTGGTGCTCCTCAACCCAACAAATCAACAAAGAGCCAAGAAAAATTCGAATGGTGCACAAGAAAAAAAACTTGGAGCAAACCATCAATACCTCACTTGGTGAAAACAACAAAGAGGAAGAAACCACCATCCAAAGGGATTAGGTTGTTTCTATCCTCTCCCTCCATTTAAATTCTCTATGCAAAGTGTGATCATTTCTACCATTAAAATTGGAGTAAATTGATACACTATGTTTGTTAATTTTTCTTGCAAGGAGCAATGTGCATAAAGGATGGGGAGCATTCGAAGCATTAATCAAGATTTGGAATCCACAAATGGTGAACCCAAGAAAGATGACCCGAGAGCTAAGAGTCAAGCGTGGTAAACCCAAGAGGAAGACTGAAGTGATTACAAAAGAATGAAATTGACAAATCCTTGCAAGACTACAACAAGTGAAGATTAAGTGGCGACATTCTTCACAAAGGTTACAAGACCTTTTCATGCCCTTGGTCAAAGGTCCACTAGTTCCGTGAAAGCCATACTCTTTTTCCCTTACAACGTTTTGTCCCAAAAGGGTTTTCCTTATAAGGTTTTTAATGAGGTGGCACTCACGGGTTACTCTAAACTTAGCCTCCATTCTCAAGTTCACTATGGCTAAGTTTGAGGGGGAGTATTAATCAAGAAGACCAGCCAGGCCTTGCCAGGAAGACCAAACCAACCTGACCGTACAGATTTTGTACGGACTTGTACGGATTGTACGGACCGTGCAAAATCCGGGATTCCCTAAAATGTCTCCAAACATCCTAAAATGAAGAAACAAGAATGTGCAAAACTCGGGATAAAGTATTTTCAGGATTTGGGGATCGTGCAAAACTCGGGTGCAAAAGGACATGGATAGTTGGCAATGAATCTAGCCAAAGGAGTGTCCCAATGCAACCTTATCCAACCGGTCAAAGCAAGGAGGGCTGGAGTATGGCTGGCAATCCTATCCGCATAGTCAAAAGGAGCTTCCAAGACTAAGCCCTTATTGCCTAGTTTGAATTAAATCATTCTTATTGGTTGTTGCATTTTGTCTTTACTTAGAGAAAACCCTAGATTCTTCTCTATAAATGTAATGTCTCATTATCAATGAAATGCTAGACCCTTTGGGGTCCCATTCTCTTATTCATTCTACATTTAATCTAGCATATTCTCCATCTAATCTACCTTTAGTATTCCGCATAATCTCTCTAATTCTTACATTATCAAGGAATATGGAAAGGATTGTATCTCAAGTTCTATATGTACGAAGGTTTTCTCTTTAAGGACAAGCGTCTTTGCATTCCCAAGGGATCGATTAGGGAGTTACTTATACAAGAAGCACAAGAAGGGGGATTGATGGGTCACTTTGGAAACAAGAAGACTTAAGATATGCTTAGGGAACACTTCTATTGGCTCAAGATGCAATGTGAGGTTGAGAAATTTTGTGAGAAGTGTTTGGTTTGTAAGAAGGCATAGTCTAGAGTACATCCACATGGTTTATATCTTAGAGCTGAGAGGTTTCCCCACCTACGGAAGAACAAGCTTGCGCCTCGGGAAGATGGGCCGTTCAAGATCATGGAGTAGATCAACGACAATGCCTGCCGCTTCGAGCTTCCCGGTGAGTTTAATGTGTATACTAATTTCAATGTGGCTGATTTGGCTCCTTTTGATGTAGGTGATGAACTGGTTTTAAGGACAAAACCTTTTGAAGAGGGAGGGAATGATGGGGCCCCGGCACTAGACCAAGCACCACCTAGAGAACATGTGGAGGAACCCGAAGAATTACTCGAGGAAGATAAGAACTCTGAAGGCCCTACCATACCACCCAGTGTCATGAAGAGGAACAACTCAAGAGTCTATAGAGAAAAGTTCAATGCATACATACAAGAAGCTCTAAGAGGCGAGGAAAACACCCGAGAGCACCCAAGTGGCACCCAAGGAACAACGGTCATATAAATCTCTCGGGAGCTGATTTTCTTTGGAAGGCGTGAGTTTTGTGTCTTCACTATTTCATAGGAGTGAAGACACCCCCTAAGACATCAAGGTATTGTACTCTTTTTCCCCACCTTGGGTTTTTCCCATAGGGTTTACCGAGGGGGGTTTTAATGAGACAAGATCTCTTGATGCATCACATTCTCTTCCATTGTGTATCTTACTTGGAAACGTCCATGACAAGTCAAGATAAACAAAAGATTTGATCCTATCTCCTAAGAATGCACTTATCCAAATAAAGTCTTCTTTTCTTTCATAAAATTGTTTAAATATGTGTTGGTTTATTTTTGTTTTAATGATGTCCAAATTAGGTGAGTGTTAGAACATTTTGACCAGTTTGTAATAAGTTTAAAACCAGACCTAGAGGTACCATATAAAAGCCTCTAAAAACTCTTGTAATGTTTTAGACCACTTTTGACAAAAAATTTGAAAAACTTTTCTCCTTTGTTCTTGAGAAATTCAAGATCATCTCTTCACGCCTTGATGCCTAGCTCGGTGTGGTGTGCGTTGTATCAAGAGATTGTCACTCCTCTTGTGGTTCACGCCTCATACCCTCTTCTATGTTCTCCATAGTTACTCCTTGGTTGAAGTATCTCGCTAGGTTTAACATCACCTCCTCCGCTTCACTCCATTACTTTTGCCGAGTAGTTAGATGGAGCATCTTTCTTCTCCTCGGCACGGTTCACTCCTTAGGTAGAGCTCGAGATCTAAGCCGCGGGAGCCACATCAACCATGGAGGCCAAGGTTCTAGGATTTGAGAGTATCAAAGATAAGAGAATGCTCCCAAGGAAAAAGGAAAGGATTGTGTCACAAGTTATATATACATGATGGTTTTCTTTTCAAGGATAAGTGGCTTTGTATTCCCAAAGGATCGATTAGGGAGTTACTTATGCAAGAAGCACATGGAGGGGGATTGATGGGTCACTTTGGAAACAAGAAGACTTTGAACATGCTTAGAGAACACTTATATTGGCCAAAAATGCGATGTGAAGTCGAGAAATTTTGTGTATGGTGTTTGGTTTGTAAGAAGGCAAAGTCAAGAATCCATCCATATGGTTTATATCTTCCATAGTCAATCCGTACTTCACCATGGGTTGATCTCTTAATGGAATTCATTTTAGAGCTTCCAAGAGTACAACAAAAGGATTCTATATTTGTGGTAGTCGACCACTTCTCCAAGATGGCATATTTCATTCCATGCTCCAAGAAAAATGATGCTACACAAACCGCTAACTTGTTCTTCAAATTACATGGTATTCCACGAACTATTGTATCGGAACGAGACACGAAGTTCCTAAGCCACTTTTTAAGGACGCTTTGAAGAAGACTAGGGACCAAGCTCGTCTTTTATACAATGTGCCATCCCCAAACTGATGGCCAAATGGAAGTCATCCATAGGACTGTCGGTACTCTCCTTAGGGCCACGATCGGCAAGAACATGAAGACTTGGGTCTTCTTTTCTTTTCCTAAAAACGCTTAAGTATGTTTTGGTTTATTGTTGTTTTAAAGAGGTCCAAATTAGGTGAGTGTTAGAACATTTGGACCAAGCTGTAATAAGTTTAAGACAGACCTAAAGGTTCCATATAAAAGCCTTTAAAAAATCTTGTAATGTTTTAGACCGTTTTTACCCAAAATTTGAGAAAACTCATGCTCCTTTGTTCTTGAGAGATTCAATATCATTCTTCACGCCTCGAAGCCTAGCTCAGCGTGAGGTGCGTTGTATCAAGATATTGTCACTCATCTTGTGGTTCACGCTTCATCCCATCTTCTATCTATCCCATAGTTAATCCTAGGTTCGGGTATCTCCCCGGGTTTAACACCACCTCTTTTGCTTTGTTCCATCCTTTTTACCGAGTAGTTAGATTGAGCTTTTCTTTTCTCCTCGGTTCCATCCTCATGGTCCATTCCCTAAGCAGAGCTCTAGATCTAAGCCCCCAGAGCCACATCACTCTTGTTCATTGCTTCCCTCAGGATCAAAGGGAATAGTTTCTTCATTTGATCAAGATGTGCTTGTACTAGCTTCTGGATGATGTAATCCAAGGTTCTCCAAGATGTTTCTCAAATTAGTAGCGTGGTCTGATGATGAGGATGATATATTCTCCAATTGTTTCCATTTCTTCTCATCATAGAACCTTTTTGTTTCCACAAACTTCACATTCCTTGAGAGTAGAATCTTCCTTGTTTATGGAACATAGCATTTATAGCGTTTCTGTGTTGTGGAGTACCCAATGAACATGCTCTTCACACTCTTAGCTTGAAACTTGTTTCTTTGTTCTCCTGGGATTAATACAAAACAAACACACCCAAACAAACGTAAGTGGTTAATGGAGGGTTTAGAGTTACTTAATACCATAAATAGAGAGTGATCATCTAGGATTTTGTTGGCATCCAGTTGATCAAATAAAATGCTGAAACCACAGCATCTCCCTAAAACCTCTTGGGAACATTGGTGTGGAACATCATAGACCGAGCCACTTCCATCAAAGGTCTATTTTTCCTTTCAACAACTCCATTTTGTTAAGGAGTGTATGGGCTGGTTTGATGGACTATTCCATGATTTGGTAAGTGTTATTTGAAGGCATGACTAGTGTACTCTCCACCATTATCTGATCTAAAAATTTTAATCTTGGCATTATAATGGTTAATCACATATGCTTGAAATTTTCTAAATGATTCTAGTACTCTATCTTTGGATGGAAGAATTGTTAGCCATGTTTATTTTGATTTTTCAGCTATGAAAGTGACAAAGTATTTATAATGTTCTCTAGAATCATATGGTGAGGTACAAACATCAAAATTAATTAAATCAAAAAACTTTTAATAGATAGTTGGAGACTTTGAAAACACAGATTTACAATGTTTGCCAAGTATACAAGCTTCATATTCATCATTTTTAAAAGAAATCCTAGGCAACAATAATTCTAATGCTTTAGAGTGCAGATGGCCTATCCTAGCATGCCAAATTGAACTACTAACATTATAAACATTCAGGCTAAAACTACAAAACAAATTGAAGTCTGACTTGTTATCTTCAAGAACATACAACTCCTCTTTTGCTACTTCTTTTCGGAGTAGTTTCATAGTCTCAATATCCAAAAAGTATACATCATAAGGACCAAATATAGCATAACAATTCAAATCAGATGTAACTTTCTTTACGGATAACAAATTTGAAGTAAACTTAGGCATGTAGAAAGCTTTTGAATCTTTTCCAAATAACCTAAGGTTTCCTACTCCATCAACTGGAATACTATCACTATCTACTATAATGACATTACCTAAAGTCGGTTCTATGTTATTCATTAGATGTGCATCACTTATCATATGATGTGATACACTTGAATATACAATCAAGGGCTTTGAAATGTTTTGAGCATGAAGAGAGTTTCAAGAAACCATACCAGACATACCAGCCTCTTTCAAGGCATTGATGAGAGCTTCCAAATCTAATTTTCTCACAAATTCAGATTCTTGTTGATATGGTACCAAAGCTCTCGCTTCTCCTTCTTCAGCCCTCTTGGATGGACCAGCCTGATTCCCAGCCACTTCTTGGGAGACATTAGCTCTTGGTTCCTTCCACCAGCTTTGTTTGAGATGAGGATGGAGCTTCCAGCATTTGTCCTTTGTGTGACCCTCTTTCTTGCAATGTTCACATACTGTATTTGATCCTACTTTCTTGTTCTGGTTTTTTTCTAATGGTTTGATAAAATCCTTTGTTGGCATCGCCAAGCTCCACTTTGTTAGCCATAACCAGTTCGCCCTTTCCCCCAAATAGGCCATGGGATCCTTGCTCTTTTTGTATCTTAGAGCACACTTCATCTAGGTTGGGGAGATTTCTGCCCTAAGGAGGTTCTTTATGAGATCCTTGTTGGTTGGATTCAAGGTCAATAGGAGACCAAAGACCTTTTTTTGTTCACGCCTCTCATTTAGTACCAAAGGATCAACCGTGCTTGGCCTTAATATTTCTAGTTCAGCCCACAATGATTTGAACTTTCCTAATTGTCTTGTAAACTCCAATTCTTCTTGGCTTCGATCATTGATAGCCTTCTTGACTTCATATATTCTGCTCAAGTTTAAAGTATTCCCATACACGGTTTGAAGAGTATCCCACAATTCCTTGGCATTTTCACAGTACGAGTAGGCTTCAAGAATGGAGGCTTCAAGGGAGTTCTGGATGATTCTGAGCACCAGTTGGTCCTCTTGGAACCACTTATCTTCATAGTCTCTAACTACTTCATCTCCATCTTTGGAGGTTTCTTCTTCAGTCGCTTTTTTTGACCATTTTGGAGCTTTTCCCTTCACAACATGACTCCAAAGCCCACGACCACAAAGAGTTGTTCTGATCGTTCTTGACCACAACAAGTAGTTTACACCCTTCACGGTAACAGGAACCACCATTTGTTTTGTGTTTTCGATGGTGATTTTTCTATTGTCAAAGAGACACTTTCTTTCAGCCTTTTCACAACTCAAGAGTCCAATGACTTTGAGGACTAACTCAGAGTGAAAGAAGGATTGAAAGTAAGTATTTCCAGAATTTTAAGATGAAAGAATTGAAATGTTGAAGAACATATATGAATCTGTCTGTACAACAATGACGGATTTAAAAATTTAAAATGAAGAAAAGGAGATAAAGAATTGGAGAATAAGTTAGCAAGAGCTTGATTCAAACTAAGGATGTTACTCTAATACCATGTTAGACTAGATAAAATTGCGGAAGAGAATAGATTTGAATTTGAGAGAGTTTTGGATCTGTTTGAGAAATTGTGTGAGTAAATTAGAGAGAAGAAGTAACCAAAGAAGTTTCCATTAGAATAATTATCTATTATAAGGGATTACAACATATATAGAGCAGAAGTCGAGCTAAGGAAGAACGAGAAACTCCATCACATTCCCAACGATCATATTGCATTTTGAATAAGTTTCCATCCTTTCACACTTCCCAAGATACACTCCAACAGCTCTCTTTCTCTTTGTACGAGTTCGTGCTTATTCTTAAAGTAATCAGACCTTCCTTGTACTCCAGGTAAGTCCTCTCATGATTTTATCCTTATTTCACAGTGCTTTGAACTCGGGTTCGACTTAAGTTACTTTACTTTCTATTTACTTGTTGCTTTACTTGTATGGCGAGATGTAGGAGTTCCTCAAAACCCCCTTAGGACTTCCTCACCACCTTAATGACAAGGGTTTTGGGATTACAACATTAAAACGGATTAAATCATTCATATTCTACATATGCATTCATCCGATTTCACTAAGTGTATATGAATTACTTATACCTTTGTGGCTTTTAGGAAAAGAAGGTGATCGTGGGAAGGATCTGTATTAGGCATGAGACCCATGGCCGGGAAGATGGGTGGTGATGTAACCAGGTAGATGGGATCATATAACTTGTAATAGCTTATATGCAAAATATAAGTTGTACCGAATCCTTTGTATTATAAATAAAGTATCCAGTTATTTGTTGTACTATAACTCTTCATATCGACTCTAAGTAATGAATCACAAAACTAAACCTCGAATGAAATTAACTAAGGAACATACCCAAAATCGGTTTTAAGGATCGGAGAGAAACGTCTTGAACTTCGATAGTCCTGGATGGGATATTTCAATTCACTTGTAGGGTTTAGGGACTGTTCAAGGGGATGCACTGATTGTTTATTGCTAGGCTGTTAGATTTGAATCTTGTCTTTAGAGTTCTTCATCTTTAGTGTTCTTAATGCTTATGCATGATTAGCTACCTTGCATAAGATCTCTAGGTTTATTTATGTGCCAAAAGTGATTGTTAAGTTGCCTAAATATGTTTTAGATGAGCAAAATGTCCTTAGCGAACGAGGGTTAAAGTTAAGTCAGCTTTGATAACATATCGAATCTGGACCAAAAGATTACATGCCTACTAGGGATCATTTAGAGTTTAATGTCCTACGATTTATATTTAGTTAGTTTAGCGGTCATGAATCTCTGCAAATTTCCTACGCCCAAGTATTTCTCCATATTAGTACATCGATTTTATTTACTGCTTTCTTTAATTTACAGAAATCATAAAAAAATAAACCAATCCATATTACTTTCTTAGCTCCATTCGACTCTGAAAGATCCGTAGTGTGACTAATTGGTCATCGTGGATTCGACCCTTTATATACCGTTGCATGTCTCGTGGATTTGAAGAGATAGTTTAGGCCTAAAATCTGAGATATAAAGTTTTTGGCACCTTTTTAGGGGAACAATACATTTGCTATGAGTTTACATTTCAAATTTAGTCTAATATTTCTTTTTCTTTTTACTGATTCAATAAATTTTTGTTTTCTGTATTTTCAGGTGCATGCAAAGAAGAAGCCAAGGCTCTCAGACCTTGATGAATGTTGAAACCGAGCAGTCAGCGAGGTTGATCACGAAAAACAACAAAGCCAAGAAACAAGCTAAGATGATAGATAAAATCGACCAACATGGTTTTGAAAGAGCGGTTCACGACGCCAATGATGTTGCAGCTGATGCAGCAGCATATGCAGTCGTAGATGCTACTGCTGCACAACAATGTGCTTCTGCTGCGAGAAATCCACGTCCACAACCTAGTTTGGGCTGCGCAAATTCTACATTCCAAGGGTAGCTGTACCAAAAGAAGGCAAGTTGCTGAAGAAACTAAAGAGAACCACGAGAATGTGGTTGTTGAGAAAGTTGAGATTCAGAATGAAGAGAAAGTGTTATTGATAAGGGTGTAGAGCATATTAACAATGCATCTACTGTGGAAGCAGTAGTTGCAGTTGCGGCTCCAATAGGACTGTAAAACATGTTGGGTATGTTGGTTCAGGTGCTGGCAAGATTGCTGGTTGTTGCACCTCTTCCGGTGCTACCACCTTTGGTCATGTTTCCTATTGTACCACTGGTGCTGGATGTTGAGGATGTGAATCCACCACCTATGGGTCCATCTTATCTTAAGTTGATGGATCACATGCAAAAGCTAGGAACAAAGTTCTTCTTAGGTGGGACTAACCTCATTGAGGCGCATCAGTGGAGAAGTAGGCTTGAAAGGAACAATATAAAAAGGATATTGCGGTCCACTACCGGGAAGGGGATGCACATACTTGGTGGAGAAGAGTTTCTGGGAAATTGGTAAATCGAGACTACTCATGAGAGACATTTTGTGGGGAATTCTGAGCTAAAGTACTTTCCACTAGAAGTGTATGACTGATTAGAAACTGAATTCCTAGACTTGCGCCAAAGTGAAATGATATTAAGGGAGTATAACACCTAGTTTAATAGTCTCAAGAAGTTTGCATGACGTGAACTTGAGGATGAGAAAGTGAAATTTCACCGGTTTATGCATGGATTGCGGATTAAAATTTGTAACCGTTGTCTAGTTTGCAACTATGTTAATGTTGCCGATCTTGTAGAAAAGGTAGCAATGCTAGATAGCAGAATGAATGAGGAAAATAAGTAGGCTAGTGAAGAGTTAAATGTTTAAAATGTAACACACAATAAGTCGAAAATAATGTGGGGCAAAAGAGAAAAACTTGAATTAAGAATGTTAACCCAGGCAAGCCATTGATGGGGAGTAGTGCGTGTTTCAGTTGTGGGAAAATTCACTTGTGTGCGTTTCAGACTGCTTCTCGAGCATGCCATCGTTGTGGTACCCTGAATCACAAAGTTCGGGATTGTCTTGAAGAGGATCTAAGGCCAAAATATCAAGGAAATGATGCAAGTTTTGAAGTTGTGTTACAACTGTATTGACAATAGGCATTTTAAGAATCAATGTCCGAAGCTGGGACAACATTCCGGGAAAAGGGTAAGCGATGGATTGCTACTACCAACAAAAAGCAAATGGTTATGCACGTGTGTACTCGGTTGCTACGAAGACAACCATGGATCCAAGTACCTCTCGCCCCATCACTAATTAATTTTGTTAGTACATTATTATTTCTTTGTGAAATTGTTTGTTGCATATTGAGATAAGTTCTTAGCATTATAGGTGAATGTGTAGGAATTTTATTAATGGGTGGCATGGCAACCCATGTTTTGTTTGATTCCAAAGCAACGAGTTGCTTTGTCAGTCCATAAATGGTTTGGAAAGGGGAATTTCAAAAAGACCTTGGGGGATGATTTTAAATTTGTAAAGGCATATGGTTGTCAAGTCATAATGACAAGGAGAAGGATCAAAAATATTTCTGTAATGGTGTGAGGAGTGGACATGCCGGTGAATTTGATAATCTGCCCGGTAAAGTCTTATGATGTGATAATGCCCATAAATTGGCTCGGGAAGTATAAGGATACTTAGACTGTCACCAAGAGTGAGTAAACTTTGAGATGAATGGTAAAACACTGGTTTCTAAAAGAGTTAGACCCACCTCGGGTAATTTGATCGTCTTAGAAATCTAAGCAGAGTTCAGAAAGGATGCTAAGCCTACTTGGCTATGCTCAGTACTACCGAAGTTGGGCCGAATGCAGAACTTAAGGATATTCATTGGTGGTCACCTCGAACTTAAGGAACTTTCACAACTCAAGAACCAATGGTTTTGAGGAATAACTGTCAGAGTGAAAGAGGCTAACAAAGTGTATGAAAATAGAAGAATAAGAAGAAGGAGATTAAGGAGACATTTAAGGACCTTAATGCTCTGATCCCATGTACAGATTTCAAGATAGATAGATTTATGCTCAAATGAGCTTATTAAGATTGAAATCTATACTAGAAACAAAAAAGCTCATTAGGAGCTTCATTGTGCAAAGGAAAATAAAGAGAAGAAGATTAAATTTAGAACACCAAAGCTAAAGATTTTTATATTAATCTCATCTAAGGGTTGAAGAAGGAGAGTTGCTTTGTGGCAACTCTCAAAGTTGCCTTACATTGATGTTCTTAACACAAATATATATGAATCTCTAAATGCTTAAACCCTAATAACATGGACTAATGGACTTCCCATTGGACACTAATGGACTTCTCATTGGACACTATCTTGGCCTTTTTATAGATCCACTAATACTCCTCTGCAAACTTAGCAACGGGTGTGAAAACACCGGAGCTAAGTTTGAATGCAAGTAGCCAAAGCATTCCAAGGAGATGTAGGACTTCATAATTGACCGTAGAGAAAAAAAATTAACGTAAGATCATTTGGTTTATACTTGGAGATGCTAGCATGGCTTGCTCAGAGGTATTCTTTGATACTTGGAAAACTTAGCTTAACTCTATCAGAGGTATTTATGACCTTCTTTTCTCACAATGAGCCCGAGTCTTCTTCACCCGCTTAACTCAACTAATATTATCTCAAGACAAAGGAGAATGTTCCCACAACTTCTTAAATCGTATAACTCTCTAATTACCATATATTAGCAAACACCAATATGCATCTAAACATTTTGTTTTCTTTTGCCATTTCACCAAACACCTTGTGTGCATTCTTTGAATTTTTTGTATTTTATAAAGAAATCAACATAGACTTGCATCTCTAGCACAACCTTATCAAACCCACGGCAGTCCTACTACATTCTAGCTTCATTAGTTCCAGACCTCAGAGATCTAAACCATTTGTGTTCCTCTATGTTCTAACTGAAAGTATAGAGACATTACCGTAAATATGATGATGAAGAAGCTTGGTTTCCAGTTCTGATTTCTCTTCAAACCTTTGCTATAGCCACATAATTTGTACTCTATACCCCTCGAATTCCACTGACCAGTTGTCATTTGTCCCAACATCAAATGTTACCAGCAATTGCAATAACAATGGCTTCATTGATTAAAATTAAAAACAGACACTAAAATTCATGTTCCAATTCTAAACCCCCAAACTTCTTCAATCAGTCTCTTTTTCAGGCTTCTAATAAATGCTCCACTGGAATCACATTCCTCAAGCATAGTTGAACCTGAATATATCATTGAACACGTAGTAGGTTCCCTGATTCGATATCAAATGGAACATCTGGCTGAACTTGAGAGCGTGTTGTTCGCCAGCGAGCTGAAGATTGCCGGAGATAAATATAAGCATACCACCGGCGGGACCAAAAGGTTAACAAGCGAAAGTGGTGATGTTGTGCTTGCACTGCTGGAAAGGAAGGCAGGTGAGCTTGGTGACGATGTTCTGAGATCTCTGGATCTTCTGGCCTTTGAAGGTCAACATGGATCCTTCCTGGTAAAGAGAAACCAAACCTTGACGATTTGCATCGAAGATTGAGTAGTAGTGATCTACGAAAGCCTTTGCAACTGTGTCTAGATCCATCTCTATCATCTTCCTCTGATCCTTTGTTATTCTGTCGTGCTTACAAGAGTGGGAGACAGAGGCAAGCGAAAAGGTTAGATTTTTTTTTCATTTCAGAAAATGTAGTTTTGTCTGGCTTGACTGGGTTTAACCAATGATTCAAGCATCAAGTAAATCAAAACTGAAAAATCACAAACCCAAGAGAATCTCCTAGTGCTCTGATACCATGTAAGAATTAGATAGATTATGCGGAATACTAAAGGAGATTAGATGGAGAATATGCTAGATTAAATGTAGAATGGAGAATATGCAAAACTAAACTAAACTAAGAAAATAAGCATGTAAATGAGACTAAGGAGAATAAACTAAGAGAGATTTCGTAACTTGTAAGAGAATGGGACCCCAAAGGGTCTAACATTTCATTGATAATGAGACATTACATTTATAGAGAAAAATCTAGGGTTTTCTCTAAGTAAAGACAAAATGCAACAACCAATAGGAATGCTTTAATTCAAACTAGCCAAAAAGGGCTTAGTCTTGGAAGCTCTTTTTGACCATACGGATAAGATTGCCAACCTTGCTCCAGCCCTCCTTGCTTTGACCGGTTGGATAAGGTTGCATTGTGACACTCCTTTGGCTAGATTCATTGCCAGCATCCATGTCCTTTTGCACCTGGGTTTTGTACGATACCCTAATCCTGAAAATACTTTATCCCGAGTTTTGCACATTCTTGTTTCTTCATTTTAGGATGTTTGGAGACATTTTGGGGAATCCCGGATTTTGCACGATCCGTACAATCCATACAAGTCCGTACAAAATTCGTACGGTCGGGTTGGTTTGGTCTTGCAAGGCCTGGCTGGTCTTCTTGATCAATATCTTCTACTTTCCAAATTCTCGGCAACATGTACATCAAGTTTTTCAATTCCTATGCACTTGGATTCATGCGTCTCCTGATGGGTGTACTAGCATAACTCTGAATCAAAGCCGAATTATTGAAACGAGGAACCATTACCTTCAGCGTCATCATGCCATCAGATTTACTCTTACCTTTGTTATACTTCCTCACCAAACCACTTTGCATCATTGTTAAGAAAAAAGAGACAAAAAACACTAAATTCTCTCAATTGCCACTGTTTTAACAGAGTCTCAAAGAATATTAGAACTTAGGAAAAAGAGAAGTAATTGAGAAAATCTCACTAAATACTTTTTGATGAGAAAATCTCAAATTTCACATAATTGTATGGTATCATCATACGAAAAGATCCTCATATCCTACTCATTTTGACTTAATAAATATTTTTGACTCGATAAACCATATCGATGTAAGAAATTGAAAAAGTTTTCAAGTCAATAAAATAGAAAGTAGCGTTAGTATAGGATGGAACATCCTCCCCCCAAACTTAAATCACACCATTCTCAATGGGAAAAAGAGTGAAGAGGATGAAATAGATAAATGGGGAAAAGAGATTTGGTTTAAAAACAATGTCACATTATTTTGGGAATGAGATGGAATGATGGTGTGGGTGATGGTATGATGCAAGATAGGCGTGGTGGCTTTACAATTTGGTGGTCGCCTCTCACTTATGAAGAAGAGATGATCAAAGATGACGATCTAACATGATGGCATTTGCTTATCTCGTGTGGGATCGATTGAGGGGAAGTGTTGGCGTATTGAGATGCACCACATATATGTAATTAATCTCTGATATAGCACGAACACTAGGTCTTGAAGAATCACTCAACAAGACATAGCAGAATTGTAATCTCTCAATGGGAACTTGAGAAGAAGTTAAAGAAAATTCGGTTGTTTATTAATAAGAGGGGTGAAAAAATTAAACACGTGCAGGGGGAATTTAAAAGAGTCCACCAGGTAGCCCTAGGGGAAAAATAAAAGGATAAAACGCAACAACAAAAGAAACAAAATGCAAAAACAAAAGAAAGCACAAAACTAGCATTTAAAAAAAAAACCAAATAAGGAAACTACTTTAACTCTCTTTTTATGTATCATTTAGTGAAGTCCTTAGGCAAGGCTGAGGCTATTGAACCTTCAAAGATAGTAAAAGTTTATTATAACTTACGTGGACGAGTTTGGTAATGATTAGAGCCTCCTTGATAAAATAAAAGGATAAAACGCAAAAACAAAAGAAAACACAAAACTAGCAATTAAAAAAAAAACCAAATAAGGAAACTACTTTAACTCTCTTTTTATGTATCATTTAGTGAAGTCCTTAAGCAAGGCTAAGGCTATTTGAACCTTCAAAGATAGTAAAAGTTGAATATAACTTACATGGACGAGTTTGGTAATGATTAGGGCCTCCTTGATGCACTTCTTGTACTACTCGCGGATACATTGGTTCTTTGATGTAGGAGTCTTCTTGGATCTTCTCTTCCATGTCTTGATCACTCTCTGGGAGATCTCCCACGTCCTTGATGCCCGAAGATTGCTCTTGACTCACTTGTTCCTCCTTGGAGCTAAAAATTTTCTCGCACGCTTTTTGTAGCTTCAATGCATTCTCTTGGCTTCTAAGGATCTATTCACCAACCAAAAAAGAATCCATACCTTTTTTGTTCAAGGATTAGTTGAGTGAAGGCTTCAGTAAGCTCTTCCTCACATGTAGGTGGTTCGGCCCAGTAGGCTGAAAGTGTAAGCTGCATCAGCTCTCGACTTGTGGGAACAAGAAAAATATTGTCTCTATCAAAAAAGTAGTAAATCGAGTCAAAATAAGGAAGTCACATCTAAGACTTGATGATGTGGCATTGATGTCTTATTGAGAAGACCTGAGAAGAAATAAAAAGGTTATCTGGGTTTCGTGTCCGTGAAACTTAAGAAACAAGAAACAAGAAAAAGATCAAAAGCTGTTGGAACAAGAAACTCTCTGTTTCTACGAATGTATCGTAAAAGCATAAAGGTTACGTGGGTCGTGGGCTTTTTTTAAGTTAAGCCCAATTTCTTGTAGAGACTTGAAATGTAGGTTAAGCCATCTATGGTTTTTGGCACTTAGTTATCAATACCAAAAGACGGTTTCATGAAGACTTACACATCTAGGTTAATATCAAGAGAGGCATACATGTGTGTGTGACGTCTTTCCATCAAACAAGATTGAGAGATCTGTTGGTAGTAACTCTCTATGAAGACTATAGCCTTTGAGAAGACACTGATCCACCGATGCTGTCGGGTTACAGTCAAGCGTACGAGCTTAATACTGTCTTCATAGTTTATCCACATAGAAAATAGTGGTAGACATATTTATTTTAGATACCATATGTAATTGTATTTAAAATCTTGTTCTAGTCGATTATTTTCTGGAATAGATCTTAGCGATGTAGGTTGGAGAACCAAACATTGTTAACAAATTTTATGTGTCGTCTCTTATTCTTATGCTCTTATAATCTCTTATCGTACTAAAAAGCATGTCTAGGCCAGCTTGGTTTTTACATTTGGTATCAGAGCGGGTTCTCGATAGAGATATGTTCTTGTGTTGGGTATGGTCTTGGATCTGGTGCTAGAAGGAGAAAAGTTAAGGCGGTTGAGAAAGATGAGATTTTCGAGAGAGTTAACTTGAGTTCGAGACATAGGACAGAGAAGTTGCATAAGTGATGTTCTGGTAATGAGATTTTATTAGTGTTGCTGGTTTGGAGCTGAATTAAAGCTTGGTTTTGAAAGTTCATAAAATTTAATCTGATTCTATTGAAGATTCTTGGTCAACACTATTCTGCAGAAGAGAAGATATCCAAGGAGGCTGAGGAGGTTTTCAAATGAAATTGTCAGGAAGTATTTTGTAGGATGAGGACCTAGAAGAAACTTGGAGGCTTTGGTTCATTTGATGACCATTAATTGATTTATGATTAAAACTTGTTTTCTGTGTTGATATATGTTTGGTTGAAACATGAAATCAACAGGGAGGAGAATAACAAGGTATGTTTCATGGTTTCTGCTCCATTTTGTCTTCCTCGTTTTCTTTGCCTACAGACTTCAGATTTTAGCTCTAAAAATGTACTGAAAACTTGAGAGCGAGACCTTTTCAATGATATAAAGATAAATTTCTGGTTCCTTGTGGTTTAATGAGAATTTCTCTGAAAGATTATTGGTTGCAACGTTGTGTCATTCCGATCTGTTATAGGAATTTGGTCATAACTATTAAACCATAAACCCAAATCTTGATCCATTTTTTCTTGTGGTTTCTTATGGCTGTTGCTGAGTTTTCACCAATTTTCATAATTTTTTGGATTGATTTGCTACTGCGTTGATCCTCTGTATCAAGACTGAAAGTCTAAGTGTTCTGCTAGAACGTTTTTATTTGCATGAAACTTCAATTTTTTGCTGAGTAGGGTGTTCACATGGTTTATTTTTGAGTGTATGATCTTGGTTTTTTTTTTTTTTCTTGGTAAAACGTATGTTGGTGCAGACACTGAACTACAATGGTGAGATGTTGTGAGAAGAATAAATTTAAGCTTCATAGTTTATATTTGCAAGGATTGAATCTGTTCAAAATTGTGGCTACTTGAGCAAAGAAGCCTGCAAACAAAAAGGAAAAGTTAGGGTCACTCAATGAGTGCTATGACTAATAAGATCATTAGTTTCTAAGAGACTGTATGTCTAAGGTTCCGCTGTGACTAGAAAGGTATTATTATGGTGATCATGTTATTACTTTTGATCAGTTTTGGCTTGCATTGATCAACGACTGAATTTTAGGTCAAAGGAGCGTATCAGGTAGGTCAAGGAGACTTTCTGATTTTAGAGTTGCTGAGGTTGAGCTAAGTTTCGAAATCTTATGCTTAAGGAAAAAAGTCTAAGTTGATTTTGGTTTAATTCATACATGAATGGAGTGTTTTTAGCAGGTGTCAAGTGGTAGGGCATACAAATTATCAAAAGAATAACGACGAAGCTCCATGGTCTCATCATTATTCTCATTGGTTATTGGAGTTCACTACGAGAAGAAGATTGCAAAACTGGAAAGTGTGAACACATCTATACAAGATAGAGAGTTTCTTATTTATTTCGAACCTGCAGACCATATGTGGATTTATTTTTGAAAAGACATGTCCTTAAAATTGTTTTTAAAAACCAAAAAGAAGCTTAAAAGACAACCAAGGAGAGACAAAAATCACCAAGGAGAGAGAGAGAGAAGTATGAAGCTTTGTGATCTCATGTTTGGATAAAGGATCGTTATCTAGTGTAGCATCCCAATGTCAAAGAGAGCAGAAATAATATGAGGCTTAAGATTACAGGGTTTGTAAGTTCACCATATTGGGATTTTCGTGGTTCATAAAGATGAGAATCTGGAATAAAGGCTGCAACAGAGTGTGTATTCAAAGCTCGAACATAATGTAAGACTGAAAAAGATGAGTGGTCTGGTGTTGAGACACGATCTAACACTGAAGCAAATCTTGAGAGGATGACTTTTGGTGTGTTTGGTCTCACACGTTGTTAGTTTTCATGGATACGAATAAGTCATCGTAGACGTTTGGTTAAGGCATAAGCTCAAGTAAGATTTTTCCTTGTCCATTGAGTTTGAATCTATTTCTCATTTTTTTTGGTTTAGTAGTCATGACGGGATGAAAGGAGGCAATAGTGATTTTTCAGATCTTGAAAATAATGCAGAATTCTGCTCCTAGATGGGTTTCAAGGCAACATTTGGATATCCATAAGTAATCCGAGCTATGCGAAAATTTACGAGGAGCTTTGTGATATTATTGACTTGAGACTTAACGGTGGAATTGAAAATTTAAAGTTATAATTGCATTTTATTCAAGCATCTTCAAACTGTTTTGGGCACATTTAATTTAAAGTATCAGATTTGACCATTTCTGGTGGAGACATAAATTTTGAGCGACCAAACAAAATCAGAATGAAAAAAGTTCTCTCCAAACACAGTGGTTTCTCTCCAGACATAGTGGATTCTCAAAAGGAGATGTGTCACTCTTCGAGAATGAAGTGAGATTGGGGAAAAGATATGAAAATGACACACTTGATATGTTAAGACAATGAAGTAGAACGTATGACGCATTGATACAGTTGGAGAATTTATGTCAGAGTGTTTTCTCAAACTAATCTTTGAATAGAAGAACATTAACACCCAGTCAGAAGGATGATGATATTTTAACTTGGTGATTCATTTTTGTGCAACGTGGTTGCAAGGGGAGTAATGATATCTCAGTTGATATTTGGATTATTCAGATAATATAGAGGTAAATGAGCTGTATGTTCTGTTGTCATCTCTATGTTTTCATGTTTTGGATGAACATGTTTCCTGAGTATCAGTCAAAGAGGGGGAGATTCTATTGCGTAATATTGGGAGAAGCATTTGTTGATGTTTGGGAGACTGAAACAAACAAGTTCATGAGTATGGTAAGCAAACAGGTTCATGAGATTACATTGCGTAACTCCAGCTTCATTCTCATTCAGAGTATGGTAAGCAATCATTTTGTTGATTAGTGGTTCAAGTCAGTTGATCAGTTATTCTTGAAGAACTACTTTATCAGTGGTTCAGGTCCTTATGCAAAATGCTTGATCAAAACACATAATCAACAAGGGGGAGATAAAGTCTACAAGGGGAGTAATAAAGTCTACAAGGGGAGTAATAACTACCATACTGGTACATGACCACTTACTTCCAAGATATCGTATACACAAGTTCAAGTGTATGTTTGGGAGATGATGGAACAAAACGACAGAGCGAATCCATGGTGCATGAGACTTTGAGGTTGGTACATCTTAAATGCATAGCAAAGTTAAAAAATGCCAGACTGTCAGTGTTATATGCTGCAGCAAAGCTTTCCAGCTGAGTACTACATAGCATGGAGATTAATACAAGCATTTGTGGTGTTTATATGAGTGTACACTTAAGTAGGGGGAGATTGAAAGTGATTGATGCAATGATGTGGGAGAGCATTATTGTTTTCCGACATGTAGCTATAGACATTTGGAAGCTACAATCATTGATGGGCTTGAGTTGACACACTCACCTAAAAAGGGGGAGATGACATCAACTCACAACTTATGAGAAAGAGAAAAATGTTGTCTCTATCAGAAAAGCAGTACATCAAGTCAAAATAACGAAGTCACGTTTGAGACTTGATGATGTGGCATTGATGTTTTATTGAGAAGACTTGCGGAGAAAGAAAAAGGTTATGTGGACTTCAAGTCCATGTACATGAAGAAACAAGAAACAGGAAAAAAGATCAAAAGCTGTTAGAACAAGAAACTCTCTGTTTCTAAGAATGTAACATAAAACCATAAAGGCCACGTGGGTCGTGGGCATTTGTTCAAGTTAATCCCAATTGCTTGTACAGACTTAAAGCATAGCTTAATTTGTCAAGGGTTTTTCGAACTTGATTATAAATACAAAGAGATAATGTCATGAAGACTTACGTGTCTAGGGTATTATCGAGAGAGGCACACATGTTTGTGTGATGTCGTCCCATCAAAAAAGATCGAGAGATGTGTTGGCGGTAAATCTCTATCATGACTGCAGCCGTTGAGAAGACGGTAATGCCAGGTTGTAGTCAAGCTTATGGGCTTATTACTGTCTTCATAGTTTATCGACATAGAAAAGAGTGATAGGCATTTTTATGTTGGATATCACATGTCATTGTATTTACAATCTTGTTCTACTGGATTTGTTTCTGGACTAAGTCCCCGAGATGTAGGTTGGAGAACCAAACCTCGTTAACAAATCTTACATGTCGTCTCTTTATTCTTATGCTCTTATAATCTCTCATTTCACTAACAAGCATATCTAGGCCAGATTGGTTTTTACATAGGATTCTTCCATCTCTAAAGAGTTAACAATGTTTTGTACGGCCAGACTGAACCTCTTTTTGAGTTGTTTGGACTTGGAGCGTGTCAAGGGACCTTCTCTAACCTTTGGCACTGAATGTGGCTCATCTTCTTTGGTGTTTAGGTCAATTTTCACATCATTCCGTCCGTCTTGAGAATGATTTGTCCTCAAAACTGAATCTCTTATATCATAAGATGACAAGTAAGCCACATTAAACGTACATGATATTTTAAACTCACGTGGCAGATCCAAACAGTAATAATTTTCATTGATCATCTCGAACATCTTGAATGGGCTGTCGCCTCTTGGTGCTAGCTTGGAATATCTTTGTGTTGAAACCTCTCAGGTCTCATATGTAACCATACCCAATCCCCCAGTTAAAATAACATTTCTTTCCTCCTCTGATCATCCTTGCACTTTTTTATGCAACTTTCTTTTTCAAATTCTTCTTTGCCTTTATATGCAACTTCTTGATGATTTCTCCACATCTCAAACCATCTTGGCTAGCATGTTCTATTTGAGGCAAATACACTTAATCCACTGGAGGCAAAGGGTTAATTCCATAAACTATCTAAAAAGGATATAGTTTTGTGGCTCAGTGAATGACACGGTTATATGCGAACTCAATAAACATAATGCAATCAAGGCATGCTTTCATGTTTTAACCAAGAGTGGCTCTAAGTAAAGTTGAAATATTTTGGTTTACCAATTTAGTTTGTCCATTCGTTTGGGGATGACAAGTCCTAGAGAACAAAATCTCGGTACCTAACTTTCTCCATAGGATCCGCCAAAAGTGTCCTAGAAACTTTGTGTCAAGATCAAAGACTATGGTTCTGGGGATTCCATGAAGGAGCACCACTTCCTTGAAGAACAAGTAATATTGTTGATGACATGATAGTCTACCCACATCCTCCATGTACCGTCTTTCTTTGGAACCAAGAGAACTGGTACCGTGTAAGGTCTGAGACTCTATCTGATGTAAGTATTCTCCATTAGCTCACATACTTTCTGCTCTAGCTCTTTAGACTCTTCTATGTTCATTTGATAATCTTGATTGTTAGGTAGAGGTGATTCTGGTACAAGGTGGTGGTATCTACTCCGGAACACTTCCTTGTATGTATTCAAAATGGCTTGTATCTCGGCGTGAAGCTCCACTTAACCTATACTTGAACTTAAAAACTCTTTGAAAATCATTAGAAGCATGGTGCCCTTGGCACACATGGTTTTATGAACATCACTAGAACTTATATAGAGACTAGAAGTCCTTACCTCTTCCTCTCTATTCATATGCTTTAGCACCTCATGGAACTTCTGATGGAGTAAAAAGGGCAAGATTAAACTTATGCTCATTGTGAGTGAACGAGTAACGGTTAGTGTTTCCATCGTGACTTGTAGCTCTATCATACTGCCATGGTCATGCAAGAAAAAGATGGCCGGCTCTCATAAGCACAACATCACAAACAACTTGGTCTTGATATCTTCCCACACTAAAAGGTAGTATGGTTACTTGCTACAAAATCTTCAACTCAGTATCATCATTAAGCCACCTAATATTGTATGGCCTCAGGTTCTTAGTCTTTGGAAAACCTAACATGTCCATCATATACTTGCTAGCCACATTAGTACAAAAACCTTCGTAAATGATCAGATTACAAACCTTGTTCTTGATAATGCATATAGTGTGGAAAATGTTTTCTTGTTATACTTTCTCCACGAGGTTGATGAAAATATTCAGCATTCTCCTAACCACTAGGAGCTCTCTGGTGTCTGGATACTCGATGTCCTCCTCATGCTCAGCTATGTCTTCTTCTTGTTCATTCGCTTACTCATAATCTCACTAGAGGTGTTGATCATGACCCTTTGATTCAACACTCCCTAGCTATGTGTCCCCTGCCTTGACATTTAAAACAAGTTATGTCACGAGTTCTAGATGTGTTGTTAGGGAACTTACCTTTGCTTGGGCGTGTGGTGGTCTTTGGAGCCATGATGTTCTTTCCTTTGAACCAAGAATCAACCTCCACGGCCTTACCTCATTCAAGTTTCTTTGAACTACTAGTAGCCCATGGTGTGGTTGATTTGCTATGATTAGTAAATGAAGTTTTGCGCTTGATTTGTTGCTCCAATTGAACAGCCAAATGTAACAACTTGTGTATCCACTATATTGAGCTTACTCCACTTTCCTTTCAATTTTTTATTGGAGTTCATCTATAAACTGGGCCATGAGAGCTTCTTCGGATTCTTCTACCTATGGTTGATTCATAAAATTCTCAAACTCTTCAGAGTACTCGTCTACACTTCTAGTGCCTTGTGACAACTTACAAAAATGATTTTGTAAGTCTCTATGGTAATGATCAGGCTAATACCTTAACATTAGGAAAAATTCATGTCGTCCAATGTAGCTAAGGCCCAAAGGGTTGTCTTTCTCTTTCAACTATGTTTCGCTCTACATAGCCATAGCAGTCAAAGATATGCTCTAGCCTCCTCTCCCAATCTGAGTATACTTCTGTATTTGATTTCCCTGCAAAAGTCGGTGATGTTAATATCAGTTCATGATGAGTTTCTCGTGTACTACACGCCTAGTTTGGTTCATCCTTAAGGAATCTTCTCTTTGTCCTCTTTATCGCCATAAAGGGTAAGGTGAAAGCTTTTCTTCATCTAGTTCTGGAAGTCTACTCCCTCTTCTCGCACATTTCTTTGAGCTTGGACATTTACTCTATATACTCTAGCATGTGGTTGCACGTCTTATCCTGTCTCCAAATGCTCTAAGCTCTTTCTCTCATAGTTGTTAGCATTTGTAACATTGCGTCTTGAAGTACTGCATTCTCATCGTCTGCCATTAGAATCACCGTTGTATCTCGCACTCACAAAAAAAACATAAGAATCAAAGTGCATAAGGGATTGAATTAAACGAGTTACAGACTCAATACAATATTCAGCAAAATAAAAAAACCTAAAGCAAACAATAAAAAAAACAAAAACAGACTCAACTCAGACTTGAAGCAAAGCGACACACACAATCACAATTCAAAGATGCACGAAACAGGTACAGTAACAAGGTGAAACTCACGAAATTTAGACAGACTCAAAAACTCAAACAACTTGCAAAACAAAGATGAGCAAAACACAGATTTTTATAGCTTTTAGGGTTTATGAAATCTATTTTAAAACTGCAGCACACAATCAATGAACTAACTCTTAGCAAACAAGACTCGACTAGTAACTTAAAAAAAGCAAAACAAAACAAAGCAGACACGAAATCAAACACAAAGCAGAAACTCACAAAATTTGTTTTTGTTTTTGAATTTTCTAGGGTTTTGCAAATTTAACAACTACTGGAACTAGACTAGCCTCGATTCAAAAAAAAATCAAGTAATGAACTTAAAATAAATGAAAGAAAGCAAACTCAGAATAGGAACAATACAATGCAACATAAATATTTTAAGGCTTTTTCTTTTACTAGATTTAAACAACTAAAATAGCAGCCGCACACAACATGCAACATAACAATGACTCGTCTTGATGATGCAGCGATGAACCAATTAAAACTAAACAAAACAGTCTCAAAACAGGACTCAATACAAACAACAAACGAAATATTTTTATTTTTTTTAAGGTTTTAAAATTGAAACAAAACATCAAACAAACAAAAAAAATCAGAACAAACTGAAAAACATTTTTTTGAATGATTAAGAGTAAGAAGAACACAAGAACCAATCAGGATCTTGGGCTTTGATACCAGACAATGCAAAGATAGGCGTGGTGGCTTCACAAGTTGGTGGTCGCTTGTGAAGAGGAGATGATCAAAGATAAAGAACTAACACGCTGGTGTTTGCTTCTCTCGTGTGGGATCGATTGAGGGGAAGTGTTGGCGGATTGACGTGCACCACAAAGATGTGATTAATCTCTAATACAACACGAACACTAATTCTTTAAGAATCACTCAACAAGACACATCAGAACCCTAATCTCTCAGGAGGAACCCGAGAAGGAAGTTGAAGAAAATTCGGTGGTTTTTTGATAAGAGGTGTGAAAAATACATGGGGTATGTTCAAGACTTAGTTGAGTGAAGGCTTCAGCAAGCTCTTCTTGACATGTAGGTGGTTTAGACCAGTAGGCTTCTTCCATCTCTAAAGAGTTCACAAAGTTTTTGAACGGCCAGATTGAACCTTCTCCTGAGTTCTTTTGGCTTGGAGCATGTTATGGGACCTTCTCTAACCTCTGGTGCTGAATGTAGCTCATTTTAATGGGTGTTGAGGTTGATGTCCATATCATGGTAGGCGATAGGTGATGGTTTGGTGGAGACAAGGCGATCTAGCCTTGGTTCTATCTTATTATTTCTTGTCATTGATTGGGTTTGACTAGTTCCGATTGAATTATAATGTTAAAATAAAAAATTTGCGTTTTTCCTGAGACAAAAACCTAAAACCATCTATATTAAAATAAAATAAAATTAATAAAAACATACCAAAGATAGCTGATGTTGTGATGATACAATGGTGGTGGATAGGTGATGGTGATTCAATGGTAGTGATATAATATGTGGGTATGCAATGGAGACATATGAGTAATGAACATATGATGCTAAATTTAGATTGGAGACAGAGGGCTTGTAAAAAATATACAAAAACAAAACTTTAAGTTTTTATAGTGATAGATGATCAGTAGCTAACATTTAACTTTAATCATCTTGAAAATTTTATATGTGTAAAGTGTCACTCATCTTTTCAATAAGTGTTAGAAATGTGTACTTTACACATTTCTAATATACTTATTTGGAAAAGACCCAAAACCCCAAACTCGTCAGAAATTACGACGGATTACCAACATTACCAAAATCTATAGGAAATCCGTCAGAATTTCTGAGGGGTTTGGGGTTTTAAAAAAAGTTAAATTTAGTTTATAAACTGGAATTGGAATTACAAACTGAAATTACTATAAACTGGAACTACAAATAAACTAGAATTACAAAACTTTACTAACTATTATGAATCTTCAGATGATCGATCCTTTAGAAGGAATTGAGTCTGAATCATCATCGAATTCTCCACATGATTCTGAATGAAATCTAACATCACTGGTTTGTGTGAAATCAACAACATTTTCAATGTCAAACAAATGCTCAACATGATCCATTTGAACACTTCTTGTTCGCTGCAGAGCATCGTGTTATGGAACTCCATATATTCTTCCTCTTGGGTTAATTGCGGTCACTGTAATCCAAGGATCTGAACGATAAGTAACCTGAGGGTAACGAATGTAGTAAACCTATATAAAATAATGAAAATGTGTTCATATTTAAAATTTTCAAGTACAAATACATTAATATTTAAAATTGTACCAGACATGGTCTGCTTGTGAAGCAAGGATGAATGGATCGTACTTAAGTAGTATATGTCTTGAATGTACCGATGTCATGCCGAATTGGTCAATTTAAAAACCACGACCAATGAATGGATCATAACAATCACAATTAAATACAATGCACCTCAAGTCAAACATTCATGGGTAGCGGACTTCCAATATTACATTCAGAAAACCATAGTAAATTACTTCACCTTATTGAGCTGAAATACCATAGTTTGATGATGCTCTACATGCCATCTCATTGGATTTGTTGTTCACTAAGATTGATATAGCCTCTGTAACCTCTCCGTTAATTGTAAATACTACATCTGTTTATATAGAATAGGAACTCTGCCACTAGTTTCCTGAAATTGTGGTTTACGACAAAATCAACATCTTTTGCGGTTTTGTCTTCTCTCCAATATATCATACAGTTTTCGATGCACACATCTATCATCTGATACGGCAAACCAAGACCATCTACAAGATTCTGTATCTCATAATATTATGTTGGTGAAAGATTATCTTCAGGCAAAATATCTTTCACAAAATCTTCTACCGCATCAATACATTCCTCCATCAAATTGTAGTCTGTCTTAATAGTCATCATTCTACTAGCAGATAATAACAGTTAATGACCTTCTCTACAACCACTATATACTAGCTGCTTTGGTGCGTCTAACATATCAAAAAATCTTTGCGCTTCTGTATTTGGTTCTTCAACTTTATCTTTATCATAACCGGTCGACTGCATATTCTCTCTAAACGCATCATTCACCGTCTCAACCGTACCTATACCTACATCTACTTTCATTATATTTTCTAAGCTATCTACATCATATGGTTCACTAGTACTACCATAATCATAATTTTGTTTCCATGTAAATACAAAATCTTATAACCCGACATGAACCCATTACTATATAGGTGATGCCAAACTAACTCAACCTTAATATTATGAGAATTCCGGCAAATACAAAAGGGATATTTCTTGCCACTTTTTTTAGCTCCTTGTTGATTTCTGGCCAATATCATGAACTCGCATATTCTTCGTGTATACTCATCTTTCAGTATGTTCAACTCTGGATCCCTCATAGGTTCGTCCATCCATGACTAAAAATATTTTCCAAAAGACATATCATTTCAACTTTTGCGGTTTTTATAATGTGATTGAATGAATAAGTGGTGTGAATGAATGAAGAAGTGTGGAAACATATATATATAGAAGTCGTAGCTATCAAAACTTCGTCGGAAATCCATCTGTATGTACAACATTCGAATGGCTTTATCAATTTTTATATTAACGTTTGTATTTACCGACGTGTTTTCGATGGATTCCTAACGCATACCCGTCAAAACTACGTCGGAATATAATGTTCTTAATTTCTGATGGATTTTCGACGGGTTTAGGTGTTTCCATTGGAAATCCGTTGGTAATTTACCGATGGCTTATTTGTTTGTTGGAAATCCATGGGAAATTTTGACGGTTTGCAGTAGTCGCAAATCCATCGGATATTCTATCGGTTTTGAGATTCATTGCTTGTAGTGTTGATCACATACGAGAATATTTCTATAAACTCTAGCCACTTGGCATAATGTCTCTTAAGTGAAATCTGGCCCTTCAGTTCCTTACGAGTCTCATGATAAGTGTGGATGATGAACTCCTTAGACAACAAGTAATGTTGTCACGTCTCTAAAGCTCAGACTAAAGCATAAGGCTCATTCTCATATGTTGGGTAGTTCAACGTAGCTCACTAAAGAATGCTACATGTCTCTTCCTTTGATGTAGTACAGATCCAATCCCCAACCCTGAAGCATCATACACTACTTCGAACATAACTTCAAAATCTGGTAGGGCCAGAACCGGTGCTTGCATGAGTTTCTCTTTCAATCTGTTGAAAAATTGATATTAAGCTTCTCCCCATCAAAAAGGCACGTTCTTTTTATCACAATAGTCATTGGAACAACTACTATTAAAATCCTTGACAAACATTTTATCTTGCTAATCCATGGAAACTTCGGACATGCCCACTAGATGTTAGTGTAGACCACTCACAGATTGCCTTGATTTATCTTCATCCACTTGCATTTCCTGTTTACTTACTACAAATCCTAGGAACACACACTTGTCAGCACAAAATGTGCATTTCTTTAGCTTAGCATAAAGGCCTTCCTTCTGAAGTGTTTTCAAAATCAATTCTAAATGGTTAATATGATCAGAATAACATTTAATGTAATAAATAAATATGTCATCAAAGTAGACAACAACAAATGTAATAATCAAAACTTTAGAACCTGGTTCATTAAACGCATGTAGGTGCAAGAAGCGTTGGTTAGCCCAAATGGTATGACTAGCCACTCGTAGAAGTCTTGCTTGGTCTTGAAAGCATTTTTTACTCGTCAACTTCTCTCATTTCATCCTGGTGGTGTACACTCCTTAAGTCAACCAGGGAGAAGATGATTGCACCACTTAGCTCGTCCAACATGTCATCTAGTCTTGGAATTGGATGTCGGTATTTTATAGTAATATTGTTGATGGCACGATAGTGTACGCACATCCTCCATGTACCATCTTTCTTTGGAACCAAGAAAACTGGTACCGTGTAGGGGCTGAGACTCTATGAGATGTAACGCTTCTCCATTAGCTCACATACTTGCCGCTCTAACTCTTTAGATTCTTCTATGTTCATTCGATAAGATGGCTTGTTAGGTAGAGGTGATTCTGGTTCAAGGTCAATCTGATGCTCTATTCCATAAATAAAGGGAATTCCTGGTGGTATCTGCTTCGGGAACACATCCTTGTATTTATTCAAAATGGCTTGTATCTCGGCGCGAAGCTCCACTTAACATATAATTGAAATTAAAAACTCTTTGAAAATCACTAGAAGAACGGTGCATGTACACATGGTTTTATGAACATCATTAGAGCTTATATATATACTACAAGCCCTTACCTTTTCCTCTTTGTTCATATGCTTTTGCACCCCATGAAACTTCTGATGGAGTAAGAATGGCAAGATTAAACTTACGATCATTGTGAATGAAGGAGTAACGGTTAGTGTATCCATCGTGAATTGTAGCTCTATCATACTGCCATGGTCTTCCAAGAAGAAGATCTCTGGCTCTCATAGGCACAACATCACAAACAACTTGGTCTTGATATCTCTTAACACTAAACGGTAGTATATTTACTTGCTCTGAAATCTTCAACTCGGTATCATCATTAAGCCACCTAATATTGTATGGCCTCAGGTGCTTAGTCTTTGGAAACCTAACCTATCCACCATATACTTGCTAGCCACATTGGTATAAGAGCCTCTATCAATGATCAGATTACATACCTTGTTCTTTATAGTGCATATAGTGTGGAAATGTTCTCTCGTTATACTTTCTCCGCGGGGTTGATAAAAAGACTCAGCATTCTTCTAACCACGAGGATACTCGATATCCTCATCATGCTTAGCTATTTGTTCTTCTTGTTTATTCTGTTACTCATAATCTCCACTAGAGGCGCTGATCATGACCCTTTGATTCAACACTTATTAGCCATGTGTCCCCTACCTTGGCATTTAAAACAAGTTATGTCACGATTTCTAGATGTGTTGTTAGGGAACTTACCTTGGTCTAGGCGTGTGGTGGTCTTTGGAGCCATAATGTTTTTTCCGTTGAACAGAGAATCAACCTCCACAGCCTTACCTCAGTCTGATTGCTTTGAACTACTAGAAGCCCATGGTGGGGTTGACTTGCTACAATTAGTATTGAAGTCTTATGCTTTATTTGTTGCTCCACTTGAACAGCCAAACGTAACAACTCGTGTATCCCAATAAATTGAGCTCACTCCACTATCTTTTCAATTCTTTCTTGGAATCCATATATAAACTGAGCCATGAGAGCTTCTTTGGATTTTTCTAGCTATAGTTGATTCATCAACTTCTCAAACTCTTTAAAGTACTCGTCTACACTCCTAGTGCCCTGTGACAACTTTCGAAAACGTTTTTGTAAGTCCATATGGTAATGATCAGGCACATACCTTAACCTTAGGAAAAACTTCATGTCACCCAATGTAGCTACAGACCCAAAGCGTTGTCTTCTTTCAGCTATGTTTCTATCCCACCATGCAAGTGGATTGTCGGCAAGTTGAGCAGCTGCCCACTGCTACTTTCTTTCGCTTTGCATAGCCATAGCAGTAAAAGATATGCACTAGCCTCCTCTCCTAATCTAAGTATACTTCTGGATTTGATTTCCCTATAAAAGTAGGTGATGTTAATATCAGTTAATGATGTGTACTACACGCCTAGCTTCTTTCATCATTAAGGGATCTTCTCTCCATGCTCTTTGTCGCCATAAAAGGTTAGGTGGAAGATTTTCTTCATACCGTTCTGGAAGTCTACTCCCTCTTCTCGCACATTTCTTTGAGCTTGGACATTTCCTCTTTCTACTCTAGCTTGAGGCTGCTCCAAACGTCCTATCCTATCTACAAATTATCTAAGCTCTTCTCTCATAGCTGTTAGAATTTGTAGCTTTGCGTCTTGTGGCACTGCATTCTCCTCGTCGGCAATTATAATCACCATTGTATCTCGCACTCACAAAACAACATAAGTATCAAAGTGCAGAAGGAATTGAATAAAAACGAGTTAAAGACTCAACTCGGAGTTGAAACAAAGCAACATACGCAATCAAAACTCTAAGATGAAACAACAAGGTGAAACTCACGAAAATTAGACATACTCAAAGACTCAAACAACTTGCAAAACAAAGATAAGCAACACAGATTTTTATAGCTTTTAGGGTTTATGAAATCAATTTTAAAACTGAAGCACACAATCAATGAACTAACTCTTAGCAAACAAGAGTTGACTAGCAATTTAAACAAAAGAAAAACAAAACAAAGCAGACATGAAATCAAACACAAAACAGAAACTCACGAAATTTGTTTTGTATTTGAAATTTTCTAGGGATTTACAAATTTAACAACAACTGGAACTAGATGAGACTTGATTCAATAAAAACGAGCAAGTAATGAACTTTAAAAAATGAAAGAAAGCAAACTCAGAATAGGAACAATAGCAAAGCAACGGAAATATTTTCAGGTTTTTTTTACTAGATTTGAACAACTAAAATAGCAGCCGTACACAACAGGCAACATAACAAGGACTCGTCCATATGATACAGTGATGAACCAATTAAAACTAAACAAAACATACTTAAAATAGAACTCAAAACAAACAGCAAACGAAAATATTTTGGGTTTTTTAAAAGGTTTTATCGAAACAAAACATCAAACAAAAAAAATCAGAAACAAACTGAAAACATTTTTTTGAATGATTAAGAGTAAGAAGAACATAAGAACCAATCATAAACTTGGGCTATGATACCAGACGATGCAAGATAGGCATGGTGGATTTACAAGCTTGCGGTCGCTTCTCACTTGTGAAGAGGAGATTATCGAAGACAAAGAAATAACACACTGGTGTTTGCTTCTCTCGTGTGGGATCAATTGAAGGGAAGTGTTGGCGGATTGACATGCACCACAGAGACGTGATTAATCTCTAATAGAGCATGAACACTAATTCTTGAAGACTCACTCAACGAGACAAAGCAAAATCCTCTCAAGAGAAACTCGAGGAGAAGGAAGTTGAAGAAAATTTGGTTGTTTTATTGATAAGAGGCATGAAAAATATTTCACAAGTATAGGGGGACTTTATAAGAGTCCGTCAGGCAGGGCCAATATAAAAGAATAAAATGCAACAAAAAAAGAAACAAAACACAAAATTAGTGTTTTAAGCAAAAATAAACCAAATAAGGAAACTACTAAAAGTCTCTATTTTTGTGTCATTTGGTGAAGTCCTTAGGTGTGGCTGAGGTTATTTGAACCTGCAAAGATATTAAAAATTACATATAACTTACCTAGACGAGTTTGGGAATGATTAGAGCCTCCTTGATCCATTTCTTAAACTACTTGCGGATGCATTGGTTCTTTGATGTAGGAGTCTTCTTGGAGCTTCTCTTCCATGTATTGATCACTCTCTGGGAGCTCTCCCACGTCCTTGATGCCCTGATATTGGTCTTGACTCACTTGTTCCTCCTTGGAGCTGAAAATTTTCTCGCACGCTTCTTGTAGCTTCAATGCGTTATCTTGGCTTATAAGGATCTTTTCACCTGTCCAAGAAGAGAAAATACATGGGGTATGTTCAATGCTTAGTTAAGTGAAGGTTTCAGAAAGCTCTTCCTAACATGTAGGTGGTTCAGACCAGTAGGCTTCTTCCAACTCTAAAGAGTTCACAAGGTTTTTAAACGGCTAGATTGAACCTCCTCCTGAGTTATTTTGATTTGGAGCATGTCATGGGACCTTTCTCTAACCTCTGGCGCTGAATGTGGCTATTTAATTGGTGTTGGAGGTGCTTCCTGGCGCTTCACTGCTCTTTTTGTAGTGTTGGTATGGCTACAATCTCATTCTTCCATTTTCTTTATATATCTTAATATCATACTTGTATCCCTTGGTTTTCCTTAAAGAAAAGTTCAAGTTTGTGGTGTTTTAAACCTCTTGACTTATTCATAAGGACTTGTCTCGCTATAACGGTTCTTCTAACCGTCCATGTTTTCTTTCCTTCTTTCAGTTGCTTTTCGTGTTATCTATTTTTTTTTAGTTTTTGTGTTTTTCCTAAGACAATGATCTATAACTATCAGTAATAAATGAAAAAAATATCTAAATGAAACTTACCTAATGCAATGCACGATATTTTGATGCAAGTTCGAGCTAGATGGGACAAAGTGGCTGCTGATGCTCCTGGAGGTTCCGCTGAAGCTCTGGAAGATCCATCTGACTCTCCACATGCCTTTCCTAGAACTCTAGAGCTCTTTTCCTGTTTCTTCTTCGAGTTGTCCTTCTTCTTCCCTTTTGATTTTGTTTTCTATTTTCTTTTGGAAACCGTGAAACTAGAACATGAAAACTATCGAAGTAAAATGAAATAAAACTAATCTAGACACATGCCAATGGGTTGCCTCCCATTCATCGCTTGTTTAAAATCTTTATCTTGACTTGGGTGCGTTTCTTATATGAAGCGGGGTGGAGCGTTTGTCCCTAGACAAGCTCTCTCTGGTCATCCTTTGTTGTAGCTTTGGACTAGCTTCTCTATATAGTCGTCCAATGTTCTCCATATTCCTTCTTATGTATAGTATTTGGTGTATAGTTGATTGTTTTGGAGAACACATCTTAGTCTATGTTGGTGACGAACATACTTTGATTGAGCCAATCCATTACTGATCTTACCGTTTCTAGGAATGATCCTCCAGTATTATTTTAGAGAATCCTTTCATATGCAGTTCCAAAGTGTGGAAGTCGGTTGGAACATTGCAGTTTCCAATCTTCACATATAAGTCTTAGATCATGCCCTTAAGAGTTGTAACAGACGAATCCAAATCTTTGATGGTTATAGCTCCTTTATTCTAATCTTCCTGGCAATATCTATAGACATTAAGTTGATGCACGAGCCCGAGTTGTAAAATGCATTCTTAAATTCAATTCCTTTTACGAAGAAGTCAATGAAAAATCGCCCGGGACTGTCCACTTTGTGTAGTGTTTGGTACGACCTTGAATATTGTAGTGCTTGGTCAAATAGCTCTTGTGTCTTCTTCCTTGTTTCACAAATTTCAAGAAAGAAATTATCAATATCATAATCGGAACAAGCTTTGGTGAATGAGATACCCGGAGGCAGTTGGGCTATTTCTATATTAAATTCTCCTATTTCTTTCAAGCTTATTATGCACGGATACCACTGCTTAGTTAAAAGGCTAAGTCCAAGTGGGTTTCATTGGGACTAAGCGATAGCTTAGTCAAGAGGCTAAATCCAACTGGGTTTCATTGGGACTGAGCGATAAGGGGTGATATGTCGATGCATTTCTTGATGGAATCTGGCTCTTCTTCCTCTTTATTTTTTGCATAATATTTGGTAAGTTTGGTAGAGAACTCGCCAAGCTTCTCCGAAAGATCAGAGTACTGTTTGTCGATTTCAGAATAGCGGTTAATTAGAAACTCTAAACTTTCAAGCATTCTCCCAAACCTATTGGATAGGGCTTCTCCAAACTTTTTCCATTGACAAACGATGAGTTCCATTGAGATTGTAGTTATATTGGCTCGCTCTTCAATTTTCTCTATACATTTTCTCATGGTAGACTCTTTGTAAGAAAGAACTCCAATATTGCAATCACAACGGCTGATATCGCTTCCTAGTTTTCGACTCAATTTGCTGCTTTCTGCAGTGTTTTCTTGTATGCTTTTGAGGTGCCTTCTCAGTTCATGGAAAATTCCTATCAATGGTTGCAGCATCCTTAGTAGTTTGATTCCCAAAGTTCTTGGTAAAAGCCAAAACATCTTCAAGTTTCCCACAAAGCACTCCATCTTATCAATCTTTTCATTAGTTGTTCTCTCAATTATAATTAGGACTCTAGGTACTACCCCATGAGGATCTTAAGGTCTTCTTCTTGGCTCATTTGTTGTGAGAAACTATTAGCTTCATTATGGAAAAGTCGGTGTCGAAGATGAGGAAAAACACGATTTTTGTTAAACCGGTTTTGAGAAGTCTTGATTGTTCTTGGATAGAGAGGCTGGGGATGCCTATAGTGAGGTCTAGGGACTGGTACTCGACCTTCATATATGTATTAAGTTGTGGAGGAGGTAATGGCCTGAAGTTGGCTTGCTCGTGAGCTTCTCTTTGGTCTTGAAATCTCCCAAATGTACGGTTTTCGAGAATTTCTTCATGTGTAATCCTAGTAGCCATACCAGAGCAGAATTCTTTGAATTCCTCTCCATACTCCCCTTCTTGAGAGTCTTTGTGTAGCATATACTCAGATTTCTTGACCTCCATCACATTTGGTTGTTCCTCTCGTTTAAGTTTTTTTTTTGAAATTTCCTTTGAGTTTTTCTTCCTCTCTAGCGATTTCTTCTTCAAACTATCTTAAGGGCTGGATGACTTGATAGTGATGTTGTTGCAACGAATTTATTAAAAGTAAAAAAGCTAGGGCAAAAATATATTTGGGGTTTTTGAGTGCAATGGTAACGAAAGTAAGCGAGTAAATAACTAAGTAAATCAATAAAAGCAAGCATTGGACAATGGGGGATCTATCTAGGGATCACGATTCTCAACAGTTTTGAGGATCTTGATACAATTTTCTCTAAAGTGAATTCTAGAACTCACACCACTTATATATAACATGACTACATGTGATACTCTAATGCTCAACCAATTGACATGCATCAACTTAGGCATACATACATTGTCTCCTATCGTTCTTAATTCACAACACTCAATGACTCAACCGGTTCGTAGACCATGGAAAAATCTGCTCTATCTAGCTAGTTCAGGGGGTAAGAGCAAGCGCTTTTGACGGGTAAATCCCCTAGTTTCAGTTGCAAGAGTTCATAAAGCAACAAGATTTAAAATTAAGTCTAGATGAAGAATTCTAATCATATGAATGAGAGAAAAACGAATCTAAAAACCTATACATATCGAACCATCAATCCCTTTCAATTAACCCTCATAGAACCCAACAAAAAGCCTACTCAGACATGATGAAACAAACAATAGCAACATATGTAATTGAAAACATATTCAAATTTAAGTATTAGAGGAAGGTAACCCTTATTTCTATAGATTATTAGAGGATACTAACCATTCTTATTATATTTATTCGATTATTTCCTTGAGTCAAATAGTTCTTTTAGTGTGTTTTAGTCTTTTATCGAGCCTTGACAGGTTTTGAGATGTTTTGGACTAAAGGAAGAGTTTTTGGATCATTTTGGATGATTGAGGATGCAGAGACAACAGAGATGTATCAAGGTTTGCCCTCCAATGGAAGATGTTTCACCGTTATATCATTCTCATATTTTTACACAAGCTAGAGGAGGATGCTAGCTTTAATTTCCAAGTGGTTTGAAGAAAATCTAACTGTGCGATCAAGAGTTATGGCATATTTACTGAAGAAAGGTCAAACTGCCTCGCAGCTGAAGCATGCTCGGGAAGGAGTACCAATCTGTATATTTTGAGTACCGATAGGTAAGGAGCCCAAACCTAATCAGAGCCGACCATAACCTTTTCTACTCTATTCATATATATTGCTTTGTAACCTTATGGTTTGTGCCAAAACAACCGATCCTAAGAAGAACAAAAGCCCTTGGACACGTAATGGATCTTGAAGTACTATTTTGGCATCCCCCTGACCAAATCCACCCACATAGAAGATCTCTATTCATCTTGACACTTGGAAAATATTTCTAAACCCTATTCTTCGCAAATCAGTTATGCTTTTTTAATCTTTGATTTGCTTGTTTTCTATAGTTATGTGTGAGTGGATCTCATCATTGGGTATTAGGTTTCCCAAAGGGATTTCATGATTGAATGATTGTTAGGTTGTTAGACTGGGATTGATCATATATTTCATCATTTAGGTTTACTATTCATGCTAAATCTATTTTAACAATTTAGATTTTGGCCTAAGTTTATTTCATCGTGGTACCAAAAGTGTTGTTGAATCAATCGTCCTAATCTAGATGAGGAAAGTGTCCTTAGCCAATGACAATTGATGTTATTGCGCTTTGTGAATATATCAAATTAGGATCTTATTGCTTGCATTAATTTATATTGAGAAACAACGGTGTAGTAACATAAATCTCTTTGCATAGAAGGAAGACAAGTCCTTCAGCTTGCTCCAATCCTTTTCTTCAAGAAACATTTCTCTTCATCAAGTTTCACATCACGAGAAACATAGATTCTTCTTGTCTCTAGATTGTAGCATTTTAACCCTTTTTAAGTTGTAGAGTACCCAGTAAATATTGATACTCTTTCGCTGATGCTAGTTTCTCTGATCACCTGGAATATGAACATAGCAAACACAACAAAAAAACCTTTAGAAACTAAACATATGGTTTAATGTTAGTTAATACCTCATATGGGAAGATATCTTTGAGGCATTTGGTGGGAAGAAGATTGATGAGATAACAAGCAGTCATGCATCACCCAAATAATGTTTTGGAACATATTTTTCAAACATCATGGTTTTCGCACTCTCCTTAAGGTGTCGATTCTTTCGCTCAACTACACGATTCTATTAAGGAGTTTAAGAACAAGATGTTTGATGGATAATTTCATGCTTAGTAGTAAACGCCTTGAATTCATTGCTAGGATATTCACCACCATTGTCAGTTCGTAAGATTTTGATCTTACCATTGAACTGAATGGAGAAAAAACTGTGAAAGTTTGAGAAACCTTCAAAGACATGGCCTTTTGAAGGTAAGAGAGGCATCCATGTATATTTAGATTTTTCATCTATAAAAGTAACAAAGTACTTGCACTGATCTCTTGTTGCACAAGGAGCAATCCACACATCAAAATGAATAAGATCAAAACAATTTTAATAAATAGTAAGGAGTTTGGAAACACATATTTGCAATGCTTTACGAAGATACAAGCCTCACAGTTCTTATGATCAAAATACATTTTAGGTAGTAACATCTTAATAGCTTTAGCATGAGGATATCAAAGTCTAGCATGACAAACTAAATTATTAGCAAAAACAAGAACAAAATAAAACACTGTTAAGATCTTCTAAAATTTAAAGGCCATTCTTAGTAGATTCATCACCATTGTTTCCCCCGACTCAATATCCTGAAACCAAAGATCATTACGACTGGAAATAGCAAAGCAATAAAGTTATTTTATTGTCTTTTGAACAGAGAAAATACTCTAAATGAACTCTGGAATATATAATGCTTTAGAGTCCTTGTTAAATAGTTTCAGGTTTCCAATTTCCTTAACATGCACACCATGAAGATTAGCAATAATAATATTTCCAATTGTAGGTTTGATGTTATCGATAAGATTTATATCACTGACATATGATAAGAAGCACATGAATCTACTATAATCGGTTTATGAAGTTTAAGAAAAAGAGAAGTTATACCAGATTATTTTAGAGAAGCAATGCTTTTGATGAAAGATTCAAGATAAAATTTCCTAACCACATAATATTCACCCACTGATGCAGACATTGTCTTCTTAACATCATTATCTTTGTTGGCAATAAGTATAGATGGAGAATCCAACATTTATCTTTGGTGTATCCCCTTGTAGTGATCACATAAATACTTGCTGTGATACCCCTTTTGATATGCTTGGTTAACAACAAGGCCATTTCTCTGGCCAAACAAGCCAACAGATCCTTCTTCTTTTTGGATCTGCATACAAACATCTTGTAAGCTTGGACTAAGAATGTGAAGTATTCGACCATTGAATGAGATGTTAAGTAATGAAAGAAGTCCAAACACTTTATCTTGTTCATTCTTTTCATTGAGAATCACTAGATCAGTTGTTGGAGGACGAAGAGTCTCCAATTCTGCCAGAGTGCTTTGTAGTAACCAAAGTGTTGTTTAAACAATTTTACTTCTTGTTGAAGAGAATTCAGCGCTTTTTTAATTTCAAAGATGCGACTGATATTTGAAACATTTCCATATAATCTTATTAGGGTGTCCCATAATTATTTGTTGCGTTAGAATACGACTAGGCAACAATGGATCGAATGCTCTAAAGAGCTTTGGAGAATAGAAAGCACCATATGATCTTCCTGAAACCATTTTGAATCTTTATAGCTGGTTGTTTTGATGCTAGAAATTTCATTTTCTTTAGAGAGAACACCATCCGCCACACCTTTGCCCTTGTCTTGGATTACAAGAAACCCATTTTGAATGCTAGTAATGTGGTTTCATAGTCCACGACTACATAGAGTAGTTCTAGTAGTTATGGAACAAAGTAAATAGTTATCTCCTTTGAAAATAACAAGTATAGAGATTTTCTTTGAATTTTTTATATTTATAATTTTTGATTAAGAGAATAAAATGAAAAAAAGAAGAATGGAAAAGAGAAAATTAGATCTTAATGCTCTGATACCATGTAGAAATTATGAGGAAGTAGGAGAATAAAAAGAAGAGAATTATAGTGAATAGAAAGAATATGTATATCCACATAATTTGATATATAAAAGGAGATGCAAATATATAGAGATGAAGGAGATAAAGTAGTTGTTACAAAGAGAGACATGAAGGAGAGAGAGTAACATAGATTTTCATTTTTCATGCATGTAAAAGAGAGAAGAACTATTGAGTCAATGTCTGGGCAGCAGGGATAAATATCGGTAGACCTTATGCAGATTCCAAGTATAATAAGATGCACAGAGACAACGCGAGTTCAACCAGGATAAGATGCGGAGACACAACGCAGGGTTCAAGCAGACAATCAGCGCCATACGTTTATAATTTAACATTATGGCTTTGTCAGCACGACAAAAGCTCAAATGTCATGACATTTTACAGTAGTGGTTCTCGCGGTAGAGCTACACTAGGTATACTATGAGGAGTTCCAACTAAGTAAGATAACACATTCATGTAACATGTTGGAATCAAGCAAGGATCCAAAGTTTTCCAAGAGGTCAACCTGGAATAGTAGCTGGTGGATGGATCACATGTGTGAGGGTTGGACCAAGAGCTTGAATAAAACAGGCTTGGTTGAAAGTTCCCATGTTAGTTCTTCCTTGCTGCAGAACTTGTACCAAAGTACATGACACTTCATCAGATCAAATTCTCATTGGCCTATCTGCAAAGAAACACAAAATTATCAAAAGATAGCTAAAATGATGTCTTTGTGCCAAAATAACTCGGGGTAGAGTACCTATCAGTACAAATTGAGTACCAATCGGTAAAGAGCCAAAACGACATTTTAGAATATGAAGATTGGAAACACCATTAGTGGATCAATATTACCAAAATTTCTATATCTTTTGGAAATCTGAATGATTTAACGTTGACCCTATCTTTACAGGATCTTTAACACTGACTTAAATTCTCACTCAGTAGCTTAATATTGCACAAATCATCACTACATTTGGGAGTTCAAATTTACTTTTTCTACCACCCTTTCCAAAACTCTGAATGGCCAAGCTCACCTTGAGCTTGGTACCATACCTTCATCTTATGCATTCATTCAAACCACAAGCCTTATGTTTCATCATTATCATGTGAAATCAAGTGCAAAAACTAAGGAGTAGGTGGACCGGCACAACTTTCAATTCTAAGGATCTCTGGCAAGAATAATGATCTCGTTTACTTAGATAATATGTGTTTAAGTTGTCTTTGATGCAGAAAATGTATGACTGGAACTAGTTCTAACTTCCCCTTCTTGGCAAAATAAAATAAAAAAATAATAAAAAGCTGAGAAGGGAAAGAAGACAAAGAAAGAATTGGAAATAAAGTCTTTTATGTGTCTAATGTGTTATCTTAGGCACCATTGCAACTCAGTTAGGACAACTATAGAGCTTTATCTTAGGCACCATTGCAATTCAGTTAGGACATCTATAGAGCTTTACAGATATTCCAACTCAGTTACAACTAAGTCTTTTATGTGTCTAATGTGTTATCTTAGTTTGTTTTTCAACATTCGCTCTTCGTTTCACTATGATTTTGCACCATGACTTGTATCCATCTTCATCATAAGAACTTAAACACTTCGGCCACCAGCAAACTAGTCTTTCATTACAAGCCCATGATGTGGTTGATACTTCCTTTGTGAGACTGCACTTTTCAAGAAACTAATGAATGTAAAAGGGTCGACAGTGGAGATTTTAGTGATTCTTTAGGATTTTGGGAGCTAGAGTACGGTAATGCGTGCTATGCTCATGGTAAAGTATGTAGTACTAACTTGTTATTTGATATCTTCTAAGTTCTCAATGATTGAAAGTTTAGCGAAGTGGAATCTAAAGGAGTGTCTAAGTTTCCGTTTTCAAACTTTTCTTCTGTATTTGATTTCATTTCTTTGTTCTTGCTTGAGGACAACCAAATATTCAAGTCTGGGGGGGGGGGATGTAATTCTCATCTTTGTTAGTCTTTAACGTGATAACCCTCATCTTTGTGAGTTCTTAAATATTTTTTAAAAACACCATTTTCAAAAAAATTCTTTGGATTTGGATTTGGATTTTTAATTGTTCTTGCTTAAGGACAAGAAAATGTTTAAGTCAGGGGGAATTGTGTTAACACATATTTATATCTATTTCTAACCACTGTTTTGATATTTATTTCAAGTCTTTTGTTGATTCATAGAGTGCTTTTAGTATTTTATTGACTCTTGACAAGTTTTGAGACGTTTTGCAATAATGTAAGAGTTTTTGGATCATTCTGGGTGATTGGAGATGCAGGACTACGCAGAAGTGTCAGAAGTTTGGCCTCTGATTGAAGACTTTTTACCGGTAGATCTTTCTCATATTTTGGCACAAGCTAGAGGATGTTGGCTTTCATTTCAAGAGTTATGGCTAATTTACTCAAAACAGGTCAAGCTGGCTCGCAGATGAGTAATGACCAGTACAACTTTATTACTGATCGGTAAAGAGCCAAAATTATAGCTTAGAAGCTGTAACATAATCAGAACTGACCAGAATCTATTGTTTTCATTATATAAACCCTAGACTCGACCTTTAGAGCTAGGATAGCCTCTCTACTCAGTTTTAAACAATGTTCTTATGTTTTGTAACTTTTTGCAATTATATTATGATCTTTTATTCTATCTTTATCATGTATTCTATATGCATGTGTGAATAGATCTCTTCATTGGATTTTAGGTTTTCTATGGGGATTTCCTGATTGAGTGATCGTTAGGTTGTTAGATTGGGATTAATCATATAGTTCTGAATCTAGATTTGATATTTATTCTCAATCTATTTTAACCATCTAAATTTTGTCCTAAGTTGATTTCATCGTGACACCAAAAGTGTTGTTGAATCAATCAAAATAGCCTAGATGAGCAAAGTTTCTTTATCCGACGACAGTTGAAGTTACTGCACTTTGTGAACATATCATTTTATTACTTGCATGAATTTCTATTTACAAACGATGGTTTATTTGTTAGGAATCTCTTTGCATATATAGTTGTGACATACGAAAGTAGAACAACTTTAAATTCATAATTCTAGTTAAAGAACAGTTCATAATGCATTTCCATTTATATGTTGCATTCATTCTCATGAATTGCTGCAAGAATTTTCATCATCAACTGCTTTATTTTATCAAATTTACATTAATGTTTACATTGAGTTTCTCTATAAACTCCTTTGCATCTTAGTTTTATTTAAATCACTATAGATCATCGCGCATTCAATTGGTACTTGTGGATTTGATCCCTAAGTACTATTGTGATTGTCATTGTGCACTTGCAGTTTTACATAGGGTAAACCCTGTGGATAACAAGTTTTTGGCGCAGTTTTCGGGGACCAATTTTCGAGTGCCTTTGAATTCGTGGTATAGATTTCGCCTAGGAATTTTTTATATTTATTTTAGAGAAAATTCATTATAAACGAGGACTAGCTAAACATTTGTCCATCTACACCTTTTTATAAATTATCATTTTTTCTTAAACTACCCCTACTACTAGATTAGTACTATTTTCCAAAAAACATAAAAACATGTAGATACACACCTATTAAGAAGATTTGAAGAAGAAATTTTTTCGTTTTAGACAGTTTTAAGTAGGTTTTTAGCTTGATGAAAGTTGTTCTGAAAATTCTAGAATAGGTATTATGGCGAGATAAAATTATTAGATTATGTATTCTAACATTTGTTCATGGTTTAAAAATATTATATTACGTATTCTAGCAATCATTCATGTTCTAAGATTTTTATAATGAAAATATTAGAATACTTATTCTGAAATATTTAGAATACACATTCTGATGTTTTTAGAATACATATTCTAACAGTTGTACATGATCTAAGAAATTTAGATTACGTTTTCTAGCAATTAGAATACGTATTCTGAGAATTTTAGAATATGTATTCTGAAAAATTTAGATTATGCAAAAAGATAATGACTGAATTTTAAAAAAAATTAAAAAGATATCAAAGATAATAACTGAATCTAAAATATATATAATCATAAATATTTTAAAAATAATTTCAGTTATTAATAAAATATCATATTTAAAAATAATTTAAAAAATATAGCAAAGATAATGACTAAATCTTAAATATATAAAATCATAAATATTTAAATAATTTATGTTATTAAATAAAAATCTTATTTATTTTAAAATTATTTTTTGTGTTGGATAAATTTTAAAATTGAAATATAATTATTTCAATTTTTTAAAAATATATGATTTATTTTAATGATATTAAAATTAGTGTAAAATAATATTTTTTAAATGAAAGCCTTTTTTTAAGTGAGAACTTTTTATTTGTTTTATTTTAATAAAAAAATTTGGAGGGCAAAAGAGGATTAAATATTTTAAAAAGATTAAACCAAAAACTTTTTCAAAAAGTGTTTAGATTGACACATTTTTTGAAAATCCTCCTTTACAATGAATTTCCCTTTTAATTTACTAACTATTTTATTTTAAGTTTTTATTTTTAGTGTGTTTCAGAAGCAAGCAGAGATGGAGAATCAAGGTATTGTAGATACTAATCTTCTAGCTTTTAATTCGTTGACCTTCCACCACCGCCTCAACTACCGATCGGTGACAATCCACCACTAATCGATAATAACTGATATAAGGCCCGATTAAGAGGTTTATAACTAGCGGGAAAATAATCTGTATTTGTGAGATTGATGGGCTGAGGACGATTGATTTGATGAAAGTTCCTAGTTGGCCTGGAGCTCTATCTAGTTAATCAAGAGATGAAGACGGTAATAAAATTCTGATTGTGTGCAAAATTGAATCGAGCTGAAGACCTAACAAGCTGGCGTGAAGCTCTCTCTTGTTAGATCGAGAAAGGGCTTTTGAAAAGCACTATAGAGATGATGGAGGGATCTTTGATACATCAAATAAACTCATCCTAAACGTGAATCACACACGAGAAGAGAAGAGTAAGCTTCAACAACAACAACGGCTTGAAGAAGAAGAAAGTTTGATATTATATTGATAGGGTAAAAAACGTTGTTTGATACACAGCTGTAGGGGATCCTTATAAATTGGTTCATTATCTATCCCTAGGGCCGACTCAAAGACAAAAAACGACACGGCAAAAGGAGTTGAAACAAATAAAAAGCGACATAACAAAAATAGGAAAAACTAATAAAACACAAAAAGAAAACTTAATAAAACTACTTAGCTATGTACACAACCCATAAATAATGAAAATACCTTGTTTTGGCGCGATATGGCTAATTCAAAGGATTGGAAGTCTAGAGTAGTTCTTGTGCTTGTAGCTTGAAGTCTTGGTTTTGTTCTTATCTTGAAACCCTTTGAAGTCATTTTGATGAAGATCTTCTCGTATCTCCACTTGATTAGCCTTGAACTTGTCTTCTTGTCCCATTTGCTCCTTATCGGTTTACTGCCTACTTTTGAGTGTAACTTGCAGCTCTGATGTGGTATCCACTGGATTTTTGTTGTTTTGAGCTTCTATACCTGTCAAGAAATTTAGCTTACCTTGGCTTGTAGTTGGAGGTGTGTCCATGATGTTTAAGCGTGCAAACTCCTCCAATAAGTCCAAATCGGGTGCAGTCGGGTTCTCCTAAGTACTTGGGCTTCTTGGGTGATTCCCAGCATGTCTCTCAGCTCCTTGGTGTTTAGAAGGGTCTCCACTGCTTCTTTAAATTCTTCCCTCAGCTTCCTCATCTTAGAACGAGTCATTGGTGCATCTCCTACCTCGGGAATGCTTGTTTTGTCTATAGTTGGTTTGATGACATCACCATTCCCACGCTCTTCAAAAGCTTTTGTCCTCAAAACTGGATCATCTGCATCAAAAGGAGATAGATCAGCAATATTAAAACTATGTGAAATATTGAACTCACTTGGCAGCTCCAAGCGGTAAGCATTGTCGTTTATATTCTCTAGCACTTTGAATGGGTCGTCTCCTCTAGGTGCAAGCTTGTAACTCCTCTGTTTTGGGAACCTCTCCGCTCTCATATACAGCCACACCCACTATTCTGGTTCAAAGACTAGTTTCTTGCGGCCTTTGTCAGCTCTTTTCTTATATTCTTTGGTTTTCTTCATAATGTTGTCTCGTGCTTTCCCGTGTATCTTCTTCATGAATTATCCTTTTGTGAGGCTGTCTAGAATGATTGGCTCAGCTTGCGGTATTGGTGAAAATGTAGGGGCATCAAAGGATTAAATCCATACAAACCTACAAAATGAGACATCTTAGAGCCGACTGAGTAGCATGGTTATAAGCAAATTTGATAAAAGGTAAACTATCTAGCCACGTCTTCAGATTTCTACCAAGAGTGACTCTAAGAAAAGTAGATAAAGTACGCTTTACCACTTCAGTTTTCCCACTTGTTTAAGGATGGCCAGTGGTAGAGAACAATAGCTTTGTACAAAATTTTCTCCTCAAGGTTCTCCATAAATGTCCTAGAAACTGATAATCTCGGTGAGAAACAATAGTTCTAGGGATACCGTAAACGTACCACCTCTTTGAAGAATAGGTCAGTGGTCTGCATGGTATCATTAGTCTTGTCACATGGTATGGAATATGCCATTTTTGCGAACTGGTCCAGCACGACAAAAATTGAATCCTTATACCTTATCTTAGGTAAACCTAGTACAAAATCCATCAAAATATCCACCCATGGTGCGATAGGGATATGTAAAGGTAAATAAGAGCATGAGGATTTAACCTGGACTTGACTTTGTGTCAAATGATACATCGGGAGCAATACTTCTCGATATCTTTCTAGATGTGGCCAAAAGAAGTGATCAGCAACCACATCCAAAGTTTTGTCGACACCAAAATGTCCCATGAAGCCCCCACCATGTGCCTCCATTAGCAAAAACTCTTCCAATGATCCATGGGGAATGCATAACCTCCTTTCTCGAAATAAGAACCCACCATGGAGGTAGTATGATCTGTGAGCTCCTTCTGTGCGTACTTGAAACACTTCACTGAAATCTTGATCATCCTTTTAAAGATCTTTAATGTGTTCAAATCCCATTACTCTTGCCTCCAAGATAAAGTATTTTATGAGTCTAATGTATTATGTTATGCACCATTGCAACTCGTTTAGGACATTTATAGAAATTCCAAGGTTCGAGAGGTTGTGTATCAACATTTGTTCTTCATCTCACTGTGATTTTGTGCATTGTTATGCATCCATCTTCATCATCAAAGCATAAACAGGTCAGCCACCATCAAACTAGCCTTCCATTCCAAACCTTTGTTGCGATTGATAAACCCTTTGTGAGACTGCACTTTACAAGATAAATCAATGAATGTTAAAGGGTCGACAATGGAGATTTCAGAGATTCCTTAGGATTTTGGGGACTAGAGTAAGGTATTATTTTCTATGCTTATGGGAAAGTACATGTAGTACTAACTGGTTCTTTGACTTGTTCTAAGTTCTAAGGGTTAAAGTTCAGCGTGATGGAATCTAAAGGAGTACTTTGGATGTTTTTGAGTCTTTTCAGGTCTAAATATGCTATGAAGAGTTCTATTGCATTTGGAATAAAGTTTAGAACAAAAAAGCAACAAGGAGTCATTTGAGGCATTTAGATCGATCGATCCCCATTTGGATCGATTGATCCGTTGATCTAAGGAATTGGTCAGGCCTATCCAAATCAATTGATCCAATCAATGGATTGATCTATTCAAATTTGTGGAGTTTGCCGTGTATTTCCAAATCGATCGATCCTCACTAGATCGCTTGATCTATCCTCACTAGCACATTACCGTGAAAAACTAATTGACCAGACGAGCTCAGATCGATCGTTCTAACCAAGGATTGATCGATCCATCATCAAGAATGACTGATCCAGTTTGCCGTAAGAAACCAGATTTATCGATCTAGATGAGATCGAGCTGCCCAAGAAAAAAAGGAAATATTGTTTTTTTTCCTATTTCGAATAAGATTTCGACCTAGACGTGTTTTTACCTATAAATACTAGTTTTATTTCATTTTTATGCATCTTAACTTATGTTTTATTCTCTCTTCTATTATTTTACTGTTATCTAGATTTTGGTTATTTTATTGGTTTATTATGAGTTTTTCTTCAAACTTTGGTTTTTTTCTAAGATTTCATGGCTGAGTAGTTCTTTAGTTATGATTTAGGGTTTCTAAGGAATGAAGAATGATTGAATCATACACAAATAGGGTTTATCATTCGTCATCTTAATCTATTGTTGTTCTCATTGCTTAGGCTAATTTGATCACTTAGTCTATGATCGAGGTTTTTAACTTAAACAACAGTTTAAATACTTAGGTGGTTAGACATAGTAATCGATACCATGACAGTGGATTGGTTAGATTTTTATGTTCGAGTTCTATATAGTTCTTATTAATGCACTGAATAGTCGTCTAGTTCCTGATCTCTGATTTCCGGCAAACATCCATATAGTCTAACGATTTTAATCCATAAGTTTTCATCGTTTATTTACTTGCTTATTACTTCATTCACAAACAACAAAAAATCTCTCTTTTGTCTTATATTGGCATTCATTCATTGGAATTGAAGTGTGACACTTGGTCTCTATAGATTTATTTTACTTCATTCACAGACTTTGCTTCGTCTTGAAGGCAGTCTTTCACGCATTCTGACATGATGATATCCACTTTTCAAATCGACTTTCCTCGCCCATTCTCCATGAGCCGTCATTCTTGGGAACTACCAGTGCAGGCACAACACAAGGGCTTAAGCTCTCTTGAATGTAACCTTTGCTCATTAAGTCTTGCACTGGGCGTTCTAGCTCTTTGATCTCTTTGGGATTCATCCTATAAGCAGGTTTGTTGGGCAAGGCTGAACGGGGAACAAGGTCCATCTTGTGCTTTATTCCTAGGATTGGGGGTAAGTCAGGTGGTATGTCTTCGGCAAATATGTACCTAAACCTGTTGAGGAGGGGTTGAACCTTAGAGCGAACTTTCGAGTTTACCTATCCTGAACTTACACATTCTTTAAACACTATTATATGCACTTGTAACTCATGTACTTCAAATAGAATAAGGGGTGCTAAATTATACTTATGGTCTTTGTGGGTAAATGAATAATAATTGGTGCAACCATCATGTTGAGTAGCTCTTTCATATTGCCAAGGTCTTCTGAGTAGGAGGTGACCTGCTTGCATGGGAACCACGTCGCATATGACTTAATCTTGATATCTTCCCACACTAAAAGGCACAATAACTTGCTCGGAAAGCTTTAGCTTCGTTTGATCATTGAGCCACCTTAGCTTATATGGTCTTGGATGCTTGGATTTATTGAGACCTAATTTATCCACCATATAATTGCTAGCCACGTTAGTACAAGAACCACCATCAATAATGAGATTACATACCTTGTCGTGGATCGTACATCTAGTATAAAAGATGTTTTCTCTTTGTACTTTCTCTGCAGGGTTAATTAGTAGACTCAACATTATTCTAACCACCAAGGGTGTTCCAGTGGCAGGGTACTCTATATCTTCCTCATGCACATCTGATTCATCTTCTTGCTCATCTTGCGACTCATAGTCTCCATTAGCGGTGACGATCATAACTCTTTGGTTTGGGCATTCTCTTGCCATGTGCCCCCTTCTTTGATACTTAAAACAACTTATTTCACGAGTTCTTTGAGTATTGTTAGGGAACTTACCTTGCTCAGGGCGCATTCTCTTAGGTGCCTTGGTGTTTTCCCTTTGAAATGTGTCTATTTCCACAACCTTTCCTAGGTCTAGTTGTTTTGAACTACTAGAAGCCCAAGGTATGGTTGTCTTGTTGCAATTAGTGAATGAGGTCTTGCATTTGATTTGTGGCTCCACTTGAACAGCCAGGTGTAGCAACTCATGAAGTCCACCATATTGAGCTTTCTCTACCTTCCTTGCAATCCTTTCTTGCCGCCCATCTATTAATTGAGCCATGATTTGAACATTACCAGAAGTTCCTTATCCTTTGGATATCTGAATGATTTAATGTTGACTCTATCTTTACAAGACCTTTAACACTAATCACTACATTAAGAGTTCAAATCCACTTTTTCTACCACCTTTTTCAAAACTCTGAATGGCTAAGCTCACATTTACTTTGGTACCACACCTTCACCTTATCCATTCATTCAAACCACAGGCCTTCTGTTTCATCATTATCATGTGCAATCAAGTGCAAAAACAACGGAGTATGCGGACCGGCACAATTTTATGTCCTAAGGATCTCTAGTGAGAATTATGCTCTCTTTTACTTAGATAATACGTGTTTGAGTTGTCTTTGGTGAAGAAAATTTGTGGTTAGAACCGGTTCCAGCTTCTCTTTCTCGGAAAATTAAAAATAAAAATGCTAAGAATAGAAAGAAGACAAAGAAAGAACCCAAACAAAGTATTTTATATGCCTAATGTGTTATCTTAGGTACCATTGTAACTCAGTTATAACATCTATAGAGCTTTATAGAGATTCCAAGGTTTGTGTATCAACATTCGGTCTTCGTCTCAATGTGATTTTGCACCATGACTTACATCCATCTTCATATTTAGAGCCTAAATACTTCAGTCACCATCAAACTAGCCTTCCATTCCAAGCCCATAATGCGATTGATCAATGCTACATGAATGTTTCAAATACTTGCTTAAAATGATTTAGTACAACAATGGAGCTGGAGAGTGAGTTAGGAAGGCAAACATGGCTGTAAATAGTTTGAAGATGGATACCTTACACGAAGAGATCTCATAGCGGCATGCAATATAAATGAAAAAAATTAAAAAAATTTTGTAAAAATATTCTTTCTAAGAGATTAAGTTTAGAAAAATTAATTACTTCTATCATCACTGAGGTTTTTAAACAATTTGTAAAAAATGTGAAAATTAGCGGTCCATTGTATGTGCGACATCATTGATCTAACGTAAGGTATAATTGTCGAATTTCTCATTGTTTTTTTCTTATGAATCTCGTGATTTTATTATAGGAAAATTGAACGATTAATTATAGTTTTGTTTAAAAACTTGAAAACACGATACAAAACAAAATTCTAATTAATCTATCAATTTTCTAAAATTATATAAAATTGCGAGATTCATTGGAAAACAAAAAAAATCAGAAACTCGACTGTAAGATCTTACGCTAGGTCAACAATATCGTGCATGCGATGGACTGCCGATCTTAACAATTTGTTTTCCCTAATTGTTGAAACCTCAATGGAGATAAAAGTAAACAAATTTTATTTCACATATTGCAAGTAAACAAAAATAAAATTCCTCTAAATAAAGTTCAGAATATTAACATTTATGTCATCCAAATCAATTCTTCATCCCATTAAGATATATCTGATTTCTAGATTAATCATGGAAGAAAAATTATGGAAGATTGATCCTACAAACAAGGGAGATTAATTGAATCACGAAGAGATCTCATAGCAACATGCAATATAAATGAAAAAAATGAAACAATTTATATAAAACTATTATTTCTAAGATATTAAGTTTAGAATAATTGATTATTTATATCGTCAACAAGGTGTTCAACAACTTGAAAATAATGTGAAGATTAGTGGTTCAACGTATATGCGGCATTATTGATCTAGTGTAAGGTTTAACAGTCAAATTTCTAATTTTTTTTGATGAATCTTGTGATTTTATTATAAGAAAATTGAATGATTTATTAGGGAAGACTGATCCTACAAACAAGTGAGCTTAATTGAATCACGAAGAGATCTCATAGCATCATGCAATATAAATGAAAAAAATGAAACAATTTTTAAAAAACTATTATTTCTAAGATATTAAATTAAGAAAAATTGATTATTTCTATCGTCACGAGGTGTTCAACAACTTTAAAATAATGTGAAGATTAGTGGTCAATCGTATGTGTGGCATTATTGATCTAGCATAAGGTTTAACAATCAAATTTCTAATTTTTTTGATGAATCTCGTGCTTTTATTATTAGAAAATTGAATGATTTTTTATAATTTATTTAAAAACTTGAAAATACTATATAAGAGAATTTATAATTAATATTTTAATTTTTAAAAAATATATTAAATCGCAAGATTCATCGGAAAACAAAAATGATGAGAAACTCAACTCTAAGATCTTACGCTATGTCAATAATATCGCGCATGCGATGGACATCTGATCTTAACAATTTATTTTGCCTACTTTTTAAAACCAAATGGGGATAAAAGTAAGCAAATTTTATTTTACATATTGCAAAAAAAACAAGAATAAAATTCCTCTAAATAAAATTCATAAAATTAACATTTATGTCATCGAAATCAATTTCTCATCCCATAAAGATATATATGATTTCTAGATTAATTATGGAAGACAAATTATGGAAGATAAATAATGGAAGACGGATCCTACAAACAAGGAATATTAATTGAATCACGAAGAGATCTCATAGAAGCATGCAATATAAATGAAAAAATGAAACTTTTTTTATAAAACTATTATTTCTAAGAGATTAATTTAGAAAAATTGATTAATTCTATTATCACCGAGGTGTTCAACTACTTTAAAATAATGTGAAGATTAGTGGTCCATCATATGTGCGGCATCGTTGATCTAGCATATGGTCTAACAGTCGAATTTCTCAATTTTTTTCTTATGAATCTCGTGATTTTATTATAGGAAAATTGAACGATTTATTATAATTTTTTTTTAAAGCGAGAAAATACTATATGAAAAAAACTAATAATTAATCAATCATTTTTTAAAAAATATATTAAATCACGAGATTCATCGGGAAACAAAAACAATGAGAAACTCGATTGTAAGATCTTATGGTAGGTCAACAATATTGCGCATGCGATAGACTGCCAATCTTAACAATTTGTTTTGCCTAATTTTTGAAACCTCGATGGAGATAAAAGTAAGCAAAGTTTATTTCATATATTGCAAAAAACAAAAATAAATTCCTCAAAATAAAATTCAGAAAATTAACATTTATGTCATCGAAATAAATTCTTCATCCCATAAAGATATATCTGATTTTTAGATTATTATGGAAGACAAATTATGGAAGATAAATTATGGAAGACGGATACTACAAACAAAGGAGATTAATAGAATCACGAAGATATCTCATAGCAGTATGCAATATAAATTAAAAAATGAAACAATTTTTATAAAACTATTATTCATAAGAGATTAGGTTTAGAAAAATTGATTACTTCTATCTTTACCAAAGTGTTCAACAACTTGAAAATAAAATATAAAGATCTTATGTTAGGTCAACAATATCGAGCATGCGATGGACTACCGATCTTAACAATTTGTTTTGCCTAATTTTTGAAACTTTGGTGGGGGAAAAAGTAAGAATTTTATTTCACATACTGCAAAAAAAAAAAACAAGAATAAAATTCCTCTAAATAAAATTAGATAATTAACATTTATATCACCAAAATCAGTTCTTTATCCCATTAAGATATATCTGATTTCTAGATTACTTATCAAAGACAATTTATGGAAGACAAATTATGGAAGACTGATCTTACAAACAAAGGAGATTAATAGAATCATGAAGAGATCTCATATCAGCATGCAATATAAATGAAAAAAATAAAACAATTTTTATAAAACTATTATTTGTAAAAGGTTAGGTTTACAAAAATTTATTACTTCTATCTTCACCAAGGTGTTAAACAACTTGAAACAAAAATATAAAAATTAGCGGTCCATCATATGTGCGGCATCGTTGTTCTAGCGTAAGGTCTAACAGTCTAATTTCTTATTGTTTTTTCTTATAAATCTCGTGATTTTATTATAGAAAAATTGAACAATTAATAATAATTTTTTTAAAAAAACTTGAAAATACTATATAAAACAAAAATATAATTGATCGTTCAATTTTCTTAAAATATATTAAATCGCGAGATTCATCAGAAAACAAAACGAAGAGAAACTCGACTATAAGACCGTACACTAGGTTAACAATCTCGCGCATGCGATGGCCTGTCGATCTTAACAATTTGTTTTGCCTTATTTTTGAAACTTTGGTGGGGACAAAAGTAAGCAAATTTTATTTCACATACCACAAAAAAACAAGAATAAAATTCCTCTAAATAAAATTTAGAAAATTAACATTTATATCATCGAAATCAGTTCTTTATCCCATTCATATATATCTGATTTCTAGATTAATTATGAAAGACAATTTATGGAAGACAAATTATGGAAGACTGATCCTACAAACAAGGGAGATTAATTGAATCACAAAGAGATCTCATAGTAGCATGCAATATAAATGAAAAAATATAACAATTTTTATAAAACTATTATTTGTAAGATATTAGGTTTAGAAAAATTATTCACGAAGGTGTTCAACAACTTGAAAAAAAAATGCGAAGATTAGCAGTCCATCGTATGTGCGGTATCGTTGATCTAGCGTAAGGTGTCTAATTTCTCATTGTTTTTTCTTCTGAATCTCGTGATTTTATTATAAGAAAATTGAACGATTAATTCTAATTTTGTTTTAAAAACTTGAAAATACTATATAAAACAAAACTACAGTTAATCGTTCAATTTTCTAAAAATATATTAAATCGCGAGATTACAAAACGATAATAATTTCACCGTCTTTCTTTGATGTTAAGGAACATCTTCCTATCCACTCCACGAGAAGCTGCACTTGGAGGTCCTATTCAATACCGTTGGATGTATCCGTTTGAGCGTTACATGTTCCACCTCAAGAAAAATGTTAAAAATTTAAGCAAAGTTGAGGGATCGATTTTCGCACAAAGCCTCATCGAAAGTGCGTACTAAGAGTAGACGACTGGTGCGACATGATGATAGAGGTGAGAGAGCGATTTATCCGGTGTATGTCCCTGAGTTGTTTGCTTAAATTGGTCGAGTAAGTGGAAAAGGAAAAAAATGAAAACTATCAGAGTATGAGTTTGCACACTTGCAAACGTATATCCTCACAAATTTTGAGGAGTATGAGAATAATGATTAATTTGTTTATGTCAATTACCAATTATTTGAAATTAATTAATATGTGATTATTAAAAATTTTGTTATCTTACAGTATTTATATGGCACTAGTACGGGACTATTATCCAGATAAGACGGAACCCGAACTTGATATCCTAAAGGAACAAGAATTTGCATCTTCGTTGCAATTTTACGTAAGTTTTTAAATAATTTTACTAATTTATAATTGTATTGTAATATTTATCTCACAATAATTTATAATCTTAATTTATATTTTTATAGGTATCTGAAGGCATAGAAAATGATCAAAAAATTTTGTCGTGGTTAATGGAGTTTGTTAATGGTCCAAACAACATTGAAACTTCATATCCTAGGTATTACACTAGGGGATGTGCATTTAAGATTCTTGAGGAGGGAAGAATAAGGGACCAAATTCTTCAATACCCCTGCAAATTCTTGAGGAGGGAAGAATAAAGTGTATTCTTCAATGTCCCTGCAAATTTTTTTAATTTTTTTTCTTTTTTCTTTAATTGCCAAAATGCTGTAAAAACCCAAAAAACTTACCTTTTTCAATTTATTTACAATCTAACCTTCCCTTCCACATCACCACGTGGATCTCACCTCACCTCTCTCTCCCTTAACTCACGATTTCCTCCTTATTTTCCCCTAAATTTCATTCTAAAATCAAAAAAAATCAACTCAAATCTTCCTTCAACAAAACACAATCACTCTCTCGCATTTCAATTTTGTTATAAACCCAAACCCTAGATTAATTTTCTTCCCCCTTTCAAGTTCAGAAACGCTCAAGAACTTCAAAATTAAACAATGGTGAAGACTAAGAACAGTAGAAAACGCGGAAGAGTGAAGAAGCCAAGGACGGAGAAGACTCCGAAGACTTCATCTCTGCAACTTCGTGACGACGTAAGTGAAGAATCATGGAATCCTCCCATCCCGCCAAAGCCTATGTCTGTAGAGCCCAGAGCAAGTGAAGAATGGTGTCCTCCTCCACCGCCAAGTCCCATAGAAGAAGAGAGGCCTCGTCGCACAACTGTAGAAGTCGGAGGGAGCTCTCGCCGTAGAGAGATAATTTCACGGCCTAAACCCTAGAAAATTAAATTACATTTGAAATTGGATGAATCTGGTACAATGGTGTATTGTTATGCACTTATATGGTTGTCTTTGGATTGCAGGATATTGAGGAAGATGAAGAGGAGACACAACCATTACAACCGCTGAAGTTATTCTTCAAAGCTTCGGAGTATAACAAGTCTTGCAAAATCACATCAAAGTGCGAGGACTACAAGACAATGAAGGAGTTGGATATCCTCGATGAAGACGAGAAGAATTGGTTTAGAGAGCACCCACAATTTCGGCACATATGGCACATGCCGAGGCACTGCAACCACAAGCTAATGGGAATGTGGCTTCTTTTATTACGCACGGTGCACATGGAGAAGGGGCGGGAGTGTTGGTTTGTCGTCAACAGCGTTCCAATAAGGTATTCTTTGAGGGAGCATGGCCTTCTAAGCGGGTTAGATTGCCGGAGTTATCCGTCAACGTATCAAAACTTGGGAAGCCTCCAATTTGTGAGACAGAATTTTGGGAGGGTGGAGAACATAGAGGTTGGGGATGTCAAAGAGAAGCTTCGGACAATGGACGCAAATGGTGATAGAATAAAGATGGATGTGCTTTATTTCTTATGTACGGTGGTCAAAGGGAAGCGAAGGTATGGTTCTATCGTCCCGTTCTTTTTCCGAGTTGTTGATGATCTTGAAGCATGTGTTTCCTTCCCTTGGGGAAGGTACACATTTGATGACTGCATGGATGAGATATTCCACATGATGGATCGCTTCAAGGGTAGTACACAAGGGACTTGGTTCTTTCCCGGATTCATCATTCCGTTGGAGGTAAAATCGAAACTTGTAATCATTTAAATATAGTGTAATTTCCATAAAACTAATGTAATGTTTTATGTGTAGCTTTTGGCGTTTGAGAGCATTTCGGAGTTGAGAAAAAATTCCGAGAGGATGTACCAAGCGCGGAGAGTGGGTGTCCACGGATGTGCAAGCGCAAGTGGAAAGTGAGCTACATGAAAGGTTTCCCATTGGACGAGATCAATGACACTCTCGGCACAACCAATGTACATTGATTGTTTATGCTATAACTATGTACAACTAGGTATAACTAAATACCACGTGCATAAGTTTCTGCTATAACTATGTATAATCATGTATAACTATATTAGAGTTTCTGCTATAACTAAGTATAACTATGTATAACTATGTTGGAGTTTCTGCTATAACTATGTATAACTACGTATAATTATGTTGGAGTTTCTGCTATAACTATGTATAACTATGTTGGAGTTTCTGTTTTATGCGCAGGAAATTCTGAGCATATTGGAGCCTGATGTGACAGAGGGGCCGCTTATGGCACGCATCATGGATGATGCTTCAGATGATGAGACGGAAAATCTGTTTTCACGGAAATTGAACAATTATCTTATTGTTCATAAGAAGAAGGTGATGTGGGAAGAGTTGTACAAGATGGATGTGGCTGGCCGCGCATCTGAGTACCACCACCACAACAACAACAACAGAACGACCCTGCGCAACCACCACTTGCAGAGTCACAATTTGACGTTGTGATGAAGATGATGCAAGATGGTTTTGACAAGCTAAATGAGAGGATTGATACCTTGCAAAGAAGAGTTGCGGATATAGAAGGTGTCGTGAATGCTGCTCTGAATGAATCTGTTTATGTGTCCAATTTTGATGATCATGTGGACAAAGGAGATGGAGATGGAGAAGGAGAAGGAGACAGCAAAGGAGAAGGAGAAGGAGATGGAGAAGGAGAAGGAGAAGGAGAAGGAGAAAGAGAAGGAGAAGGAGAAGGAGAAGGAGAAGGAGAAGAAGAAGAAGAAGAAGAAGAAGGAGAAGCAGAGGGAGATGGAGATGGAGAAGGAGAAGAAGAAGAAGATGTGCATTCTCCGACACCAAAGAAAACAAAGAGGACAGCCAAACCGTCTAGGTACGTGAAGAGCCCCTTTGACGGACCAAGGCGGTAAGCAATCTCGGTATTTTGATGTTGCATTTTAGAAGACAACTTATTTATTTTTGTTGTTGAACCTATATTTTTGTTGTTGAACCTTATTTTTGTCTTTTAAACTGTTGGAAGTACTTATGTTTATGTTGATGGGATCATGTTTTCATTAAATCTGTTTATTTGAATTAACAAAATTATTTGAATTAATAAATTACATAGATTAAATGAAGTAACTAAATTAATTAAATAAAATTAAAATTAAAGTAAATTTAATTAAAATTAAATTAAAATGTCTTGAATAATATAAAATTAAATATTTAAATTAACACAAAGCAAATGAGTTAAGTTTGTGTTCGGCCTCGCCTATGTTCTCCAACCGATGGGAACCTTCTTACCTGCCGCCTTCTTTTTTTGATGACACAATCCGGCGGAAGTACAACCAATGCTTGTACATTTTCTAGCACACTCCATTGAGACATATGTGGAACTGGATATATCGTCCTATTGTAGGCCAATGCCCATTGCTCTATCCCATAATATGGGGAACAAAGATCATACACACCAATGTCAGTATATTCTTTCTCCCTTGCATTCGACAGGGCTGCGATCGCATGCACACACGGATACCTATCAAGATCAAAATGTATGCAAGTGCACGTTCTTATTCTAAGATCAACCATATAAACACAACCATCACGTCCAATGACGTTGAAATGAAGAAGAAATCTGTTTAACTCAGTCACTTCTAACTTTTTTGCTTCTGTAAAACTCTCATGCAATATACTTTCAACGTAAGGCATCACTTGCGTGTTTGATCCATCTGTAGAAGCATTCCTGTATTTAGCAAACCATTCACAAAATTTCCCAACTATTGCATCAATCATTGGTAATAGCGCACGTTTCCTTGATTCTTTGAAGACACCATTAATAGATTCAACGGTATTAGTTGTATCTATGTTGTACCTTTCACCAGGAAATAGACAACGTGCCCATTAAATCTCTTCAACGCTTCTATCAAGATAGGCCCCTGCTGAAGGATACCTTGTCCAAAAAGCACTATAGATTTTAGTGAACTCAACCTCTGTGTACACCGAAGCGCATTCCCTGAACTTTTTCGCAACTGTCTCTTTGTTAACATATGAGACTCTTCCTTTTACATTCTGAGACAGATGGTAGGTACAATACCCATGATAAGATAATGGGTACACATTATGTATCGACTTGATGAGACTCTGATGTCTGTCCGTAAGGAACACCATACCAGGGGCATCCGGTATTAGTGATTTCAACTTCTCAAAAAACCAAGTCAAACTTCCATCCTTCTCACTATCGACTACACCAAAAGCAAGCGGATAATGGTGATGATCAGGATCTTGCGCTGCAGCGATGACTAGCACTCCACCATGCGCTGTCTTCAGGTGAATTCCATCGACGATGATCACTTTTCTCATCACTTTGAAGCTTTCAATACAAGCTCCCAACGCGAAGAAAAGGTACTTAAACTTCTGGTTCAGAAGTTTAAGTACCCGGATTTAACTTCTCTAAAATGTACATATAAGAATATAGCATCTTATAACTTTCCTCGGGACTCCCGCGTACATCGATACTAGCTTGTTTTTTTCCTCTCCACGCGGTTGCGTATGAAACTTTTACACCAACTCTAGACTGAACCAGACCAATCAGAGTTTTTGCACTTGGGGTTTCTAGTTGACCTGGATAATCTTCATGCAAGATTGATGCAACTAACCTCTGTGAACCTTTCCGTTTGTTTATCCTTGCACTTATATTTGCCTGAGAACACGTATGCATATTGATGTGGGTTCTGATCGAGAAAATGTCTGAATCCTTATGTTTTGCAGCTCGTAGACACCACTTGCAACCGTTTCTTGCATCCCAACATCTTACCACATATCTCGTTCTATCAGATTTGACAACATCAAACTCAAAGCATTTCACATGTTAAGCTTTTACAACTAAATCTTGCACATCTTCTTTCCTCCCAAATTTGTCACCAATCTCATCAATAATACCATCTTCCCATTCATGATTTACAAGCGGATCTTCTTCTACAACAAGTGTGTCATCCATGTCATTGTTATCAAACTCTCCTTGTTCTTCACATGGAGGTTTATCACCCCACCCCTGCCTTTTCTTATCCCATGTACTATGTTCCATCTTCACTTGCAGAAGCACACTTTTGTTGTGTCGTTCATTCATATCCATGTAACAGAAAAGATCATCATCGTCACAGATATATATTGGTCTCTTAGGCTCCACCTCAATTGGAATGTAACTTAATTTTATCTCGGCCCTAGCTTCATCTATCCCCATCTTTGTGCATATCTTGTCAACCAATTCTGAATAAGTAACCTCCTCAATTGATTTTCTCATCAAAATAGTGTGATATACATCTTCTCTTGAATTCCATTGTATTGCATCTCCATTCTTCATATAATTCCCCCCAAAATCAAAATGAATGATTGTGCTATGCTTTTTATTCATTGTACCCTGAAAAGGATGAAAATATAACATTGTCCTTCGTATACTTAGTTATACAATATCATTTACCTATACCTATTTATACTAGCTATACAATATCTTGTAGTTATACACAGTGATACGTAGTTATACAACATCTTTTAGTTATACTTAGTTATACAATTAAAAATTATGGATGATTAAATCTACAATAGCCAAAATTTGAGAATGCCCATTGCAATTAAGCTTATACTGTTGAAGTACTTACCTGAATTGAGTCGATTGAAGCTAAAACGGAGGTCCAAACGCCCGCGAGTGATTTGAGCTTCTCTCACGGAGCTTTAATGGTGGCAATGGAATGAAGTTGCAACAAGTTTCGAAAATGTCACACAAGCTCTAAAATGCTCCGAAAAACGCTCCAATGTCCCAAGAATCTCTGGATTGTGCTCCAATGACGAGATTATGAAGAATTATGGTTTCTCTCTCTTTTGTTGAATCTCTCTATTTTGAAGATTTGCTTTAGTTGTTGGGTTGCATTCATTGTGTTATGGTGGTTGGGAATGAATATTACTCTTAGATGGGACTGGAGCTGCTCAAAATCTACCATAATCAATGCTCAAAATATTTTCAAAAATTCTTCCACGTCTAGTTCATGCAAGAAGATGATGACGTGGAACCATATTTTTTTATTTTTTTTAATTGAATTTATATTTATTATTATAATATTATGAGGATATATTTGTATTTTAGAAAAATAAGGGTAGAAGAGAATAGAGAGGGGTATAATAGAATTGGTTTCTAACCCTAGGGGTATTGAAGATTTTGATCCGAAGAATAAGACCAACTTCAGACTTTGGTGTTTCAGCACAATCAGAGAATGTAGTTTACTACGGCATATTGAATGAAATCTTAGAAGTCCGATATCCATGAATGTCGGGTTTGAGGTGCATTATGTTTAAGTGCGATTGGTATGATCCATTGGTCGTGGTGTTCAAATTGACCAATTCGGCGTGACATCGATACATTCAAGACGAAGACTTCTTAAATACGATCCATTTATTCTAGCATCACAAGCATACCATGTATGATGAAACCCAGGCAAACATCGGCTACTCAATCAACCAACCGGAAGAGTGACCGGAAGGGCAAAAGAATTGTCACTCATAATTTGGGAGCAACGAGTAAGGCTTCTCGAAAACAACAACTGATAAGTGTTTTTAAATTTAAACTTTAATTTCATTTTATTTACTTACTTAAACTTTTAATAAAATATTTCAGTTCCGTCAAAAAGGTGTTTGTCCATCCCATCTTGATTTGCTACAAGATGTGCACACGAACCGCAAGACGGGACAAATCCAAGATCCGGTTACTCGGGAGATCAAGGAGAATGTGACAAGATTAGAAGAGGAGTTTATGCAATCACGGCCGATTGTTGACGGAACTACTCCTTGCACCAAAGTTCCAGTTGAGAAGCTCAATGAATTTGTCTACGAAGTAAGTTAAATAAAAAAATTTTCTTTATTTTTATTATTTTTTCTTTAGTAAATTTTTTTCTAATGATTTACTATATTTTGTTTCGTAGGTCACTCCAAAATTCAAAGGACGTATTTTTGGACTTCCAGAAGAGTATTCATCACCATCTTCGATAACTTCGAGGTTCTACGAAGATCCTCAACTTAGAGCGCATCTCGAAAAAAAGTCAGCCGAGATCGAATCTCTCAACAACAAGATTGAGACTATCGAATAAAACACGGCTGCACACCTCAAAGCAATGCAAGATCAGATGAGTGCATTCTTCCGTTCGTTCCAACCGCATCCTCAACATTAGAAATTTTTAGATTTCTAATTATCTAGTTTTTTTAATTTCGCATAATTTACATTTTCTTTTGAATACTTTTTATTTTTGTTAAGACTATTTTTTATTTTGGTTTAAGAATTTTAATTTAATTTTAATTAATTATTATTTTAATTAATTATAATTATAATTTTATTTAATATAATTATTTAAATTAAAAAATTAATTTAATATCCGTCAGAAATCCGTCGGTAATTCGTCGAATTACAAACCGTCTTAAATCCGTCAGTTAATCCTTCGGAAGACCATCCGACAGATTATCGACGGTTAATTTCTGACGGATTACGAATATCAAAATTCCGACAGAACAGTCCATCGAAAACTGGATATCCGGTTTCCGTCGAAAATCCATCAGGAATTCCGACGATTATTTTATTTCCGACCATTTAGAACAGACGAGCTTGTTGATCACCTTATAAAAATTGGAGAGTCTACACTACAAGAAAACAACGCAGAACTGACGGCCATATTCGTCGGAAATCCGTTGGAAATAGCTCTCTCCGATGGATTTTGACAGATATGGTTATCAGTTCTGTGTTATTTTCTTGTAGTGTAGACTCTCCAATTCTTATATGGTGATCAACAAGCTCGTATATATTCATGATGCAGTTAATATTGCTACAACCCATCTCTCCATCATGATGACTCCACATTTCGTTGAAATCCCATTGGCACTATGGGGTTTGTTAAATCCAATTGTTCACTTGTACTAAATTAAGGTATGGTAATCTTACTTGTCTACTCCTTAATCTTTCAAACATAATATTCTTCTTCTTACAATGCTCTGCTCTCTCTTAGGTCCCTTGCTCATAGAGTGCAACCACTGCATACGAGGCCACTTCCCCCAAGACTTTTCAATCATTCCTAAGATCAGTACTCATCGTTCAAAGAATTTTCCAACCCCCAAACATTAAAAGTTCCTTTGCTTTTACTTATCTAAATATAAATCTTGCACCTTAACCAGTTGGGTACCACTAACAACGATTAATAATCGATCATAGCTTAGTCATCATTGTAGTGGAGGCTGCTTGTAAAAACAAGATAGATACTTTCCAGCAGGATGCCACATAATCATTTTATGAGGCATTGGATAAATTTAAATAATACGTAAGGGAGTTTCTGCATCAAAGGTATACTAAATCGAACAAGATTAACTTTTTCTATAACGAGATCGAGTCAAAATATCAAATGGCTTGGAATATAGTAAGTAGATGTGACTTTATTAGCAAAACAGTAGAAGAAGTGATTGAGCTAATTGAGAATCTAGTAGAAAGCAACGCTAATCATTGCCCAAATAATGATACGAAACAAGATTTACTGGATATAATAAAGCAATTGAGCATCTTATTGCTAAGGTTAACATGCTTCTGAAGGTGTAAAGAAGGAATGTGGACATGTGTGAGGAACATGTGTGAGGAACATGACTTTCAAGAGTGTGGTGTTGATGATGGAGCTGAGGGTACATAAGAGGTTAACTGTATAGGAGAACAAGGAAACTTTGAGAATTGGTAATTCAATCAGAACTACATAAATCATCTAAATCTCTCTTAAAGAAGCACCAATGTTGAGAACCCAGCTGATCATGTCTATCCTACATGCAAAAACCAACATCGTCAACAATTCCAAGCTAAACCATTCATCCATGCTCACCCACAGTAGAATGTTGGTTATGGTAATACAAGATTTTATCCTAAGCAACAATTTGAGAATTTTGATTCTCAAGACATTGTTGAATTCATGTTCCAGAAAATTCTAGAAAGGCAGAAGCAGTTTGCTAGTTAGATCAATGCTAAGGTGGATCAATGTTGAGTACTCACATGCGTATTTTGGAAACATAAGTCGCTCAGAATGCTGGATTGGCTAAGGCACCCCAAGGTACACTTTTAGGGAAATCATAAGCCAATCCTAAGGAAAATATCCAAGCCATTACGCTAGAAGTTATTGAACACTAAGATCGATCGATCAATATTCTCCCACGATCGATCAATCTCCAGAACATATGATTCTAAAATTGTTGGATAACGATGAGGATCTACCGATCCAAACAAGGATTAATCAATATCATGAATCTTCGCATGAAAACTGATTCGTAAATCAAAATACATAGGCTAAAGGGTCTAGAACCGTTGTTGCTACTAAAAAGAAACCATATGATATAAGATTTAACACCACCTCTCTTATGACACATGGTTTCAAGACCTACAGCTTGAATGGATGATGAATGAAAGCAGTGATGATGGTGATTGGTTGTTGATTGATTCCACAAGTAGCAGTTTGTACAAGAAAGCTTGATTCCACAAGCAATCTGAACGAGATGGATCAAAGTCACCACATAGATTGTGAGTTGGATGTCTGATACTAAATAGGGATCGAGCTTAATGATTCCACACAATAAGAACTGAGCAAACAATCTCGACAAGACCTCAACTTAAAGAATAAGAGAATACAACGTTTTATTGATATCAAAATGGTTGGCAAATTACAATGCTGCAGGTGAACCTAATAAAGGGGTTCTTCAGCTTGTGACCTACTCAACTCGTGAGCTTAGTATCCTTAGCTAACGAGATTTGAAGTTAAGTAATTTAAATGAACATATTGGACTTGATTTAAATGTTGGCATGTCTTCTAGAAATCATTCATGATTTTAGTGTTCTTTAATTCATTGTTTAGATAGTTAGCGCTGCGAGAGTATGTTAGCTTTATATTAGTGTTTCGAGTTCGAGAACGGTTCGTTAATAAATCCATGTCTAGTTGGATAACTTATTGATCACTGATAAATACGACGTTCTCTGCACCCAACGTTTTTCTCCACTAGATTTACATTGTTTTTACTGCTTTTATTTACTTTCTGAAATCATGAAAAAACAACAAGCATATTTCTGTTTAAGCTCAACTTGTTACATCACATTTTTAGCATAACTTTGGTCTCTGTGGATTCGACCCTAATATATACTATTGTGCAGAACTATGCATTTGTAGTGATAGAGAACATTTAAAACCTGAGACATCATCTCTTCTAAGTGTTTACCTCTGAACTCTTCTTAGTTGAGATGACAAACAAAGCAACTTCAGTGCATCCTTATAAAACTGGTAAGAAAGAAATATGTTGATTCTTAAGTTTCAAGTAAGTGTTATCTTGATCTTTGTTGTTGATTTTTAAATTTTGATGTGTCTTAAGCGCATCATAATCATTGGTTTGCTCTTTCTCTAAGTTTTAAATTTTGGAGGGACTTGATTCTACTTATGGACCTAATGGAGTCTTTGAGTGATTTCTCTAGTAAATAACTTTCCTTTCATTTCTTCATGCTCAATGAACTTTCCACTAACTTGTTAAACTCTTCTCTTAAGCTCTTTATCCTTGACCTCATCCTTGGTGTTTGCCTCATGAGTGGTATGTTTACTCCTTCAGTTCCAGTCAAGCTTGTTTCAATGTCCTCATGAAAAGATCTATAAATACTATAGGGTTTTGATTGAGAGAAAGCACAACTTTCATAGCCACACAAATCTTTACTTTGGAGCAACTTTTGTTCTCCAGTTTTCATTGTTTTAGAGAAGATTTATGAACCCTTTATCTATTTAAGTCGGTTTATAGTTTTGGAGTTCTTGATATTTTCTCTAATTTGTTGTTTAACTATGGCTGAGTAGATCTCTTGTTTGGTTTAAGGGATACTAATGGATTGATTGTTCTAGGTTAGTAGATATGAATCGTTTGTTTTAGGGTTCTTTGACTATGTGAGTTCTTATGGCCTCTTGCTTGATTGATCCCGTAGTAACTTCCTTACAAAGATAAATCCACAAAATTGATTCATCTGTAAACTTGAACTAATTTAGCAAAGCAATAACGCTATAACCTGAGAGACTTGAGTTATAGAATTTTGTGAACTTATCAAACTTTGTTTAAATGCTTGTTTGCTGCATGATTATCTGCGAGACTTGATTAATCAAAATTTTTAAAGATGGATATAGTAGCATCTCTTATAAATATTGTTTCGAGTTCTAGAATCCATTCCATCATTTTTCTCTTATTTGATTGCTTGAATCGATTTGATCCATTAACCCTGGACATATCTTCCACTACAAGAAAACGTCGACGTAGTGACAGTCAATCCCGTCGGTAACCCGTCGGTTATGACCATAACCGACGGGTTTTACGACGGGACGGTGTGTCGTATCTACGGTGTTGGAAACAAGAAACCCATCGGTTAACCGTAGGGAAAAACCGACGGATTACCGAGAAGACATTTGTGACAGTTGACCGACGGGTTGTCCGTCGTAAAAAAACCTGGAGCATCGTCGGTTTCCTGTCGGTTAATATTTTTTAAATTTCCCGTCGGTTATATCACCGTCGGTTTACAAAACCGACAGGAAATTTAAAAAATATTAACTGACGGGATTATTAAATATGTCTTTTTAAAAAAACATTCCAATTAAACCCAAAAAATTGATTAGAAATATAATAAAATTCCATAATTAAAATAAAAACGTAAATTTTAAATATTAAATTGTAGCAAAACATAAAACTTAAAAAGTTAGAAACGAAAATAAAATATGTTCAGAAAAACAAAGAAACAAAAGTAAATGTCACTCGTCATCGTCCGGAGGCATCGCACTTCTGCGAATCTCGGCTTGCATTTGCTCCCGTATAGCGTCCAACTCAGTCTTTATTTGTTGCTGCATCTGAAGCTTGAATTCTTCGATTTCCGTCTTACACGCGGCTTTGACGGCCAAGACTTATTCCTGCATTTGCGCGAGAGCGGCATCTTGAGAAAACCGGGATGTCGCACTGCGGTGCTCGTTGGGACGGCCAAAAACCCGTCCTTTGCTCCTAGGCGTAAGCTGTAAAGCAAAAAAGATTATAATGAAAAAAATATTAAAAATTCTATAAAGTAAACACTTATTTAAATCGATACCTCATCGTAGAATTCATCTTCATCTTATCGACCGAAACTTCATTGGATTCCGCGCCTTTAATCTGAGAATCCAAAAACTTCTGGGACTGCCGATTCTCATCTGCAAGCTTGTTGACGGACTCGACGAGGTTTCGAGCTATGGGATCTTGAATCTCTCATGTTTTCTTGCTGGTGTGGAGTTCGCTGACTAACTCCACATGAGAAGGACGTTTCCCCATTTTCTTTGTCTACAATCAAAAATTCAAAAGACGAGAATAGTTAGAAAAAATAATTTATAAGTTAAAAGTATTAGATACATACCAATTTCTCCTCTATAGTGGCGATGCTCAGAGGTCCAGCGTTATGTGTCGAGTGTCCGACTCCGGCTCGATCGCTCATCCGGTTTTTCGCTTTCTTGATTGACGTGGACTTTGTATCCTCGGCCTTCCAATGTTTAACAAACCCTTCCCATAAGTAAGGTTTAACAAAACCTTCTCCGCCAACCAATATTGCTTCCACTCGTACAACTTACGACGATATTGTTCCCGACATTTTCTCTCAAACTCTCGCCTAACGACACCAGTGTCCACAACATCCCATGTGAACTCTTGCTATAGAAACATTATATGAAATATTAATAATTTCTAAAATATAAGGTAATTAGTACAAAATACGAAACTTACCGCAAAGTGTCGAAACCATTAATCTCGTTCTTCGAAAGGCATCTTTGCGAATGTCGGGTATGGCTCCTTGATCATTCCATTAAGCATATTGTTAATACACTTAGATATTCCATTATGGGAAATATCAAACCTACAAACAAATGATCAGAAACAAAGTTAATAACGTAAAGTAAATGGGCTTATTAGGAAACATTTATGATATTTTGCTTACCAAGTTGTGTTTGGTAGCCTCTGTGGATGCAACTTTGTGATATCATGCGATCGGGGCTGCTGGATGAAGTCCTCAATGGTCATTCGTGTGAATTGGTCGGTTTGCGTTTCCGGTACTTGACTCGACTCAGAAGGTATGGTTTCCGGAATCCCTTGACCTCTACCTCGATGTAGAGTACCACCGACCACGGGAACACGTGATTTTCTACCTAAACGTGGAGGAGGAGTGGTAGCAGGTCGGGGAGATGATGTCGGTGAAGGGACAGAACCACAGCCACTCGATGTAGCCCGGACACGTCCTGACGAGAATTTAGCAAAATCACTTAAAACATAAAATTATTATAAGTACAAACTAATTTAATTTTATTTAACGTTGAGTATAAGAAATAATAATAAATAGTTTTTTAATAAAAAAGGGAAAAATTTTAGAATTATTAAATATAAATAAGATAATATATATGTTAAAAAAATTTTAAAATGTCCAATAATATAGGGAAAAATATATATTTTATTTAAAAAATGTTGTTTTGGTAAAATGGAAAATATGATAAAAATTCGAAATAAAATTTGAACCAACTAAAGATATATTTTAACAATACATGTAAACATGTTTTCATGTGAAAATATTTGTGAAATATATAATCCTTTAACATAAAAATGTGAAAATAAATAACAATAATATTGTAGTCATTTCAAAAAAAGTTTAAAAATATGTTCATAAGAATTATATATTAAAATAAAATAAAAAAAATTTCAAATCATGTTATTAATATAAAGAAAATAAAATATTTTTCCAAAAAACAAATAAAAATTTATAATTATTAAATATAAATATGGAAAAATATATGTTAAATTTATAAAAATAATTGCCCAAAAATAAAGGGACAAAATTTAAATTTTTTTAAAAAATGTTAGTTTGGTAAAATGTATCATATGATCAAAATGGAAAATATGATCAAAATTTGAAAAAAAATTGAACCAACCAAAAATTTAATTTAACAATACATCTAAACATGTTTGCAATTGAAAATATTTGTGACATAAATAATCCTTACATATAAATATGTCAAAATAAATAACAAAAAATATTGTACTCATTTAAAAAAAAATTAAAAAATATGTTCATAAAAATTATATATTAAAATTAATATTAAACAATTTCAAATCATTTTTTAAATATAAAGAAAATAAAATATTTTTCCAAAAAAAACAAAATTCGTTTTCGCCACAAAATCAACATTTTCCAAACCCACAAATCTCATATTCTTCCATTACAACCTAAATTTCTTGTTCTTTTACCTAATCTACCATTCCCTACTCCACAATCTAACATCAAATCCATGAATATACCCAAAGAAATCCATAAATCTAACATTTGGAAAATTGGTTTGAAATTTAGAAAACTTAGTGTGGATTTGAGTTTGATGGATTATGTGCCATGGTATAAGGAGTTTCACCGGATTAATGGCCGATTGTGATGAATATCGTCGGATTCTTAGTGATTTCTGGAGGATGCAGCTTTTTCCAAAAGGTTTCGAATGGTGAAACATCCGATGGGGAAGAAGAAGGTTATTATACGTAACCTACCGACGGGATACCCGTCGGTTTCCTGTTGGTTATGCTAGGGCATCCTTCACGCGGTTTCACGAGGTTTCCAAAAAGTTTGAATTGCCGCATAAATCTTAAGCAGTCCGTCGGTTTTTCGTTGGTTATAACCGACAAAATAGAAAATTATTACAAAATTTGTGTACAACTTGGCTCAAACCCAAGTTGTTTAAATATCAAATATGCTATGTTGCCAGTAGACTACTACCATCGTCATTGATATTGATAAAAAATTTAATATATATAATCTCGTTTGACCTTAATTATACAATTTTGAACTTTGAAATATGTTAAAAAAAAGTTTAGTTAATGAAAGAACTTTGATATTATAAATAATGTTAAATAAAAGTTTAGTTACTTCAATAATCACATATAAATTTGTTATTTATTATTTGTATTTACTTCTACAATCATATATAAATTATAAATTGAACAAAACTATATTTTGCCAATTTGTTTAAACATATACTTTTATTAATTCACTTGCCAATTTTAATTGACATTCACTTAATATTAATTAAAACACGTTTATTAAGTACAATATTACACATACAAATTTTGTACACTAATACACATACAAACATGGATAATCATACGTTACAATACCATTTATTTTGATACAGGAACTAGAAGATTTATTATCTCACTCATGAGGAAACACCATCTTCCTTGATACCACTATTAACATTCGATGCAATTCTCGACCTTAATGATCCATCTCGAACTTCAACATGTGTTTCTCACAGCAACCGTAATGGTCATTTGGACATTTGTAGTTATTGAGATCCGGTTCTTCATAAGTATCCAACACATCAACGGTCTTTGACGATGAAGGTTTTTTCATGTCTTTTGGTTTGGCGGTAGTTGTAAACCGTGATTTTGGAGTCTTCTTCGGTGCACACAAGGCAGGTGAACTACTTTGTTTAGAAACGTGGATTGAGGTCCCGGGACCAAGAGAATACGATAGGGTGTTGTTTGCTTCTTGCAAAGAATTAATGAAAGTGGTTATAATTATTTCTTCTTCAGAAGTATAAGGAATATTAGTTGACATGGTATGAGATATTGGTAGGAATTTAAATATGTCTGCGATATTAGAACTTGTATTATCAGGATTTTATAGAAAATCCAAATTAAAGATTTCCGATACAATCACTTTATGTCAAACTAGATCTAAACCGTAGATACTTTTTACATTTTTGTGACCTTCTGATTTACTTAGCACCTACAAAGTGGTTGTACCTACCAAATTGGTTTGACCACACATGCTATATAGAAACCATAGATAAAAAGACCGAATTTTTAAATATTTTTATGAAATATGTAATCCCATTTTATAGACTTTTACAATTCTATAATTGTAATTTAACATACAACGAGGTTAGAACCGACGGCCAACCGACAAGAAGTGTTAGCCGTCGGTTAAAACCATCGAGAAACCGACGGCATTAGTAAAAAATAGAATAAATAGTTTACAAATTAATGAAGTATTTACAAGATCCATCGGTGTCCTGTCGGTAATAACCGACGGCCAACCGACAAGAGGTGTTGCCCGTCGGTTTACCGTCGGTTAGGACCGACGGTAAACCGACGGATTTGTTATAAATTAAACCAATTTGCGTTAACCATTGTATGTGGTTATAAAACAATATTAATATATATACTAAGTACCAACTAAAATTTTTAAATTTATAGTTAAAACTTACTAACTGTACTTTTGAACTTTACCGTTATCACTATTTAATTTTAAACCATGTTAAAGGTTATAAACTACCATTTTCTTTACTTTTAAAGTTTATAATTGAAATATAGAGATCAACTGAAATTATTCAATCCAAATTGATAACATAGAAACTTTATTACTTAGCGTAAATACTATTACAACATTTATTTAGAGCAGAACTTAAAAGGAAAGCGTAGATTTATTTTTTAATCCATCTCATCGTCAGAGTCATGAATAACTATTGGTGCAATCATTTGATGTGGTCCAATTACTTTAATAATATTGTTTTTCGTAATGTTTAAGCTCTGTTCCCCACGGGGTAAAACACCAACCGAAACATTTCGAACCAAAACAACAGCACCAACTTTCAGTACGTCAGTAACACCGTCAAGAAGGAAAACCTTGTTATGGAAAGACGCACGCATTGTGCATGTCGGATCTTTGACAGTTGCCAGTCCATCCCCAAAAATATTTTTCTCAAATGCTTTAATCATTACCAACACCTACAATGTTAAAAGTATGTTAACATTTGTAGTAATTGTAAACAAAGATATACATTAGACTTAATAGCTTACGTTTTTTTATCTTTCTCCAATTTGTACGGCTTACACGTATTTCATTTAACGGAGTCCATTCGTTACCAGACTCCGTTATGTACTCAATAGCTGAAGCCCAACGGACCTCTTTGAAATCAGGGTCTCCTTCGCTTATTAATTCATTGTAATACATTTGCGTTGACATAACAGGTTGCTCTGGTGCAAAGCTTGAACTTGCTTCATAGTAAACCTTGCATCTCCGAGCACGTTGAAGATTCTGGAAACTTTCAGTATCTGGAATTAAAGGTTCTTCCCTTGGCAATTGAGTAGGTAGTAGAAGTTCATGTGGTGTATCTATAACATTTATATAAGGGACGGGTAGTGGAGGTGGGGGTGGCGGTGGCCAAACGGAAAAAGGGTCTTTATTATGGCCTTCTGGAACATCAGCATTGACAGGGGAGTTCGACATTTTTGACAAATTAAGGTTTTTTATGGTTATACTTATGATTTTAGAACGAATAAATGAACCGTATATATATAGACACGCAGTTGGAAATCATGTATATAACTCAGATTAGTAGTTAGGTGTACCTAACTACAAATTGCATTTGAAGTGTTGGGTATACCAAACTAGGAAATGCATGTGGAAAGTTAGCTAGAGTTAGGTGTACCTAACTACAAATTGCATTTGAAGTGTTAGGTATACCAAACTAGGAAATGCATGTGGAAAGTTAGCTAGAGTTAGGTGTACCTAACTTGCAAAAAAAACATGTGTCTTTTTTACGATGAGAAAACGACGGGTTCTGTAAATTGGGAAAAGGTGTTTATTTAAAGGAAAAAACAATCTCGGGTTTTACTAAAGTTTAGCAAAGCATTGCATAAAATTTTGCAAAGATTATGCAAACAGTGTATATTTGTAACAAAGTATAACTAGGTCCAGATGAGAACTTCTAAAATTTTATGCTTGCCGTCGGTTATCCGTCGGTTAATTTTTACAAATTTTGGTTTCTCCAAGGCTCGAACTCGGGTCTAATCACTGCAATGCATTATATTATGGAAAGATTAGGAAAATAATGTTTAATGTTCAAATTTTTACCATGTAGAAATCGTAGAACCAGAAGTTGATATAAATTTATGCTTGCCGTCGGTTACCCGTCGGTTATGACCGACGGATAACCGACGGCCACCATAAATTATTTGTAATTTTGTTTCTACTAGTTAGAACTGATGCCAGTAGACTACTACCATCGTCAATTGTGTAAATATATATTGATGATGTAATGCTACATTAATAAGAAGTCAAATACCTGAATATAAATGCATATAAACTTTATTAATTGTTATAATAACTTAACAACCCTTATTTATACATTACACTTAACTGAAATTATAACCCACTTAATTGTCCTTCTCAAATTCTTCAATCTGAAACTGACAACAATTTGGATACTTGTTTGTAGGACAAGCGAAGTCGCGATTATGTTCTTCCATTTCCCCACTATAAGAGCCGTTACCATACCTAGTGTCAAGAGTGTGGTTGGTTAATTTCTCGATGGCATCAAAATCAATTTCTGATGGTGGAGATTCAACCAGTTGGGAATAGCCACTAAGATGGTATTGATCATTGGGTTCAGACTCGACCAATGCTTCCTCTGTGGCATCAAGGGTATGCGGAGTAGGTATAAGTGTATCATACCTATGAGCTTCGGCAAGTATGGTTGTACTCAAACTTGGTTCTGGTTCTGAGTCCTGCGAATCCCACCCCCATTTTGCCTCCAAATCTTTGCGCTTCCTGTCCCATTCCGCCACCTTCCCTATAAGTTCTGAGTGTGTAATCCCCCATAAAGCTTCAATTCCTCGTTCTGAATCAGAATCGTGTGACATGTTTATAACTTTGTATTGAAGGTTCATAATGTATTTGGAATATCATATATATAGACGATTAGAAATATGCAACTCAAAGTTTACATATTAGGTAACACATACGTATACATTTAAAACGTGTTGAAAACATTATCAAGTAGGTACAAGTACATTACATTATCTCTACCAACTAAACACATCATAAGGTTCAGACATTATAAGAAAAACTAATCTGACTCGGAAGATGTTCCATTTGAATCAATTGAATCATTATCATCTTCAAACTCTCCATGCGCATCTTCATTATCAGAATGTACAGCAGCATCTTTAATTGATGTAAACTCACCAATTAGGTCAACAGCTTCCGTTGTTTCCACTTTAACCATAACAGCATTTCCGGCTGGTTGTAGAGGATCGTGTTCCCCCACCTCATAGATTTTTCCTCTTGGGGTTATTGATGTGACCATAAGCCAAGGGTCATTGCGAGTACTTACATGAGGGTATGAAATGTAACACACCTACATTCGTTAGTAGTTAGGTAAAAAGCAAAGCACAAATATTGTTCATATATGAAGAAGACAAAATTTGTTTACTTGGTCTGCTTGGGAAGCAAGAATAAATGGATCATATTTCAACGAAATTAGATTTCTTCCTGAATGAACTGAAGTCACACCAAATTGGTTAACTTTATAACCATACCCAAGAGTCGGATTATACCAATCACACTTGAAGATAATACACCTCATGTTTAAAAATCTAGGATATCGGACTTCCAAAATTTCATTGAGTACTCCATAGTAGACAACATCTGCAGACTTAGCGGATACCCCATAATCTGAAGATACCATACGACGGCCATGATTAAGAATACAAAACGCATAGCCTCTCGTACAATATCTTGGGTATGTAGTTGTGATATAGTTTGGTCCGTTAATCAAATTTACCAACCATGCATCAAACGTTTGCCCCATTCCTATTCCTTCATTAACCTATACAGAATGCATTCATTGGTTATGAAGTGAAAACCAACCACAGTTTTTACATGTATATGTATAACCAACTTAAAAATAAAATACTTACATAAAATTTCAACCAATCAGCAAATTCCTTCAGCTTTATAGTCTCAAGTTCTTCCTCAGTGCAATCAAGATAGTATGACCGTGCATAAGACATGTACATACTGTATCCAAATATATATTAGATATACTATATGTAACAACAATATCCTATAATTTGACAAAAAACAAATACCTTTCATATTGTTGTATATCCTCACAATTTTCGAGGATGTACATATGCAAGTGGTTGAGCTCTTGTTCAGTTAGTTGTCTACTTTTTTCCTTCCCGCTTGCACGACCAACTTGAGAAAACAATTCAAGGACATACATTTGATATAATGCTCTCTCACCTCTATCGTCATGACGAGGAGGGCGTCGACTCTTAGTACGAACTTGAGATGGAAAGTAATACTCAGCAAAGTGTGATGCTTCTTCATTCAGCCTCTGTGCAACAATGGATCCTTCCACTTTGCTTAAATTTTTTACTTTTTTCTTCAGATGAAACATATACCGTTCGAAAGGATACATCCAACGGTATTGAACTGGACCTCCTAGCAATGCTTCATGTGGTAGGTGGACAGGTAGATGTTCCATAACATCAAAAAAGGAAGGTGGAAATATCTTCTCCAAATTGCATATTTCCTTCGATATGTTCTCCTCCAAATTGTTAATACCTTCGGCTGTAAGAGTTCTAGAACACAAATCACGGAAAAATGCCCCAGTTCCTGTATAAAACAAATGAATATTTCATATTTTTAAGCAAATGCGAATATTTTATACGTATAATAAGTTATATTTACCCGCAATTGCTTCGTGGACATTCTTGTCAAGAAGTTGGGAAAACGCAAATGGTAGTAGTCGTTGCATTACTACATGACAATCATGGCTCTTCATTCCCGTGAACTTTCTCTCCACATAATTGACACAATTGCGTAGATTTGCTGCATATCCATCTGGGAATTTGTCTTCATCGCGAATCCAATCAAAAAATGTTGTTATCTTGTTTGCACTTAACCGGTAAGATGGCATTGGACATTTGCCATTCGGCATTACTCGAAGATCATCACAACAACAAATCATAGCCAAGTCTAATCTAGACTTCATGTTGTCTTTCGTCTTACCTTGGACATTTAATACCGTGTTCATGATATTGTCGAATACATTCTTCTCTATGTGCATAACATCTAGATTATGCCTCAGTAAATGGTCTTTCCAGTAAGGTAAATCCCAAAAAATACTCTTCTTGTGCCAATTATGGTTAACCCCAACACCGTCAACTGGAACATGTCCGTTACCCCCACACTCGGTCGTCCTTTGAGCTCCAAAATCTCTTAGTTGATCTAAAATAGAACATCCATCTACTTCTAGGGGAGATCTGTCTCCAACTCTTTTATTTGCAGTAAACAAAGTCCGAGAGCGACGATAGGGATGTCGTTCAGGTAGGAATCGTCTATGACAATCAAACCAACAACACTTTCGGCCGTGATGTAACTGGAATGCATCTGTGTTGTCTTGGCAATATGGACACGATAATCTACCATGTGTGGTCCACCCTGATAACATTCCATATGCTGGAAAATCGCTTATGGTCCACATAAGCACAACCCGCATGTTGAAATTTTGCTACAATGAAACATCGTACACTTCTGTTCCATGATCCCATAACATTTGTAACTCATGGATTAACGGCTGCAGGAAGACATGTAGTGATCTCTTAGGATGCTCAGGTCCTAGCACAAGTATAGAGAGGAACAAAAACTCTCTACGCATGCACATAGAAGGAGGCAAATTGTAAGGTGTTAATATAACGGACCATAGTGAATACTGTCTACCATGCTTTCCAAAAGGGTTAAAACCATCAGTACATAAACCTAGGTACACGTTCCTATGCTCAAAGGCAAAATCAGGATATCTTGACTGGAAATGTTTCCATGCTTCTGCATCTCAAGGATGTGTAATCTCTCCATCTTGCCTATGTTCCGCATGCCATCTCATTGCCGCTGCCGTCCGTTCTGACTGATATAACCTCTTTAACCTCTCTGTAAGCGGCAAATACCACTTCTTTTTATAAGGAATTGAAACACGTCCACTACCCTCCTGAAACCGTGGTTTTCGACACCATTTACAGCTTCGTAGATCTTCATCTTCTCTCCAAAAGATCATACAATTGTCGATGCATACATCTATCATACGGAACGGTAAACCGATACCCGCAACAAGTTTTTGAATCTCGTAGTATGAAGCTGGTGACATATTATCTTTTGGCAATAGATCTTTCACAAATTCTGCAAACGCATCAACACACTCTTCTGATAAATTGAAATCTGTCTTAATGCTCATCATTCTACTGGTGGATGATAATGGGGAATGCCCATCTCGACAACCCTTATACAGAGGCTGCTTAGCTCCATCTAACATGTCAAAAAACTGGCGTGCCTCGACATTAGGTTCATGAACCATATCTCTGTCAAACACATCATCATTGACCATGGTCTCCCTAAATGCATCATTGACCATTCTAACACTTCCTATTCCGAAATCACCCTCCGGTATCTCTTCGGTAATGTTTCCCCCAACAGTTGGTTCGCTACAACTACCTATCTCTGTTTGGGTTTCCCCATGGAGATACCAAATCTTGTAACCCCTCATAAACCCTTTCTTATACAAGTGATTCCATATCAACTCGATCTTAACATTACGCATATTCAAACAATTTGAACACGGACATTTCATCTTACCACGTCTTTGAGCGGTTGGTTGATTCCCTGCAAATGCCATGAACTCCATTATCCTCGGGCGTAATCTTCTTTCAACAATCCAGACTCTGAATCTTCCATCGGTTCATCCATCCATGAACGAAAAGTACTTGAAGAAGCCATTACGCAACGTATAAAGTGATTTGATACTGATATCAGATTCTAATGCGTGACACAGCAAAATTTCGATATTATATTTATGAATGTCATTGGTAACCCGTCGGTAAACTATCGGATAACCTTATCATATTATTGCCGACACTCCAACCATTTACCACGTGCTAATAAGGATCACTTTGAAACTAAGAAAAATGCACATTTGTCGGAATCCCGTTGGTACTGTACCGACGGCACTACCGACAGCCGAGTTACCGACGGGAAACCGATGGGATTTCTAAATTTATAAGTCCCGTCGGTTTTTCGTCGGTAAATTACCGACGGGCTGTAGGTTCGTCGGAAATATCCGACGGGTTTATTTTGCCGGTGTACCGTCGTTTAACTGTCGGTTTTTATCGATGGTCGCCAGCCTGTCGGAAATTGCCGTCGGAAATAATCCATTTTTCTTGTAGTGTTCAACTTTCAAAGTTTTTAATTATTGATTTTCCATATTCTTTTATTGCTTTTTTGAATATTTTGTTAAATTATATTCAAATAACTTTTTTACAATATATGTGAATGTTTTCTTGAAACTTTTAAAGAACAAATGCTCTTAATTGATCGAAGGAGATTGTGTCGTTAAAACCCAAAACTGGAAAACTTATTTGGGATAAAACCAATTTTTGGAAAAAAGAGTACAACACACCTTTGTACGAGCTGAAAATTTGATAATAAAAAGAAAAATAAAAACGTGGCTAAAAATGTTGAAGGTACTGTCGGAGAGCTTTGCTAGACGGGTGATTACTGTGGCTGATTTTTGAACCAGATAGTGAGACTATCAGTGTAAGAATTATCGCCTTGGTTACAGAGAGAGCTGAATCGATTTCTTAGGCTCTTATCAATGATTTTGTGAAGTTGAGCTGGAGTTGAAGATGCTTTTCCATGACGTCTACTGTTTCACTCCTTCCAAATATGATAATCGTTGTTTGGAGAATGTACCTATAAGTGAAAATATGAGTATTGTTTTGACTGGAGGTAGTTAACATGGTAACTAATCGGCTCCAGACAAGTGTGAACTCATTTCCAAGTAGCCTCCGCATAAGCGAACTCCAAACTGCAGCTGAATACCTACATAAGAAAAAGATGAACACACGATTCATTTAATGTTCTGCAGAGAATACAGTTGGTTCTTTGCCCTGATTTCCAACCCTCATTCGATCTCCCATTGATAGGCGATTGTTGATAGCTAGCCATGTTATAAAAAAGTATTTAGGTGTTGCGTTTGTGAACCAAATACCCTTATACTAATCAATAGTCGGTTGAAGATCATGAACCAACTCTTTCGTGATTTTTGTACTGAACTTATGAAGATAATTATCCCTTTTCCCACGCCATAAAGATAAATCATCCTCATCCCTAATAGTAAGTTTCTCAATGGCTGTTTCGATATGGTTATAATACTTGCACCAATAATGTCTTTTACAACGATTTGCTTTGGCAGTAGAAACCGAAGCTTGTGATTTGATTCCCTTGTCAGTATAATCTCTTACCCGTAATATCCAAAAAGCATATTAAAGGACTCCAATTATCAAACCAGAAAAACGCTTTGATACTATTCCGTATTTCGACCTTATAGAACTGTTTTACCGTATCTCTGTACTTCAAAAAAATTTTCCACATCCAAAAACCAATACTCGAGTTTTCATTTAACGACCAAAGAGATTGCTGTTTGAAAATAGAACTTGAAATCCATTTAACCCACAATGAGTCCGTTGTTGACAATATACGCCATAAGAGCTTTAAATACCCGACCTTGTTTGCCTTTTTCAGCGATTAGATACCAAATCCTCCTTCATGCTTAGGTCGACATACATCTAACCAGTTTATCTTGGCTTTCTTTGTATTTAAATCTGTTCCAATACCATAGAAAAGCAGATCATAGTTGATCGATATCCTTAACGCACCACTAGGTAACCGATATGCTGCAATCCAAAAATTTATTATGCGCGAGAGAACTGACCTTATTAACTGCAATCGTTCAACATAGGATAAATGTCGAGCTGTCCAAGAAGTCATTGGAGCTCTCAAATTCTCCAGTAGGATAGAATAATCAGATCTGGTCATTTGTTTAGTAAGGAGAGACAACCCTAAATACCTTACCGGTAAATGATCTTGTGCGAATGGAAAATGCTGTAAAATCTCTACCCACTTAATATCTGACAATCCGACCATGTAAAGAGTTAATTTTTCCACACTAATTCTCAGTCCCGATACCACAGCAAACTCATCAAAAATTCCTCATTATTTTATTTTAGCTAGATTATACTTTTTGAACTCATTGTGTGACTATTATTCTTTGTGGGATTGATAGCTCAAGTATTACGATTGATTCATTGTATATTTCCAGGCTATTCATTGTGTTATTTTAGTTAAAACTAGAAACATACCATTATGAGGAATTGGTTTTTGGAGCCTGTCAAAACATGCACATTTTATGCAAGTCTGCAAAATGTCAGTATAGTAAATATAAGTCTGTTGGTTGAATTTGGATATCAAGAGAGTGTATGTGGACTAAATATAAGTCTATTGGATAAACTAGGATTCGGCCAAAAAAACCAAACCCGAGCACTTAAACCAAACCTGACCGAAAAAGTTTTATCCAAAATCGAATCCGAATTTGGTAAATTATTCTATTAGAGAGTGTGTAGTCTTATCTGCAGGTATTGGGTAAAACCCTAATAGAACCTGATACCCGTTAGGGTACCCGAAAACACATAAGTAGGCATAGGAAAATACTTTAATTCGAGAATATTATCTGAAAATCCTATAAATGTGAGTTTTGTATGTGTAATATATACAAACCCGATCCGAATCTGAACAAAAAAATCCAAAAAAACCAGGAAAAACCCTCAAAAACCCAAAAAAACTGAATCTGAACCCGAACCCGATCGAAACTCGAATTTTTTTTTGGATTTCGATTTTAAATTTGAAATCCAAACCGATCCAAACCAGACAAGACCCGAAGCGAATCCGACATAAAATTTCTAAATTATTCCATTGGAAAATAAATACATAAACTCGTTAGATGCGAATCCGATCTAGTTTTATTCAGATTTGAATTCGAAACCTGAATGTCCAGTCCGAAGATAAACTGTTGAAGTCTACCAAAAATACAAGTCTCTTGGATAAACTATTGAATGTCCGCATGCTGAATGTTGAAGACTAAATATCAGTATGCTAAATTAGGTTTATAAAACATACCAATTTTCACAAGTCGGTCAACATTCAACAAACTAAATATATGTCTGCTAGATAGGCTTTCAAAATCTGTAAAAAGTACGAACTTTATGCAAATATGTCAAAATAGTAAGATTTTATGCAAGTTTATCATCAGAGAGTCAATAAAGGCTGGGCTCCATCATTATTAATGGTTAAATATTGGTTTGTTAAAATATTTAGCAATTTCATATATTAGATACCAGTATTGATACAAATGTAACAAACAAATTACCATGATAATAATATATACTTTCAGTCTGAGTTTTACTTGTCTACCATAAATATATTATTATATATTGATAAACAAAAATAATACATGGTGAATGATTTATTATTCATTCCTAAAATCTGTATATCACAGATGGAGAGACAAAGCATAGGGTGAGAAAGGGATATAGCATAGGGTGGTTTAAGGGTATGGTGTTCGGACTAAGATAATACTTATCTGGTAACAAACTCTCAATGTATCTATATTGTTACCTTACCGTGTAGAAAAATAAACTTCTAAAAAAATTGGAGTTGGCATATTGTTCCACTGTTGATATTTTTTGAGATACCAGTGAGAAATCGGAGTTAAATAATTATTTTATTACTCGGCTAAATATTTCACTAATGAGATAATATTAGTTTCTCTATTAACTTGTGATAAAAACATACTAAATTTGTCAAAAGTTATTAATTAAATATTACATACATACTTTTTATAATACTTGCATGGTAACAATATTGTTACTGTAATGTATCAGTAAACTTTTCTCTTCCATTCCTTTATTATCGTAGCAAAGATCACTCCCTTGACAATTATTTTATTATTCTAATAAATATACCAACAATTTAGTATCATCATTAACTATTGCAACAATTTTTATTCTTCCAAAATCTGAAAAGTGGTTCTCCAAAATGTCTAGTATTGGGGGCAAAATCTTTAAAAGACATAATTTCTGTAGCAAGTACATTATTCATTTAATGTTTGCTATCCTATAAAGTTATATCCTATCTTAGGATCTCTTAGAGTAGTAGATAGAGTTAGGGGTTAACTTGGCATTTTTGATTTATCAATGAGAGAGAACTAATTTTAAAACTATCATTACCAACTAATTGTCAGTCATATAACTCATTGCCCCATTTTAATTTGAGAATTCAAGAAAGTTGTAGGAGTTTTTTTGGAATCAATTTCTTTCTCTCTTTTTCTTAAGAAATTATTTCTTTTTCAGAACAAGTTTGATTCTTTTTCTTAAGTTTCATTTTAACTAAATGTGAATCTGAATATTTCCGTTTAAAAATATTGCCTTTAGAATATTTTTAATAATTTATTTTAAAATAATTAATAACCATTTAAAATATATCCTAATATTAGGTAGTAAAATGAGTAAATAAATAATATCATCATTTACGAGAGGTACTTTTTTATCGTTTGTTACATCATTATTAAAGATATTTGATTTAATTCTATTAGGATAATATTCTATTACGTGTAATATCCGCGATTATGATGAACAACTTCATTAAAAAACGATTCCAAACGCATTTTTTTGGCAGACGGTTCTGTATGTACGACATCCGCATGATGGACAAATTCTCTTCGCAACATTTGGATCTACGATGTACGGTTCTGCATGTACGACATTCCCATGATGTGCATATTCTCTCTGCAACATTCGAGACCATGAACCCCATACCTAATGTAAAAGACTGTAAACCTTTTAACCAATGGAACAAGAGTGCTTCTACAGATCAAGAATATTTTTAGAAAATTTATTTCATAGATTTTAAAATTTATTTCATAGATTTTAAAATTTATTTCATAGATTTTAAAATTTAAATGGGTTATGCTTGTTATTTCAAAAATAAAATAGATATTGTAGCAAATCCCCTTAAATAAAATTGATGAGTTTAAAAGCTAATGAGGTATTGATTGTATTAGTTTGTGTAGTTTTTTATTGCAAAAGTTAAATTTTGTTTACAACATTTGGTGTATGAGTTTTGATTGCAAAAGTTCGTTTATACTAATGTTAACTTTTCAAAGAAACCTATAAAATTTGTAAATTGTTTGAAAATCTTTAAAAAAATTCTTGATTTACATCATTTACCATTGCATTGCACTAAAACAGACACGCACAGCTGAGAATTTATAACCGGTTAAGAGAAGATATTTTTGAAGAATAAACCAAGTAGGGTATATCCATTCAGAGCACTCAAGTACTGGGAGAATCAAATCCTAACTGAAAATAAGTTAGAAGACAAGGGATACATTGCCTCATAAAGATGGTATACACATAATACGCAGGCACAATTTATTCCGATTATTGAAGAGAGATTCCTGTTTTGCATACAAATGCCGGGACCCCACAGAACCGGAGATATCAGAGAGAATTGGAGGCTTGGTCACGCGTTGCTTTAAGGCAATCGGCATGATCCGCATTGCATAAAGCTCTTCTTACCAGATGATGTGGTAGTTTCCACATTGGAGTATCCCAAGTATTCATCCTCACACTTCTTCTGGCAGATGTTAGCCATGAATTTGAACATCTCATTCTTCTGGTTCCATGGTTGGTTTACATATTCTTGGACAGGCATCCACTGTAAAACAATATGCCAGTTCATGTGAAACCGGAAATAAGGCGAAGCAATGACATTAACTTTAACATTTTTCTTGGCTCATGAAAATGAAAGTAAGAAAGGTTTATACCTTAGCTTCAAAGATCTCAGATTTTTGTTCAGTAATTTCGTAAGATTGCGGACTTAAGACACACAAGAAAAACATATCCGATTTCGTTTTCAAGAATGATTTATGGCTTTGCCTGTGGGTAAAGAGTAAATCAATCAGGAACTGATGCGGTAAGCCAGATCAAACGTTTCGAAGGCAATGAAACATAATTTACCTGAAAGACAACACTTCGACAAAATCTGCAATAATCTGAAGTAAAAAGCCAATGAAAAGAACACAGATTTTAGATTATAATGATAAGTAAAAGATCCTTGAAATAGAAATGCATTTTTTCTAATAGCCAGAGATACATACACCAGTTTCTTCTTTCACTTCCCTAGCTACTCCAGTGCAAATATCCTCACCCTGTGGAAAGTTTCAGTTAAAATCAGAACTTCATTTCCACCATTCTTCTTTTACTTTAAAATTTGATATTACCGATCATGTTTCCAAGGACCAATGTTTGACACTATATCTTTATACTACCTCAAAACGAATTACAAAGTTGACTAGCTAAGTTAAGAACCTTGATGGCGTAAAAACTTATCAGAGTTATTGTCGACACTTTATAAATGCATTAAGAACAGAAGCTGTAAAAAGTACAAAGTGTTTTTTTTTTTTACTAATTTACCAACAATTCTCAATCAAATGCCCAACAAAACCCAAGAAAATACTCCCTTAAACAATATGGTGATACCCTTTCCAAGCCAAGCCCATACTAACTGCTACCTAACCGACTTCTGACATCTCTAGACTGCTACACAGTCGGAAGCTAGATGTAGAAGACCTATAGCTAAGAGTTGAGCCAGTGAACATCTTCAAAGCTGATCAAGTTGTCTTTGGATGCTAGGGTTGAATGTTCTTTTTTGGTTTTGATGCATATGGGAGTAAATTCAGTTCACTTATTATTGATCCGGCAATAGGAGCTAGGGATCCTAGAAGCACCATTTACGAAACTCGTTTCAACTCTTTTAAGATTTTAACTCTTCATGTCATTCACTACGACTATGAATATGTAATGGAACAATAAAGAACACTGACAAAAATCTGATGTAAAAATCACCTGGTTGACAACACCAGTAGGCAGCTTCCACACATTTTTATCTTTGAAATAACCACTCTTTTCCTGGACAACAAGGACCTGCTCATCGAAGTGGTTTATCCCGATTCAGTCAATGTAATGTTGTCATAAACGAAACTCTGCTCCTCAAGATTCAAAGAAGGGGACAGTTGATTACCTCTTTAGTATTTTTGTTAATGACCAAAGCACCAACACCTATAACATGAGAAGCATTGGCTGGGATCGTATCAGGGCTATCAGAGATCCAAGATACAAGCATCAAGTAATCAGGTTCGGCATGGTGATATCTAAATCCTTGCTGAAAAATCCACCAAAACAACAGCAGATTTCAAAATAACCTCTTACTTAAATCAAACCAACAAATATTTCTATCATTAAACAAAATCTCTTACATTAACTGTAGCCTCTACAAGATTAGCCAATTTACGAGGCAGATTTATCCAAATTCCCTTCTTCCCCTACAAAGAATCATAAACTCTAACTAAGTCTATGCCAAACAAAAATTGTTGGAATTGTACATCTGATGATTTGTTATCAATGCCGTTATTAGAATAATCAATTCCAAAGAAACATTATAATATTTGAAATACCTCATCTTTCCAATGGGAAAGTGAAGCCTTAAGCCTTTGGGTAAAAACTTGAGCATCCATTGGTTCATCATCATCCATGGTTACAGTAACGCCATTGAAATTGTCAGTCTCACCTTCAAATAAAGGGATCTTCTGAACTCTAGTATCCATCACAATCAGTTTTTGATCTTCTTATCAAAAGCTAGCTACACAGGAGAAAACAAAAACTGCACTTTTGGATTCAAGATTTGGGAAAATCAAACGTGCAATTACTCAAACAAAAGGGAAACATATGTACCTGTCAGGGTAGAATGGAAGTGATTATGTGGAAAGGTCGACCTTTGAAAGAGGAAGCTACAGGACACGATTTGTGGGAACACAGGAGCGATATGTCTCTTCCTAAAGCACTGCAACAAATCAGCTAGAAAATGATGTGGACATAAGCTAACATGGAATTGGCAAGCAAAGATTAATTATATGGGTTAGTTAATCATAGATAAAGCCACGAGATGTTGAAGATCAAGATATACTTGGAGAAGATTTGAGAAGATATTCTTGAAGATTTCTTCTTTTTATTTTAAAAGGATAAGTTTCTTTTTGTTGATAAATCTAGGGAGACATATCTCATAAGTATATGAGTATATATACAAGGGGGAGTATGCTGATAGGGTAGCCGAAAATAGAGAGAGAATCGTTTCAATTGTTTTGGTGTTTTGGTAGACAAGTTAAATAAGGTGTGGGAACACAGGTCTAGTTGTTCCAAAACTGTGTGTAGCTAGATATTGTTGGTGACGAACTAAGGGGTGTCTTAGTGTCGTGTAATTCCAATTAGACAAGTTCTTCTTGTAGAATTGTCTAAGTGAATCTAATTGTTGGTTTGAGGACGTAGGCACTTTGCCGAACCTCGTTAATTCTTGTGTGCATCATCCTTCTCTGCTTTTTCAATTGGTATCAGAGCGGGCATCTATAGAGAGTTTGACTCAACACACAGGTGAGGATCCTGAGGAAAGAGATGGATGATATATTTCGAGAGAGGCTTGCAGTTAAGAGTCTTACGGTAGACGCAGAAAGCTAGGATATTGGAAGGTGAACAAGACGGCAATCATACAAGGTATTGATGAGGATGTTTAGACAACAGTGGAAGATGGTTATGAAGTGCCAAAGATTGTCAATGAAGATGGCTCCATAGTCACCAAACCGAAGAGTAAATGGAAAAAAAATGAGAAGAATATGTCAAGGTATAATGCAAAACCTTTATCGACTATTTTTACTTCGGTTAACAAGAATCAATTCAAGTTGATTCAAGGATGTTCATCAGCCAAAGAGGCGTGGGACAAACTAGAGAAAGTGTTTGAAGGAACCACATGCGTGAAGAGATCAAGAATTGACCGGTTAGCCTCTTAATTTGAGAATTTACGGATAGATGAACATGAAAGTGTTATAGATTTTAGTGCGAAGTTGTGTGATATTCCTAATGAAGCACACGTGATTGGAAAAACCTACAATGATAAAAAAACTTGTCAAGAAGTTACTGCGTTGTTTGCCAAAAAGATTCGAGTCACAAAAAGCGGCTATGGGGGTTGCTCTTAATACGGATGAGACCCCGTTTGATGAGATAGTGGGGAGGTTACAAGCATATGAGATGGATCGAAAAGACGCTGCTTTAGAGAATCCCAATAGGTCAGTTCTACATGTTAGTGATGAAAAGTTGAGAATGAAAAACACGGAGGAATCAATGGACTCACTAGTGAAGATATTTGGTAAACTTATGAAAGAAGTTGAAAAAAAAGATGATAAATTCTTAGTAGATGATCATGGCTTATACAAGAACGTGGGAAGAAGAAGAAATGAACGACAATGCAATGAATGCCGAGGATTTGGCCATATCAAGTCTGAATGTCCGAACATCAAGAAGAAGAAGACTCAATGTGTAGGATGTAAGGAGTACGAACACACAAAATTAGAGTGTGTCAACACTTTGAAGAAGAAAGAGAAACCCTATACAGACTATAGTGAGAGTGAAACAGATGATGAAGATGAGGTAACTCACTTTGCGGCACTACCTGCGTTCATGGAGCTTAATGAAAAAATTGCAGGAAAGATCTCAGAAAAAATGTCTAAAAGTGATTCTGAAGATGAGGAAACAACTGATCTACAAGAAGAGTTCAAAGCCATGTATGAACTCTATAAGAAGACAAGTCTGGAGAATGTGTTACTCCTCAAAGAAAAAATCGTGCTAAAAGAAATGAATGAGAAACTCAAGGAGGAGTTAAACACCAAAATCTCCAAAAAAGGTGTTAGAATATGAAGAAGCTGAAACCACTAAGAAGATACACATGCTCAATAGTGGAACTAAGGGATCTGAACCAGATATTGATGCTTGGAAGGACTGAGAAGACGAAGCATGGTTTGGGGTACCAAGGAGAAATATCATCAGGTGTGACCAGGTTCGTGAAAGGGAACAACTCTGAGTATGTTCCAACAGAAAGAACCGAAACTGAAAAATCAAAATATGGTCGCGGATATCAAAGAAGCTCTGTTGCAGGTAAAACCACGTTCATCAAAAGGAACAATCAAAATCAAGAAAGCTCTATTGCAGGTAAAACCATATTCGTCAAAAGGAACAACACCGAGGATGTTCCAACAAATTCGCAGAAAGTCAAAACTGAACGGAGAAATTCGCGTGGGTGCTACTACTGCGGGAAAATTGGACATATCAAGACATACTGCTACAAATTCCTTGACAAGGTGAGATGTGCATTGAAGCAAAACAAATTTATTCTAGATTCAAAGAGATCTCAAATAGTATGGATTAAAAAAGTTGATTTGTATGATGGTGTATCATGTAACTTATCAACTAGTGCTTCAAAGAATATTATATGATGCACATGTGGTTGTTTGAAACACATGTCAAGTGGTCAAGAAAGGATTAAGTGGAAGACACACAGAAGTATGAATGAGAGTTATTGGAGAGCTCCAAGGAGAAGGCGATTCTGATCGAGAAGGTTGTTCCAAGAAGTGTGGTTATGCTCATAGTGCATTTGGAGTTTTAACAGAGTTTTACTACTCAAGCAAGGGGAGAATGTGGAAGTCCGTGAATATGATATTATCAAGTTGATATATGATTAAGGGGGAGCTTTTATGTCATGACTTCGTGCTTGGTATGTGTGATGTGTATGGTGAGCTTGAGTTGTAAAACTTAGTTAAAAATGGGGAGATTGAAAGAGGAAGCTACATGACACGACTTGTGGGAACACGGAGCGAGATGTCTCTTCCTAAAGCACTGCAACAAATCAGCTAGAAGATGACGTGGACATAAGCTGACATGGAATTGGCAAGCAAAGATTAATTATATTGGTTAGTTAATCATGGATAAAGCCACGAGATGTTGAAGATCAAGATATACTTGGAGAAGATTTGAGAAGATATTCTTGAAGATTTATTCCTTTTATTTTAAAAGGATAAGTTTATTTTTGTTGATAAATCTAGAGAGGCATATCTCATAAGTATATGAGTATATATACAAGGGGGAGTATGCTGCTAGGGTAGCCGAAAATAGAGAGAAAATCGTTTTAATTGTTTCGGTGTTTTGGTAGATAAGTTAAGTAAGGTATGGGAACACAGGTCTAGTTGTTCCACGACTATGTGTAGCTAGATATTGTTTGGTGACGAACTAAGGGGTGTCTTAGTGTCGTGTAATTCCAATTAAACACGTTCTTCTTGTAAGATTGTCTAAGTGAATCTAGTTGTTGGTTTGAGGACGTAGGCATTTTGCCAAACCTCGTTAATTCTTGTGTGCATCATCCTTATCTGTTTTTTCAAGCTTGAGAATACTTTATACAAAGAAGGTGAAGAAGAGTAGAATATGTTTCGGTTTGACATTTTCCGGGAATATCCTCGCCGTCTTCATCATGTTAACTTTCTTGAATTTACTAAAAAGGAAGGGCGATGGTCCGCCTTTATTTTTACTAAGGAAACCTCATCGAAGCACTCAAGAAGTTTCACAATAAACCAACAGCGATTTAAATACAGATGTAATTTACTTATTTCTGATAAACAGCTAAAAAAGAGATTTTTTCAAAACTTTTTTTGTAAAAATCTATAGTTTTTAATGTAAATTTGGAAATAATTATTTTAAATTAAAAATCATTACTATAGTTAAATAATTATTTTTTGATATAAAGGATATTATTTTTAATCTAATTAATTTAGGAAAAATTGGATATAAAGGATATTTTTTTTGAGTTTGTCCATATACTCTGTTTTTTTAACATTGTCTAACTACACTTCTCAAATAATCAAAATCCAAACATGCCCTTGAATATATGATTTAATAAAAATAAATAAAAAATTAATTAAATAAAAATTTCACTAAATACTAATTTAATCACCTCAATTTATCTCTACCGGATTCTTTATAGGGGAAATTCATTATAAATGAGGATTACCAAAAAATTTGTCCATCTACACTTTTTTTTGTAAATTGTCACTTTTTCCTAAACTACCCCTACTACTAGATTAATACCATTTTCCAAAAAAAACCATAAAACTATGTGCATACACACCTATTAATAAGATTTGAAGAAGAAATTTTTTCATTTTATGCAGTTTTAAGTAGGTTTTTAGTTTCATGAAAGTTGTTATGAAAATTCTAGAATAGGTATTTTGGCGAGATAAAATTATTAGATTACGTATTCTAGCATTTGTTCATGGTCTAAAAATATTATATTACGTATTTTAGCAATCGTTCATGTTTTAGAATTTTTAGAATAAAAATATTAGAATACTTATTTTGAAATATTTAGAATACACATTCTGAAGGTTTTAGAATACCTATTCTACCAATTGTACATGAGCTATGAAATTTAGTTTACGTTTTCTAGGAAGTAGAATACGTATTCTGAGAGTTTTAGAATATGTATTGTGAAATGTTTAGAATATACAAAAAGATAATGACTGAATTTTAAAATTATTTAAAAGAATATCAAAGATAAAACTGAATCTAAAATATATCTAACTGTAAATATTTAAAAAATAATTTCAGTTATTAAATAAAAATAGTATTTAAAATTATTAAATAATTTATGTTATTAAATAAAAATTGTATTTATTTTAAAACTATTTATTTGTTAGATTAAGTTAAAATTTAGTTTAAATCAAAACCTCTTTTTAAATGAGAAGTTTTGATTTGTTTCATTTTAATTAAAAAAAATTGGAGGGCAAAATAGGATTAAATATTTCAAAAGGATTAAATCAACAACTTTTCAAAAAAAAATTAGATTAACACATTTTTTAAAAAAAAATCCTCCTATATAATGAATTCCCCTTTTTTATATTCTAAAAAGTCATCGACTTGTTAGGATTTAAGCTGTTGTTATGAATTGGGTCTTGCTACTACTTCTCCTCTCACAAAATGACAAATTAAATCTTTTTAAGTGTTCTTGAGGGTTTTAGAGTAAATAGAAACTAGAACAACTGAAGTAGTAGATACTGTTTGATTTTAAAAAGTTGTCCTTTGAGAATGCAAACTTTTTTTTGTTTGTTTCCGTTTCATATGAATTGAATCGACTTCCACCTTCTTATATGCGCACTATAAGATTCGCTTAATATTGGACAAAGAAAGAGAACAAGGACTTTATCATTTAAAGATTAAATAGTAGTGTCTAATTTGTTCCAAGGAAAGGCTTAAGTGTATTTGATGCCTTATTATGTGCCTTTGTTACAGATTGGTGAAGATCAACAAGTGTCTGCTTCACTTGTCCAGTTGTGAAGTGTAAGGAAAATCTATTGGAAACTTTCTTCCCAAGGATCAACATCTGCATCAGGTTAGGCTTATTCTATTGTACCAAAAAATGTTTGGACGATAACTCATGTAGTGTGTTTCTTGTTATATTTTCTTAATTGGAGAATGATTCTTTTATGTTTTATTGAAGAATGGAAAATATCGTTGCAAGCAAGATATGTATTTGTTTTGGTGGAATTCTAGTAAACTATAATAATAAGGTTTTTAGTCATAACGTGGGAAGATTTTCCAATTATAAAAAATTATTGTGTTATTTATCGACTCCTGTTGTTGTTATAGTAGTTTCTATTTCTATATAGTCAAACAAGTTCACTCTAGTGCAGAAAATAATTTAAGTTGTTGTTAAATTTGCTCTACCGTTGTTTTTGCAGTCTTTTTTTGCAGAGTTAATTATTAATTATTTGTTTATTGATTTTGTGTAGGCATGGAAGACCGGCATTGTAAACACATTTCTAGAGGTAAAAGTGAGGCACAAGTGAAGAAGATAAACAACAATTGTAAAATATTTGATTTTTATAAATATATGAGATTTAGTTTTCATATTTTTCAAAATTTTGAATTATGCAGAATTCATTTTCCAGATTTCGAAGAACATCACCAAAATGTAAATTATGTATTCTAACATTTGTAGAATATAGAGTAACTATTATAAAACGTATTCTTAATTTTCGTAGAATATAGAGTAAAGTTCATAATACATATTCTAAAATTTATAGAATATGGAGTAACTTTCAGAATATCTAATTTCGCAGAAAATATAGAGTGCGTAAAATATGTAATATAAGTTTTCTATAACGTGTACAAAATTCAAAACAAATATTCTAAAATACTTAGAATGAACTTCCTAATTTAGACGCGACTCTTTTTTTAACTAATGACTTACTCTTTTCTTAATTTTTTTTGTTAAATCTATTTGAAAAGGTACTTTTGGCTTGATTGACAATTAAGAAAAAGATGTATATGGACAAACTCCAAAAAATTATTTTATATATGCAATCCCCCCCCCCCCATTAATTTAATTTTTACGCTTCTCTGGCCAAATATAACTAATATCCATCAAGTTTATGGACCATGACTAATAAATAATATAAAGTGGGCTTTTTATAATATCGGCTAGGATTCAAAACCCTAACTAAATCAAAAGTTTCCTCATAATAAATATCATACCTCATTGTATACAAAACATTAAATCATCCATAATATTTAAAACCCTAAATCGGCTATACTATTTCATGATTCGTATTGTATGTATCTCATTTCTTATATTTTTAATATCAGCTTTGGTTTTGTATCTATACTTATTTTGAACCATCAATACGGTTCAGTTGTTGTTATTAGATCAACAAATAAGATTTATAAGAGAATAAACCGAAGGTAATTCTCTTTTGATATGTATTTTAAATGTGTTTTTTCTTTGATTTATTGTACAATTAATCTTCCTAACGATCTCGCAAATTTTAAATGATTATTATAAAACTTATTCGCTAATATATTATTTTTTGCTACATTTCTTATTTGCTTATCTATTTGTAGTTCTCTAAACCATTTTTTTCTTTTGTTAAATATTTATTTTGTTTTCAATGAATAGGTTTCAATGAAGGTAATTCTTTGATCTTGATTTTGGACTGAGAAGGATGGGTTTGTGACGAAGAGCTTGAGCCAATGAATGAAGGCGGATGGTAGATGAATAACAGTGAGAACGTTCAACAAAAAGGCCACTGAACCGAGTCGAAAGTTTTGGAAATATTGATCTTTAGAGCACAACGGACAGCTATGTTATCTTTATGGTAGTCTCATACCAGTTCTGAGCCTAGAAGGATGTTTTCCATAAAATATTGGTATTTGATAAATGCGGATTGATTTGGAACAATAAACTCATTCAGAATCCTCTTGAAGCGATTAGCAAGAATCTTTGATATGATCTTATAGAGAACATTGCAACATGAAATAGGCTGGTAATCCTTCATTGTCGTTGAGTCTGTCTTTTTCGGGATCAGTGCTAGAATGGTGGTATTGATACCCTTTGGAAGAAAGCCATGTGTGAAGAAAGACTTTACCGCTACGATGAAATCTTTCCTAACAATAGGCCACGTCGCTTTATAAAACTCCATTGTATAGCCACTCGGACCTGGAGATTTGTTTGAAAGCATGGAAAATAATACCGATGTGATCTTTTCATTCGTGACCTCAGAAACCAACGTCTCATTCTCCTCGGTTGAGCATCAAAATGTAAGGAGGTTTTCCAACTCCGTTACCGCTGCCCCTGTAAAATCCATAGGAAGGTGAGTAAAAATAGTACTAAAATACTTGACAGCCTCATTTTTAATGTCCTCCACTATAGTAAAAGGTGACACCCTCTTGATTGGTAATTTCCCTTATCATGTTCCGTGCTGCTCTCTTTCTTTGAATTATGGAAAAACCGGTTATTTTTGTTTCTCATTTCTAGCCAGTGTAACTTGGCTTTTTGTCTAAGGAAACTCTCCTCCAGGTGCGACACATGGTCCCATCTAGCGAATGCTAGAGATTCGACTGTGCTAGTAGTCGTAGATGGCTAAAGAAGGGCTGCATTCTGACATGCACAAAGATCCTCATAAGCTGCATCCACCCGTCTGGAGAGATGATGGAGCTTTTCCAGACTAAGATTCTGAATTAACGGCTTGAGATATTTTACCTTTTTGAGAACCTATATAAAGAGGAGGTAGAAAGAAAGAGAGGAGCCGTAGAGCTCAAGTACTCCGCCACCATAGGCGTAAAATCCTGCATCTTAGTGATAGCGTTAGAAAATTTAAATGAATTCTTGGTATGAATAAACATACCAAATAGGAGAACATGGCCACACAAATGGTCGAAACAGCCACCAGCCTCAAACTTAGTATAAGATTTTGGATAAGAATGCATCTATGAGTCGTTTATCAACACTCGATCAAGCTTTTTGCATATAAGATCAGTTTCCCTCTTGTTACACCAGGTGAACAATGGACCCGTAAACACCATATCCATTAAAGAACAGTCTTTGATGGTCTCCTGAAAAGCCATCATACTAGTTATAGTGGGAGTTAAAACGGTACCTGAGCGTTCCGCGGAAGCTAGGATGTCATTAAAGTCACCGAGAAAAAGCCTAGGCATTCCACGCAGCTACAAATTATTTGAAAGGTTCTTGAGTTGACTCCACAGTTGTTGCTCTCCTCAGCCAAGTTTGACGCATAGACGAAGGTGCAAAGAAAGATTGGAGCTTGGTCCACTTGATCGGAGCATGATATCATCTGATCACTTTTTCTAGAATCTGTAGGTTCACTCACTTGTCCCAAACTACCCAAATCCTACCAAGATGATGGTGTTCGTATTTCGAAGCCATAGACCAGGCATGGAAACCCGACGCAAAAATTGTTGAAGCTTTATTCTTCGTGATGCTTGTCTCCATCAACCCTCCAAACAGCATTCGCTTTGATTTAATCCAAGTATAGATTGCTGATTGTTTCCTTTTCTTATTCAACCTCCAATATTCCAAAAGAAATTTGACATTAGTGTTTTTTTTTTTGCTTCCTTCTTCCTATGCCACCGGGAGCAGCATCCATGATTCGAGCTAAGTTATTCGAAGATCTTGTTTTCAGGAGTTTAGATGTCTGAGGAGGTAGGCTCTAGCTCTGGAGTCTTCTCGCTGAGAGTCACTCTTGGGAATGGAAAGCAAAGTCGTGCCTACTAGATGGTTTGGAACCAAACCAGAAGCAGAGCTTTCCTTCGCAACATGAGTTCCATCATCAATGGTTGCTGGAGTTGTGACCAAGTAGAGATGCAGACCTGACGCAGACGGAGTGTTCGCAATAGTTCCTGGACCTGAAACAGAGCAATTTTCCACTACATGGTCATCCGCATAGATATTTGACGAATTGTAGCCAACTCAGGATGTGAAGCTAAATCAGAAACAGTCTTCGCTATAGTTCCTGAAGCAGTATCATGTGCCTCAGCACATACAATTTTTGGAGCGTTAACTAGTCCTGCATTTGGAGACAAAACCGCTGCTGAGACCATTGCTTCAAAGAGGTAAGGTTCCTGTTGCAGGACCTCAAACTGTGATGGAGTTTTATCTTTACCGCACCATATACTAATTTCTTCTTCCTTGAGTTTCTGCCATTTGATGGGGAAACAGTTTGCCAATCATTCTCGGCCGGCGAGGTAACTATTTCCCATTCTTTTCTATCTTGAGTCTGATCCAGAATGATGTTAACTTCAGGCTGAGAGGATATCACCTGAGCTTCCTTTGAGACGTGTTTGTCGTAGAGATTTGAAGGGGCCATTCTCAGTGGAAATGTCAAAGTTGTGTGTGGTCTTCGAGACTGGACTGTTGCGGAATTTCATAAGACACCCTTTATCTGTCCTTCATCTGTGTGCCCCCATTTCCCACAGATAGCACATCTCAATGGGTGCCACGGGTACTCGAAGGAGACTGTAATCTCTTCATCACGGATTCGGAAAAAATAACTCTTTGGCAACTCCTTGGTGAGAGAAACATCAATGAAGACTTTGCTTCATCAAAAGTTGTTACCAGTTGGTGTCGGTGTGCAATCGAATGGGGATCCCCACATTACTAGCTATGAAGCTTAACCCCTTCCATGAAAATAGAGCCGGCAGAACATTCATCAACTTAACCCACATTGGCATTGAGGTTAGTTCAGGCTGTGCTTCTTCGAGTTTTGGAGTCCATTTCGAAACAATCATCGGAATCTCACATATATTCCACATGCCCCGATGGAGGACTCGGGTTCGTGTATTGGTTTTGCGAATTTGGAATTTAATCGTCGTCTCATTCACAACATAAGCATCAATTTTTATCGTTTTATCTCCTAAGTTCCAAATTTTGTTTACTATAACGTGTACTTTGGCTATAAGTGGAGCTGTGGAGGCGAAGCGACCCACCAGGAACTCCTCCCAAAGTGGTGGAGCTTCCTCAAGGATCTCCTGCAAAACCATAATGACTTGTTTCCCATCGATGACTTGAGCTTCTACATTGAACTTGGATAGACGGCCCACAACTTGTGCCCATGACTTTTTCCGATGAAACTGGAGGTTTATGAATCTTATCTTTTCCAATAACAGCTTCGGTTTGATGAGATTGCTGAGGTCTCGCCTCCCGACCAGAGACTATTTCTAATGCAGAACTAAGAAGAGTCATCATATCCAAAGGGGAAACCTGCACCTCTCTTCCTGGCTCTGAGCCTGTTCCTCGATCTGTAGCTTGTTCCGAAACAGAGACAATGCCACCTGAAGTCTGCAGAACAGAGCATTTACCAGAGCTGTCCAACCTGAGCGAACACGATGGCCGAGCGACCTCGTCATGTGTTTGACCTGCAAAAGAAAAAACTGCATCACCCCCTTCCAAACCAGCATCCATGACAGCCGGGGTTAGTTCAGAGTCATCGTCATCCCCTTGCCGCCATCCGACCACCTCTCCGGGCACCGCAGCACTCATTGGAGACGAAAACCCTAGTCACACAAGGAATAATCCTCTTACTTGCCTTAAATGGCTCTCGCTATCGAAAATTTAATCCTCCCTAATAGAATTCTCTCAGCATATCATTTCTAAATAGGTAGAAATTTCCTATTTGCAATAATCTTTGATATCACTGTATATATGATATTACAACGGGAAATAGAACGGTAATCTCTTAATGTCCTAATTTCTTTTTTTTTTGGAATGAGTGCCAAGACGGTAGTGTTGAATCCCTTAGGAAGAAACTCTTTCTAAAATGATTTGATAGCAGTGATATCTACGAGTTTGGGCCTGGCGACTTAAATCATGATGCATTAAGTCATAATGCCGATAATGAGTTCCAGAAACGATGAGAAGCCGTACTTTTAATTAATGGTTAATTAAACAAATCTAGATGGCTATGATACTATATGTAGATTGACTTAATGATTTCTATTATAAAATATATCCCAAGATAACTAGATTTAATTTAATCCAACCATACACTTTTTTATAGAAGATGAAAGACTAATTTTGATCCATAGAGAATTGGCCTAAAAATGGATGCTCTCTTTGACATCTTTTCTTAATGAACTCTTTGGTGGATAAGGAATCAAACCTTTTCTGTCCTTTTATCTTTCTTAATCCATGGTGGTGTTGTGTTGTTAAAACGTAACGTTCAACGACGCTCTTTTATACTTGTGTTCGTAAAAGCACATGTAACTGTTTACACCTTTTCACACTTATAACCACTTCCACCATATAATATATATATGCTTTTAATTAACCACTATATATATTAGGAGATGATCCACGGTTACACCGTGGGATTTTTCAAATTTGTATTTGTTTTCTAGATGTAAGTTTTAGTGTTGTAATATTATAGACACATAAGCAGTTTGGATTACTAAAAATTAATGTTGAAAATCTTAACTAAATTGGTGAGATATAAAATAACCATTAAAAATAACTGAGAAAAGAATGTAGGACGGTTCATATAAGTCGTTAGGTGCATTTGCCTTTACTTATTCGATTTTGTAATGTATTCTTCTATAGTTAATAAATTAAATCACAAAATATAATATATTATTTAATGTAACTATTTTAGTTTTATAAATTCTAAACTTTTTACCGTAGAAGAACATCCCTTCTTATCCAATCTTCTTGGTTTGTAAAGAAAAATGTGCTTATTTTATAATATGTAAACTTTAAAGATCATTCTAAATGAAAAACAAATATGGTTTCATTTAGAAAATTATTAAATCTTAGGTTTGTCTTTAGTGAATTTTGGAAAATTGATATGCTTCTTTACCGACATATCACTAATTACTATGACATTTCACTTTTAATTCATTTTAAACATGTTATCTAAGTTGAATCTAGGACATTATTACGAAGATATTGTAAACAATACTTAATAGCTTCTTTTTTTTTACATCAACATCACCATACTTTATTAAGTTTGTGTGAAAAGGTTGGCCTCATGAGGCACTCACTCCAGAACTCTTTAGTTTACATAGAGAAATGAAAACACTTCGTACTCGCGCATTTTTAGCAAGGGCATCGGCACAGATATTATTCAAAGGATAGAAATAATCGAACAATCAAAGAATTTCAAACAAAAAGAATTAAAAACTAATATCAATTAAATAACATATAAAATTAATCAAGGCTTATCAAACTCTAATGTATAAGAAGTTGGAACCGTAGAGTTTTTAAGGTTGGTTGTTCTATTTTTTTTTTAAAGCAAATATGACATGGATTAATTGCTTTTATAGACAAATACTTATGTGGCTGCAGGAAAAAAAAGATTGATGTGTCAAGCCTAGAGAGAATCTTCTCTATCTGTTATATATAACTAAATGAGTACCCACGCAATGCATGAGTTTTTGTTTTGTCAAATACTTTTTTTTAACTCACCCCGAACATGAGTTTAACATTCATGGAAAACACATATTGCTCTAGAGAATTATCTCTCTCTAGGAATACCATTCAAATCTATGTGACATATGAATCTTGTTAGAAAATGAATTGGTAGTTTAAGTTTCATTAATCAGCTGCATTTGCAATTCCAATTAAAATAATAATTAATAACTATATGAATCCTATCATTTCTATATACATATTATAGATCATTTGAGATTAATTTGATTGATTAATTACTAAAAAGAAATGGAAAATTAAGGACTCTTTGGAGAAAGAGAAGAAGAAGATGAATCATTTCTTTGTTTTATAAGGATATATTTTTAACAATAAAAATAAATTGATTTTTTATTAATAAAAGTGATGATGCGGTGCAAAATATAAAAGAGAAATGGGCTGATGTGTTGGAGAGAATCCTTCTTCCATTAATATATATAGGATAACAAGGTATACAATTCAAAGTAAGGGAAGAAGGTTGTCAATAAATCCAAATTCTAATCTTTTAAACTGAAACAGATCCATCATGGTGTCGTATTTTATTATAGAATCTTTAATTTTTACTATGAACTCGAGCATTATATTAAACTAGAAAGACACCGTATAGAATATAAAATATTCTTATAATATTTATCATATTTTCTTTGCTAACAAAGTGTTCCTCAATTTTGTATAAACTGTAACTTAAACAGTTTTAATAAAAGTAGGTATTTTAAGGAATATAGGTAAATTTTTAAACAAAAAAAATGTCAACATTATTCATCCTCTTTTAAAACGTATTTAACGAAACTAACTTGCACACTTGTCGACTGCCTTCCGACTTCGCTTTAATCGCAAACATGCCATTCTTGTCGTTACTGATCAGCTGATGTCTAATCCAACCTCGAATACCAGCTTAACCAACCCCTCAACCTATACTAGAGTTAAACCGAACTCCTAAACATTGCCTACAAACAACAGTCTGCTTTATACTTCACTATTTTCTGTCCATAATCTATCCTCCAATTTTCGCATTTCACAGTATAAGCATCAAACCAAGATGCAGTGGAGTCAACATGCCTAATTTTACCAATTATCCTGTTTGTATTTTTAGTATTTGCATACAAAGTTTCATATGACACACTCTATCTATCTATTTTCTCGACGCTGAGTGTAGTTATAGTACTACTGATCTTGTATTTCAAGATTATACTTAAAAGTGTAATTTTACAACACCAAATTTGTATATGTAATTGGCAAAATAACACATTTAAGTATGAGTAAACGAAACGAATGGCCGTATTATGTAAGGACTAGAATAAGTGAAACATAAGCCAAAAAAGCGCTCAATAATGTAACATTTAAAAGATCTTATAAATAATACGACCTCGAGGAGGAAGAAAACACATTCCGCAAAACAGATCCTTCCTTTAACCCAACATGATAAATGAAAAGACATCTAAGAGATGATAATATTTTGATCCCACAAAATAAGTGGCTCGAAGGATTTATGATCGACAACACAAAATAAGAACGTTAGCAAAGATCATAATATGAAATTATGAATCTATTCTTCATATCTATCGCCGACATGTATATATATATGATCATAGGAATCTAGGTTCCTCGAGCTAACATTTCTTGATACCTCTTGAAGGACAAGAGTTTCTGAAGCTTCATTTGCTTATGAAACCTTGAAATAAAGAGATCTGCGACATGGTCGATCTCATCTTCTAGTTTAAAACTCTCTCCTTCTTCTTCCTTCGAGTTCCGCACCATATCTATAACAGAACTGCCTTGACCTTCCTCCAAATCGCCAAATTCCTCATCTCCTTCGAACAATGTGTGCCTCAGATCCGGATACTTGTCGTTGTCCTCGTGAACGTCGTAATCCTCATTATGAACCACTGTGGATTCCGCACTACTGTAGAGAACTATTGCCTTTCTCTTGTCTTGGTCCTGGTCGTGGTCATAGTCTTGGTCTGCATGACCCAAGAGGTTGTGGATCTTGCTGGAAATTGTACGGAAACCCAGCTTCTTGTGTTTCACGAGGGACAACATGAGGAGTCGTGTTTTAAAGGCACTTGTTTTGTTCTTTATGGCTATAGATTTAGCCTTTGCTACGGAGCTCAACAACGCAACGATCTGTTTCATCAATGCTGTAGCTTTCTTCATAATTTTTGCTTTCTAAGAGCTATAAGCTTTAATAATATATAATGTTTCTTCTGTGGTGAATGTATATTATATAAGAGGTTGTTGCTTAATTAGCATGGAAAGGAACATTGGAGGTGAGAGCCGTGAAGGCTTTATATAGGACTACATGAATGTGATCAAAAGGTACGGTCACAAGTCATGGCTTTGTGAGTCTTGTCGTATTGTTTAATTAACTGCTATATGGTTTACTTAATGGCGCAGCAATCTTCTCACAATTCGCCACGTGGACATAAGCCATTTGATGTAGTGGATCACTTACTTTTTCTGTTTAAACCTTTATGCACGTTCTCTTTTATCAAATTGTATCATGCCTACATTTCACGAACGTATGGATTTGATATTCCATTTTTTCTTTTATAAAGGATATCAGTATACTAATTTTATGGTAATTTCGTTTATAAATGTGGCGGCCTAACGGGGTTTCTTCGGATATGAGTCGGGTAAGATTTGTTTTATAAAGTAAGAGGCCTACTATTAATTTAAAACGAATACAAATGTATTCTTTTTCGATTAAAGTTCATGGTTCAGTACGTCATAATATGGACAAATGTTTTATTGTATACCTAACATGGCGTGAACATTTCGTTCAGTACTCAACTGTCTTTGTTTAAACTTTAAAAGGACTCTCAAGAGGTTCGGGTGTTATGAACTTCCTACATAAAGTAGACTCCGAAGCATATGCTCTAAATTCTCTAGTCCGAGTGGACTCCGGATCGCACTGTTGCGGGATGGTTCTAGGAGGCGCTCTGGAGAGCTTTGCAATAGAGAAGTACGAGAGTAAAGCCTCTCAACTAGTAATAACTCCATGTATCGTATCCATGTATGTCAAGTATCTTTTAAAACAAAAAAATACTCCACGTATCGTACCCCAATTGGTTAATTTATGAAGGCAAAAAAATACTCCATGTATGTAAAGTACCCCAATTGGTTAATTTATGAACGCAAAAATATTACGCTAGCGAATATAAATTATTTATATAGCATCGATAATAGTGTATTCGCATTAGTTAGAATTATTTATTAAAAAATAACACTAAATATATGATTTAATATCAGTTAGAATAAATCATGTTATTTTCAGTTATTTATTCATATTGTCATCTCTAACATTAATTTTATTTTTGGAATTTACGATACAAATTAAAGAATAGCTCCCAAAAAGAAGGACCCCAATTTTATTTCTAACAACTAATTAAGGATTAATAATTAGTATATTTTACAAATATAGAAACAATTAGAAATTCGGGTTCCTACACTAAACACTTCAATTCCAAATTTAAATAAGGAAGGTTGTGTATCGAGTAGTAAAGAAGTGCTATTTTTGAAAAAAAGAGTGAGCTATTTTGATAGTGATGAGTATAACAAGAACAATTCGGAGTAGGATGACATAATTTGTAAATGACATATACATCCACAATGAGTCTAAACCCTTGCCCACTTCTTCTTTTAAAGATTTGATTGAATAGGGACTTGTTATTAAATGCAATTAGCTTTACTTATGAAAGCAACTGTAAAGCTAAGTAATCGAAACCAGAAGTGTCATAACCTAGAAGGAAGTTTAATCAATTTTTTATGAAAAAGTCTTTTAAAAAAAAGCTCAGAATCGGGAAGATGCTTCGGTAAAGTTTACAGACAACTTATGTTTACTTTTATTTATTTTTTGATATTTTTAGTTGCTTTTATAAAAACCAGAGAAAAAGATGAGATGGAAAAAAGCTTGTGATGGTTTTGTATAATTGGAAAGTGTTTACGCACTTGTTTTTTTTTTGCATTTCAAGGCGCCGCGAAATTTCTTGCTTATGATATTTTAGCTTTAAAAGATTCTCTTTCACTTAAAGCCAGACTTTGATCCTCTCTCTAGATTTCTAGATATCTTAGATTCTAGATATACATTGTTTGGACAGCAACTTGCAATACGAAGGTGAAGATGAGCTTGTAGCTGAGAAAATTCTAATGGCACTGGACCAATGACTCGTTTTATAATCAAGAAATTTAACAAAAATTTCAACAATTGATGTTTCGTGATTTGGTTTGTTTGTTTCAAAAATAACTTGTTTTCTTCTTTATATTTTTTGTAATTTTTTGTGAGAAACTCATATATCTTTTCTATCAAAATTTTTTTAAAGTTAGATGACTTTATTGGTTACCCAGCAAAACAAATTAATTTTCTTTAGTGCATATATCCGAAGTAAATCAAACCGGTATATCAGATGCATTCCGCAACTACTGTGCGACTAATCGCTCTATATACCTTATCATTGTGGCTTCATGATCTCGTTGCAGGAAGGATTATCCTTCATCCATCTGCTAAGTGCCGATTCGTGGGAAAAATCTCATCAAGTGGTATCAAAGCATACTTAGAAGTTAGGTATTCCGTTTCTCATCCATTTTCTTTATTTTTTATTTGTTTTTCATCTAGATCAGTCTTATCTGTGTTTATGAGTGTTGATTTAATTTTAAAATCGTGGAGATTATTTTCTAGAGATATTTTGCTTAAATTGAGTCTTCATATTTATAAACACGTTTTAAAAATCTGTTTCTAGAGTTTTAAAAACTGTTATTAGAGTTTGCGAAGATTATGAAGAGTTGTTTGGGATTTTAATCACTTAAAAGATTAGTTACTGGTGATCCATTTGTTGTTATTTTCAGGTCAAGATGATGAAAAGCAAGATTGATACACTCCGTCAAGAACTGTAGCAAAATTTAGATAAAGAGAATGAAGCACAACAAAAGAGAAACAGAGAACTACCGAGACAACCAAGAGATGAAGCAGGTGATGATTACTATGGAAATAATAGTAGTTCTTCTCAAGGCAGCCAAATGAGACCTAGACGTGCGCAAGAAGGCAGATTGGAGATGCAACATTTCGTGCTATTTTGATACGAGCTGATATATCTGAGGATAAAGAGGCAACCATGTACAGATTTCTAGGAGATTTGAGTCGAGACAACCAAGCCAGATTGGAGATACAAGATTATGTGCTATTTTGGTGAAACTTAGAGGAAATTCTGCATAAGGCTATTTTGGTCTAGCAAGAACTTAAGAGGAAGAGCACTTCATGACAAGGTTCTGGAACTGGAATCGCTACTACCAGTCCTAGTTATCAAAAGGAGCATAGGCCAAGCTATCAAATAGAAGTCAAGTCGACTACGACCCCAAAGGTAGAAGTTAAACAATATGCTGCAATTCATGATAACAAAGGCAAATCTGAGATCACTACGTCTAGAACTCGTGATATAAGGTGTTACAAATGTCAAGGAAAGTGTATTATGCGAATGAATACTCGAACAAAAGAGTCATGATTCTTCTAGATAATTGAGACATAGATTCCGAGGACGAGAATCTAAATTCCAGATTCACTTTCTTCACTGGAGGAACATGAAGAATTCCCAGCTAAGGGTGAGATTCGTTGGTAGCTAGGAGATCTTTGAGCATACAAACTAAAGCCGAAGAGTAAGAACAGAGGAAAAACTTGTTCCATACGCGATGCCATATCCAAGGAAAATTTTGCAGCCTTATCATTGGTGGAGGAAGGTTTACCAATGTGGAGAGTGATTTAATGGTTAAGAAAATTGGAAGAAGCATCCAAAACCATATGATCTTTAGTCGCTGAATGTCAGTGGGAAATGAAGGTTAACAATCAAGTGGTAGTTCCTATATTCATTGTACGAAGATGATATTCTATGTGATGTGTTACTAATGGTAGCGGGACACATACTTCTTGGAAGGCCGTGGCACTCAGATCAAAAATTCATTCACGATGGTTTCACTAATCACCATTCATTTGAGTTCAAAGGAAGGAAGATTATTATGGTTCCCACGATCCCATATGAAGTTTATCAAGATCAAGTGCGTCTCAAACGCAAGGAAGAACAAGTAAACAAGCACTCAAACTTCTTTGGTGAGGGCTCGTGATGTTAAAGAAAACTCTATTTTCAAAACAACCGTTACTATTATTTGTTTATAAAGAAGCTCTCATGAGCTTGACTGATCTTGCACCGGTGCTCCCGAGTGAGATGATTTCTCTTTTGCAAGATTATGAGGACGTGTTCCCTAATGATAACCCAATAAATTACCCCCATCTGTGGCATTTAACATTAAATCGATTTTGTATCCGGAGCATCACTTCCAAATCGCCCAGCCTAAAGAACCAATCCCTTTAAAACAAAGGAGTTGGAAAGACAAGCTGATGAACTCATGGAGAAGGGACATATCAGAGAGAGCATGAGTCCATGTGATGTACAAGTACTACTCATACCAAAGAAATATGGTAGTTAGTGCATGTGCATTAATTGATGAAGTTTTGTCATCTTATCCCTAGATTAGATGATATGTTTGATATATTGCATGGTTCTAGCATATTTTCTAAAATGGATCTTAAAATTGGATATCAACATTTTAAGACGAAAGAAGGTGATAAATGGAAAACTGCATTTAAAACTAAGCATAGGTTGTATGAATGGTTTAGTTATGCCTTTTGAGTTGACAAATGCACCAAGTATTTGCATGAGGTTAATGAACCATATTCTTAGGGAATTCATAGGATTTTTTGTTGTAGTTTACTTTGATGATATTCTAGTCTACAGAAAGAATCTAGAAGAACATTTCATGCATCTGAATTCGGTTCTAGATGTTCTTAGAAAGGAAAACTATATGCTAATCTTAAGAAATGCATTTTATGTATGGATAACCTTGTGTTTCTAGGTTTTGTAATAAGTGCAGATGGCGTCAAGGCTGATGAAGAAAAGATCAAAGCCATTAGAGATTAGTCGAGCCCAAAGACAGTTGGAGAAGTGAGGAGCTTTCATGGTCTTGTTGGATTCTATCGATGGTTTGGGAAAGATTTTAACACCATAGCTGCCCCACTCACTGAATTTATCAAAAAGAAAGGTGGATTTAAATGGGGAGAAGCACATAAAGAAGTGTTTCAGTCTTAAAAGAGAAGTCTTCACACGCACCACTCTTAGTTCTACCAGATTTTCTTAGAACTTTTGAAATTGAGTGCGATGCTTCTGGTGTAGGTATTAGAGTTGTTTTAATACAGGATAAAAGGCACATTACTTATTTCAGCGAAAAGCTTTTTTGGAGCTACTTTGAACTATCCCACATATAACAAGGAGTTGTATTCATTAGTCTGAGCTTTACAAACATGAAAACATTACTTGTGGCCTAAAAAATTTGTTATACACACGGATCATGAGTCTCTCAAACATTTAAAAGGACAACAAAAACTCAACAAGAGACATGCCAAGTGGGTCAAAATCAATGAGAAATTCCCTTATATCATCAAATACAAACAAGGAAAGGATACTGTAGTTGTCGATGCATTATTACAAAGGTATGTCTTACTCTCTACTCTTGATGCAAAATTATTGGGTTTTGAACAGCTTAAAAACCTCTACTTGTCTCTTGTTCCTTGCTTGCGGACATGCAAGACATAAGTTCAGGGGAATTGATATGTTACGTTTTTAGCATATTTTTGATTGCTTTCCTCATATATTTTCTTGCATTTGCATTGAATATTTAGGTCTTTAGATGCATGTTTGCATATGTATTCTCATTTCATAGGTTTTGAATTGAATTGGAGAAAATCAATTAGAAAAGACCAAGAGAGGAGCATTTGATGAAGATCAGAGAGCCTAGCGGCATGTCCAAGCGGTTTCAAGACGTCAACACCATCCAGCGGCAAACTACAGCGGTGTGATGACACCTATACAAGATAGCGGGAAGGCATAGCGGCTTAGTGCACCCGCGGAGGACTTGTCGAAACTCACCTAAAAGTTGGGTAGGAAATCCTAATTTAGGACTTAGACATTTTCATGTCGACAAGGTGTTTGATAAAATGTTTGAACCAAAATATCAATGTGCTTTACATGCTTAGCCTATGGAAATAGTTGATTAAGGTGTTTAGTGATTATTTAGACTTGTAATTAATGTTGTTTTATTGCCTGATCGCTAACATAATTTATTGATGATTAGGTGATTAAGGAAGAGATTACTGCTACGGAAGTGGATTAGTCATTATTAGTGATCTAAGACCAAAGTACTAGTTAATTTAAATAGTTTAAGCTCATTTAGTTTACAAGTGATCACCTTAGTGAATTATCTTATCTGAGAGTTCGTTTTCTCTATTTGATTTCAAAACCGTTTTAGTTATTTCCCGCTTTCATTTAGTTTTAAATTTGGTTTACAAAAACACAATCTCTTATTTGTTTAAATTGAAATGAAGTTTGTATTCTTAGTGAGTTGATCTTGTTTTATATGGATTTGACCCCTAAGGGCTATGCACTATAGGTTTATTTGATAGACCGGTTAAAAACCAATTATCAATTTGACGGCATTGCCGGAGAAACAAGCAATTAGCCATAAGGATTTGGATTTCATTTCGAGACTTAAGTTTTATTTTGCAATTGTCATTTAACCTTTTATTTTAGCTTTTGATCTCTCTCTATTAGTTGAACATGGATCATCCACCACCGGTTGTTGTTGAGAATGTGGATCATGAAAATGGTTGTCAAGGTCTAAGACAACCTCATCATGCACTGAGATCAGATATAGTGATTGGAGCATATGATGAGCCGCATATTCATGGTAATAGGACCGAGATTAGGCCTCCTCCTATAAAGAACAACAATTTTTTGAGATAAAGACAAGTCTTATCAACATGGTACAAAGCTCAAGGTTTCATGGACTTGCTATGGAGGATCTTCTTGATCACTTGGATAAATTTGATCGGTTTTGTGGTACGGTGAATATCAATGGGATATCGGAGGATGCAATCAAGCTTAGACTATTTCCTTTTTCACTTGGAGATAAGGCACATGTGTGGGAGAAGAACCTACCTCTACTTCGCGAATGGCTCGCCTTAGAAATGAGATTTCTGGCTTTGTAGAAAAGAGTAATTAGAGCTTTAATAAGACATGGGAACGGTTCAAGGGTTATGCTATGAAATTTCCTCATCATGATTCTTTAATGAGTCTACTCTCAACACTATACCAAGTAACATTTTCTTTTTGGGTCAACAAGTGGATCTAGGAATGGTTTTGGTTGAGAATCTCGCTATGAGTGATGGGAACTATGGTGAAGATTATATTATGTCTATGAGGGAAAATAGTAGTTATGAAGATCAAACTCGAACGGAGATAAAGGCTTTGAGTGAGAAATTTGATAAGATGATGCAAGCTTCTCAAAGGCAAATGAATTTTGTGGGAGAATTTGATGGAAAAAATGCTATCAAGCGATTGGTATTGAGGTTTGTCAAGAGGGTCAAGAGGTGCAAAAGGAAGTGAAATTCATTGGTGGTTACAAAACAACAAGGTTTCATCCCGAATTATCCTCAGATGCCTCAAGGACAACTTTTTCATCAAGGGAACTACCAAACCAAACCTCACTTCAACAACCCTACCCAAACCTTCTTCTCAACCAAAACCTATCAAATCCAACCAACCCAACCCACTAAAGCAGACCCAAACACTATTCTTCTTCAAAAGCTCCTTGAATGTCAAATAAAGGGAACTTTGAAATGAAGAAGCACATTGATGAGATCAATATGAACGTAGATGGGATCAACTCGAAGGCATGGGAAATATAATGAGTTAAATGTGAATTTTGACATTTTGGCTTCACATGTAAAGAGCCTTGACAACCGAGTAGCTCAAGTATAATCAACCTCTAAAAAACCTATGGTCTCACTTCCCGGTAAATCCAAGGAGTTTTGTAATGCCATCTTCTCGAGTAATAAGGATGAGATTAACACCATTAGCCACCCAAGAGACATAGAGGATTTCCATGGTAATGAGCACGAAAGAGATGTTGATGAGATCTCTAGACTTCTCTATGGTTTGAATGTTGACGATTTGGGTGTTGAAAGTGGTGTGAAAGTGAGTGAGCACTAAAAGAGAAGAAAAAAATTGTCCAAGCGAATTGAAAATAATGGTAGTCCACAAGTTGAGCCTCCTCTTTATGAGCCTCCACTTTCATTTTATGAGTGAATTTATACAAAGGCACAAAAGAAGGTGCTTTCAAGGTTTAGATCGGATATGAATGAGATTGGAGTACCATTTCCCTCCATGGATAACTTTTACCAAGTACCTATTCAAAAGAAGTTTATCAAAGCAATACTTGATATCCGCGAGAAGGTGGAGGAAGTGATGAGGTTACATGAAGCACCAAATACAACACCACGTGAACCCAAGTCACTACCGAAGGTTAGAGATCCAGGAAAGTTCATCATATCTTGCACACTTGGTGATTAAAAACTCGATGATGCTTTGTGTGATTTTGGTTCATGTGTGAATGTTATATCATTTGAGATGGTGAGAACATTAGGGATAAAAAACATGAAGCCTCACCTTCCTCGATTATGTATGCGGATAATTTTTCAAAATGCTCACTTGATTCGATTGAGGATTACCCTTTTAGGGTTGGAGATTGCCTAGTGCCAAAGAAACAACTTTTTACAACAAGTGTAACCGTTTTCCGAAAGAAATATATAAACGAAAATATAAAAGCTCTAGATGTTGATTGAAAATGAAGCCTCGTTAAAACCCAAAACCAGAAAATCCAATTGGGATAAAACCGGTTTTTGGAGAAAAGAGTACACCCCATTTCCGAGAGAGCTGAAAATAGGATTAAAAAATTAAAAGAACAAACATTGTAAACAACATTAATTTCCCGTAGCTCTGAACCAAACACATAAGCCGTCCAAGCATTTCCCTTCCCTCTGGAGAATCGAAAGACGATTGCGGATGATTCTATCTATGGTTTTTATGAGAGTCCTCTGATCCTTGGGTATTTTGATGTGCATTCGTCGATTACGCTTCTGCCATAAAATATAGACATATACTTGGAAAACATACCGTAATATGAATCTGTGAGTACCACCAAGAGTAAAGCCAGATATGATAGAGATGATATGCCAAAGCGTGAGACATGTCTCTGCTGGAGTATCCCGTGAGAGAGCTAATTCCAAACTTGAGACGTGAAGTTGCATCCAAAGAAGAGGTGATCTCGCGACTCCAAAACCTGGTACATAAAACACAGCTTGTATGTCCTCCTTGATTCCAAGAAAGCATCCTTTCCCCCGTAGATAACCTGTTATGAACAGCACGCCAAACACAGAAGGGATATTTTGGCGTCACGTGAGAAAACCATACCCCCTTGTACCAATACTTTACCGACAATATGACCCGTATTTGATTCCAAGTATTTTTTTACGAGAAATTACGCTTGAACAAATTGGTTGTGTGTCGCCAAAGTGATATATCTGGGTCTAAACTACCCTTAATTCGCAGCTTTTCTATCTCCTCCTCAACTTGGCTTAATAATGTAGCTCGTCATCGTCTGACCCTGTGAGTGGCTAGGACTTCGTCCATAGTAGCCGATAACTAAATACTTATAACAATGCATCCCCTATCTCCTAAGATATCATGGAGACGACCCAAAGGAGACCATTCATCATAGCAAAAGGAGGTATCCTTTCCATTTCTCAACTCCATCCTATGAAAAGCCTTTGCCTGGTCCATGTACTTATCAGCTTCCTCCAAATCCAAGATCCCACATGCGAGTTCATATTTACCGACCAAAACAAACTAACCCGGATCAGACTTTTTTTTATAGAATTAACCCACATTGAGGAACTAGCTGAAACTAACCGCCAAATAACCTTGTAACAGCTTACTTTGTTCGTTTCGTCAATAGATTTAATTCCTAAACCTCCTTCTTTCTTAGGCCGACAAACATCTTTCCAAGTCATCTTCGCCTTCCTTGGATTTAAATCTGGTCCCGACCAAAGAAAAGTCGAATTGATCCTCTCTATTTCCTTAATGCAAGCACTAGGCAAATGAAAAGCAGCAATCCAAAAATTCGTTAGACTAGAGATAACACAAGTAAGGAGTTGGAGTATACCCGCAAAGGAGAGAAAGCGATGTTTCCAGGATTGAATTTGAGTACGGATCTTATCGATAAGAGGCTGAAAATCTGACTTAGACATTCGTTTTGTGATCATCGGCAGTCCCAAGTACTTTATCTGAAGAGACCCCATATCCAGTGGAAACCGTGAGGCAATGATAGATCTTCTCATTTGAGTAACCCCAACGACAAATAAGGAGGGCTTCTCCAGACTTATTTTTAGCCCCGAGAACTGACCAAACTCTTTAAAAACCTCGAGAATACCCTCAATAGATCGCGATTTCCCATCCAAAAAGATCATTATATAATTTGCAAAACAAAGGTGAGTAATATTTTTTCCACGGCAGCCCGGATGGTAGCCAAATTTCCCTGCATCAGCTGCCTTATCTAGCATCATCGAAAGCACATTCATATAAATAACAAAAAGATAAGAAGATATGAACAACCCTGTCTCAAACCTCTTGTACTCTGAAAAAAACATATTATTTTTGTCGTTCCTTTACCCCGTTATGGAAAAATCTATTATTTTTGTCTCCCACATCCAACCAATGAAGCTTAGCTCTTTTTCTTAGAAAAATATCCTCTAGATGTGTTACATTCTCCCACCTATCAAACGCTGAAACTTCCAAAGCTATAGCTGTGGGATCAGGCTGAGAAAGAGTAGTGTTTTGACAAGCACATAGAGCAGCGTAAGTTTCATCAAATTGTCGGGATAGCTGATGAAGTTTTTTCCGACTCAGGGGTTTTATAAGAGGCTTTAGGAACTTCAGCTTTTTTGAGAATCTAAACAAGACAGAAGTCGACAAAAATAACACGGTCGTAGTTCTCCAATACTCTTCAACCATAGGCTTAAACTCCCCAACCTTAGTCACAACATTCGAGAATTTAAAGGGGGTTTTAGGCTTGTAAGAGGTACCAAGTAAGAAGACGTGGCCTCGGAGATGATCAGAACAACCTCCCCCCTCGAACTTGCAATAAGAATACGGAAAAAAACGCAACCAGTCATCATTGATGAGAACTCTATCAAGATTTTTGCATATCAACTCATTTTCCCGCTTATTGCACCAAGTGAACAGGAGACCATGGAAGGCAATGTCCATAAAAGAGCAAACTCTCACCATATCCTGAAAAGCTGACATACTTGATAAGGAAACAGCCGGTACACTACCTGAATGCTCAGCGCTGGCCAAGATGTCATTGAAATCGCCTAGGCAGAACCAAGACATCCCTCGAAATTGTGTAGCCTTAAAGCTGCTGAAGATCACTCCAAAGCTGTTTCCTCTCATCCCCTGAATTAGAAGTATAAATAAAAGAACAAATAAAGGTTAGGTTGTGCTCTAATTGGATAAGACATGAGATCATCTAGTCGCTCTTAAACACAACAAGCAACAAAACTTTATCGCTCCATAAAATCCAAATACGGCCTAGCGGATTATGCTCGTAATTAGATACCATAGACAATTTAGGAAGGATAGACAACACAATAGTTGCTGCTTTGAGCTCATTTACCCTCGTTTCCATCAAAGCACCAAACAACATGTTTTTAGAATTAATCCAATTTTTTATCATCGAATGCTTCTTCAACTTATTGAATCCTCTAATATTCTGAGAGAATGCTGACATTAATGTTTTTTATGGGAGTTCCTTTTTTCAATTCTGCTTGGAGGAGCTTCTTTCATCCTTTTGGATGTGTCAGCATACCCTTTATGCGATGTTTTTGAGGATCATGGCAGGAAAACTCTGACCCCAAGCCCGTCTATAACGTGACCAACATTCTCTGACGTGTGAACCTCCAAGTTTTTGTCGATATCAGAGCACATTCCTGTGGACTTTGTACCCAGTTCTGCATTTTTTGGCACCGTACCTGCTTCTGTTTCCAAAGGAACAGAGGGAGTTACCTATTTAAATGCTTCGTCTATAGTTTCGGCGTCCAGTTCCGGTAGACGCAAAACTTCAAAGCGGGAAAGTGTTACAATCTTAACTACTCCGTAAACCATGCTTTTCTTACCAGATTTCTTACCGTGAGAAGGGGTGATAGTGTGCCACTCATTGTCCCGAGAGAAATCAATTTCCCCTTCCTCTCTCTCCAAAATTTCAGTCACCGTAGTGAGCTTAGCAGTTGTCACTTATGTACTTTGCGATTCAAGCAGATGCAGACCCCCACACTGTCCTCTTTAGCTAAACAATCAGTCAACTTAGAGCTCTGAAATTGAGTTAAACAGCCTTCGTCCATATTGCCCCATTTCCTACATGTTCCACAACGCATAGGTAGCTAAGGATACACAAAGTCCACCACACTTCTTCGTTTTTAACCTTGAAGCAAAAAATTTTCGGTAAATCAATTTTCAGATCAACATCAATGAAGACCTTTGCTTCATCAAAGCTGGTAACCCATTCAGTTTCTTGGTGTAGGCAAAGTGGAGTGCCCACAGGACTTGCGATGAAGCTGAGTCCTTTCCAAGAAAATAGAGTAGGTGGTACATTTCTCATCGTCACCCACATTGGCATGGAAGTCATCTTAGGTTGAGCATCCACTAGAACTGGGGTCCATTTGGAGACAACCATAGGAACTTCACCAATGTTCCACATACCACAATTGAGAACTCGACGACAAGCATTTGAGTTTTGGATTCGAAACTTAACGGTAGTATCGTTGGCGACGAAGGCATCAATTTTGATAGATTTCTCACCCATATTCCATATTTTTTTTGAAAGTACATGGACTTTAGCTATATGAAATTATATGGAAGCAAATCTTCCCACCAGGAAGTCCTCCCAGAGCGGTGGAGCATCTAGGATTACATCCTCTGGAACTGACACAACGTCTCTACCGTCAACAGCCTGGATATCAACAGCAAATTTTGTCATCTTTGGCGGACTTGCTATCTGGGCCCAAGACTTCCTCAGAGGCAGAGTAGCTGTTGTCTGAACATCTGAACTCTGAGAGGCAGAGACATCATGTTGCTGAGATTTAACGCCCTCCGGGATGGCTTGCTTTGTTCCACCCGATGAAACTAAACAACCCAGCAGAAGATCAGCTTGTCCATGCTGAACTGAAGCAGTAGAAGGCTTTGAAGCTTCAACAGCCTAGAGCACCACGACAAACAAAGTTCCCTCATGTTTCTCACCATCACCCTTCACAAAACCAGATTTCTTCAAACTCTCCGAACCTCCAACCGTACGTAACTCTGTCCCCATTTCGACACCAGGATTTTCTGGACTCACGCCCACCACCTCCGAGCCTCTCCTCGGCGGCGGCGAGGCCATCAATGGCTGCAGGGCCAACCTAACCTAATCGCTCTCAAAATCCCCTAGTTGCATTATCGACACTCAAAGAGAGAGAGAGAGTATATTTAGTTTTCAGAAATTAATGTTAAATTTTCAACACCAAATGATTTACTAAATATTCATCATTATCAATATTTTAACCAAATTAAAAAAAAACGTGATTTTGCAAGTTTTGCAACATGATTCAACTATTTTCTATAAAAATATATATTTTATTTCCCACTGAAAACATAACTTATAATTTTATTGAGTTTCATGTAATTAATTCATTAATATAAATTTTGAAGATAAATTATTACAAATACATTTTTGTGTTCATAAGTGGACACATTTAACCATTCAACCAATGAAATTAAATGGATTTATTTGTTGATCAAATTATTTAAATTTGATAGATTCAAGGTTAACCCAATCAATTTAGCTTATGATTCATTTAACAAGAGGACATTCACCAAAGGATCATCAACTGTCAAAAATAAGAAATCTATCTTGTCAGAAATGTTTATATATAGCTTTTGTTATGTAGATAATGTTTTATCCAGTTTAGTTTAGTTTTCTATGCAATAGTTTTGACTTATATATTATTTGCATCTGTTTAAAGATCAACTTTCCTAATAACTTCAGTTCTTATTTTTGATGTTTGAAAAATAATAATCAAACAATTTCATGAGGCAAATAGAGAGACAACACCGGAGATGAACTATGACGGCACAGGAGAAGTCGAGTTGATCGTCTAAACCAAATCCGAGTTTCTTTTTCCCTGGTTTTCTTACAGAGCAACTAGTACATGGTGTCTTGAACCTTATCGATCTTGCGGGAAGTGAGTGTTTATCGAAGAGCGGATCAACTGGTGATAGACTAGAAGAAACTCAAGTAATGTCTGCGAACACATTCTTTATAGACACACAAAAAGATGGTCTACTAAGGCTTAATGATTTTTTTCCTTTACTAAAATTTAACTTAGGCAATCAACAAAAGCTTATCGTCTCTAGGTGATTTCATTTTGCCTTGGCGAAGAAAAAAGATCATGTTCCTTTCAAAAACTCAAAGCTCACTTATCTTCTTAAGGTACAAATAAAAACATCATTTTAAACAGAACCTAAAAGATTATGTGGTGTAAAGAAACTTGGTGGAATTATATGATCAGCTCTGTTTAGGTGGCCACTCGAAGACGCTAATGTTTGTGAACATCACACCGGAACCTTCCTCAACCGGCGAGTCTATGTACTTGCTCAGATTCGCAGCAAGAGTGAATGCTTGTGAGATCGGCCAATGGATTATCGCTAATTGAGCCTTGGGTGAGATGTTCTCTTGAAGCCAAAACAAAATTATGTTTATACCTAAATGTGGTCACTACTTAAGCGTCTGTTTTCTTTTACTTTTGTCTTGGATCAGAAGGATGTGTGTTGAAAAAATCATATTAATGTTCTGAGATCTTGAGTAGACAAGCATTAGATAAATTAATTATATATGTGATATTATATTTGTTAAGTTATTAATATCAGTGTAGTGGTTGATTTGGTGTTATAAAATAGAACCATGCGACTAATTTAAAATTTTGTTAAGATATTTTGTCTAACTCTAATCCTCATAAACATACATATCATGATCTATATAAATAATATCGTAGCTCTCTCCCTCATCGCTTTCTCTCCGCTTTGTTTGTGTTCCAAAGCCTATGGAAGTGGCGGCTATCTATTTCCTCAGTTCTATGACCACTCGTGTCCTAAAGCTCAAGAGATTGTTCAGTCTATCATCGATAAAGTATTCAAACAAGATCCTCGCATGCCTGCTTCCTTGCTCAGACTCCATTTCCACGATTGTTTTGTCAAGGTCTCAACCTTAGGAAACTTCTAATTAACGTTTAATTTGGCAAGAAATTCCAATCTTTTTAAATATTTTTGTCCTTGGGATTGTTACTTCATGGATGTGATGCTTCAATACTATTGGACAGTAGTGGAACCATAGTCAGCGAGAAGCGTTCAAACCCTAACCGAAACTCCGCCCGTGGATTCGAAATCATCGAAAAAATAAAACAAGCCTTAGAACAAGTGTGTCCTGAAACAGTTTCTTGCGCTGATATCTTGGCTCTAGCCGCTAGAGAATCAACTGTCATTGTAAGTAATCACAATTCACTACACACAAATTTATCAATAATTTGACGAATGAATACATATATCTACTATATATTATTTAAGCAACTCTAAAAGCAATTTAACCAGTTATTACGTGTGATATTACACAATTTATCATTGTATTTTTATAAAATTAAGACTAAATAAAACAAACTATAGAAAGTTAAAATTGTAACAAATTAAATTTACTTTTTCTTTCTAACTAAATATGGACGAATTTTTTTTTTTTTTTTTAAATTGTTAACCAATCAAAATTAAAAAGCTAAGATTTGATATCTAATATACCAAATTATTTATTTTAAATTATTATATTTGAAAGATTTTGTTAAGATTTAAAATTATGATTCTTCTATCATCTTTGTTTGATCTTATTTTCAAATTATTTCAAATTATCATATAATACATATATTTAATAAAAATATAGATTTTTTTCTGCATATGTTGTGAATCGAACTTTTAGAAATTGAGATAAATTATTTGACCAATGTTGTAAGCATTTTAACCAATACTCATGTGGCATATTACAGAAAATGCATTGCATTTTAAAACATTGAAGAATAATTAAAAAATTCAAACAAATATATGACATAGTTTTCAAAAATAATCTCTTAAATGATTATGATTATTAGTTTTCAAAAAAGAAAACTTATTTTCTCTCTGCTAATAAATATAAACAAAAAAATTTAATTTAAAAATTTTGTTAACCAATCAAAATAAAAAAATAAGATTTGAGATTATATTATCCAAACATGTGATTCAGATACTAGCATATATATTTTTCAAATCGATACTAGCATATTTTATTTGATCGATAGTTTAACTTTTTCAATTAAATTATTATCTTAATCCAATCAAATACTAATTTTTATTATGTTACAGATATAAAGTTGGTGGTTGACCATCTATACTAATACCACACCATCATTGTTCCCGGCGGACGTTTCACGAAAATTTTGAACGATGGCGACAAATATGTGATTCTGGTGGTTCGATTCGCCGAATTTTCCCATCTAACTAGGTAAAATTTATCAAATAAACATTCTTGCGCGCTATATAGCGCATGCCACTATCTATTTTGTTATTAAAAAAGCTGAGATCATGGAAGGTGGAGATCGTGGAGATGAGAAAGATGAGGATCCGATAATTTAGGGGAGTTAGAATTTTCAGGTTTTTTAATTTTTTCTTTTATTTTCTTTTAGAAAATATGTAACAAAATCTAGGTGATATGTTTTTATGACTTGTAATTTATACAATAAAAAATATTGGCTTTCTTTTCTTCATTTACATGGTTCATCTTGATGGAAGATGAAAATTAATGTTTGTTTAGTGCCAAAAATTGTTCATTCAGATGACTCATATGAATAGAGTATCCGAATGAGCTTTAAAAATGAGGCAAAGTTTTTCAAACCATTTGGATGGAGATGATTCATCCACAAATATACAAATGACAAATGTACTCCTAACCAAATTAATTTTTTGTTGATTTAATTTGTTTAAAAAAATTTACATCAATATATAAAATAAAAATGTAAATTTTTGAAACATATAAAATCAGAATTAAATTTATATTTATTTTTTTGAATTAGATTAGTAAATATTGAGATATAATTATTTGTTAAACATGTAAAACATAAATAAAAGTAAATTTATTTTTTGAATTATTTTTTATAAATATTGATATAATTATTTTTATAAATATTGATATACTTTTCTTATTAACTTTATAAATGTATTAGATATTACGTTTACTGATTTGGCTTTTTCACCAAAATTGCAATTTTACGGTTTTGGCAAATTTTGATATTTTATGGTTTTATGGTTTTATCGCAAAAAAACATAATCCAAAATTTTGTTGTTTCGGCCAGAAACGCCATTTTGTATTTTTTTGCTAAAATTCTGATTTTACTGTTTTGGCAGAAAAACGTTATTTTATGATTTTCGCCAAAATTGCGATATCACGGGTTTTGCGGAACAACACAATTCCAAGATTTATGTTTTAATGCAAAAACGTAATTCTGCGATTTTGTCTTTCTAATAAAAAATCGTCATTTCACGATTTTCCGCAAAAAACTCGATTTCAAGATTTTGGAAAAAATGTAATTCAGAGATTTTTCGGTTTCGGTCGCAAACACCATTTTGCGATTTTTGCTAAATTGTGATTTCACGGTTTTGGCAGAAAAACGTTATTTTGTGATTTATCGTCGAAATTGCGAAACACATCATTTTCACAGGTTTGGCAGAAAAACGTCACGGTTTCACGGGTTTTGCGAAAAACTTCAATTCTGAGATTTTCTAGTTTTATCTCAAAAATGTAATTTTGCGATTTTGCATTTTTAGCGGAAAACTTCATTTCATAAATTTTTCTGAGAAAGTTCAATTTACAATGTTAGCAAAAAATCTAATTCCAAGATTTTGCTGTTTTGGCAAAAAACGTCAATTCACAATTTTGTGATTTAGTGTAAAAATACGATTCCGTGATTATACGTTTTTTGTGGAAAACATCATTTTATAATTTCTCATAAAAAAACTCAATTTTACGGTTATTCCGCTTTTAAATATATTATGTGATTTTACGGTTCTAAATATTAATTTTTAAGAATATAACTAAAATTCTGATTAGATTAAATCATGAACATTTTATTCATTTTCTTGTTAAATGTATCTATATGGATATGAAAATTTACAAAAATTAACCGAACAAATAAAGTTCATTCAGATAGACTATCCAGATGAACAGTAGAAAATAGAAACAAACAACATTCAGATGGATTATTTAGATGGAGTATTTGAATTGTTCATTAGGATGTAAATGATAGATGAGCAAACAAACAGGATCTGACTATGTTTTTTTTTGTTTTTTTCGTATATCACTTTATATGAAATAAAACGAAAAACAAAAAGTGATACATTGAAAAATAATTATACTTTTGGAATTTATTTTTTAATTAATTACACGTTCACCATAGTTATGTTAATCACAAAGATCACAATCACATGTTTATTTATATGTGAATAATTTGATTTTGCACGTTGGGTATCATACTAGCTTCCGATCAGAGTCATTTTGCAATGCCCAAGATGTCGGTTGATTTCGGTTTTAGTACCAATTGTTGCAGCATTAGGGACTTGATCATCGTCACAGCAGTCATGTACTTCGGGAGGAGAGCAAAAACATTATTCTTTGTATTCCTTCTTCAGTTCTCTTGCATATGATATTGATGAAAAATCTGCGAGCAAAAAAGTTCAAAGATTTAGTAAATGCTAAAAGAAAAAAATTGATACTTCTGATTTAAAGCGCGCTATGATATCTGTGTAATCTTACAAGACGCAACAACAATAGTGATAACAAAGAGAAAGCTACGTTTCGCCATAACGATTGATGTTTAAGTCTCTTCAAATTTCAATGTGAATAGAGTTCTCTTATATGTGAATCAATTCGGTCAGCATTATGTGCGAGATTTTTCTTAAATAAATATAAATTGAAATTTATAGAAAGAAATTAACAAACTGTAAATCAGTTAAACGAAATTAACTAATCTTAAAAATATGATTTCTTATGTAAAATTTTTTGAAATTTTTAAAATTTCCTTTTACTTATTTCAAGTATTTTTTTACTCTTCATTAAAATATAAAAGTTTGCATCTTAAGTTTTCTTAATATTTTAGGTTTATTTTAAATAAATAATTATTTGATAATGATGACATTTTAATTGGTTGAAAATATACATAAGTTGTACAATGGCTTTTCCAATATGGAAAAATTCTAAATTTCTTAAAGTAAATACATAAAATAAATTTATTTATATTTTTAATTCTTATCTTATTCATCCACAAAAAAATTTATTAATTAATACATATAAAAATTTAAATTCTTATCGTAATTATCCACAAAAATTTATATATACCCTTATAGATATATATATTTATCAATTCAACTATAATTTAAATTTACCAATTTTGAAATAAATTATGCAAAATAATTTTGTATCTCGACGTTCTTGAAACTAATTCAATGAAACATTCATGAAGTGTGCATAATTTAATTAAAAGCAATATTATTAATCCTATTATTAATCCAGTTAATTATATTTATGAAGTTCTTTTCGTTCAATATTATTTTATTAATTTCTACTTTTATGATTTGGAATGTGAAATATGACTTTTAAAATTATATTCATAATTTAATATGTTAATACTAACTATAAAATTCATCCGAGAGTTGTAGAATTTGGAGAATAAGCAATTCGAAGAGTTGATTGATGTCTCATGTTTAAAATCTTCGCTATCACTACAAATGCATAGGACACGCAGTAGTATAGATAGGATATTAAATCTACAAAGACTAGAGTCGCACTACGAATCGTGATGTAACAAGTAGAGTAGGATAAAATATGAATAGCTGATTGTCACGATTGCAGAAAATAAATAAAATTGTAAATAAAACAAAGTTCTTATATGGAGAAGAGCGTTGGGCACATGAAATGTTGCATGTATCAATGATCGATAAGCTATCTAACTAGACAGGGATTTGTTGACGGACCGTTTTCGAACTCGAATCACTAATGTAAAGATAGCATACTCTTGCAGTACTAACTATCTAAACATAAATCTTAAGACACTAAACTCATGTATGAGCCTTAGAAAGTATATCATCATTCATAACAAGATAGATATATTTACTTAGACGACTTAACTTCAACTCCCCTTGACTACAGATCTAAGCTCATCAATTACTGATTCTGATAACCTAACCTATTGATCTTAAAATAGCATTGAGAACACAAAAGATGAAAAACCATATGTTAAATCCCTAACATATAATTTAAATAGAAGATGAAATCATAATAAATAAATAGAATGATTGCATAAAATAAATAACGATATCGAGGTTCGGAAAGCATTTCTGAAGAATAAGGAGTAAGAGATTTCATCTCCCAAAGCTATGAAAAGAGAAAGCTAAAGCATCAAAAAGTGAATAAGAAGAGGTTGAAATTGCTATGAGACGAGCAACCCTATTTATATAAGTCTCAGGCCTTCTAAGTCGGTTACAATTAAGTTTGACTGCCTCGTGGATCGATCGTTCGATCCATGTTTCAAAATGCACATCTTCATTATTTCGTCATTCTGGTAGATTGATGTGATGTTAGGTAATCAATATAACAATAGTATTGAGAATACAAAAGTTGAAGAACCGTATGATAAATCCCTAATCTATAACTTAACCTAATCAACCATTGAATCCCTTTGAATAAACACTAAACCAACTGGTGGATTACTGAGACATAGATGATGAAATTGTGATAAATAAATAAGATGATTGCATAAATAAATCCAAAGTAAAGATAACAGAGTTCGGAAAGCACTTCTGAAAGAGTAAGAGATTTTGTCTCCCAAAAATTTTGAAAACAGAAAGCTAAAGCAAATAGAACAGCTTGTGACTGCAAAAAACTCATGTAGCAATATTTATATAGAAAACCTAAGGCCTAAAGTCGGTTGGAGAAGAAAAGAAATTCCACGTGTCTAGGATCAATAAATCTTGTAGGAGATCGATCGATCCTTGCTTCAAAATGCATCACTTCATTAAAACATCAGTCTAGTCGATCCGTTCTTGGTTTGGTCGGTCATAACGCATCTCCTTTTGATCTTTGAAGTCGTTAAACTTTTAAAGCAAGTCCAATTGATCATTTCATCTCCAATGACTTGTAAACATGTAAAAACTTCATAACGAGAGAAAAAGACACAAAACTTAATCCTATAGTCGATAAAAACTCTAAATACATATTGGAATGAAAGGTGGAAAACCCCTTAAAATCATGAAACATCATCAGATTAGTCAAACCCAATGCATCTTCTTTTGATCCTTAAAGTCTTTGCACGTCAAAAGCAGGTCTAGTACATCAAATAGCTCCAATAACTTGTAAAACCTATATAAATCCTAAATAACACCAAAAAGACACAAAACGTAATCCTAGACTCGATAAAAAAACTTTAAAAACTTATGGAATCAAAAGTTAAAACATTCAAAACCATGGCACATCATTGATAACTCAACCATCATTGAATTACTATGAAAATTATTTCCAAAGGGACCAGTCAAATAGATGGTTGTCTAGAATGGAGGAATATTTGGTGTCAACTATAAGAAGCTAAATTTGCTTGTCTTCAGTTGTTACATATGTTACTTGATGGTTTCATAACATTGTGTCATATTCTACAAACAGAATATGGATTACAACCAACACTCAATGCAAGCATCTAAGAGAGTGTGGATATGTTTCTATGGATATGTGGGCACAATGAAATTCAAAGAGATGTTCGGTTACACTTTCTATGAAATTAGGAGATAGTGCAAAAAAATTTTTTTGAAGTTCTGACATCTACTGAGTTACTTGCTTGTGATTATATCATGACACCAACAAGACAAGAATTGCATAGGATTTCTGAAACGAATGCAATTGGATCACAAATATAGGTCATATTTCAGTGGATTTGTTGGAGCAATGAATAGGGTAGAGCATCATGATCATATCATGATAATATAGATTTTTAATGCAAAGAAAATGATTCTGAAGTTCCTATGCCTCGGGTAGCCTTGGGAAAAAAACCAAACCTGAGCACTCGATCCAAGAAAATTCGATCTGAATCCAAACCAAAAAAATTATCCTATTGGCCATGTGTAGTCGTACCGGTGGATAACGGGTAAAACCCAAACCCGAACCGATACCCATTCGGGTATCCAAAAACACGAGACATCACTTATGAGAACATAGAGTTTTTAGTACCCTGGGTAAAATACCCAAATTCGAGGATCTGACCTGTACCATACCCGAAAAATGCGATCTGAATTCGAATCCAAAATTTTTAATGTGACTTTTGTATGTATTTGTGTATGTTAAATTGTATGTATTTTTGGGTAATTTGGTTATATTTCAGGTATATGGGTATTTTATACCCAAACATGATCGAAACTCGATTTTTTTGGGTTTTTGTAGGTTTTTAAATCTAAAGTCTGAACCGATCCAAATCCGACAAGACCCAAACCGAATCCGAACTAAATTTTTAAAATTATTTAATTGGATAGTAAATACATAAAATTGATAGACCAAACTTGAACCCGAACTTGAAACCCGAATGCCCAGGCCTAGCCTCCGGCATACAAGTACTATATGATTGATTCTGGTTTTCCAAAAATAATAAAAAAAATTTTACTCCCTACGTATCTTCACAAAACACGGTAATAAAATATCATGTCACATTTTTACACTATTCATTCTCTGAATAATAAACATGAACTGTTTAATTGATGTTATGCACCTTTGTGGTTTGTTATTGAAAAGACATTTGCAGTTTGGAAGACGAAAAAATGACTACTTGTAAATTTAGTAGATATAATATTTCAGTGGAAAAGGAGTGATAATTAAATACTGTGTACTAAAAAGATAGTTAATGTTATTATAATTTTTTTTTAAAAATCTTACACTAAATAAAAAATTAACATGTTGGAAAAATATTGCAATAATCTATTTATTTTAAAATTTAATATATATTTGTTTACCAATTCATAATTTAAACCAATATTTATATTATTTTGAATAATATTATCTAAAATTTTAATTACGTAATAAATCATTTTATTTGATTTTATTATTCAAACCATTTGTTTTTTTTTTTTGAATATTATGTAAAATTATATTCAAGAAACCACCTTTATACAAAAAAAATTTTAAAAGAAAATTAATTTGAACTATAGAAACAGCTTGGAGATAATGAAAATGTCAAGATGTGTGCCTCGTTAAAACCCAAAAATTAGAAAACCCATTTGGGATAAAACCAGCAGTTGGGAAAAAGAGTACACACATCATTGACCGCTCCATAAGCTGATAACAAGCTGATAGCAAGCTGATTATAATGAACGAAACTAATGGTGAGTCTATTGGTATCGAGTGTTGAACCATTCTTGCATGGCTGTCGTTAGGATGCCTCTAATCTGCAGGGTGGATAAACGGTTCCGGACCACCTTATCTATGTCTCGGAGGATCCGGTCAGAGTCGGTAGGTTGCTCCCCATGTCATCGTCTATTCCTCTCTCTCCATATAAAGTAAACGGTGGCTTGAAAAGTATATTTTAACAAGAAGCAGCGAGTCTTCGATGTACCTGAGACCGAGAGGGTGAGTAGAATAGAGGAGAAGATAGGGGTGTACCTTTGCATCATGAGGCCTGAAGTGAGCTTGTTCCATATACGAGATGTAAAACTACACTAAAAAAAAAGATGATCCCTAGTCTCCATTGGATCACTACAAAAAACGCAACTATGAGGCGAGTTTAAGTTCTAGGTAACCAGCCTGTCCCCGGTGGACAAACGGTTACGGACTGCCAACCAAAGAATAAACAAATATTTTGGTGTGGCATGAGAAAACCAAACACTCTTAGGCCATATTTGTTGCGTGGAAGGCTGGCGGAGCTGGTTCCATGTTTCCCTAGTTGAGAATCTGTCCTTATAATTCATGTTGTCACCTCTCCACAGTGCTATATCCTCTGCTTCATACGCACATGACTTCAACCGTGTGATCTCCATCTCAATCTGAGTAAGGGTGGGATTACGGTGTCGCCGAGTTCTGTGATTGGCAAATACCTCCCCTAGAGTGCCTGATATCTTAATGCCCAAATCTATGCACCCCCTTTCGCCTAGAACATCAATCAACCTGCCAAGAGTGCTCCAATCATCAAACCAGAAGGAGGTATTAAAACCATTTCTTACCTCGACTTTGTGGAAAGCTTTGGCTTGATCCTGGAGTTTGAGAAGCTTTCTCCAAATCCATGACCCCGCCATGCTCCCTGGTTTAGATGACCAAAAAGTGCCCCTGCGAATTAAATTTTTTTGTATCCAATTCACCCACAATGACTTACGAGAAGATACCAAGCGCCAAATAAGCTTATAAGAGGCGACGGTATTTGCAAGCCCTAATGGTTTAAGACCCAGGCCTCCTTCCTCCTTTGGTTTACACACCTCATCCCAAGCAAGTTTCGCCTTCTTTGGGTTTAACTCAACTCCGGACCAGAGAAATGCTGCACTTATTTGTTCTATTTCCTTTACACATGCCTTTGGGAGCCTAAACGCGCCAATCCAAAAATTAGTGATACTCGCTATCACCGATGACAAGAGCTGTAACCGTTCTGCAAAGGATAAAAAACGATTCTTCCAAGAACCTATTCTTGCTCGTATTTTTTCTATTAGTGGTTGGTAGTCCATTTTGCTCATTCGCTTTGTGAGAAGGGGTAGCCCCAAATACCGAACTGGGAGCGTGCCTAAGTGAAAGGGAAAGGCTGTGAGAGATTCACGAACTCCTGTGCTAATTCCTGTGATAAATAACTCTGTCTTCTCCAAGCTAACTGTTAGTCCAGAATAACAAGCAAATGCATCCAAAACATATATGATACCTTGGATAGAGCTGGTGCGGCCATCCGTAAACACCATAATGTCATCCGCGAAATAGAGATGAGTAAGCCGCAGAGTTTTACAACCCGGATGATATCCTATCTTACCTTCCCGCGCAGCCCTATCTAGCATAATAGACAGAAAATTCATACAAATGACAAATAGGTAGGGAGAGAGAGAACAACCTTGTCGTAGACCCCGCTCACTCTTAAAAAAACCGATAACTCCCCATTGATTTGAACCGAGAAAGTTGGTGTAGATACGCACAGTTCTATCCATTTTATGAACTGATCCGGTATCCCCATTACCCGTAACAAAGCTATCAAGAAGCTCCATTGAACCGAATCAAAAGCCTTTGAAATATCTATCTTCATGGTGCCACGGGAAGAGACACTCGGCTTATGATAATCCTTGACTAGCTCAGATGCTAGAAGTAAGTTTTCCATCATGTACCTGTCCTCAATAAACGTAGATTGATTTGGGGCAATAAAATTTAGAAGAATTACCTTAAGACGGTTCGCTAAGAGTTTTGAAATCACTTTGTAGATCACGTTGCAGCACGAGATAGGTCGGTAATCCTTCATTCCAATTGTACCAGTTTTCTTCGGAATGAGAGCTAGAATAGTCGTGTTGATACCTTTGGGGAGAAAACCATAAGTGAAGAAGGAGCGAACTGCCACACAAAAATCCCCTCCTACTATGGACTAGACCTCCTTGAAGAATTCCACCGTATATCCATCCGGTCCCGGAGACTTGTTTAAAGGCATGTGGAATAAAACCTTCTTGATCTCCTCATTTGTTATCTCGGCTAACAGCCAGCTTCTGTCCTCATCAGCACATCGATATGAAACCATAGTTGACATAGATTCTACGTCCAGACCTGCAAAACCATAAGAACTGGAACCAAACAAAGTTGAAAAGAAACGGATAGCTTCAGCTTTGATCTCGTCCGGTTTTGTGAGAGTTTCATCGCTTGGTGTCTTGATTATGTCTATCGAATTCCTTATTTGTCGTTCCTTAACTGCACAATGAAAAAACCAGTTATTCTTGTCACCCACATTTATCCAATGAAGCTTTGATTTTTGGCGAAGATAATTGTCTTCCAAGGACGCCACACGATCCCACACCATATAAGCTACGGATTCATCTTGAATAGCTTGAGGGGTCGGGTTTGTAAGCGTGTTGAGTTGTTTTTCACAAAGCACCTTATGGACCTCTTCGGTTCTTTTGGTGAGGTGGTGTAGCTGGTGACGACTTAGATCCTTAATGACTGGCTTGAGATATTTTAGCTTTTTAGAAAAGCGGAAGAGGGCTGAAGTTGATTCATAAAGCTCGGTAGTGGCGCTCCAATAATCCTTAATTACATCCTTAAACCCAGCCATTTTGATTATCGCATTCACCACCTTAAAAGGGCTGCGAGGTTTATAGTGAGCGTTTCCAGTTGAAATAATTCCACATAAGTGATCCGAGCATCCCTTGGCTTCAAAAGAACAGAAAGATCTTGTTGAGAGCTGCAACCAATGAGAGTTAATAAGAACATGATCAATCTTTTTACACACTAGACCCTCATCCCTTTTGTTGCACCATGTATAGCGAGGTCCATGAACTGCCATGGCTAAGAAAGAACAGTGACGGACAGTATCTTGAAAATCCATTATTCCCGGAAGAGAGACAGTTGTTGAGGCCGAGAGAGAGTGATCATCACGACTTAAAACCTCATTAAATCACCTAGACAGAGCCAAGGAGTTCCTCTAAACTGTGGAGAATCCTGAATTGATCTAAGCTCACTCCAAAGAACACGACGCTCGGCCAGATCATTTGATGCATAAACAAAGGAGCAGAGAAACGATACCGAGGATCCAACATAGCTTATCATTCCGGTGATCATTTGTGCTGTCTTGCGTACAACTTTAAAGTCAACACAGGAGCTCCAGACAACCCAAATTCTTCCTAGCGGGTTATGCTCATAGTTAGATATCATAGACCAGTCTCGAAACACTGAATTCGCTATTTGAGAGGATTTATTCTCGGCGATACGCGTCTCCAACAAACCCCCAAAATCTATTGAATTTGAACGAATTAGATCCTTTACCACAGAGTGCTTTCTAGATTGATTAAAACCTCGAATATTCCAGGAGAAGCACGACATCAATGCTTTCGAAGAGAAGACCTTTTGTTGAAAGTGTTGATGGAGGAACCTCCTGTCTTATGAGAGGTCTTGGCAAAATACTTATGAGCTACTTTTGAAGATCTTGGAAGGGTTTGACGAGCTGGGAGCGAATCGGTCTTAGTAACCACTTCCTTTGCTTGACCGCATTGATTACTCTGGATGAGCGGGTCTGTTCCGGAGTGAGGGGATAAAGTTTCTTGCAGATTCTTCCCTTCCGGGTGAATAGGAACAGTGTCCGACGGTGTGACTGCTGAGCAGGTTGTCGTGGTGTCCTCCTCCTTATGATTCTGCAAAACAGCAAAACGAGAGGGAGATACTATAGTTACCTGACCGTAAAGAAGTGGTGGTGATTTCAAGATTGCCCCAGCTTTGTGGGGAGAGTTTCCTGAGCGCTTTACATGGCCCAGTCAGAGGTTGAGGATTTTAACACCGGGGATAATAAACTTATCTCCCCCTCTTCGATGTCTTGGATGATCTCTTCAATTACTTGAGCAGGATTAGTAACTTGTTTAGATGCCTCTGTTTCAGCAGTTTGGATAGAGGCAGTCTGCTTCGAGAGTGTAGTTCCGGAAATGTGGTCTTGAGGAGATGTTCCAGCCGCTACTTGTCGTGTCTGAGCAGAATTCCTTGAAATCCTCATCGTAGGGGACTTTTGAACTATAGTTTCAGAGCTTTGTATCTCGGCAGCTGTTGCTGTAGTCTACGAGTGCTCCGCTAGAGTGATAGTCTGAAGGTCTGATCGAATTTTCTGGTTTCCATTATTTCCTAATGCAGTATCCTGTCTTGTTTCCATGCTCTGTTTTTGAGGATGAATAGATTGATGAGATGATGAAGCTGGTGGAGAGCGTTGTTGTTGGAATTTCCTTACGCTGCCTTCAGATGAGTGACCCCACTTGAGACAAGAGTCACACCGAGGTGGTAGCCATGGGTAGTTGTAGGCTACCTTGATTTCTTCATCTCTGACTTTAAAGAAATAATGACGAGGTAATGGCTGCGATAAATCCACATCAACAAAAAGCTTTGCTTCCTCGAAATTTGTTATCAATTCAGTGTCACGATGAAGATGCAGTGGTACTCCCAACGGACTTACTAGGTAGCTGAGACCCTTCCAAGAGTAGAGAGAGTGCGGAACATTAGAAACTTCCACCCACATCGGTATAGATGTTATTTCGGGTTGTGCATCTTCAGAGATTGGTGTCCAACGAGAAACCATCATTGGGATATTGCATATATTCCACATCCCACGTCGGAGTACTCTACGTCTCGCTCCAGCATGACGAATTCTGAACTTTACTGTGCTTTCATTAACCTCGTATGCATCCACTTTGATTGACTTATCACCGAGGTTCCAGATTTTGTTTACAATGACGTGTATCTTTGCAATGTGTGGTGCTTCAGTTGTGAAACGACCCACAAGGAAGTCTTCCCACAGTGGGGAGTCTTGAAGGATGTCTTCTGGGACTGAGACAACACCTTTTCCATCTATTTCAGTTACGTGCAATGGTATTTTGATAAGGAGTTCTTTGCAGCCACTTGGAGCCAAGATTTTTTCTTCTCTTGTCCCTTGTCAAAACTGTGGTCGTGCTCTGTTTCTATTGATACTTCATCAGGCTGAGGTGTGGATTCAACTGGCATAACTGCATTCACGTTTGGAGTATCTCCAGTCTTAGAAGATACTTGAGGAAGGTCCATCAGCTGGGCTGTGGTTTGAACCATCTTGCTTTGTTCCATAGTTGTCTGAATGTTAAGCGTTGTCGGTGTAGCGGTCAATTCGGTGGGGTTCGCGGTCGGACTTGTTATGGTTACTATAGTCGAAGTTTGAAAGTCTGTGGCTAACAGTGAAGATCCCTCCGACATGGAGTCCGTGAGATGTGGCGCAGCAAGAGTCTGATCAACGGTAGAGTTGGAACTCGCTGTAATGGTCTTGTGAGTAGTTGCAACTAACGGTGGAGAGCCTCCGGTCGCCGCAGGGGAGGCTAAGGGTGGCGGCGGCGCCACCATGGAGCAGATCCCTAGGGAGCCACACAATCTCTCTAGAAATCACCCTCAGACCAGAAAAGAAAACTTTCGTTGCTTTATTCTACCTCAAACCATTTGTTATTGCTCATTCGTCACTACATCGTCAACTCTTTGTTCTTTTACTCCTGCAAGCCGTGAAGCGATGTTTGTCAAATTCTGCAGCATAACAAACATCTTCTCCTCCCCTTGGGTTTTTCTCCATTTCCGATCATTCTCTTTTTCTTTGGCCTCTTTCTCTTTTTTTTTGGTTGCCTTCTGAAATGCGGCCAAAGTCATTTCTTCGGGTGCCAAATTAAGAGATTCCTTCTTCTTCTCTAGCACCTTTGACTTCTTGGAGGTTGGCAGATGCTGCTCATCGGCCTTCCTCTTTGTCAACTTTGGCTGTTCCGGTGGTGCATCTTTGTCATCAGAAGGAGGGACAGTCCAAAACGTCTCATCTAATGTCCCAGCAAGTATGTCTCGGATCATTCTGTCAACTTTGGGATCCTCGACATCTCTAGGCCAAGCAGGATAGATTTCTTCGTAAGGCTTTCGAATAAGGTGCACCACGCGAACCTACAAATGAACAAAACAAAGTCAGATATCAAACCATACAAGCTCAGCTAAACAAAAACCAAACTCTACCAAAATCTGCTACCGTACATCCTACTTCTGCCGATGTATCCCTAGCTCTGCTACCCTACATCCTACTTCTGCCAAACTCTACCAACATCTGCTACCCTACATCCTAGCTCTGCCAACGTCTTTCACTATGTCGATCAAACTCTACCAACATCTACTACTCTAAACCCTAGCTCTGCCGCCCAAAAAAATCAAACTCTACCAAATTCTGATACGCTACATCTTAGCTCTCCTAGCTCTGTTAAACAAAAACCAAAATCTACCCTAGCTTGGACTGGTGATGAAGGGAGTGATCTAACCAAAGCATCAAACGCTACTCTGCCCCAAGGATGCCTCTCAAATCTTTCCGGATCCATGACCAATTTCGCATAGTAGACTGGGATCCGACTATTCGCGTGCAAACCAAAAATTCATACGTACAGAACAACCAGCAACCCCACCATCTTTCTCTTGCCTTGCGACCAATCCTTGCATCCCCTTAATGCTGCGTCAAGCTCACCCAGTTCGGGCCATCACCGTGTACCAAACCCATCTCTAACCAAAATTCTCCTGCAGCTAAGTGTCCATCATTAGGATCACTCAATCCACAGTTGAGCCTCGTAATATGCTCAAACTAATACAGAGAAAATCTTATTGGACGACCGTCAGCCAACATCCACACCTCACTTGTCTTAGCTGTCTCAAGCATATTACCCAAAAGGTGTTGCACATGTTTGCTTGTCCATGTGAACCCTACCCTAGCAAACTTCAGTATGATACCAAGTTGAGAATTCCTCTCTATGTCCTCGTATGCATCAGCGCCAATAAAACTCCTCATTGATGTAATTTTCTTCATTGTGCAACAGTGGTTAATGCTTTTGTTTATCATCAATCTCTTTCCTGTTGAATGTATCCTCTGAGGGTACTTCTCCTCCGACATAGCTGTGGAAAAGATACAATGAAACAATTAAAAGCAAAATCGTCCAAACTCTAACACTATAAAACTACCTCTGCCAAACTCTATCACTCTATAAACTAACTCGACTAAAATCTAATAAACTCTGCCAGCAATAAAATGAAAAACTAAACTCTATTCAGTAACAAACAAACTCGGCCAACCTATAAACAAAGTTAAATCTGTAAATTTAGGGTTCAAAATCGCATAAATCGTTAAATCAGAAAATTTAGGGTTCGAAATCTCTCAAACCTTAAGAAAACAAAATCAACATCAAAATGCTACAAACACTATGATTTAGAGATCAAAATCGCAGAAAAAGTACTACATTACCTTCCATTTGAAAGAAAACGACTGTAGACAAAGACTAAGAAGAAGAAACACACAATCTAACTTGTAGAGACGTAGACGAAGAAGACGAAGAAGAAGACGAAGACGAAGATGAAGACGAAGAAGAAGAAGTCGAGAGACGGAGACGAAGAAGAACAAGTCGAGACGGAGATGAAGAAGAAGAAATCGAGCAGACGAAGAAAAAGAAGTTGAACAGTTGGAGAAGAGACGAAGAAGAAGGAATATATGTCAGTTTTTTTTTTGGTAGTTTTGTAATAAAATAGACAAATCATATTATTTGTGACTTTTCCAACTCCTTTTTTTCAAAGTTTTAAAAGACTATTTTAGCAATTACACATATATTAAGGAGTATTCTAGTCATTATTTCTATTATGTATATAAAGTATGTTTTCTTATGGTATTAGAGCTAAGGTTTATGTAAACTTTTTGTTCATACGATATAACGGCTAGAAAATTAATACGGGTGTGGGAGACCCTAAGATTAAACTCTTCAATGAGAAAGACTTTTCATGTATGTATCGTCCCATTTTTGGATCACAACGCCATGTACCATATAAACCTTTATCCGATCTTAGAAGTCTAAGTGTATAAAGTTTTAGTTTTGTGATCTTTTATTGTTCTTGTTTTCACGATTCTAAGGTTCTAGAATCAAGTTCTCTTGACTGTTTTGCCGGTCTAAACTAGGACATTAGTTTCGTTAGTGCTGGATATTGTAAAACCTAAAGTTAGAGCCAAGATTGTAGGAAGTCCAAATTTTTAAACCTTAAATTCTAAGAAATTAATCCATAATTTAGATCTACATCAAATAGCTCTGAGTCCGATTCCCCTCTTCTTCTTCAAGATAAGAAAAGAAGTCGCTTAGAAATTCAAAAGGAATCATCACTAGTCATGAAACAACTATAGATGATTCCAAGTTTAATTGATAATTGGGAAATTCCAAAAGTTCATAAAGATCAAATCTATCAAATTTCAAAAATGAATTTTTTGAGAACTAACTTTTAAATAAATACTGAAGAACGAGATATTCAACTTACCAAACATTTTGAAACAATTCTTTTGTTTTCAGAAAAATGGTTTACAAAGGCATATAATTTTTTTTAAGTATGTACATATTGTCTTAATCCAAGTCGGTATGAGGCCACTTTCAAAATAAGGGTTAAATACTTCTATTTTAGCTATCTTAAGAGATACACGATTTAAATTTTTTGAAGATTCGTTGCTATCTTCAATTAAATCAAGTCTTTGCACCAGACTAATAATCTCTTTTGATTGCTATTCAAAATTTACAGTCTCTTTAAATGATAAAAATATCTTAAAATCTCTCATTTCACAAGTAAAAACTCAAAACTGTGAAATGATTGAAGGGTCAATTCCAATTGTTTTAATTTTTAGAGTTCATTATAAAGAAATGGCAACTGTTTTAATTTTCCTTTCTACGAAGCAACCAAAGTGACTACATGGATAATTATTCATGTGGATCTCCGTCTCATAAAAAGACTATAGATTTAGGAAACGTCTCCCAAATAGCACGAGGTTTCCCTAACATAGAAAAATCTCCAACATTTCAGCCAAGATTTTCAACTTCTGACATTCCATAATCTATCATGAGGAATGTTGATTTTCAATACCAAGACCAGTTTATACAACATAAAGAAATAATTATTCAAAATCTGAGCCAACTAGTCCGACATTTTCGGCTATTACGAACAATATTTTGAATGAGTTCAATGTTTTAGAAACATATTTTCAAATAAACAAACAATTATATGAGACGATATCTATTCTAAAAATAACACGCATAAGAGAATTTGGTTTTTCCAAAAATTTTCACAAAATAGAAATTTGATTCAAGAAGAATTTTATGGTTACCTTCAAAAACATAGAGTACAAGTCTTATTTTTAATTGGTTTGAAGACTATGCATCCAAAAACATATCAATTCCCCTTTTTCTAAAACCGCAAATCCTATAACAAATCGTAATAAAACTTCTGAATGGGAAACTCTTGCCAATGGTAAGATTTTCCGTTCTAACCATCCTCCTCTCCAAGGAATAAAACTTGAACTATTGGATACTCCAATTGAAGTAGTTCTTTTTAAGCGCCCAAATGATGACGATAAGGCAAATATCAAAAACATCATTGTGTAAAATAATTTTTCAAACACAAATCTTAGATCAATAATAGAATTGAAAAATCTATTCAAAAACAATCTATCTCCAATAGAGCCTTCCTCTCAGAAAATATCAAAATCCCAATTTTCAAACCTTTCCAAATATCAAATTCTAGTGTAACAACTTATCAAGATACAAATATAAAATTTATTCGTGTTCTCCAAAGGCAATTAATTAAAATTGAAATAGGAGATAGTAGTATGACTCAAGTTTCTGATATCTCTGACACTCCAACTTAAAAAATCCAAATAAATACCCTAGCCAAAGATTCAGATAATAGTGAAATCTCGGATCATTTCCCTGATCCAACCCCTAAAATAAATCGTCTTGATTGGAATAACAACCAAGATCGTCAAATAATCTCAACCCCTGATCTAGGAAAAATTCAATCAATAGAACAATCTAGGTTCAACTCCTCCTCAGTATATGACTAGATTATTGACGGCATATATGAATACAATATCTTAAATTTCCTCCAAAAATGGCAATGACTGCAAACACCTATAGAATCCAAATAGGAAATGAGGATAAAATTGTGTTGAACTCCTTCTATCTGGTTTTTCGAGACAGCTTAAAGGATGGTGGGATAACTACCTAAAAAATCAACAATGTTTGAAAATCCTTAATACCGTTAAAATATATGAAGATAACGTGCCAATAATAGATGGTTTCGGATATCCTCAACAAGATGTGATAACAACTTTAGTCATAGCAATAACTTTGCATTTTATATGAGACCCTTCGGTCCTAAGAGATAAAAACGTTGAACTTCTTTCAAATGTTAAATGCAAAAAATTAAGTCATTTTCAATGGTACAAAACACTTTCCTCACTAGGGTTTTATTCCGCCATGACTCAAACCAACCATTTTTGAAAGAAAAATTCCTAGCAGGACTTCTAACATTTTTAGGAAAAAAGGTTAGAAATAAAATTTGAGATTCTACTGGAACACAAATAGTCCCCTATGATGATTTCACTTATGGATAATTGATCAGTATTGTCCGACAAGAAGGAGTAAAATTTGTCAAGATCTAGAACTCTAGAAACATTTTAAATGAGAACTTAAAAGAACAAAAGTAGAAATAGGATCTTTTTGTAAACAGTTTGAAATAGATCCCACCAAAAGTAGCTACTCTTGCTTAGGAGATTTCAATAAACCCTACTACTCAAAATCAAAACCCAAAAAAATCTCTAGAAGCCATAAAGAACAACAACCTCGTGAAAATTTTTGGCAAAAATATCGTAGAAAAATTCAACCAAAATAAGCCTCAGCTAGTAACCTTTTCTATAAGAATCTTAATTGTTTCAAATGTCATAAAAAGGGTCACAATTCAAAATTCTTTTGCCTAAACTGAAAAATCCAAGAACTCAATTTAGGAGAAGAACTCTCTAATAAATTATCAAACATCCTATTAGAATCTTCTTCGTCATCATATGATTCTGATTCATCCTTACCTTCGGAAAAAGGTTTTCAAGTTGATGAGCTAAAACAATCATCAACTGAATCAGAATCATATGAAAAGAAACTCAATGTCCTAACAAAATATCAAGAGTTTTAACTTGACAAAAATCTATCTCGGATCCTGAAATAAAACAAAAAATTCTTGAAATTTTTTTGTCATCCATGACAGAAACAGAAACATATAAAACAAAAACAGTACCAAAATCCAATACCCCATCTAATTTTAAATCATCTTATGATCTCACCACCATCCTTAACAAAAGAAAGAAAGATAATTCAAAACCTTCTATTCAAAATCTTAGGTGTGAAATAAGTAAATAAAAACCAAGCTTAAACTTCTAAAAGAAAAAAAACAAAAACAAGATTCTGGATATTTTAATTCAGTATTATCTTCGATCAACGACAAACACGGTTCAAGTTACAATGAAAGTCTAGACGATATTGAAGATAACAAACTAAAAAAAAGAAAGATACAATCCTTAGATTATGTTCCAAACAATTTTCTGTATGTTTTAAGAGAAATCACATCTCAAAATCATCCTTGTTTTGTTCTGAAAACTACAAAATTGATACGATCGCTCTTTAGAAACGGATGCCTATCTTAATTGCATTAAATATGGACTCGTCCCAAAATACTTTCACCGTGAAACCCGTCAAAAAATCTCCGCAGCAAATAATTCTAAACTATGTATACCCTTCAAAGCTGAAGCTTCAATTTGTAAAGATAACATCTTTATTAAAACTGTTTTTGTTCTCACTAATGGTATTTACCAAAATGTCTATTTAGGAACACTGTTTATTAATTTAATCACTTCGTACAAAGTTATGAATGATTCAATTTTCATTAAACTTCAAAACAAAAAGCTTTATTTTGAATTTCTTGAGAAAGCCCCTAAAATGAAGTCTAAATCTGATAAAAGCTTGTTCTATACAAAAAAAACTTTCAAAATACTTTAATACAAAGTAAATATTTCCATTTACAAAACTTAAACACATAGTTTTGTTAGAAAAAATAAAAGAAACACTAGATACAAAAGAAATAAAAGAAAAAAATTCAGATCTTAATAAACTTTTTGAAAAAGAAAGTTCTTCGGATTTACCAACTGCTTTTCGGAACCGCAAACATCATATTGTTGGTTTACCTTACGAAAACAGATACAATGAAAAAGAAATTTCTACAAAATATCAACTAATTCAAATGAATTCTGACTTGGAGAGGTATTATAGAAAAGATATAACTGACCTCATAAACAAAGGTTTGTTTCAAAATCTAGATCTCTTTGGTCTTGTGCGGCTTTTTACGTAAACAAAAATTCTGAAATAGAAAGAGGGACTCCAACATTAGTAATAAACTATAAACCTTTAAAGACAACCCTGAAATGAATTCGATACCCTATACCAAATAAAAAGATTTATTACTAAGGCTTTATGCAGCACATATTTTTTCTAAATTTGATTTAAAATAAGGATTTTGGAAAATTCAAATCTCTAAAAAGGACCGATACAAAACGGCATTCACCATTCTTTTCGGTCAATACGAATGGAATGTAATGCCTTTTGGTTTAAAAAATGCACCTTCAGAATTTAAGAGAATCATGAATGACATATTTCTACATTGATGATATACTAATATTTTCAAATTCTCTTGATGAACATTTTAAACATTTAAAAACAGTTTATTATGTTGCGAGAAAAATGGTCTTGTGGTTTTAAAAACAAAAATATATTTATTCAAAACAAAGATCAGATTCTTAGGCCATATCGCAAGGTATGTTAACACCACTAGAACGATCTTTAGAATTTGCAAATAAATTTACAGACAAAACCCAATCAAAAAGATTCTTTGGAAGTCTTAATTATGTTCTAGATTTCTGTCCCAACATAAATAGAAGACAAAACCATTACATAACCGTCTAAAAAAGAACCATGTTCTTTGGAAAAATGAACATACAACTTTAGTCCAAATTTTTTTAAAAATAAGTCCTTCAAATCCCATATTAGCATATAGCAGATCCAGATCTCCCAAAATTCATAGAAACAGACGCGTCTGATATATGATATGGGGGTATACTTAAAGAAAAAGATAAAATGGGAAATAAAAAATAGTCATGTTTATGTCCTCACATTGGAATGATACCCAGAGGAATTATTCAACTATTAAAAAAGAAATATGTATTATATATACAAAGTTTTCAAAGTGATTTTTTGGACCAAAAATTCCTTTTAAGAATCGATTGTAAAATCGCAAAAGATGTTTTACAAAAGGATGTTTAAAAGAGTGTTAAACAAGAAGATGTCCTAGACACCTCATCAAATCTTCAAACACCACAAAAAATCATGGACCAAATCTTACAACTACAGAAAGTCCTTGAACAAAGGTTTACAAATCAAAAGAAGGATAATTCTTCTAAAATCCCACTTCTATATTAATTTCAAATTTCAAAAAAATTTATATCAACATGACCCGTTTTCCACCATTGAAAAATATTTTGCTAAAAAAAAAATTTCAAACCTCCTAATACAGAGAAAAATGTATTATATTTTCAAACGATTTTGGATGTAACAGAATCAATATCCTTCAAACATTTTTTTCTCGATGGAAAATATATTGATCCTGCATATTCCACATTTAAAATTCATAAGATCATAGCACCAAATGATTGGGAATATGACCTTAATATGAATTTAAACTTTCCAGAAAATCTGAAAGATCTTGATTGCTACGATGTTTCTTTCAACTATTGGGATTATGGCCAAGCCTGTATATTTTTTTCTTGATACAATCTCCAAAACACAAACACACTTGGTTGATCTTTTTTACACTACTTCTCAATTTAAAAGTTCCAAATTGGTTCATACCATGGTGGACCAACTTTAATTCGATCACAGAAATTTACAAACCATAAATACAAAAATCTTTCCAAATTTTTAAATCCATTTTCATACTATCCAATAATGAGAAAATATTTCCACCAATAACCATTTTCCACTCCAAATTTCATTTTTCTTGGATACTTGAATTTTCATCAGATCCTATACCGATCATCAGACGAAGGTTTAATGTAAAATGGTTAGAGAAATACAAAATTCTGCCCAATCTTTACCCTTCCAAAATCTCAATCTGGAAAAAAATCAAAAATGAAAATTTACAAAATCTTTACCCAAATAACTCACCAATCTCCGAATCAAACACCAGAAACATCTCAATTCTTGGCCCACAAATCCAAAATGTTATCTATATTGGCAGCTGCAAAGTCAAAAGAAGAAATTAAGGCAATTTCCTTACGTTTTCAGAAAGTTAAACAGATTCCAATATTCCAGACATCGATGAAGAAATATTCGACAACAGTGGAGTATAATCTCTCCCTCCACAAAAATCAGCAACGGCCGACAAAAACATGGTTAAAAATCTCTAAGTATGATCTATTGTTACGAAACAAATATTTGAGTGTGATCTACTATTACGAAATAAATCATCTGAGTGTCATCTATTGCTGCAAAGAAAACCCATAAATTTCCATTAGAAAAATAAAATTCCACTTACTTAATGGGAATCCCACTTTCTTAGTGGATTCATCCAAATTGTACCATTATTATATGTTTTATTATTATTTTATATCTTTTTAGTTGCGTGAAACTCCTATATAAAAGAGTCTAGGTTTGCTTGTAATCTCCAAGTTCTCATTTTCCATTCTCTTCTGAGTCATCCACTCTTTCATCCACTCTCTCAGTACCTCCCACTTCTCTCCTCTTGTTATCTCAAATATTGTTACGGTCTCCTTTGTAAGTTTTTAATAAATTATTTTGTTTATATAATTAACTAGAGTGGATGAGAGAGATTCTGTCATGTTTAAAGATTTGGTGAGGTGTCTAGGACATCTTCTAGTTTAACACTCCTTTTTGTAATGGTAATTCAAGGTTCAATTTTAGGTTCTTTGGAAGTGTTTGCAGGGGTGGTGTTTTATGGTATTGTCTCCATACCTAGGCATTTGTCTTTATCAATCTTCTTCGGAGGCATTGTACTTGTTTTGGAGAAATTCCCTCGTCAAGAAATCTGAAACAGAGTTTGATTCTCCTTTAATATATTCGATATCAAAGTAAAAATACTTAATATCGCTTGCTATCTTGCAAAATTTTTTTTTGAGGCAAGGTTTTAATATCCTTTTGTATAACATTTTTTGTGCTTATACAATCGATTCTGAAAAGAAAATTTTGGTTCAAAATATCACTTTGAAATTTTTGTATACATAATACAATACTTAAAATTTTTTAAAAATATTTGAATAATTCACTTGGGTATCATTTCAATGTGAAAACGTAAACTAGACTATTTTTCATTCCTATTTTTTCATTTTGTTTAAATATACTCTCATATTCTATATCTGATGCATTTGTTTCTATGATTTTGAAAGATTCAGGTCTGCTATATGAAAAGAGTGGATGGTGAGGTATAAATTTTTTTCTCATGGTAACAGGAACAAGGAGATTATATAAAGATTTTTTGTAGTTATAGAGATCCTAATATGGTATAAAGATTTTTCTCATGGTACCTTTATAAACATATCCAGAGTGGAAGAAAGAGTGGATGGCGAGGTTTACCCATTTTTCACGAGATTTACCGTATGGAGATACCTCTATACTATTATTTGAGCAATTTTGAAAAGAAAATAACCAACTTGCATGTGTTATATTACATAAAATGTCATTAGTCTTTAAACTTTTTAAATAAAATCATTAAGGGTACTTTGCAAATAATATTTTAAATAATTATTAGTTTCCAAAAAAGTAAATTAACTTTCTCTCTCTAACTAAACATGGACGAAAATTAAAATTATTTTTAAAAAAAAATTTAACCTGTCAAAATTGATAAACTAAGATTTGATATTTAATTAAGCCAGATTAATAACTATAAATTATTATATTTGAAATTTTTTGTTAAGATTTAAAATTGTGATCCTTCTATCATGTTTGTTTGATCTTATTTTCAGATTATTTTGTATTATCATATAATACATATAGTTAATAAAATTGTTGATTTTTTCGTATATGTTGTGAATCGATTTTTAGAAACGGAGATATATTACTCAAAGAAAAAGTGTAATCAACGTCTCAAATTGGTTTAAAAATACCAAAATTCATTTAAAAAAATTTGTTAATCAATCAAAATCGAATATGATTTCTTCTCTATTTATGCACATTTTGGATTGATAAAAAAATTCCGATGTGGAAGTGGAAGAGTATCGAAGCACAAAAGTGACTTTAAAAAAATATTAGTAAACGGATATGTGTTGGAAGGATATATATATAGAGGATATATATATATATAATTAAATATCATATTATATTAAAAGTGTTAAGGACACAAACTTAAAACATTTTTATATAACTCATGAATTCAAAATAATATGATTCAAAATCTAAATCACCATCTTCATTCTCAATTTTCTCAACTCCATCAAATATTTTTGCTTCAAATGATATGATATAATCACCAAACTCAAATCTTCCAAAATAATTTTATTCAACTAATGGAATTAATCACTTCTAACATCTCACATGTTAGACAAAAATTAAGTTATATATAAAATACGAAATTAGCGTACACAAATGTCAAAAGTACTAATTTAGTTTTTTTGGTTTTGTTTTATTTTATAACAAGAACAAGAAACATATGAAAATAATTTTACCAAACGGAAGTGTAAGCTTCCAACGTGTTTACAAAGGATGTTTTTTGGAAGCGACATGGAAACGAACTTCCAAAAATTTCCTATTCCGAAGTGGGAAGCGTACTTCTGAAGAACTTTCTGTGCTACCTAAAATAAAATCATACCATTTATTTTATTTGGTCATATATTTACAAAATGTACTTGTGTTATGCAAAAATGAAAACCAGATCAAATATCACTAATATGAACTATAAATATAATATTCAGATATATTAAAAACATTTTACTTAGCCAACTACTAATAATAACCAAATTTCATCACAGATATGAAAAATAAACAACATCTATAATGCTATTTATATTATTAAAAAACATAATGTAAAATGTTTTAATATAATATTTAATTTCAATATTTAACCAAGCTTAGAATCAAATTATAAATCAATTAATCCTACTATTACAATCAAATTATAGTTACATTAAAATTAATTATAACTATTTAAGTTTAATAGAAATTTCGCAAAACTATAAAATAAATAATCATAAAAGTGCAAAAAAATCGTCTCACAATACATCCTAGTACTGTAGTATAATCTTTATCCACTTAGATACAAAATGATGGTAACAACAACACTAACACTCGGGTTACAAATCTTTGAATGCAATTTACTGCTGCCGAAGACGAAGACAAATCTGTGTTTAAAGAATGATACAAAATTCCAAAGAAAAATATTTCTTGAGTGCAGCATTGACTACTATCTATTATAGTGTCGAAGACTATGCTCTACTTGGTTTGTATGAGACACTACTGTGTGAATGAAACTTTTGAAATCTATTACTGTATTCGTTTCACAAACTAAGAAAATATCATTATGACGTTTTTCATACAAACTAAGAAAATAAAAAAAATCAAGTAAATTTTTTTTTTACTCTACAGTAAATAATTTTTTCTCTCTAATTAATAAACTAAAATAATAGAGATAAAACTGAGATTTTTATAAAAAAATTTGCATTGAAAACATAAAATGATATTTTTATAAAATATAGATAAAATGTTTAAATGACACATTTTTGCCAAACGGAAGAAATACTAATTTATGTTTTGTATTTTTGTAAATTCATTAATAATAATTATTATTATATATACATATATATATATATATTCATACCTAATCAAAATAAAAAAAAAATTATTTATATTATGCAGTAAAATTAGAACAATGTTCTGAAAAAAATTCGCTGAAAAATTCAAAAAAGAAAAATTGAACACCGAATCCATATAATTTAAATGATTTTTTCTTTCTATAAAACCATTAAAACATATATCTAAAATTGAAAAGAAACCATATCAAACCAAACCGAATTATACATGCTTTTAAATATGTTTTTAAATTTCCCCAAAATGAGAGAACAAAAACATTAATCGGAACTTTCCAATCCTACTTATTTATATGTATAATAATGGGCGGGGCCTTAAAGGCCCGTTGTTGTATAACTGTGCCTCTACACAAACATATAAATGCCTCCGCTTACATAACCCTCACAAGATATTCTCTGCAATCTCCGTCTTCTTCGCTTTTAGGGTTTCACGAATTCGTATCATGGTGAACTTTTGTCACTCTGTTCTCCTTATTTGTGATTTTGTTCTCTCTTTTTATTTCCTCCGTAATTTCTGTAATTTTTTTTTTCTTTTGTTTCTATGGATTAGGTTCTCCAAAACGACATCGATCTACTCAATCCTCCTGCTGAACTCGAGAAGAGAAAACACAAGCTTAAGCGTCTCGTGCCATCTCCAAACTCAATCTTCATGGTACTCTGTTTTCTTTTAAACACTTATTACACAATTGGATTCGATTGAACAAATCTGATTCTGATTTTTTTTGGTGTGTTTTCAGGATGTTAAGCATGAGGGATGCTTCAACGTGTGAGTTTTGTAAAATTTTCTCGTTGCTGATTCTTCTGTAGAGTCAAACAATGTTGTTTCATTGAATTTATAGATTGGTATTATTGTGAAGATACTGTTTAATGTTTTAAATCAGTAGTGATGTGAATTGAATTGTCGATTTTTGCTCATTTTGAATACTGTTTTATTGAAACTATAGATTACTCTTATTTGGAAGATACTGTTTAGTGTTTTAAATCAGTAGTGATGTGAATTGAATTGTTGATTTTTGCTTATTGTTAATACTGTTTTCTTGAAACTATAGATTAGTATTAGGAACAAAATTTAAACATTTTGAATCTGTAGTGATATGTGTCAAATTGTCGATTTTTCTCAAGTTGAATGTTATTGGGATTAGGAAGAAATTTTCCAGCTTTTATATCAGTAGTGATGAGGTGAGATTACACTGTAAATGATTTGATCTAAATTGTCGATTTTGCGCAACTTGAACGCTGCTTTATCAAAATTAGAAGAATGGTATTAGGAAGAAACTGTCCAGTGTTTTAAATCAGTAGTGATGTGAAGAGATGAGACTTGGTGAATTTGTTGTGATGCTTAAATTGTCAATTTTGCGCAACTTGAATGCTCTGCTTTGTCAATTATAGAAGATTGGTATTAGAAAGAAGTTGTCTAGCTCTTAAAGTTATTAGTGATGTGAAGAGATTACACGTAGTAATGAGTTGCTTGTGGTTTTTTTAATGCAGAACCACTGTGTTCAGCCATTCTCAAACAGTTGTTGTGTGTAGCAAATGTCAAAAAGTTCTGTGTCAACCAACCGGTGGTAAAGCGAGGCTCATGGAAGGATGCTCTTTTAGGAAAAAGTTAGTTTGAGATCATACAAATCAATCACCCTTTCGCAGATGTTATCGCTATGAGACGAATTAGATCTTTATTTAGTTTGGTTTTCTTGCTTAGTAGTTTTAATGCCTGATGACATTTTTTGCTAATGATTTTGAAGGCATAGTTTGAGTACTTGTTGCTATTTTCTGTCTTTAATAGAAATTGCCGTCCTTTAGTTTTAATCTTTGTCGTATTGAATCTGCTGTTTTGGTCTATTGTTGAACTAGTCCTATAGACATATATGAATGGCCTCTGGGAAAGCTTTGTAACTTTGATTTGATATGACTAGAAGAAACTCACGCACTTGTCTTGGTAATATCAGATACCGGATGAGAAAATGGTGGACTTGAAGTTAGTTGTTCAAGCCTTAGCTATAGGTCTACAATAACTAGCTTAGAACTGAATGCAGCAGATTTTTGAATTGGTTATAGAGCAGTTAGTGAGTAATGAGGTTTATAAATGTGTCTATAATACAAGAGCTATTTCTGTTCGAAAATTTGTTTTATTTTCAGGTTCTGTTCTTACAGTGGTATCTACGTCGAAATTTTGGGGGTGTATTGAATTTGAAGATTTGGAGGGATTTAGTGAAATTTAGATTTTGTTTTATTCAACTAGTGATTTATAAATACATTCTCAAATCCTATGTTATTGAATTAAGAATTTATGTAAAACCATTCAAAATTTCATGTTATTCAATCAATAATTTGTAAAACCCAGATTTGATGAGACTTTTGATACGTTTTTAGTTGAAAAATAAGAATGAAAAAGTCACACCTCCAAAGGTGTTATTTGGAGGAATGTCAGAAGGAGAACAAAAGAGGGTGAACTAACCATATCTTCAACATGGATAAATATTTTTCCTGAGGAACAAAAAAAACTCAGGAGTCTGGTTCTTCGTACCCAGCACTCGATTTTGAGATTTTTCAATTCAAAAGGTTGAAATTTTTCCTCTTAACTAAACACATAAAATTTATTCCATTAAGTATGAACAATGGTGAATTGGACGATAATTCAAGGAATGAAGCTTGAAATTGCAGAGCCTCTCTTTCTCTCACCGGCAAATCACTATGTTGATATTATGATTTTTAAAACTTCGATATGTTTTCAGAATTAGTAAGTTTGTGATAAGCTACGAAGTTAGTTAGTTGGTTAATTAGAGATCACAACCATAATGCAGTAGTTCTTTGAGCATTTTGTTCTTGTGTTGTTTAGCACTTGAGTGGGAGAACAATGAGACTTAAAGAAGAAATATTCGACACAAATCTTTTCTCAATGGTAGGGTTTCAAGTATCTAATTTTTTTTTGAATAGTATGTAAAATTATTATTCAAAAGAAAAGCTGTTTTTACATCAAGTGCATCTGAATTTCGATAAAGATTTAAATTTGAACTAGTAACTGAATGTATTCATGAGTGGCAGTCTCGTTAAAACTCACAAGTGGATAACCCATTTGGGTCAAGACCACTTTCCGGGAAAACGAGTACGGATCATTTTTGAAGAGCTGAAGCCTCGTTAGAACCGTCAGATTTGTTCCACACCATCCCTATTCCTCCAAGTGAACTGAATTCGTAGCATGCTATCATTACACAACCTGAAAATGTCGATTTTTCTATATGCGTTACCTTGCTTTCCATTACTATTATTTCCATCGGAGCTCCAAAACTTAGAGATTTACTCGACATTTATTGCTTTTTCCATAAGTTCCGTCTTCCCATCCTTTTCGCATCCGCTTGTTGCAGCTGTTTTGATAGCTTCTTCTGCGTTACTTTTGCTGATCTTGGCAGAGGAACTCGGAGTACGTGCTCCTCCTTTGACTGAGCTGTGCTGATTTCCTCGTTTGATCTCAGTTTCGATAGTTCCTTGTCTACGGCGTTTTCCTTCTCACTTGAATCCATTTCTTGAAACAAATTTCCAATCTTGTCCTTCTCTATTTGCAGGTCGTGCGCCTGTTTCTTCCCCAGCCCCTGCTCTTGAACCGAGCTCATCCCCTGCTGTCCGCTGTTATTACCGCTGTTTGGATCCTCCGCGGCTTGCTCTTTGGCTGGACGTACATCCTGCTCTGCTTATCTGTTTTCCAACTCGACTTGGGATTCTCTGAGTGATACCATTTCCCTCAGCTCTCTTACATTATGTTCCATGTGAGAATTCATTTTCGGCAATTGCATTATTTCCATTTCCGGTTCTGAGACTGAATATTCTGTTATTCTCTCTCCTAACTTCAAATTCATCTTCTCAGTTTTCACGGCAGTGTCCCTCCCCTGATCCAACGAGCTCTCCGAATTGCTTGACTCATTTCCAGCTTGGTCCTCTGATAATGAATGCTTCCGCAGCTTCAGGTCCCCCACGCCAATCTGCTTCGCTCCTGATGGGTCAGCCTGCGCGTTAGCGTCCCTCTCTAAGTCCTTCGGCCCACCTTCTAGTTGAGTTCTTAAAACTTCAAATCTGGATGGAGTGGCAATCCTCACTTACCCATAAGCCATGCTTCTTTTCCCAGGTCTCCCATTTTTTGATGATGGTATTGTTCTCCATACGTCCAATATTGTTAGAGGACTCTCCGGCCTCTCTCTCTCAAGCTCTCCAGCCGGTTCTTCCACCTCTATCCTTGCTTCTTTTTCTAACTACACTTTCTTCTAGACAACAGTCCCCTCCGCATCTAACCCTCCCTTAGAAACAACTTTTCGAAATTTTTCAAGACAGCCAAATTCTAGATGTTCCCACTTCCGACATCCCTCGCATCGCATAGGTAGCCAGGGATATTCAAATTGCACCTCCACTTCCTCTCCTCTCACATTAAACCTGAATCTTGTTGGTATTTCGGCCTTGAGGTTGACATCTATAAATAACTTCGCTTCTTCAAAACTTGAGACGAGCTCCGTGTCCTGGTGCATTCTCAGCGGGATGCCCATCGGACTGGCAACGAAGCTTAATCCCTTCCAAGTGAATAGATCCAGAGGAACATTCTTGAGCTTAACCCACATAGGCATTGAGGATAACGCTGGCTGCGCCTCCTCCTTGAATGGGGTCCATTTTGATACTATCATAGGGATTTCGCATATATTCCACATGCTTCGACGTAGTACACGGCTTCTAACATTTGGGTTACGAATTCTGAACTTTATTGCCGTTTCATTGACCACATATGCATCTATCTTTGAACTCTTATCCCCCAGCGTCCATATTTTGTTAACAATAACATGAACCTTTGCTACATGAGGTGCTTTCGAAGCCAAGTTACCTATCACGAAATCTTCCCATAAGGGAGGCGCATCTGCGAAGACGTCCTCCGACACTGTAACTATCGGTCACCCCTCCTTCTCTGAGACCGTGAAATCAAATTGTGTTAGAACCGGCCTACTCACCACTTTAGCCCACGATTTTTCCAAAGGTGCTTTCCTCAAACCCTCTTTTACCGCAGGGACCCTTGCTACAGCCCCCTCCACTACCACTGACGCCGAATTGATTGAGACATCCTCCCTCTCTTGGCCCGCCTCAATGAACAGTCCTCTTGGACTAGCGTTCTCCAGAGTCTGATCTCCCCCTCATCTCGTCCTGCGTGATCTTGTCCACTGTAGTCCTCTGATCCGCCTTGTCTCTCTCCTCTGCCAGTGAACTAGAGATCTCTGCGTTATCTACATCGACGTTCAGGCCTCCCGCGCTTACTAGCTCACGAGATTGAGCCCCCATCTTCTCTCGTCTCTGCAACTCCGCTGGCTTCGCAACGACCTTGATCTGTTTCTCAGCTTCGCCACCGCTTTGCGACTCCAACACCTCCACGACACTGGCCTCTCTACAACACAGTTGGGCCTCCAGAACAGCCGGCGGTGGGACCACCGTGTCTGGCGGCGCCACCATGAGAAACAAAACCTAAAATCCCCTCCTTGATTGTTCCTGATTTTGTCTCCGAGAATATCGCTTATCAAGTATCTAATTTTGTTCCAGTTTCCTATGTTACCAGAAACAACTTCAATGTATTCTTGTGTGATGATCGGTACAATTGTGTAGCTTACGAAAGAAATAGATGGGTCAGATATTTGAGATTCTGTTTTTGAAAACGTAAGCTCCTTTCGACTGCAGAGTTGCTTATGTTTCTGTTCTCAATTCCACACCTATTTTGAATTGCAGGCTATGCAGAGGGACCAGATGTTTATGCTCTCTCTACCTAGTTTTAGCTCTCTAGTTGTCTTGTGGATGAATTCAAACTCATTGTTGCTTGCTTTTTCGATAAACCAATTCACTTTAGGCTTTGCTCTTACACATGCTTCATTATTCACAAGAATGCTGCCTATATATGAGCTTGGTTGCTTCTAAATTAGAAATGGCTCACTGGGACTGAAAGGTTATTATAACGTTAACCGTAAAATGCATTATTTCAAGACCTTCTATGCTGAAGATGTGCTGATTCGGTCAACAGTTTTCTTTTTTTTTTTTGATAAACGATTCGGTCAACAGTTAGGATAGTAAATATTCCTTACTCTCTCAGAATTCTTAATTTTTCAAATGAAGCTCAAGCATTTTTCAAACCAGCGACATATATGAGATTGACATGAGAAAACTTTATGAAATTGTTTGTTTTTTCCAAATCTTATGAATTTCAATTTGAAAAATCAAATTTTTTATAAAAATCAAAAAATTTACAAATCTCAAGAAATAGCCTCAAAATTCACTCAAAACTGTTCATATCTAAATTCCACCAAATCTACCCAAATCTTCAGTCCAATACACCTCCCTTCGGTTCTAGTTGATTTTTTTCCTTACGAGTCTTTAAGGTTTTATAACAGAGTTGTTTGAAAATAGTCTTCTCGAAGATGTTTAAGTCACAAAGAATTCCAAGTTCAAGGAAAGGTTTCAGAAGAAAATTCTTTTGATTTTACTACGTATATACAATTTAGGGATCGAACAACAAAAAAAAGGAAATTAACTCTTAAGTTTCAAAAGGAAACTAGAAGTAAGACAAGTTAGAAACGTAAGCAAAAAGAAAATTAAAATAAAAGTGATACTTAAAGTGAGGCTTCTTCATTTTTGAAGCTGCATCAAAGATTTGTTGTGATTGAAAAAAGTAGAATTGTCATGATCCCGCAATAGTGATGGTATCAGTGAGACATCTGAACGGTGAAAACGGATTAGGTGGTGTGGTTACAGCCGAATAAGTATGGATCCAACGTATTAGAATGATCAAACTGAAAAAATGTGGATCATACGGTTCAAAATATATGTTGAATAGTGAATAAGAACGCCGCGTGTGTGTGGTCTCGAAGCACTTGTCGCTGATTTTAACCACGCACGAGCTGTCCTTGTCCTTTAATTCTCTGACCGTCCTTTCATTCTCGTTGTCTCTTTTATCAGCCCTTAGCACGTCGCATCGAGAAAAGTTTATAGTATTTGGACCCTTCCGTGTATACAAAAAGAGGTCGAGCCGCGTGTCCTTTTCCATGCAATTTTGTCCTTTTGTCTTTATCTTACTTTATCTATTGTTATTAACTTTAACCTTGTACTTTTACCCCGTCTCGTGACTGTTATTCTTACCAGGATATTGAAATCATTCCCGTACCATCACCCATCTAAATCCCGTTCCGTCACCCGTCTAAATCCCGTTCCGGCACCCGTTTAATCCCGTTCTATGACCTGTATAAGACCGTTATGTACCTGTTCCTTCTCGTTCTGTCACCCGATAAAACCCTTTCTTGACTCTAAATACCTCGAATCACGGAACCACCACCCGAGCCTCCACAAATCGGCGCCCTCCTCACGGCGATCCAAACCCAGCTCCACAACCTGGAAGAGAGGCTGAACCTAGTCGAAGCCCCTCCCCAACAGGCCGGCTACCCGGCACCACCAATCAGGGTTGGCTTGCCTGAGCAACGACCCGGGGGTAACCCCACCGTGCGGCACCCGCATGAGCGTGACCCCGACCACCTTAATGAAGACGAAATGGATCCGAAATTTCCAAGAAGGATGAGGCCCCGCAGACGAGCCGGGCTTAACGATGAAGGCCCCGAGGGACTTGTTCTTAGGTTGCACGTCCCCAGCCTCAAACTGGTGGCCCCAACCTTTGCCGGACGAGTAGACCCCGACGCATACCTCGACTGGGAACGAAGAATGGACCATATCTTCGACTGCTATGCATATGACCAGCAAAGGAAGATTCCCTACACGGCCACTCAACTCACGGACCACACCCTCACTTGGTGGGACCGTGACATGGCAGAACGACGACGGAACCACGAAGGACCTATCCTAACCTAGGAGGTCATGAAGTATGTTATAAGGCGACGCTACGTGCATCCCCTCTACCACCGGGAATTACAAAAGCAGTTCAGACGACTCACCCAAGGCAACAAGACCGTCGAAGAATACTACAAAGAATTTGAACATGTTTAGAACCGTGTACAACTCGAGGAGTCCGAGGAAACACTCATGGCTCAGTTCCTCGACGGATTACAAGATCGCAAGCTCGCAAAGTGGAAAGGCAATCCTATGGGGGGTTCGAGGAGTTACTCCACTTAGCTATACAAGTGGAGCAACAAGTCAAAAGGAAGGCCGCCAGCGCAAATCGGAGCCAGCCCCAAGGACTCCCAACTTGGTCGCCAAACGCGTCCCCGAGCACTCCGCCTGTCTGCGGCACGAATAAAGCCCGGCCAGCTGTGGTCGAATCCAGGTTTAGACCAAGAAACCCCGAGTCAGCGCGAGAAAACCCTCGACCAGATCCCTGACAAACGCCCGAAGCCATCCGATCCTGCGACATCATTTGCTTTAAATGTCAGGGCCATGGGCACTATGCACGCAACTGCCCAAAAAAACGTGTCATTATCGTTACTCCCGAAGAGGAGTAAGAGTCACAAGACGAGGGACCCAAGTCAGGGGGAGAAGAACCCCTTCCGACCGAGGAAGTAGAATACCCGGACGAAGGCGAGCTCCTCGTGATCCAACGGATCCTTAGCACCGTTCCGACACCAGAAGACCCGAGCCAGCGCGAGAACATCTTCCATACAAGATGCACCCTTAACGGGAAGGTCTGCGGCTTGATCATCGACAGCGGGTCCTGCACCAATGTGGCCAGCCTTAGTATTGCCAAGAAACTTGGCCTCCCCACCCGCGACATCTGGCCCCGTACAAGCTCAAATGGCTCAATGACAAGTCTGTCATTCTCGTCACCGACCAAGTCTCGATACCCTTTACCGTCGGTCAATACAAAGACCAAGTGTTATGCGACGTGGTCCCGATGCAAGCCAGCCACTTTATACTCGGAAGGCCTTGGCAGTTCGACAAAAGCGCAACCCATGACGGAAGTACCAACCATTACTTGTTCTTCCACGACAACAAGCGGGTTAGCCTAGCGCCTTTCACACCCAACCAAGTCAACGAACTCCAAGCCAAACTCGCTAAAGGCACGTCGGACAAGACCAACTTCCTTATCAAGGCCAGCACCATAAGGAAATCCATCCCTCACGGGGTGAGTCTCCTAGTTCCGAAGGAATCCCCTACAGACTCCGGCACGGACCGACCCATTCCCCGAGAGCTCGAACGAGTCTTGAAACGTTTCCAAGATATTTTCCCCGATGAAATACCACTCGGCCTGCCTCCCCTCTGGGAAATCAAGCATCAGATTGACTTCATACCCAGAGCCCCCTTACCGAATCGAGCCGCCTACCGAGTAAACCCCGAAGAAGCCAAGGAATTAGAGCACCAAGTCTCCGAGTTAATGAATCAAGGCTACGTTCGGGAGAGTCTCAGCCCATGCGCCATCCCGGTCTATCTCGTTCCAAAGAAAGATGGATCATGGAGAATGTGCATGGACTGCCGGGCCATCAACAATATAACGATCAAGTATCGGCATCCCATTCCACGCCTGACGATATGCTCGACGAATTAAACGGCTCGACGATCTTCTCCAAGATCAACCTTAAAAGCGGATACCATCAAGTGAAGATGAAGAAGGGCGATGAGTTGAAGACCGCCTTCAAAACCAAGCAGGGCTTGTCATGTCGTTCGACCTATCCAACAAACCATCCACCTTCATGCGGTTAATTAATCACATCCTTCGTCCCTTTATTAATCGCTTTGTGGTACTTTATTTTGATGATATCCTTGTTTATAGTCGTAACCTTAGAGATCATCTTGGCCACCTTGAAATGGTCTTGGACACGCTTCAGAAGGAAAGCTTATACGCCAACCTTAAGAAGTGTGTCTTCGGTGCTAACGAGCTTTGTTTCCTAGGCTTCATTGTGAGTGCGCAGGGTCTCAAGGTTGATGGAGACAAGATGAAGGCAATCCAATAATGGCTAACTCCCACAAACATCAGCCAGGTCCGGAGCTTCCACGGACTGGCCAACTTCTACTAGTGCTTTGTACGCGACTTCAGTACCATAGTGGCGCCCCTTACTGCCATTATCAAGAAGAACACCGACTTCCAATGGGGACCCGATCAAGATTGCGCCTTTACCCAGCTCAAGAAATGCCTCACCCGGGCCCCTCTACTCACCCTCCCAGACTTCTACCGAATGTTCGAGGTGGAGTGAGATGCTTTCAACATCGGCATTAGAGCGGTCCTTACCCAAGGCGGTCAACCGGTCACGTACTTCAGCGAAAAACTTAGTGGAGGCACACTGAATTACCCAACCTATGACAAGGAACTCTATGCCTTGGTCCGTGCACTTGAAACCTGTCAGTACTACCTCCTCGCCAAGGAATTCGTGATCCACACCGATCACAAGACGCTCAAACACCTCAGAGGCCAAACCAATCTCAAGACCTTGATTATGGCCATGGACAATCAAGACCCTAAGCTTAGCGATTGCTACCGAGGCCAAAGGAACCACCCTTACCACAAGTTCTATATGCACGAAGGGTTCCTCTTCAAGGGTCGGAAACTATGCATTCCCCAAGGATCGATCCGAGAACTTCTTATCCAGGAAGCACACGGTGGAGGACTCATGGGGCATTTCGGGTCATTCAAGACCTTGGCCATCCTCCGAGGGCACTTCTACTGGCCAAGGATGAAGCGTCACGTAGAAGATTTTTGCACCAAGTGTCTGGCGTGCAAGAAAGCCAAATCCCGGAGCCAACCCCAAGGACTCTACACGCCATTCCCCATTCCGACCGCCCCTTGGGTGGATCTCTCTATGGACTTCGTCCTAGGACTACCCGTCATTGATCGGAAGAACACCATCATGGTAGTCGTAGACCAATTCTCCAAGATGGCCCACTTCATCCCGTGTTCTAAGTCCCATGACGCTTCCAAGATAGCCGAGTACTTCATCCGAGAAATTATACAAATATATGGCTTACCCCGAACCATTGTGTCAGACCGGGAACCTAAATTCCTCGGTCATTTTTGGCGGACCTTATGGCAACATCTCAGCACCAAGCTACTCTACTCGACCACGTGCCACCCCCAAACTGACGGCCAAACAGAAGTGGTGAATTGGACCCTGGGAGCACTCCTACGAGCAACCCTTGGTGACAGCAAAATGGCATGGCTAGACGTTCTTCCTTTGGTTGAATTCGCTTACAACCGAGCCGTCCACTCTGCGACTCAGAATTCGCCCTTTGAAGTGGTTTACGGATTCAATCCCTTAACACCGTTGGACCTACTTCCCTTACCCCCCGGAGAAATCGAAAATCAAGACTGATTCGACAAAGCTGCCTATGTTAAGAAACTACATAAAACCGTCCGAGCTAACATTGAGAAACGGACCAAGCACTATGCCCGACAAGCGAACAAGGGACGGAAGCGCACGGTCTACCAACCCGGTGACTGGGTCTGGCTCCACTTCAGACCCGAGAGGTTTCCCCAACAAAGAAATAACAAACTAAACCCACGAAGCGACGGACCATTTCGAGTACTCGAGCGCATCAATGATAATGCCTACCGTATCGAGCTACTAGGTAAGTATAATATCTCCTTCACTTTCAACATTACTGATTTGGCCCCTTTCCGTACAGATGATGAAGAATCAGTTTTGAGGGCAAAACCTCAACAAAATCGGTTTTGATGCCTAACGTATACGATCTATTTAGGCCAGTTCAAAGATGCAAAGTTGTTCAGCTGCGTAACCTTATCAAGCATGAATTGTAAGCCTATTATTTCCTCTTTTAAGATGTTTTTTTATTTTTTCCAATCGGTACAATATTGTTGTTTGCTTAATAACCACATTTCCAGAGATAACTCGATCGATGATGTGGCTCCATTAGCTGAGTTCTATCTCCAGTTGCTCTTGCCTAATGACCGTTGGTGACAAGAACCTGCGTACCGGACAGCCCGCAGACCAGTCCGCAAACAAGTCTGTCCCGGTTAATACTCGGTGAAGACGCGTCTAAGCCGTCAAGCAAGTTGTATTCTTTTTCCCTTTCCGGATTTATCCCTAAGTGGTTTGTCGGACAGGTTTTAACGAGGCAACAACCTTGGCGCATCACGCTTCCTCAAAAGTTAACCTTCTTGTATCCGGTCCAAGGAAGGTCGACGAAGCGTGATCCTATCCGCGTGAAGCCCACCCGCGTTATGGGTTTCATTTTCATTTAAGTCTTTATCTTTATTTTGTCTTACACGGCCCAAAACGAGCATGTTCGTTAAGGCCTTAGCCACGCGTCTAGATCCTTCCTAAAGGCACCTTAGTCCATTAATGAAAGGTTATACGTTTTATGCTTAAAATCACTTAGAGTTTTCTTTCGTTTCAATCGAGTTCATTCTCTTGAAACTTCTCCTCCGATCACGTCTTCTTGAGCCGGGCTCGAAGCCGTCGTCGGTTGCCGTATCAAGGAACAAACCATACCCCTTGTGTCGCAACCCCATTCCATTTCCCCTTTTGTTCGCAAGGATTGGGTCGAGTCATCCTCGATCCTTCTCCATCTCTATCCTTTGCTTCTTTTTTTCTGGCAACCGGCTCCTTAGCCAAGTAGTAGTTCGTACCGACGAGTATTCGCGGCTAGCATCCTTGGACCTAGCCCCTTGGAATACATCAGTTGGCCAGTGGAAAGATAATGGTTCACAGATCTGGTAAATTACTTGTACATGATTTGGTAGTTATGCCTTGTGTATTAGACTTCGGTAGAGTCTGGTAGACATTGACAAAACTGTTGGTAGATCTTGATAGAAAGTATACTCTATCAAGATCTACCAACAGTTATGGCTTGTGTATTAGACTTCAGTAGAGTCTGGTAGACAGTGACAGAACTGTTGGTAGATCTTGATAGAGTATAGTTGACAGCACTGTTGGTTGATTTTACATGTTGTTTGCATTTTTTTATGCAGGCCGTACGCGAGAATGATTTCATATCCTATATGGAGGATGTCACCCATGAAGAAGAATCAAACTAGTATGAAGGCTTACACTACCTATAGGGTGAAGTCTTTACCAGTAAACCACAGATCTAGTGATTGTGGGCTGTACACGCTCAAGTTCATTGAATTTCTAGCCCTGGGATGCGGGGTTTCCAGGCTAGATGATAAGTTTGTCCCATTTTTACGGACAAAATTTGGCTTAGAAGTCATGGAAGAGCTTCCCATACCAGAAACAATTTCATGTACTGATCCCAATTCGCGTGCAAATATTGATAGGGATGCACTCAATACAACGTCACAGGGGTTGCTTCTCGAGTGGTAGATATTGGAACTTTTGTATGTATGACCTAACAAACTCTACCAAACTTTTGTATGTATGACCTAGCGAACTTTTCCATGTATGTATGACCTAGCGAACTTTACCAAACTCAAAGACAGATTAATCAAAGATTCCAAACTCTACCAAACTCAAATACAGATTAATCCAAGATCAGCCAAAGTATTTTAAATTCTACATGTCAATCAAAGTTAGACGCCATATTATCTGACGTGGCATTAAAGTTTTAGAATACTATTCTAGCAAATAATAGACTGTCCGCCATTATTATTGGACGCGACTCTTCGCTTATCAACTTGTATAGGACGCTTCAACTTTCTCTCATACTTCGGTTCTTCAACTTTCTCTCATACTCCATCTTTTACTTCAAACCATACTCTGACATGGCTCCGACAACTCCTGAATGGCCATACCCTTCAGACTACATAAAAGAGACGGTACTTGAAAGAGGCGTAACGTCTACGGTGTATCTCGGAAGATGCAAATATGGAGAGTCTGAGAAGAAGGCTATAAAATCTGTTCCACTATCGCACGCTGACACTCTCTTTGAAGAGGAGCGTATTGTAAGACGTGTTCGTTGTCCATATGTTGTCGAGTGTCATGGATGCGAGCAAGCTCGTGATGAGTTTGATCCGTGTAGTTCGAATCTAAATCTTATTCTCGAATACATATCTGGTGGAAATTTTAAAGATTTTATTCCCAGAAAAAATCCAAGTGGATTACGGGTGTCTCACATAAGAGAAATTGCCAAAGATATTCTGAAAAGGCTTGAGTCTATACATGGGTATAACGTAGTGCACTGTGACATAAACCTGACAAACATACTCTTACGCCCTTTGAATTGGGGATGGAGAAATGTCGGGTATATGTCTGTCATTGCAGAGTTTGGGTCAGCAATGGATGGAGATTCGATGACGCCATACGCCCACCGATTGGCTCATATGTCGACAGATAGGAGGTACAAAGCACTGGAACTTATACACTTTGGGACAATTGACTTTGCCCTTGACATTTGGGCTTTCGGATGCACATGTTAGTAAGGTTGTTTGTTGGTAGATTTTGACAGAGAATGGTTGTTCATTGGTAGATTTTGACAGAGAATGGTTGTTCATTGGTAGATTTTGACAGAGAATAGTTGTTCGTTGGTAGATTTTGACAGAGTATGGTTGTTCATTGGTAGATTTTGACAGAGTATGGTTGTTCGTTGGTAGATTTTGACAGAGTATGGTTGTTCGTTGGTAGATTTTGATAGACTAATGCTTCGACATTTGGGATTTTGATGTACAGTTTTAGAGATGCTAACAGGACAACCTCCCTAGAAGCAATACGAAGAGTATGGTAGAAACTGGTGGAGTGCAGTAAATGCCAATGAAATACCGTACATACCGGATTGGTACTCGGACGACACAAAAGATTTTCTTCATAACTGTCTCAATTGGAATCCTGTAGAAAGGCATAGTGCAACTACACTACTTCATCATCCATTTCTGATTGATAATGCTTTAGACGATATGTAATAATAATAATTAATCTATGTTATAGTACTGTATATGTCATTAACTAACTATGTATGTGAATACTATTAATCTAATCCTCATATATCATGGCTTCAATAGTATATTCTTGCTTGTTAGCGTATCAGAATTTGGTAGAGTTCGATTTTTTGGGTTGGCAGAGCTAAGGCATAGAGTAGCAGATGTTGGTAGAGTTTGGTTTTTTGGGTTGGCAGAGCTAAGGTTAAGAGGAGCAGATGTTGGTAAAGTTAAATCGAATTATCCCATTACGTTAGCAGAAGTAGGGGAACGTAAGATTTTGGTTTTTGTTCAGCTGAGTTAGTGTGTAGCATAGCAGAATTTGGTAAAGTTAGATTTTTCTGTTGGCAGAGCTAGGGTTTTGAGTAGCAGATGTTGATAGAGTTTGGTAAAGTTAAATCGAATTATCCCACTACGTTGGTAGAAGTGGGAGTACGTAAGATTTTGGTTTTTGTTCAACTAAGTTAGTTTGTACCGTAGCAGAATTTGGAAAAGTTAGATTTTTCTGTTGGCAGAGCTAGGGTTTTGAGTAGCAGATGTTGGTAGAGTTTGGTTTTTAGGTTGGCAGAACTAAGGTTTAGAGTAGCAGATGTTGGTGAGTTTGGTAGAGTAGCAACAGATGTATGTCAGATTTTGGTTTTTGTTCAGCTGAGTTAGTGTGTAGCATGGTGGTGTTTTGTTCAAATTTTGAATTGAAACTCTATCACAATCTACCCAGTGTCACATACGATTTCAAGATTGAACATCTGCTCTACATGTCCCACACCTTCACATCTTGAACAAGTCGTCACTTTCCTTGGCCGTTTTGCTTCAAGTGAACACTCAAGCCAACTTTTCAACCGCGAGTTCTTTGGCCTACCAGGTTGGTTACATACAACAGGAGGTTTACAAACTTTACTACTGACTTCTTCGAGTATTGGAAGTGTTGCATCTCTTGGCATAACACATTTGGCGTACACATGGTACAAGTAACTCGTATAATAGTATGGATCTGTGAGGTCGAGCTTCGAACACTGCCATGCTTCTGCTGTGGCTAAGGCATGCACACAAGTTATTTTATCGACGTCAAACCGTTTGCATGAACATGTTTTCTCCGTCAGATTAACCAAATGTGAAGACCCCGAGTATGTGACAACGGCTTGATGCTCATCTATGTCTTAAACATTGTACTGCGTAGCTTCCAGAAGTATACTCTGCATGGACAGAAAACTAAAACAGTCAATTAAACTCTACCAACACGAAAACCATCCTTCCTTACACCAAACTCGACCAAACTCAACTACATCGTTTTTTAAGCTCAACCAAACCACCCCACCTCTTCTAGACTCTATCAAACTCAACTACATAGGTATCCAATCTCAATCAAACTATTCCTAACTCTACCACACTTCATCTCTCTCTTAGTAACCATACCTTTAGAAGTTTCTCGATTGCTGTAGTGAGAATGGTCGTTGTTGCCCCTGCTTTTGCCCTCCTCTTCGGGAACCACCTTGTTAACATTGCCCTAATGGCATTTATAAGCTGCACAATAGGAAAAGTTCAGCTTCAACTAACGCATGATTGATAGATTCTGCTATGTTCGACGTGGTGAAGTTGTATCTATTTCCAGGGAAATGTACACGACTCCACAAACGAACATCTGCCTTTAGCAAATACCGATGTAGCCTTGCATCAACTCTCTGATTTGGCTTAAGATGGCATTAAACTAGTCATGCCTATATGCAGTTGCAGCCTTCTTAAACAACTTAAAGGCCTCTCCTCTTCTGAAATTGGTCAAAATGTATTTACACAGATGGTAAGTGCAAATATCCCGAGCGGCAAGCGGATACACTTTTGTTATTGCTTTGGCTATTGATCTATGCCTATCTGAAATGATGGCCAATTCTTGATCATCAGGAATAACGCGGTTGAGTTATCTAAAATACCATCCCCATAATTCATCATGTTCGATATCAACCACACCAAAAGCCATAGGGAAAATTTGAAATTTCCATCTTGCATTGTGGCCGTGAGAAGAGACCCTTTATATTTTCCTTGTAAAAACGTTCCACCCACAAAAACAACCTTTCTCATATATTGAAATCCTCTGATGCTTGCATCGAAAGCAAGGAATAGAAACTTGAACCTATCATCTCCGTCAACTTCCAGCTTGATAAGTGTTCCCGGATTTGCTCGTCTAATCATATACAAATACCAGGGAAGATCTTCAAAACTATTCTCTGCAGTCCCTGATACTATAGCCCGAGCTTCTTTTAAAGTACGATGTGCCTTCCAATACTTCATTTGTACAAAATGCAAACAAAGGACCAGAGTTATAACTGCCTCTAATAAACTCTACTAACATCAGCCAAACAACCTCTACCAAACTCTATTAAAGAACAAACTAGACCTCTACCAAATTGTACCTTCAAACTAAAACGTTTGTTCAGTGATTCATAAACATGTCGAGGAAGAACTGATGGGCCAAAAAAATCCAAGTATAAACGACCAAGAATATCGGGCGTTTCTTGACGAGCCCGAGAGGACCTTTCTGTAACGTAGCAAGTGTGTTCTCCACAGTAGACCCGAATATAGAAACACGGATTCTCAGTATCGTGGCATGAAGCACGGACTCTCTAAGCGCAGTTTTGAACCCAGCATTTCACAACCAATAACATCTTTGATGAAGAGACGACATCGAAGTCAAACCTATGTAAAACAGAATATGTCTTTAACCTTGACTCAAGATCGGCTTTTCTGGGATAAATTTGTCTAACAGCTAATTGAAGTGACCTCATTTCGATGTCTAAATACTCATCATCAAATGTCGAATCTCTTCTTAGGAGGTAGATTTTTTCTATCTTCATCTTTACACTTCCTCTGAAAACTTATGAAGTCTTCATCACCAGAGCTTGCACCATCTACATCCTCAGAGTAGTCGAATCTCAATTCCGCTTCCGCATCTTCTTCAGCGTAGTCTACGTGTTCCTCTTCTTTTGTGACAGTCTCCTTAACTTTACCACACGTTGAAGATTGTCTACCAAACGTAGTATCAAATTTATCAAAGGAAGGCTCGCATTTAGGCTCAAATCTATTACCTTCTTCCACAGCTACATGATATCTCCTTGAAATCTCCACACAAAGACGAATTGCCTCTTTTTGAAATTGTTGCACAAACCCACGCAATTGCCTCTCGTTGGTCATGGATATAGGAGGTATATCTTTTGGTAGTCCATTCATGAGTTCATTTGATATGTAACTCAGTTTAACCTTATCGATCTCTTGACTTAGCTCGAAATCTTCATTCACCATTCTCACAAACTCATCATAATGTAAATCTTCACTCACTTGCATAATCTTACAACCAAGAGAATCATCCACTAAAAAGGACCAATGATTTTCGTCGAATCTCCATTTTCCACAAACTAAGACGATATGATCTATAGATCCAAAAACAATAACACGAGGTCAAAAGATAAGAAAGGAGCTCAAGCAACAAAGGTGAGTGCTTCAATGGTGTTTGGCCGACAGTTGAAGCGAGAAAGAAGGTAGGTAATGTAATAATGAGGGATAAAATCGTCATTGTACAAACTAGGTTAAATGAACTAACTTTGCTTAACTCTACCAAACTCTCAGACACAAATATAACTCTCCTAAGATCAGCTAAACATTGTACGAACTCTGCCAAGGTATGATAGATAACTCTGCCACACGTCGTTACTACCTCTGCCAAGCTATGATAGATAACTCTGCCACACGTCGTTACTAACTCTGGCAAGTTGTGATAGATAACTCTGCCTATTTCTGCTGCAGTGGCGATTCAATCTCCGTCAAAATCTATTACAAGGGTCCAAAATCTACTAAACTCTGTCAAAATCTATTATCGGGGGTCCAATATTTGGTAGAGTCTGGTCGAGCGTACGCTGACGTGGGATAAATCTCCTTAACTCCGCGCGGCTAACATGACATATTTCATTAATGGCAGTTTCGTTATTACGTTATGTTTTTGTTTACACATATAAAAAACATGGTATTATACAATTTAATAAGAGTATTTGAGTAATTATGAATTAATATGAACTATTTAAGGCATTTCACAATTAATATGAAGTATTCTAGCCGTTATTATTATTAATATTTTATATATATATATATATATTTGTATTAATTTTCTAGCCGTTATATGTATGAACAAAAGGTTTACAGATACTTTAGCTCAAACACCATAAGAAAACATACTTTATATACATAATATATATATATATAGATGCATATGCATTTCAAAGGTTTAAAAAGCCGATTGTCTTGTCAATTCCATAAATTTGTAACCTAATATGACATGTGTATATATTATTATTATTATTATTAATATTTTATATATATATATATATAATAGAACTCCAAAGTTTTAAAAGTCAATTCTCTTGTCAGTTCGAGAACTTAATGAGTTTTTATATACTTTTTGATTCATCTCCGATTTGGAACATTAAAACAATTTTTGATCGATTTTTTGTGGTGTTACAGGTTTATTTTTCTTCTCGGTTGCTATTGTTATAGTTGTTTTCAATCATCATTGAATCGTTAGGTAACCTTCATTTCTTTCATTCTTTAATTTTTCTCCATGAAAGTAAGTTTTAAGCTCTTTAATGGCAGATTTATTTTCAGAAAGAATTATGATTTGATTTATACCTCTTTAGTCTTTAGAAACTGCTCGGTCACACAACTACAACGCCACAGACCGCTTGTCAATTAGAACTCAGAGTCGAACTGAATTTGTTCAATAATGATTGAACTTTTCAATCTCATTGTTTCATAGTCAAATCAGGATTATTTTACACCGATTGCTGTGATTCTGAAACTTGTTATGGACTGGTATGACTGACACTCTTAAGCTCGATATTTTATTTGAACATGTTCATTTTTAAACTGACTTTAATTTGTCTTAATCATCACTGGGATGGGATTGTCAACCCGTTTGTCCTCTTAGATTTCTAGTTGATTAGTACTGTTCAAACCACGGGTTTAGCATTTTCCCTGGATTTAAGTACATTAGTGATTGAGAGAGGAGGGTCAATGGTGATTTTCATATTTACTGTAGCTTCCTTGCAATGAGAGATAAATCATATATATGAAAGAGGAAGAACTCTCTTCAGCTGCTTGACATGTGTGCTCTTATCTATCCGACACCTAGCCTTCTATATATTTATTAATTAAAATTTTAAAACGTTTGTCAAAAAAATTAAAAAACATTTTTTAAAAATAATTTTAAATTTTATTTAACCAAAAAACCTTATACAACAAATGCAACTAGTGTTTGAAAGTTAAAATTAGAAGAAAAGGTGAATATGAACAAACAATCAAATTTTTTGATGCAAACCAGACTTGAATAATCCTAGCAAACTTATAATCATCAAATGAACAGCAGAGAGTTTGAATATACTTGTCGATCAGCTTGATAAGAGCGTTGGTAAATTAGGAGGTTTTCCCTATGTTCGACCATTTATCCTTTTTCCAAATGCTATGGATTACAGTTTGAAAAGCATATCTAGATAGAAACAGAGTAAAAGCGTCTACACTTGTATCCGTGATGAGGCTCAGCATAATAGACCAATGTGCTGAATCTATTCTTCAAAGATCCTGCATTAAAGATCTCCATATTTTCTAGAGTAAACACAAGAGAAGAATAGGTTATGCCACGATTCAAAGGGATTCCCACAGAAAATGCATGACGTATTTACTCCTCCGTTCCAATGTGACATTTGATCTCTAGTTGTTAGTCTATTCTAAATCGATAGCCACAAAAACATAGTACTTTGGTGTTGAATGTTTAAGTCATACGCCTTTCAACCAAATAACAGGGGGAGATGCTTCACGTATTAAAAACCACGTGTGCTTAGAGATGAAAATAGGTTTGAATTTATCACCTTTAAAATGCCATAGAGAAACATCTAACGTGTCTGGAACTTGTCGAGATCATTGAGCATCAAGCGCTATCACTATCCTCTAAAGTACTTATGTTCTATGTCGTCTTCATCTTCTAGTTGTTCAAGCCAATGCCACTGAAGCATTAAACAGGATTCCTAGATCCATGACTCATCTCATGCCAAGATTTTCATATAAACAACCCAAAGCTGACGAGTTGTCAAACCAAAAAGATGTTGTTTCTCCGCTTTGAATATCCACCTTATGAAAGGTACGTGCAAGGGCAAGATCCTTTAGTATTTTCCTCCACATCCAAAACCCATGTTAGTATCCTCACAATTAGACCAAAAAGATTTCTTACAGATCAAATATATTTGAATCAACTTTACCCACAAAGAGGATTGAGAGGATAGTAGTCGCCAAATCAACTTCAAGAAAAAAAAGTATTAACCTCCATGAGTGGTCTTAGACCAAGACCTCCTTCAGACTTCGGCTTGCATACATCTTCCTAAGCAATTTTTGCTTTCTTTGTTCATTCTTTGGATTCAGAGGAGGTGATGAACAAAGAAAAGCAGAACATAATTTCTCAGTCTCTCTAATCAAGCTTTTGGGAGGCGGAATGCCGAAAGCCAAGTTAAAGATATTCATTAAAACCAAGGCAATAAGCTGGAACTGTCCCGCAGTCGATAAAAACCTTTGCACGAGGAGGTGATGAGATTCCGAATTGATTCCAGCAAGGGTAGATAATCGTTAGGAGTCATCCTCTTAGTCAACAAAGGAAGTCTCAAGTATCTTATCGGCAATTCCTCAGAGGAAAAGGAAAATCGCTGAGTGATCTCGTTCCAAGTCGATGGTGAAACTTTTGCAAGATATATCGTAGATTTTTCCAAACTTATTCGCAAACCCGATATTTTGGCAAAATCTTCAAAGACTGTAACTATTCCTTCAACCAAGTGAGTTTTTCCATCAGTAAATACCAAAATATCGTCAGCAAAGCTTAGATGGGTGAAACCAATATTCTTACATTTTGGATGATACCCGGTTTGACGAGCACTAGCAGCATTATCCAACTGTTTTGAAAGCACATTCATGGCGATAACAAATAAGTATGGCGACAATGAACAGCCCTGTCATAAACCTCTTCTGCTTTTGAAATAACCAGCAAATTCACCATTTACTTGAATCGAGAAGAAAACCGTTGTGATACAAAGATATCCAATGTATGAACTGATCCGAATGATTGATAGTTTTTAGACTGTTTAGTAGAAAAGACCACTGAACTGAGTCGAAAACTTTTGAGATATCAAACTTTATGGCACATCGAGACGAGATGGAGTCTTTATGGTAATTTTGACTAACTCCATCGCAAGAAGAAAATTTTCAATCAATAACCTATCATTCACAAAGGCATACTGATTAAGAGAAATGAGTTGTGGAAGAATACCTTTCAAACGATTTGCCATAATCTTCTAGATGACCTTATAAATCACATTACAACATGAGATAGGCATGTAGTCCTTCATTTCCAGAGTTAAAGTCTTCTTTGGAATGAGAGCTAAAAAATTTTGAATTCATACCTTTCGGAAAAAAAACTTTGAGGAAAAAAGATTGAACCAAAATAGTGAACTCTTTCCCAATTATTGGCCACATCTTCTTGTAAAATTCCTAGTTCAACCTGTCTGGACCAGGAGATTTATCGTTCGACATAGAAAATAATACATCTCTAACCTCTTCCTCTGAAACTCTTGCAATCAACCAATTTTATCCACTTCAGATCACCTACTTAGAATCAACTCTTCAAGTTTTTCTATCAAAATTCCTTCATAACCCTATGGATATGATATAAAAATTCCTTAAAAAAAAACTTCGGCCTCTTCTTTTATCCTTTCTTCATCTGACACCAGCTCCCCATCTCGACACTTTACCTCTCTTATAGTATTTTTTGCTTTCCGAGCAACAACTGTGTTATGGAAGGTTTTATTGTTTCGATCCCCAATACGCAACCAATGGGGCTTTGAGCGTTGATTTAAGAAATTCTCTTCTAGACCCAAGATATGATTCCATCTTCTATAAGCTTCTCTTCCTCCAAATTATAAGGGGTGGAATTTTCCACATTCAATTCCTATTTCTCACACAAAAATTGGTAAGCTTCCGCCGTCTTCTTTGACACATTACCCATTTTTTGCTTCGATAATTCCTTTAGAAGTTGCTTCAAGTCTTTCAACTTCTTTGAGAACCGGAATATAGATGATGTGGAGATGAAAATATACTGCATTTGTCCCCAAAACCTCTCAGCCATCGACATAAAATCTTCTAACTCCATCAAAGCATTTACAAATTTGGAAGGTTTATTTTCCACTTGCAACTTGATGCACTCTACCTCTATAATGATCCAAATACCCACCAGCTTTGAAAACACTATAGGCACGGGGAAAAACAATATCACATTGATCGTTTTGAAGGACTCTATCCAGCTTTTTAGATATCAAACCCTCTGAACTTTTATTACACCAAGTATTAACAAGTCCATGGAAAGCCATATCATCAAAGGAACAATCTTGAACCAGCTCTTGAAAATCTATCATACCTGGTGGAATATTAGATGAATTAAAAAAACTTGAATGATCCATCCCCTCCAATATTTCATTAAAATCACCCATAATAATATATGGTTTTTGTCGAAAAATTTGAGAGTTGTAGTGATCCCACAAATCATTCCAAAGCTCTTTTTGTTCTTCAAAAAAATTTGAAGCATATATACACGAACAAAAAAAATCCATTGCTTCCAGATGATCCAAATACGACCCAGTCGGCTAAACTCATAATTTGTTAGAATATACCAATCCCCAAAATTCGATGAGCCAATCGCGCTTGCTTTTCTTTCCTTAACTTTCATTTCCTTAACACAACCAAACTGAAAATCATTGCAATATACCCATCTTTTTATAACCAAATGCTTTGATGATTTATTTAGATCTTTAACATTAAAAAAACCCTTGATATTAAGGTTTTTAAGTAATCTTCTTTCCCCCAACACTTAGAAACTCTTTAGCGTTAAGAGTAAAATCTTAAGACTTTTTCTTGGCCATACCTTTTGATTTTCATGGCAACGATTGACAAAGAGATAGTTCACTATAGACTTTCTCTCCTATCTTCTCGCGATAATGCATTTTGCCTTCTTCCTTCTCATCAACTCCCTCCATTAGTTTCAAGCCTTTTTCGGTTTTCTTTGTCTGATTTTCTGGCTGCTCCGCTTGCTCCTCTGAGTTTTCTTCCTCCACGACAAGGACTGGAAAAAGAGAGGGAGAGCCCACTGGAATTTTCACATCCTTTGGTATACAACTCAGATGATTACCTTTACCTGCGAGACTAAAGACCAGCCATCACTTCTTGAATTCAACATTTCAACTGTTGAAAACCCTAATGACTTTCCAGAATCTTGAAGCTGCTTTTGATTATCAAGCAACACAGAAGAAGTCTCATTGATAGGAAATTCAGCCGAAAAAACACACAGCTGTGCAACATATCCGCCACCCACATATGTATATCTACATACAATATGTGACGGATCTTGTTGTGGAAGGTTCACACTAGTAGATAATTCGGCCAATAAAGCACTAAAAGGTACAACGTATCTGTCACCCATATCTGCATATACACATACAAGATGTGACGAATCTTGCTCTGGCCTATTAACCTTTGTAACTGATGTTGATTTCATGATCGTAGCACAAGCCTGTACCAGGGGAATGGAAGCTGATTTTTGTCCTTCAAAATGACTAATTACCTCTGTTCCTCACTTAATCACTCTAGGAATCTCAAAATCTGAACTGGATTTTGCTCGACAAGCCTCCCTTAGATGTCCCCATTTGAAACAGACGTTACACTTAGGGGGTAACAAAGGATACAAATAGAGAACTTCAGAAACTACAACATGCTTTGTCTTAAAGCAAAATGAGTCTAGAAGCGGTTTTGTCAAATCAACATCAACAAATACCTTTGCCTCATCAAACTTATTACAAAGCCCTATATCTGGATGAAGACACTTTGGTTGACCCACAACCCTTGATAGAAATCATAATCTTTTCCAAGAGAAGAAAGATGATGGAATCTGTTTAAGGGTATCCCAAAGAGACATATTACGAAGAGCTGATTGGTCTTCTTCAATAATTGGTCCATATTTTGACACCATCACTGGTTTATCCGCAATATTCCATATTCCTCTGCATAAAACTCTATCTTCGATCACTCTATCTCAGATTCTAATTTTTAATGTAGATGTGTTCACAACAAAAGCATCGATTTTGATATTCTTATTCCCATAACACCAAATTTTATTCACTATCACATGAATTTTTGCAATGTGTGGAGCAACTTCTGGAAATTTCCCAACTATCAGGTAATACTATAGACGAGCCTAATCGTTTATAATGTCATCTGGAACCATGATTATTGGATTACCATCTCCAAAGAGTCCATCAAATCATGCTTCTACAAAGTTGGTTTCTTCTGTACCACATCCAGATACGACTTACGTGCTTCAGCTATTGGCGGATCAATAAAAGCAACCACCGGTGCTACTTTATTCTTACTGGTTTAGTTCGTGCCCTGAGTCATAAAACCCACAAAAGATGTTGATTCTGTCGTAAACCATGGTTTCAGGAAACGAGTGACAGATTTTCAGTCTATTTAAACGGATTTGGTATTTACCATCAACGGAGAGGTTAAAGAGGTTATATCAATCTTAGCGCACTATAGAGACAATGAGATAGAATTCAGAGAATCCGCAAGATAGAGAGATTACGCATCCTTCGAACGCAGAAGAGTGGAAACATTTCCAATCACTATCCAGATTTTGCGTATTACTGACGAAATGTATACCTATTTTTATATTTATTTTGTAGGTTTCATTTATCCCATAATGGGATCACGAAGTCGATCAACCGTATGCTTAACAGAATGCTATAGCGTCCGTATGCTACGTACTCAACCATGCGGATGGCACACCGTGATCTGTGGTTTTGCCAATTTGCGATAAGATTTGAGTATTAAGTTAAATTTTATTTTAATTTATTTTAATTATTTATTATCATACACATTTTCTTTATGCAGTAAGATTTCACTTGGGATAGAGATCTCACATCTATGGTTATACGTGAGTTCGATGTTAAGGCATCGAAAATGTACTCTATGAAGTTGAACGAGTGGAAGGACAAGTGGACTCGGAATGATGTCCCTAGGGAGTTACTTGCAAACTCAGACCTATGAAACGGGTTCGTTGAGTATTAGAGGATGGAGGAAACCAGGTCAACCTCGGCAACTCAATCTACCAACCGGAAGAGCGACTGGAAGGGTAAAAGAGTTGCGATGCACAGTTTGGGAGCAACAATCAAGGCTTCTCGGGAACAGCAACTAGTAAGCTAATTTTTTTTCTTAATTTATATTTCTATTCATTAACATTTTATGACTTTTTCAGTTGCTGAAAGATGGTGTGCGGTCTTCACATCTTATATTGCTACGAGATGCACACACCAATCGAAAAAATGGGTTAAATACAAGATCCAATTGCTCAAGAGATCGTCGAGAATGTGACGAGATTAGGTGACAAGTTTCTCCAATCCTAACAGATTGTTGAAAGAACTCCTCCGTGCACCAAAGTTCTGTTCGAGAAGATCAACGAATTTGTATTTGAAGTAAGTAACGTTTACTGTTTTTTTATTTATTATCAAATTCAGTTTTCAATTTATATATATATATATATTTAAATGATTTCGCAGGCAACTCCAAAGTCCCAATGTCTGATTTTTGGACTTTTGGAGGAGCATCATTCGTCGCCATCTTCGACCACTTCAAGGTTTTACGGAGATCTCGCGCTTAGAACGCAACTCGAAGAAATGACTGCTGAGATCGAAGCATTGAAGACCAAAATAGAAACCATCAAAGAAATTTCTGCTGAGATTAAAGCATTGAATACCAAAATAGAAGCCATCGGAGAAAAGTCGGCTGAGATCGAAACAATGAATACTAAAATAGAAACCATCGAAGAAAAGACAGTTGAACGTATCCAACAACTAGAATCCAAGCGACGATTAAATAAAAAAGAAAATCCAAGCGATGCAAGTGCATATGGATACTTTCTTCCGGTCTTTTCCGCCACCGCTACCGCATAATTAAGATTTTTTGTTTTTAATAATTTTTTATGTTTTTATTTTTATTATTTTTTATTTTATTTTGTATAATTTTAATTTAAATATCATTTAAAAAATTTTAATTACAATTTTCATATTTTAATTAATTTAATTTTAATTAAAATTTTAATTTTTTAAAAAATATTTACGAATCCCTCATAAATTCATTAGAAATTCGTCAGAAACTCGTCTGTCGGAAATCCGTCGAAATTACCAACGGATTTCTGATACGTATTTTATTTCTGACCATTTTTAACAAACGGGCAAATCCATTAGAAAATAATTTTTTTCGACGGATTTGACCGTTTGTTTCTCCCTGCTTTTTTGTAGTGTTACAACACTCGAACGCTTTTAAGCCACACTAAGAATTGTCTTTATGGATGCTTAATGTTACGTCATAGCGTTAAACCCCATTGGTTTACTCTATGTTAGGAATCAACTGGTAATCTTCTAGTCTCAGTCTCAGCTGATAATATTTTCCCTCCATGTGATTTATTGAAGAGTATTAATTTTTTTTTTGAATAGTATGTGAAATTATGTTCAAAAGAAAATCATTTTACAGAAGTTGGGACTATACAATATTTATGCTAAAAGAAAGCTCTCTTATGCAAATTAGTAAATGGTAGCCTCATTAAACCCCGAAGGTAGAAAACGCATTTGGGACAAAACTACTTCCCGGGAAAAAGAGTACACACCATTTACTATTGAGCTGAAAAAATTAAAAGAAAAAATCAAACTCTCGAAGCAAACCATGTCTGCAGCCCGTCAGTCATTTTTCCTTCCTTTTGTAGAACTGCAAGTCGATTTCTTACCATCCTCTCTATCTCCCTTACCATACTGTTCATGTGGAGCGGAACATTTCCATGTCTTCTTTGATTTCTTTCTCTCCATAGAGAGTACGTTACGGCTTGAAAGGTATACTTAATCACAAAATCTGTTGTCGTCTTGCTTCCCTTGGCGTGGAGTAGCGGAACCAGTTCGTTAAAATGTGTAGTGAACTCTTGGCGCAGAAGACCATGTGTTAGCTTATACCAGACCTGTGAGGTATAGGTGCATCCGAAAAAATATGATCTTGTGTCTCTAAGGGTTCTGAACATAAGGCATACTTTGTCAATGCATTTGCTGACCATGTAATCATTCTATCTCCAGTCGATAAGCGGTTTAGGACAGCTAGCCATATAATGAATTAATGCTTCAGAGTATCATACGAAAACCATACCACTTTGTGCCATGAATTTCTTTGGCGAGTCTCCCTTACCTGATTCCATATTTCTTTGGTTGAGAACTGGGCTTTGAACTTATCATTCTTAAATCTCCATAGGGCTACATCTTCGTCTTGGCATACAGCGTTCCTAACCTTATTAATCTCTTCTTCAATCTGTGATAAAGCTTGGAGTCTTCTTCGTCGCGATCTGTTGCTTACCATGACCTCTGCTAGGGAGTCATCAGCCTTTATCCCCATGTCAATGAACCCTCTTTCCCCCAGTATGTCTATTAATCTGCCAAGAGGGCACCACACGTCAAACCAAAAGAATGTATTCATTCCATTGCATATCTCCATCTTGTGAAAGTCTTTTGCGGTGCCTCAATACTTGAGGATTTTTTGCCACATCCAAGATCCTCCTGTCTTAGTGACTTTTCCGGACCAGAAGGAGCCTTTACGGATCAGATTCTTCTTCACCCAGTTGACCCATAGAGAATCTCTTGAAGATACCAGCCTCCAAATCAGCTTGTAGCAGCTTACCTTATTCGCTTCAACCAATGATTTCAAACCAAGTCCCCCCTCTGGCTTTGGTCGACAAACTTCACACCAAGCCACCTTGGCTTTCTTTGGGTTCAATGCTGGTCCCGACCATAAGAAGGCGGAGATTATTTTCTCGATCTCCTTTATACACGCTCTTGGTAGCCTAAAAGCTGTAATCCAAAACGTCAACACTTGTTATTACCGATGAGAGAAGTTGTAATCTACCTACGAAGGAGAGAAAGCAATTTTTCCATGAACTGATACGTGTTCAGATTTGTTCAATTAGAGGCCTGTAGTCCGAGCTTAACATTCTCTTTGTTAAAAGCGGTAGACCAAGATACCTCACCGGCAAACTTCCAATCTCAAAAGGAACTCATTCAACAAATCTCTTGTTTCACGCAAAATTCCGGTTACAAACAGTGTTGTTTTCTCTAGGCTTATTCTTATCCCCGAGACTTGAGCAAACCTCTCAAAAACCTCAAGTATTCCCGTGATGGAGCGTATCCTCCGTCTGAAAAATACCATGATGTCGTCTGCAAAATATAGATGAGTGACACTCAAAGTTGTACAGTTAGGGTGGTATCCGAAGTCGCCATTACATGTCGCCTTGTCTAGTATTAGTGATAAGACATTCATACAGATCACAAATAAGTATGGTGAAATAGTTAAGCCCTGATGCAACCCCCTCTCGCTTCTAAAATACCCTGCTAGCTCCTCATTTACCTGTACCGAGAAAGATGGGGTGGTGACACATAACTCAATCCACTTAACAAACCCAACTGCATTGTTCTTAGTAGGTTACCGAGAAACTTCCAGCTTACTGAGTCAAAGGCTTTTGTGATGTCAATCTTCATGGCACATCTAGAAGAGACATCCGGCTTGTGATAATCCTTTACCAACTCTGATGCTAGGAGGAGATTCTCCATTAAATATATATCCTTTATGAACGCTATTTGATTTTTTGTTATAAGGTCCGGGAGGATAATCTTTAGACGGCTTGCTAAGATCTTTGGGATTGCCTTATATATCACATTGCAACATGTTATTGGCCTATAGTCCTTCATTCCAATAGTCCCAGTTTTTTTAGGAATCAAATCAAGAATGGTTGAATTTACCCCCTTCGACAAGAATCCTTATATGAAAAAGGATCGTATCGCGACAATGACGTCTTTTCCGATGATATGCCACATCTCTTTGTAGATCTACCGTATATCCATCTGGTCCTGGAGATTTATTAGATGGCATAGAGAAAATCACTTGCTTTACCTCCAAATCTGAAACTGCCTTAATTAACTCTTGGCTCTCTTCCTGGGAACATCGAAAATTTAGTATTCGAGACAGCTCTGTCATAGTGTCAGTCTCCTCCGTCTGCGGAGCCTTAAAAAATCAGTGAAGTGGCGGACTGCTTCTGCTTGGATATCCACTTTAGATGTTATAGTTACTCCCTCCGGGGATCTGATCTCATAGACAGAATTCCTCACTTCCATGTCCTTAATCGTGTTATAAAAGAAACTATTGTTTTGGTCTCCCTCTTTTATCCAATGTAGTTTCGCTTCCTGTCTTAGGAAGCTTTCTTCTAGTCCCGCCACACTCTCCCATGCATCATATGCTCTAGCTTCTTCCAACACATTTTGAGCATTTGGATTGGTAAGGTTTGCTGACTACTTTTCACACAACGCAACATAGGCATCTTTTTCCGTTTTGTCAAGTGGTGCATTTTCTGTTTGCTGAAAGTTTGGATAGCTGGTTTTTGAAGTTTTAACTTCTTTGATAACCTGAAAAATTCAGAGGTCGAAGAAAATAGGGGTACCAAATTTGTCCAATAATCCTCCACTAGGCGTTTAAAATCTGTCACAGCAACAACCGCGTTCACTATCTTGAATGGGGCTTTTGGTTTGTGCGGAGGTCCATTAATTGCTATACATCCACATACGTGGTCACAACCTCTGGCTTCAAATACACAGTAGGAGTTTGACTGCCGCTGAAGCCAATTCGAGTTTACTAGGACGTGATCCAGATTTTTACTTATTAAACCCTCTTCCCTCTTGTTACACCAAGCGAAGGTTTGTCCATGAAAAGACAAATCCTCTAGCTCGCATTGACGAACCATCTCTCCAAAATCATACATTCCTGGACAATAGACTTGGCCTGAGGCCGCTAAAGAGTGCTCCGATATGTCCAGAATCTCCTTAAAATCCCCAGCACATAGCCATGGTAACTCCCAAACCTGTGGATGTTCTAGATGATTTTTTAAGTCTCTCCAGAGTTCACGCCTCTCTTCAATTGAGTTTGATGCATATATGAATGTACACAATAGCTCCTCCATATGGCCCTGAATTCTCACTTTACATGATATGAGTTGACCCGTTTTATGAACCACCTTCAGCGACACTGACTTCTTCCAGAGTACCCAGATTCGTCCTGACGGTGAAGACTCTCATAGTTTGATGTCATGGACCAGCTGTTGAACGTCGATTTAACAATCAAATCCGCTTTGCTCTCAGCTACTCTTGTTTCTAACAAAGCTCCAAAGTATAATGATTTTTGATGAATCATATTCCTGATGACTGATTGCTTTCTAGTCTTGTTAACCCCACAAATGTTCCAAAAAAAAATGACATTAAAGCTTTTTCCTTTGGTTCCGACATCCTGAGACATTCGGGTTTGAACTTTCCATATTCTGAATTTTTTGTGGTACCTTGACTGATCGATGAAGAGGGATTCTTAGTGTGTTCTCCACCTTACACTAATTTTTTTGACTTGTATAAGGTTTCAAATGTTCAGACCCTTTTCATGGCGTAGCAGCCTACTTATCCAAGGTATCCAACCCTACTTCCTCCTCCGTCACTTTCTTATCCGTTGTATTATTTCCCTCCTTCGTTGACTCTACTGCCAAACATGAGACTACCTTTTGTGCCACCTCCTTTGACTTCTCTATACTTGGGACAAATTCCCGAACCCCTGTTTCAGACCCTTCCCCCTGACTCATAAATTTTTCCTTTCCTGCATCAGACTTTTCTAACTCTTTCTGCAGCGCTAACATCTCAAAATCTGATCTCTTCAATAGATCTTCTGCTTCAGATTTCTCTGTAATAATCCTCTGCATTTGAACTCTGTTTTTTGTAATCTCTGTATTGGAGGCCGCTGGTCTCTTGGTGCCTTCAGCAGATGGCACTGTGATCTCTACAACAGATTTTTCCAACTTTTCCCGCAACGATGAAATTACAATATCCTGCTTCTTCAACAGGTCTTCTTCTTCAGATCTCCCTACTTTTTTAAATTCTCAGCAACATTCCTCTGCATTGAAGCTCTGCGTTTTGTAATCTATGCATCAGAGACCGCTGGACTCTTGGCCACCTCTGCTACAGCCTCCTTTATCGCCGGAGACAACCATGTAGTCTCTGCTTCAGGTTTCTCTACTTGTTCCCGAATCAAAAGCATACCCTCGTCAGTCTTTGCTTTCTCAACAGTTACATCAGACCTCGCTGTAGTTGAATCTTTTCCCATAGTGTTTCCCACAGAATTTTCATTTTCAATACTCAACTTTGAACACTCTGCATTCGACCTCAACGCCAAAGTTTTCCCCATGGAGCTCTGACCCTCGAAAAGCGATGTAGGCTTGATGAGCTTTGCATCAGTTCTCGATATAGTATTCTCTGTACCGGTACTCTTTGAGTTTGCTACGTCCAGACTTTCGATCCGCTTGGATTTCAAACTTTTTACTCCTCTTGACCCCTTATTTTCCAGACCTGATGATCTCAAAACTTCAAAACGTGATGGAGAAGCTATTTTTACCTCGCCATACACCAGGATTCTCTTTCCCGGTCTCCTGCCATTTCCTTGAGGAATAGATTTCCATTCATTTCCTGTGCTGGTGTTTGTTGTCTCCCTTTCCTCTCTCCCTACTTCTGAGATACCCTTATCTCTCTCCTTGACCATATTCTTAGCAGCATCCAGTTTCGGGGGAACCTGTTCCACCGATTCCAAGCCTTTTCCCGATGCCCCTGACATTTCCTTCCCAAATTTTTCAAGGCAACTCGCCTCAAAGTGACCCCATTTTTGACAACTACCACATCGCATTGGGAGCCATGGGTAATCAAACTTCACTTCCACTTCCTCCTCATTAACTTTAAAACAGAAACTTGAGGGTATATCCTTCTTAAGGTTCACATCGATGAAGATTTTTGCTTCGTCGAAACTTGCTACAAGCTCGGTATCTTGGTGAATTCTCAACGGAATACCTACAGTACTTGTTAAAAAGCTTAGTCCCTTCCAAGAAAACAGAGATGGAGGAATATTTTTCAGAGTAACCCACATCGGCAATGATGATAACGCTAGCTGTGCTTCCTCGGGAACCGGGGTCCATTTAGTGACTATCATAGAGATTTCACAAATGTTCCACATGCCACGACGGAGGACTCGATTTTGAGCATCAGAGTTCCGAATTCTGAATTTAATAGTCATCTCATTTAACACATATGCGTCAATTTTTATGCTTTTATCTCCCAGATTCCAAATTTTGTTGACTATGACGTGAACCTTCACCACATGAAGAGCTGCAGAAACAAAATGACCCACAACAAAATCTTCCCAAAGCGGAGGCGCATTTTCCAATACATATACCGGCACATTCACTATTGATCTTCTTTCTACATCCAGGACTTCATAGTCATAGTGTGAGAGTGAAGGTTTATGAACTACTGTGGCCCAAGAGTTTTTCATCGAACCCATGTGAGAGATTTTTTTTCCCCTTCGTTAGCCCTACCCACAGCATCTCTCGTCGAAACACCCTACTTCTCTTCCTCCGGTTGAGGTAACTCTGCATCAAACCCCAACAGCGATCCTGAGTCCCTACCATTTTCCTTCGATCCCAGAGAATCTCCTATTAGAGAGTTTGAAGCTAAGCTTCCCTCCTGCTTCTGTCTGGAGGGCAGATCGCTCCCCGTGCACCCCTCCTTCAGCTTTTGTGTCTCCATAACCACCTCTTCTAGCCTGCCTTGCTCCTGTGCCTCGTTTCCGACTCCTCCAATCTCCTTGCATTCCCTAGCGAAGGACCAGTTGATACTTTCCCTTGTTGTACCGTATCAGTCCCCTGATCAGGTTCATCACCAACATCTCCACTGAAAGCCCCGTCCTCTTCCTGTTTTTTGTCTACGTCACGTCCTCTCCGGCCATGCCTGGCAGCGGAGGTTAGCTGCACTCAGAACCCTACCTGTCGCCCTTGTGATCGCCTAACAAACTACTCCGAGAATCACTCTAGTGAATTTTTTATTAGTTATGTCTCCACAGAGTATTAATTCATGCTTAATAGATAACGTACGTTACTTATCCAGTGGCCAATCGTGAAATCGAATGATCAAATGGTATGACTCTAAGGTAAGATATGGGGAGGTTTGAAGGGTTTGAAAGAACTGCAGCCTAAATTACCAAAGGGTGTGGTTTTATGGGAAGAGAATGTGTGGTCTTTTGGTTCTACTAAGAAGAAGATGATTTGGTGTGCTAAAATTGCGCTTGAAAGGCACAATAACGGACGGGAGATAAGATTTGTGGGAAGGTTACGTGGTGTGGTTTTGTGCTTAAAGTCCCTAAGTCATGTCGATTTGACCAAGTTTTTGTTACCACTATTTGATGACTTAACAACATATGAGCCTTGACATGGTAATATAATTTTGCATATGGCGTTGCTTCACTTTTATGTTCTAAACTCTCTTCCCAGTTATGATTTGTTTCCCTCTCTTCTCTGTCTCCTTGGTGATGCTCTGTTAAATGTCTCACTCTGTTAAAAAAAAAACTTGTTTTGTTATGTTTACAAGTTTTTTCTGTGTGAACAATGATGAAAAAGAGTTCAATCATCTATGTGCAGTAAAATACCATCTTTTAAATAACAATCCCTGGTACCATTCAAGCTTATAACTTCATTCAACATTCATTGACCCAAAAAAACAAAACTTCTTTCAACATGTATAATCTACATTCTAGACTCCACGGAACAAAAACGAGCAACGACGCTGCATTTCGTTTATCCATTAGATCAGACTTGCTTCTGATATATTAACATTCATGTGTAGATGCATGTCGTTTGTCTCATAGTGATCCATCTCCAAAGACGAAAGAGTATCGGTTGGTGGGCCTTTAAGGTCTTTATCTTCCACTGAGACTAAGTTATCGTCAAAAGCTTCGCTGTTACAATCTACAACAGTTTTAGATTCTTCTGTGAAGAGTGCCTCAAAGAAACACTTGCTGTCTGTGTCTTTATTCTCTGAATTAAATTTCACATCTAGGACCGGAGTTAGGAAATCGACCCACGAAGTAGTCGGCTGAAAACCGAGAACACTCTTCAAGACATCATCCTTTTCAGTCTCTCCTTTGCATTTTTCAGTAGTTACATTTGGATTCCCGAGCTCGTGAACCGAATCGGGATATATGGGCTCAAGCTCTTTTTCTGTGTAACATACAGCTTTTGTGCTTGATGTCACCATCTCCTCTTCATCTACATCATTGCTCCTGAAGCTAAACACTGTCTCAGCTTCCTCGTCTCCTCCAAAACTATCATCTAGTTTTTCAGAAACTCCATTAATCATTTCGTGAGAATCGTCTTCAATACATGGAGCAGTAACTCCAGGCTCTTTCTGTGAAGAAGTTGAGCTCTCCGAGGCAGAGTCTGTGTTTTCCAACTCCTCTTTTGCACCAGTCCGAGGTTTCTCTTTCATCTCCATCTCATCAAATTCATCAGAAAATTCAGGCGCTGTAACTACAAGAGCTTGGCTGTATTTTCCATCCGTGATCGAATGTGAAGACAATAATCCAGCAAGTGCAGATGCTAAAGCATCATTTATAGACACCGAATGTTTTGCTTTCTCTTCAAAAGAACCTCTCCCAAGAGAATCACCAACCTCCTCATTACTTATCTCAGATTCAGCAGAAATATTTTCATTTCCTGAGATTGAGTTATTTTCACTCTCCAGCTCTACAAACTTGGGTACTACAACAGCACAATCTTCACTGTTGTTTTTAGTAGATTCAGGGACAACTATTTTAGTACAAGAGGTCAATCGTGGATCATCTGTGTTTTTTGTCAATCCATCCAAATCATCTGTATCAGGAGTTTCATCAGTATTGCTTCCCAGAGAATCTGGATTCAATACTTTTGTATCCATAACCAATTCCGATTCAAATGATTTATTTTCTAGCTGTTCGAGTTTCTTCTCTACTAGCTGAAGCCTTGCATCAATACTATTAATAGGTTTCAACATCTGATCTTCAAATCTCATCAAGATAGTTTCTATTCTACTTACCTTATTAACAAGCTGATCCAAAACAGCCTCCACATTATTGCAAGATACAGTAGCAGGCTTGATCTCTGCTCCAGATACTCCCGCAAGAGTATCAGCTAAAACTGGTAAGCTCGCTCCTATATGATCAGCTTTACTAAAATTTGTCTCCTGCTGAATCTCATTCACGATATTATCTCCTGAATTCGTGCAGTTGGACTGTTCGGAAACTTGTCTATCCCGTTCTTTTCTGACATTTTTTCCTCGAGATAACTGCAAAAGAGCGGGCATAAACATAGCCATCAGTGCACTACTAGATGAATTTCCGATTCCCCTTGCTTCTTCCTGCATTGTCTCACTTTGATCAACAGGATCAGCAAATATATAAACTTCATCAACAAGTGCACATCTTTTATCCTGAAGCGAGAGAAGACGGAGTGTTATCGAAATACAAGGCTCCACATCATTAATCTCCGCAGTAGCTTCATAAAAATCCTGAAAAAAATCAGCAAGTAGATCATCAGATTCACACAAAAATTCATCAGTTCCTTAAAATCTAAGTGGTCTTCCCTAAAAAATCTCGTTACCTGTTTCCCTAATTGTAACATTTGAAGCAAATCCTTTTCATTATTCACTTCAACCCAATCGTTCCCATTATCTTTCACCTTCCTCACAATCGAATCCTTAAACTCTTCCACTCGATTCTTAGAAGCATCTGACTCAACGAGAGGGATCTGAAACACTTCTTCCTCTCTAATTGCAATCCCACATCGAACAGTACACAAGTACTCCTTATCATTTCGCCGCTTTTTCGTGTAATACACTTCGTATACTCGTGCACTACTTCGGATATAGACTTGCCTCAATTCATGTTCTTGTGCAAATGTAACTACAACCATAAACACACAATTCAAAAATCACTCAGATCACCACATAAAATTACCCAACAATTTCAAGGTTTAACACTAGCAATTACAGAGGTTCTACCACCCGATCAGAGTGTGTGTGTTTTTCTCAGAATCATGGAGTATAACAAAGATAAATTCACAAGAGGGGAAAGTAAGAACCGTACTTGTTATTTCACAAGGCTCGTCGTTGGGAATTGGAGGGAGTAGAAGTAGTGAGGATTTGGTTATATGATCGACGGCGGTGAAGACGGAGGATTCAGATTCGTGGTTTGTTGTGAAGGAGGATTCGAAGGAGATTGAGTTTGTGAGGGTACCGCCGGCGAGCTTCCAGTTTGTGGTAGGATTGAAATCGTCGTTGTGGTTGTTCGCATCCATCGCTGTTTCGTCTTTGTGAAGATTTTGGATCAAAATAGGGGCGATTTTCTCTATGCCCTTTTCTATAAAAAAATTTTGGTCCAGATACCCTTTTATTTTTTTTATTTATTTTACAATTATTTTTAAATCATAAAGTGATTAAATATCTGAACTAACTCTGAAAGCTAACATATTTACAAAGAAAACCATGATTTCTTTTAAACCTACAAAACAATTGGACCTTAACTTAATCTACTAAGAAAATTTGTTTTGAAAACTTGTTTAGCGTTTAATGGATCCTGAAATGTATTAATTTGAGTAAAAAATTGTGAATTAGGGTTTGTTGTGGTGTGTGTGAAAAAATTGGAATAGTTGTTATAAAAATGTGTTTGATTTTGACAATTATGTTTGAAAACGGATCAGGTAGAAGTCAAATTGAAGATTTGTGTATAGTGTTTGAGTTAACTGTGTTTATTCTTGAATTGTAGTTAAGTTTTAAACATAAAACCCTGAATTTCGAAGAACACCTCCGTCATCACCAATAGATGTAGATGAAACAGAGTTTTTATTAACCAGAAAAGAAGAAGTCAATCTTGAGCCGCTATAAGATATGTTCTAAGAAGACATATACAAAATAAGGGAAGAGGAAGCTTCGACCGTCCAAGATTATGGAAGTCGTACGGGTGAGACCACTAAGGTTATTGGTTTTGTATTTGTCGAATGTGGAATTCAGATCTTAGACCATTTAGGTACAACTGTGTCCTTTTGTATAACTGGTACAGCTCGATATTAATATATGCAATGGTTAGTTTTAATTGGATTATTAATTTTAATAAATTAATTTAAATATTAATTTAAATTATTATTTTTAAAACGTCTTTTTATTAAAAATTTCATACATGATCGTTTAGTAAAAAAGTCCTCAAAAATCTTGGAGGACGTAAATAAACATTTGAGATATGACGTTGACTATAAGCATACTTAGCTAATCTATCTGCGATGTGATTACATTGTCGCGATACTGATTCAAATGATATATTTGTAAAGTGATCCGTCCAACTGCGGATGTCATTAATAAGCGGCTCCATATTTGCATTCTAAGTGTGAGAATGAAGAAGATCTTGCAGCTGTTGACAGTCTCCTTCTATGATTATGTTTTGATAGCCTCGACATTGTAGTAATTGTAAGGCATGTAAAAGGGTTATTCATTCTGCTTCCAAAGAATTAGTACCCTGTTTGAGTTTTGTTGAAGCCACAAAACGAAAGCCACCAAATTCATCTCGAATAATATAGCTCACACCTATTGAAGAATTATTGTAAATGTAACTTGCATCAACATTACACTTGAGAAAGCCTAGAGGTGGAGGAAGCCACTAAGAAGGCGATCTAAAAGAATCATCATTCCGACTATATGGGTCATGAATGTTAGCGTCTAGCCAATCTTGTGTATTATTCTTAGCGCGGACGCACAATAAACTTATCTCTTGATTGACTTTATTAAAAATGAGATCATTGTGCGATTTCCATATCTGCCATAATATCTAAAAGACCTCATTACGAATGGATTGGAGAGTTGAGGATTCATAAATTCCAAGTAGACCATCAATATTTTGTTCTAGAGTGTTCGTTTCCTGAATTACTCTTGAGGCTGGTGAGTTAGACATTCACCAAACCGCTGTTGCATAGGCACATTGGAAAAAAATGTGGTTTTGTGTTTTAATATGTTGACAGCACCGTTTGCAAGTCGTATCAATCGGAATACCACACCGAGATATTTCTACCGCAGAACCAAGAGCAGAAGATAATATACACCATAGAAAATGCTTGATTTTTGAGGCTGTGGTAGTCTACCAAATACGAGCTTTTAATGTTATACTACCATGTGGAATAGGTAGCAAACTCCTTAGTGGATCTGGTAAATGAGTAGCCAACCAATACCCCGATTTAACGGAGTAAGTACCATCCTTTGTGTAATGCCAGATTAGTTTATTAGGAATGTCAATGTGAGGAATATATAGTCGGCAAGCATGTTGTGCATCAACAGGAGTAAATACCATCGCAATGCATTCTCATTCCATTGATGATGATTAGATTGCCATAATTCTAGAAGAAAAAGGGGATTAGTCGTAGTGATACTCATAGCTAGTCGTGGAGGGTGGACCGGTATCCATGGATCCGAGAACGGGTTAATCATCTGTCCATTACCAACTCTATATCAAAGCCCCATGAATAATAAATCGCGGCCACTCATCAAAGATCGCCATCCATGAGAAGATTTCCTTGGGATAACGGCGTCGCACAAAAATGTATCAGGAAAATAACGATTTTTTAAAAGTCTAGCCAGAAGACAGTTGGGGATTTGTAATATACGCCAAGCTTGTTTAGCAAGTAAATAATAATTGAATTTTTCAATATCCGTAAAGCCAAGACCACCCTCTTTTTTTGGGATACTTAGTTTTTTCCAACTTACCCACGCCATTTTCTTCGTGTTATCTGATGATCCCCACCAAAATTGCAATAACACTGAGTCAATTTCATGCGTAGTGGTTTTTGGAAGCTTGAAACAACTCATAGCATAGGTAGGCATAGATGTAGCGATTGACTTTAGAAGAATCTCTTTTCCGCCCTGAGATAGGAATTTTTGATTCCATCCTTTTGTACGTTCTTTAACCTTCATCACAATATACTCAAAAAGTTCACACTTCTTATTAGTAAACTCATCAGGAAGACCCAAATATTTACTACATCCACCAGTACGCTGGATGTTGATGATTTGTTGTACCTCCTCTCTTTTAGATTCAAAAACTTGAGATCCAAAAATAATCAAAGATATGCTATGATTGACTTGTTGACCAGAGAGTGCCTCGTATTTTCGTAGCACATCAGAAAGGGTGGTACTATTTTTCCGATTAGCTTGGCAAAAGAAGAACGAATCATCCACAAAGAGGAGGTGACTAACTCGAGGTCTGTTAAGGCTAATAGAAAGACCTTTAATATTTCCTTGACATTCTTCATGATTAATTCTCTATGTAAGTATCTCAGCACAAAGGAGGATCAACTACGGAGATAGAGGATCACCTTGTCGAATATCCCAGGAAGGTCGGATATCGCCATAGAGGCTACCATTAATAAGAACTGAATACGTGACCAACCTGACACATGTCAGTATCCACCGCACCCACTTTTCATCAAAGCCTAACCGTAACATAGTCACTTCCAGGAAACTCCATTCAACTCTATCCTACGCTTTGGAGATATCTGTTTTGATGGCCATATATGATTTGGCTTGACGTTTCCGTGTTTTCAAGGAATGTAGGAGCTCGTGTGCAATCAGAACATTGTCAGTGATATGTCGTCCTAGTACAAATGATGTTTGTTGGTCGGAGATAATTGCTGAGAGGAATGACTTTAGTCTAGCAATAAGGATTTTTTGATATGATCTTGAATGTGACATTACATAAACTGATTGGACGGTACTCATTCATATAACTTGGCTGCTCTATCTTTGGTATAAGACAGATGTGAGTTTTATTAAGAACAGAAGGCATGACTTCAGTATCAAAAAATTTCTTAACCTCGAAGATAATGCTATCACCAACGGACGAAATAAATTGATGGAAGAATGCACCACTTAAGTCATCAGGACCCGGGGCTCTGTCACCTCCAATGGATTTAATAGCTTGTAAAATCTCATCATTGGTGACTTCAGATGTAAGGACACGATTAATGTCAGATGTAATTGGAGCTTGAATATCATCAAAGAAGTCACCCCAGTCATTGTTATTGGCACTAATGAACAAAGACTGAAAATATTGGGTAGCCACCCGTGAAAATCCATCTCATTCGTGTACTCCACTCCGTTCTCATCCGTGACAGAAGTAATACGGTTCTTCGCTTTTCGAGTTTTTGCACATCCATGGAAAAACTTCGTATTACGATCACCTGCCTTAAGCCATTGATTCCGGCTTTTAAGCTACCAAAAAACTTCTTCCTGATAATATGCTTGGTTGAGCTTGCGCTTAATGATCTTGATGGATTGAGGATCCGGTATAGGTTGTAAGAATGCCATCTCTAAGTCATCCTTAACTATTTTAATCTCTGTCTCCGAGTTTGAGATATTAGAACGTTTCCATTTGGATATACTTCTATGGATTAAAGCCAGCTTAACCTGAAGATGCTCATTACGAGACAACCTATTCCACTCTGCTTTAATATTGTCTTTAAAACCTTCATGATCATAGAGTCTCTTATCATAACAGAACTGGCCTCGGTTTACACAAGTGTCCGAGAGTATATTGACGATTAACGGTCGGTGATCTGATTCGATGGGTTCTAAATATTCGGAGAAGGATGTGGGGTAAGTAATAAGCCATTTTTTATTTGCCAAAGCTTTATCAAGGCAACATTGAATAAATTCCGATGTCCTCATTCCGTTATGAACCAAACTCTGGTGGCCACTCCAACTAAATTTATTTCCTTTAAGACTCAATTCCGACATGTCACAAACGGCCAAGGTAGTATTGAAATCTTTAAATGAGTCTTCATTGTGATTATGTCCGCCTAATTTCTCATCATTATTTCGGATTTGGTTAAAGTCTCTGCTCATTATCCAAGGTTCAACACGAGTTGTAGTCGTTTGTTGAACCCTTTCCCATAGTGTATTTTGGTATAAAGGATTCGGATCACCATAAACACACGACAAATAGTAGGAAATTGATTTTTCATTAATAATACATTCTACAAGTCGTGTATCATGAGATAAAATAGTGAGATCAACATTGTGCTTCCAGAATAACGCCAAGCCACCACTAAGGCCAACAGGGGGAACAATAAAGTAGTTTGAAAATCCTAAGGAAACCGATAGATCGCATACATAGCTAAAGGGTTGTTTCGTTTCTATGATAAAAAACCACACCAAGGAGATATCGACGACATATCTCCTTTAGTCGATGAATTTTCGGCTGTTTGCCGATGCATAATGGACGGTGTAGAGGTGTAGGAATAATGGAATTAAAGCTGTCAAATGTTGTAACCGGAGCAGCTTGAATTGCACGTTGTGGAGAATCTTCCAAAATAAAGAGGGAAGATACGCGAGATGTATCATGAGTAGCCTCATGCTCTGGTTCTGGATCCTGATGGCCCAGAGCCGCCTCTATTTCTGGAAGTGTACACTCGGCGATATCATGAGTAAGAAGGTTGCACCGGAAACAGAAGTTTTGTAACCGTTTAAATCGAAATGTCACCACGGCAGCGATTTCACCAAACTTAATACTTCATTCAAATATCAGTGTACAGTTTAGCGGCCATTACAGACGAACTCTTCCGTAAGCAACATTCTCACCAGTAGTTTCTTCTCGAGGGTCCAGTAACCAGACCAATGGTTCTGAGGATATAATTAACCATAGAGACCGACATGAATTAGAGAGGAATGCCACGAACTTGAACCCAGAAGTTAATAGAGGTCGGCTCATCTTCATGAAAAGTCGGAGACCAGACTTTCATGAAAATCCACGGTCCACGATAGAGAATGAGTTGCAGCGCCTCTTCTGACGGAAACATAAATTGGACTCTGTTCTGGTCGATAATCCGACTAGAAATCATAGTATCCATACCCCAAAAACGAGGAAAAAATCGCGAAAGAGCCCTTAAATTTTGTCTTCATGGATTGGTTGGACGAATGAGGAGGCTGTATTGAGAAGCCCGAAATACCTGTGAAAGAAGGTCTTTCGGAATTGAGAATTTTGCATCATCAATGCTCATGTTTGCAAGGTTTTTTGTATTGGATTCAAGGCAGAGGTGAGACATGGATTGTAATTGTGAGATGACAAAGTATCGATATTGAAGAAGCCTCATAAATATTGCATCCCAGAGCCCAGAAAAATCGGATTGAATGGAAGTTATGATGGCAGTTATTTCCGAAAAGTTGGTAGCCATTAGAAGAAGGATTGTCCAAGGCGGTTTCCAAAGAGAAGAAACCGACCATAGAGGCCACAAAAACTAGCAGAACCATGGGAATGAACACCGGACTAGCGAACTACAACGAAAATGAAGAAATATTGAGCAGACACATGGCCGAAAGTAATGAAGAAGAAGGATGAACAATGAGAGAGAACGGAGCGTTCTGTTCATTCTGTTCTTTACGTTCCTTTTTATTTAAATTATTTTTGAATTTTTAATTAAATGATTAAAATATAGTGGATAACTAACATAGGATCCAACAAAAAATACATTTAAAATATCTACGGTCTGACAAAAATGTACATTTAAAGTACTTAGGATCCGACAAATGATACATTTAAAGTACATAGGATTCGACAAAAAAACTCAAGATGTTGTCCCATAATTATATTGTAATTCTACCTAATTTCTCAGTTGTACTCCCTAATGTACAGTTGTACTTTGATGGCTTAAAGTTTAATTAGTTATATCATCTTGTAAATTATTATTTTTATAGTTGTACTTATCACATTAGATTTTTAAAATTTATTCACTATATTTTCATAAAAACAAATGTGGTGAAAGACATTTTTCACCATTTTGATAATTCAAATGCTTTATAACTAAATATAGGTTTGATAATTTCCTTCTGTTTAATCAATACCAATCTATGCTGATTGAATCGAGTGTGTACGAGATATGGGAAAGAATAGCGTGGTTATAGTATTTGAAACAAAAGATCAAGTTATATTAGATTGAAGTTGGTGATAAAAATAACCAGTTTTTCCATAGTGAAGAGAAAGAGAGGCTCGCAACTCAATTAATGTGGTGAAAACTCATGATGGGACATTACTTACTAGTAAGAAGGATATCAAATTGTAGGCGATAAGGTTCTATATTGATTTGTTTACTAAGCAACCGACTGATAACTTTGGGGTGACAATGGGGAACATAAGTCTTTTGTTAGATTATCAGTGCTCTGAGTAAGATAGGGGCAAATTTGGTGGTGGATGTCTTTGCGTTAGAGATCAAGCGGATACTGTTCTTAATGCCATCAAATAAACCTACAGGTGCGGATGGCTATATAGTGGAATTTTTTAAAGAGCTCTAGAGCATTGTTAAGAAAGATTTCACTGTTGCTATAAAAGCTTTCTTCACATACAATTTTCTTCCTAAATGTGTTAATACTACGATTCTTGCTTTGATACCGGGATTCCCACGGTAACGCGAGATCACCTATCTGAGTTTCAATCTAAAATTCTCTAAACTTTTTCTTTTTTTCTAAAGCTTGTTCTTCCTCTCTGTTTTCTCTAAACGAAACAGTAGTCGAAATCGATCATGCAAATGAACATAGTTGTTCTTTCTGCTAATAAGAAAAGAGATCTTTATAGCTGTACGAAGTCGAATCTTCATCCTCGCAGCTTCGATGTTTCAATTAGTAACATTTTTTCCCCGTATGGCCAAAAAAAATGGGATTTGTCATTCCTCATCAAGAATTACAGGTCTCTCTGACAGACTTTCCAACGCTTTGGAAGATTCTCTTTCGTAAGGAGGAGGCAACAAACGTCGTACATCCGCAAAGAGATCTTCACGCCCTGTCGCCTCTTTGACAACTGATGAATCGAGAACAAAGTCAGGTATTGCCGGTAACACCTCGTCCAAGAAGGATTTCAATGTCTGCACAATACAAGAGGTGAGTTAACAAGGTGACAATTTTTCTTTGTAGCAAGTTAAAAACAAAAGTGTCAGTGAATTCACTAACGGTGCAATGCAAGAGAGCAGCATCGGTTCTACGTTTCCACTTGCCATTTCCGGACTCCGAGTGGAACAGATTGATCAGTGGCTGCAGCAAGGTTTTACATCCGTTATAACGCTTGTCACATCAAATAATAACTTGATAAATAGACTTGGAAACATTATTACCCTCACTATATCACGAAGATTTGGTCGGCCTTTTCCATATTTTCCAAGAACTGATTCCCCATAGACTTGATATTTTTCAAGAACCTAAAAAACATTTAGAGACAACAAAACACACTACATTCTTCAAATCATATGTCAATTAAGAAAGTGGAAGATTTTATTTCAGAACATTAATCTCCTCAAAACCTGTCGCCTTGTAATTCCACTGCTTGGAGATCCATAAATCACAGAATCGACGTGTCCCAAAATATGCCAGGGACTGTTACATAGCCAGCAGAGATTTCATTAAACAGTTCCAAGAAAGAAAAAAAGAACATTTTCTCATACAATGTGTAAGAGGTATTTAAAAATACACAGCAAAAGGCTTTTACATACTTGTAGTATACAGCACGCCCAAGCATAACACCATGAGCTCCAGACCTCAATGCGGCATCTGCCTACAGTTCAAAGCATGAAGTCTAGAATTGGCCTTATAAAGGCAAGCTGCAACTTTGGAATCGAAATAAAGATCTGTTTTAGAAAGCTCACCTCAACCACAGAGTTTATGCCTCCATTTATTGTGAACTTCAAGTCCGGGAAATCACGCAAAAGGGCAAAGAAAAACTCGTATCTGCATTTAAGAAGCAGAAATGCAGATGAAAATGCAAGAGATGCTATGGAAACAAGCTGTGTTACAATATATTATCCAAACAGAAGACCATAAGAGAAACGGAAGCCATTCTGTACGTACTTTAAGGGCGGAATTCGACGGTTATCTGACGGGCTAAGTCCAGACAGTAACGCCTTTCGTGAATGTATGATGAAATGCTTTGTAGGAGATAATGAAGAAACTATATGAATGAAATCACCTGAAGAAATATAAAGAATTGAAAAAAGGTTAAGGAAGTCGATCAAGATTCAAGTAGGCTATAATGTACTCTGCACAAGTTGCTAATTGCCGTTGTTTACATATAAACACGAAAGTTGTCAACATCAATCTTCCTTTAGTAACACATATAATATAAGAGATCGGTGTAAGGAAAAACTTACAAAGCTCATTATATGAATCATGATCATCAACACCTATTCGACATTTAACAGTGACAGCCACATCAGTATTGGCAGCAATGACTGACATAGCTTCACCAACAAACTTTGGGTTAAGCATATGACGAGCACCAAAACAACCTCGTCCACTTACTTTTGGACTTGGACATCCACAGCTACAGAACAAAGCAGCAACTCAATATACAGAAATGGCACAAGATGTTACAATAACTCAATGAAAAAAAGAAAACTTAGAAACAGACACTCATACTTGAAATTAATTTCATCATAGCCGTAAGCATTAGCAAGCCGAGTAGCTTTTGCCAAATTCTCCAAGTTTCTTCCCCCAATTTGAAGAACAATGGGATGTTGGTCTGGAGAGTATGCCAAAAAGCTGTCCTGAGCAGTACAAGAGTAAAGTAAACACATAAATCAATTCGTCATAAACTCAAGAAGTACCTGCAGAGTAAACACATAAACCAATTCATTTGAGTACCAGGTTGTCTTCTTGATATACAATGGTTTCAGCTGCTAACATTTCCGTGTAGAGCCACGCGTGTTTTGATATAAGACGTGCTAAGGTTCTGTAGTGATTGTCTGTCCATCCCATCATCGGGGCTATACTGAATGCGAATAAAAAGGAAAGAGAGAAAAGTTTAAGATCATTCGCTGTCGATGAACATGATTACCAAAATAAGAAAAGCAAAAACCTTAGGCACATACCTGAATAGAGGAGGACGATAAGCGTCTGATACTGTCATGGCTTCGTATCGTACCACCTAAATATCTAATACTTCAGGTCCTGATAATGAACTACACAAAGAATGTAAAGATTAGCTTCACAAAGAAACAACAATGGCCTCTAATTTCTCACTCATATATGACCTTTAACATGCCGCATTTCGTTATCTCCTCATAACTGAGTCTTAGGTTCATCCTTATGGATTGATTAGATCAACGAGCATTTGTATTAGAACATCACATAAATCTAGATAACGTTTTAACAGGTTTTTCTAACTAAAACTAATGACAAAGCTAGACTTGAAACTGAGTCTCAGGTACATTCTTATTGATTGATCAGATCAAAGAGCATTTGTATCAGAACATTACATATATCAAGAGAATATTTCAACAGGTTTTATCTAAAACGAAATAATCACAAAAGCTGAACTTGAAGATATTTAGATATCGTCACTGATATAAAACACTGTTCGAAGAACCATAAAATCAAACTAGAAAACATCAATTTCAGACCTAAAACAAGCGAATTTTGGAATCTAAATTTTCGAATTCTGTTAATTACAACGAAAACCCAAGGACACCACTGATGACACAACTATAACGAAGTAGGCAAAATCCATAATTTTAGCGCAAAATATGAGAGAAACCACAGAACACATGATGAATTAAGCAAAATTTAAGCGGTAAATCTAAACACAATGTCTTTTGTATCGGCTGGTTCGAGGAGTATCTAAAGAAGAGGAACCGAGAAGAAGAAGACTAGATTCTAAAGCATTGAAAGAGAACTCACGGTGGTAGAGACGACGAATACGGTGGCGACAGTGGAGGCGTACGGCGAGATGATTGGGGAGAAGAGCAGGCGACAGAGGTGTGAAATTGGATTTGAGTTTTTGTGGTCGCGATTAGTCTTTTACGGTCTTTAGGTTTGTTGGAATTTGTAAATGTAATTTTGCAAGGGAATATTTCTTTAGGTTTTTTTAATTAAAATCTTAAATTTATTAATTTAAAGAAGAAAACAAAAATAAATATTTAGACGTAAATTTATTAAGTTAAGGAAGAAATTTTTTTTGAAGTTGATAAACCATTGCTTATCAATTATACTAATTCTGATTTGTTTGGAGATATTAATTCAAGAAAATCTATTTCAGGTTAGTTGGTAACATTTACAGAGGGAGATGTGGCATGACAATCAAGATTAAAGAAATTTGTTGTACATTTTACCATTGAAGTTGAGTTTATAGCCGCAACGGGAATTTGTAAGGAGTTGTTGTCGATGAAAAGTTATCTTGAGGAGTTCGATTTCAAGTAAGATAATTATTTTTTGCTTTGTGTCAATCAAATCACAATTCGTCTCGGGAAAAACTCTACATTTTATTCGCGTTCGAAGCACATTAATAGGAAGTACCATTGGATACATGTTGTGTGTAGTATCTAAGGAAGTGAAGCTTACAAACGTTTATACAGAAGATAATGGAGTTGCTATGATGACGAAATCATTCCCGAGAGGGAAGTTTAAAGTTTGTAGAGAGATAGCTAGGATGGATGTTTCCTCCACCTAGTCGGAGGTAGGTTGTTGGTTTTCTTTTTAGTGGGGAAACCAATTTGGGTTTGGTTTTGAAAAACAAATTTTGGACCTAATTTAATTTATGTGGTTGTATTGGAGTGTATGTTAAGTGGGAATATATAAAACACTTTTGATCTTATTTTTTGTGTAGAGAAAGCAAAGAAAAAGAGAGCTAGTTTTCGCAGGCTAAGAGGAGAAAAACATATATGTCAAGATTTGGTCTTTGCAACATTTGGACACTCAAACAAGCTCTGATCTGGCTATTTTTTGTGGTATTGAGCTTCGTGACTCAGTGGTATTGAGTTTCAACGTTGGAGATTGTGTTTCAACAGTTGGTTTGAAAGAAATCTGAGTTTTATCGCGACTATTCTCGTTAGGAATTTGAGAGTTTTTCAGCAGCATATGTGTTGAGTTTTAACGGTGAGTTCTTCTTGTTTTGAAATTTTTTTTGCATAGGTGTTTTTGACTTGTTTATCTAGGATTTGTAAAGTGAAGATTTGATTAAGATACAAAAATCTTAGTGAACTTAGGATTGTTTGGAACTTCTTATTTATAGCTCTTGTCTTGCTCTCTTGTGATGTGGTTTTTGTGTTGGAGATTGCTAGTTGGAGCGTTAGTCTCCGGATCTGATTTTTATGAACAGGGAGGACATGGTTATAACTCAAATATATTGGTGATAGTGAATTTTTTAGTGGATTATGGTACGTAGTTTTTACTCCTCACATTGAAGAGGTTTTCCACGTATAATTTTGGTGTGCCGTTTATTTTTTTTGCATTGAGTTTTGCTACCAAATTTCTATATTCTTTCACAGGTTCAGACAAGTGTGGGAAACTTTATTCTATTGCGTCTTTGTGTGTTGTTTCCCTAATTTTTTCCTCATCTAAATCCAAATTTAAAGTGTTAAAATTTAAAAAAATCAAAAAAAAAATCTTAACGTGATCATACGTAGAACTAAACATCTAAGATTCGACAAAGAAATCTCATAGTAGCTTCAAAACTGGCGAGCATATTATCATTTATCATACCAACGTCTTTATTAGTTGAGCTTAATATGGTTCTTTATCGTAGAAAGAGACGACCATTTTTCTTATTGTTGGCTTGACCCCAAACTGTGGTGACCATTGCTTCTATGGGGTTTTCACAATCAGTAATAAACAAATCTTCATGTATATTAATATCCAGTTCAACTGAATTAGGTTTATTTATCTTTACTTACCAATATCCAGTATCCATTTCGCAAAGGATTCAAGTTCTTGTGCATCAAGGACAATCGTTACAAAGAGAAAAAGGTCTCTTATCCCTCCTCTCAAAGTAAATCTAAGTTCTTTTTTCTTCTCGCCTTTACTTCTTCACCGCCGGCGGAGGGTTGTTTCGACTCAATGGTGGTGGTCAGCTCTTCTTCTCCAGTAGAGATGAGGTGTGGTGGATCCGGTATTCGATGCAAATCTTGGCTACTTTCCGGCGGTTTGAGTTGGCTCTCTTTCGTTTTTTCTCTGGTCGAGACTCCGGAGAGGTCGTGGAGGTGCTTTCTCATGGCTCGACTGTTTGGGTTTATAGCTGTGGTTTGCGGCGAAAGTTGAGTAACGGATTGGTGGGTTTCTCTACGTGTTGGGCGAGTTACGGTGGTTCCTTTGGATCGTGTTGGCTGGGTTTCGGATTTTGGTGGTTGAAAGTTGGGTCTGAGCCACCCTTCCTGTCTACTGTCGAGATCTAGTGTTCGCCTGGACGGATTTGAAGATTGTTTTGGCTTGGAGCAGTTCGCCCGCCAGAGATGAGGGTAAGTTTCTGAGTTTTCTCCTTTTGCTAGGTCGGGGATTGGAGGGATTGGGTCTCGGTTATCTGTGGGTGGATCAATTCCAGGAGGTCTGTTCTAGGTTTGGTTCGTTGTGGTCTTTAACCAGCAATCAGAATCGTTAACTTCGGTCGTTGGGTTCGGCGTCGTCGGCTCTCTGGAAAGGATTTGATCTTGTAAACGCCAGTACTAGTAGGTCATTTTTGTTGTTTCCAACTGATTCTTTCAGCTCCAATGACTTGTAAACTTGTAAAAACTCTATAAAAAAAAAATGCGTAAAATGTAATCTTATACTCGATAAATACTATAAATACATATAGAATCAAAGGTGTGAAACCCTTAAAACCATGACACATCAGTATCCCATAAGCATGCTTCTCTAATAGCTTCAATGTTCTCCTTTTCATTGTCAAGTCACCCTAATTCGTAACATTCTTCTTGAACTTTTTTGTAAATAATCTTATTTACTATTTTAATGTCATCAAAAGACGTTGGACCTTTGACAATATTTATTAAAATTCTCAAACAGTACTCGTCTCCTGCAGAGTTGGACCTTTGACAATATTTATTAAAATTCTCAAACAGTACTCGTCTTCTGCAGAGTGTGGTACGTGGTTAATTCTTCCTATTGCCATCTCCTTTTTCCATGTTTCCACATTTGCCCATACAAATTTTTTGATGGAAAATTTGTGTATGTCAAATTCCTAGCCTCGGAGTAAACTTTATTTGCTACCATCCATGCTAGAAACATCGAATGACTAACAAACTTATGATTTTATAACCTCCTGAATCGGATCTTACGAATTATAAACTACGAACTGTTTATTTGGCATATGGAATTAAAGCTTTACGACAGATGTAGTTCACATATGGGTGAGAAAAGAAAGTATCCTCCATACCGCCTCGCAGACGGATATATACCTGAATTGGATACAGAGAAAAAAAAATTAAAATTTATTTGAGTTAAATTTCGAAACATAACTTGAGAGAGTAATACATGCAGTTAAAATAATTCTTTACCTCGTCATCAAGAACACCATCTTGATCTTGTCTCTGAACTGAAGCTCGAATGTAATTAGGTCCTTGTTGATATATTTGAAAAGGTACTTGATAGCTCGAGATTGATTGCACCATTCTACGTTTATATGAGCAGCATAAAGCAAGGATAATTTCTTGTATTTAAAGCCTTTCTTCTCAACAAATCTTCCATTATATGACGCCATAAAGAGGATACCCGCCATCGTTAACTTTCATGGTAGGATTGTACGGTTTTGGAAAGAATTTAGTACACTTTCTATTTTTTCATACACACGTTTTTATTTAGCTATGGATCTAGGTCTTTATCGGGATCTCTGTACTAATGAATTTCTCTATCTTAGTAGTGCTCAGTATCTTGGATTGTGGAGCTAAAAAGTATAAAATGTGGATGTGGTATCCTTTCTTCTGAAACTCAATTGTGTACAAATATGTATAAAAAACAAAACAAAATATTTGTTAATATAGACTCATGGACATAACACAAACATGGTAGACAAAATATCCAATAAATAAAGATAGGGGGTGTGGGTTTACCCGAAGAAATTTCACCAAAAGCATTCTCTTTAGTCAACTGATGCATCAAATTATTGAGTTTCATTATGACACCCTACACATTATATATGGCCTCTATCCTCGGCCTTCACACAATGCTCACAAGATATCTCGTAATTATCTCATGCCATTTCGGATCATAATGAAAAGGTCTAGAGAACCATAATACTTGCACGTAGCCATGGGATCAAGATAATGTTGCATCATATACCTAGAACCACCAGTAAAAGAAGAAGGTATAAAAACATGTCGTCTTTGATTATCAAGATCATGGTCACTGCGATCAGCTATTCTCTTTATTCTTTCACAATTATCATACCTCATATTCTTCTGGTTGAACAAAATGTAACAGCCGATTTTTCTTAATCATAGTGTACGTACGTGTCAACTAACAACTGCTGGAACAATCTACCTGACATCAGAATAGTTGGAGTCTCACCAATCCTTTTCTATATTCAATATGCAAAAAGCTCGCGCATCGTTACCTTTTTCCTTTTCCTTTTCCTTCAACTCGTTTCAACAAAGCCAATATCGATTCCTATCCTGAACTCATTTTCTTCGTAAAGAAAATAGCAGATGATACTGCAGCGGTAAATAACCTTTACAAGAGAAAATGCTTGCCCTAAGTTTTTTGGCGTAATCCAATTTCCTAATTTAGAAAAAAATAAATATTAAACAACAATTGACTTTACAACATTATTTATAAAAATACACGATGAAAATGTTACCCATAAGCATTTAAGCGATTTAATATTTCATTTGATGTATCGTGTTTATAGAACTGCAAAAAACGTCGGATCTTCATTGGCCTTGGGCAATATATCACCAATAAGGTGATAGTTTTTGCCTGGCAACTGGAATAAATAGAGTCCTTCTCTATCATTGACGGAATAATCAACATGACCGCCAAGAAAGATGAACGCGAACAACATGTTGTAGGCCCTAATAAATTCGCAGAAGTGCCTGCTCCTCTCATCACCATTTTATAAGAAGGCTAACAGCGTCTTAGGAGGATCTTTTAGTTTTGGTAGTTCAACCTTTCCTTGTTTACAACCATTGTAAACACTGGTTTTTTAACGTTAACAACCCTTTTATTAATACGTTCTCCTAACCACATGAAAGCTCCGCAATGATCACAACTGTAAGTTGGATCTCCATCGTTATAATACTCTTTAACAAAATAAGCCAAGAATTTCCATAGAATAAGAATAAATATAAAGTATTGTTACACGGATATTATATATATCTATATATATATATATATGGAGAAAGAAATACCGTTATCTAATAAGCCATGTTTTATAGACGCCTCAGAATTCGTTGAGAAAGCTAGCCTACGACATGCATGCGGTGCATAATTTATATAGATATAGAAGTATTATATCTTGATTTAAGTTCCTTGATTTACTCGTCAAGTATTATATATATAGATTGTAATTTGGAAAACCATTTGTAAGAGTGAAGTATTATAGCTGCAAAGAGTTAGATGTGACTCTTTGAAGGCTCAAAAGTCCAATTCGGCGCAAGCTCGTCTCATATTGTATATGTATACCAGCAAGAGAAAAAGAGATAGGTTCCGAGATTTGTTTCTCTTTCCACATAAAAAGCATGCCTACATTTGACCATGTTCATTTGGAGGGTCGGCCCAGAGTGATGTTGGATCTGAAGCAAAAAAAAAAAAAGTTTATTTATAAAAAAATGCAGTTTTACAACTCGAATTTGGCAATCATAACATATTAAACGTTGGTTAAACCACTACACCAAGAAATATTTCTAGAAAATGTTGTCCTTAATAAACTGATATAGTTTTGGCGTCTAAAACAACTGCTTACTATGTTTTAGGTCAGAGGCGGTCCTGTTCGTTTGCATGTCATAACAATCGCATATGTGATTTGTAATTATGGTTAATGGTGCTACTTGTTGTTCGTTTGGCCTCGTTTTGGTGTTGGTGAAACTCATCGCTGTAACTGATCGCTAGATTATTGTTTTGCTATTGATATGTTGTCTTTTTAGTATGTTTTTGATTGCATTTCTCATATATTTTATTGTATTTTCATTGCATAATTAGAGTATTAGATGTCTGTTTGTATATATATATATGTATATATATATATATATTTATAGGTATTGGAGTGAGTTATACAACAAAAAGATCATTTGGAAGCAAATAAGAGAAATGATGATCAAGAACCAGTACAAAGTTTCTTAAAGATCGACTGATATAAAGACCTTTCCTTGAGATTTAGTTCCAGAACCCTTGATGAAAATAATAGAAAATCGAGTTGGCTTTCCAATGGAGATGGTCTCGAGTGAGATGGGTCAGCAGTTAAGGATATACAACCCATTTAGTGAATAGGGGTACGAACTAGTGGGCTCATGTGCCCGCTGGAGAAGTGACGAAACTCACTGGAGGAACCAGCGGCTAACTTGAGCAGTTTTGTGACACCGATGGGCGTGAGTGGCTAACTTGAGCGGTCTTTTGTAACCATTGAGACGCTTCTGAATCTGAATTTCCTTCTCCTAAATCGGGTCAACGATGGTTTAATTTTAGTTGACCAAACTTGTTTTCCTTCTCACATAAATACATGTAAACCTAATTTATTAGGCATGCTTTAATTTTAGATGTTTCCTAAAGTTATTGATGATTAGGTTATTAAGGATGAGATTAGTACCACAGAAATGGATTACTTGCTATTAGTAATCTTAGACCGAAGGACTATTATGTTAAATAGATTAAGCTCCATTAGTTTTAAATTGATCCCCTTAGTGAATTACTTTATACCGAGAGTTCGTTTTCTCTATTTATTTTCAAAACCATTTAGTTATTTCTCAATTTCATTTATATTCAAATTTTGTTTGTTACAAAACACAAACTTTTTATTTTCTTAGCTTGTATCAAAATTTGTATTTTTAGTGTGTCAATTGTTTGTTTCTCTATATATTCGATCCTAACATACACAACATACTTAGGTTATTGATAACCTAAAAATTTAACTATCAATTTGGCGCCGTTGTTGGGGAAACAAAACAATAGCCACTAGGATTTGATCTTTATTCGAGATTGAGTTTTCTTTTTTATTTGTTTTCTAACCTTTTGTTTTAGCTTTTGATCTCTCTATTATTAGGTGAACATGTATCATCCACCACCGATTGTTGTTGAGAATGTTGGTCATGGGAATGTAGGAGGATTGCTAAGACAAACACCATGGGTTTCACCGGCCATTAGGTCATTTGATGAGCTGAACATCTATGGGAATATGACCGGTATTAGACCTCCAACAGTTGGAAAGAATAAATTTGAGATCAAAGCTAGTCTAATCAACATGGTCCAATGTTTAAGGTTTCATGGTCTGCCAATGGAGGATCCATTGGATCATCTTGACCAATTTGATATGTTGTGTGGGATGGTCAAGATCAGTGGAGTCTCGAAAGATGCTTTCAAGCTCTGGCTCTTCACGTTTTCGCTTGGAGATAAGGCTCATGTGTGGGAAAAGAACGACTCACTGTAGGAATGAGATTTTATGTTTCGCACAAAAAGGTAATGAGAGCTTTTGTGAAGCTTGAGAACGCTTCAAGGGTTACGCTTCACAATGTCACACCATGGATTCTCTAACAAATCTCTATTGATTACACTCTACCGCGGGGTTTTGCCAAAGTATTGAATATTGTTGGATACAACTAGCAACGATAACTTTTTGGGACAAAATTCGGATGATTAGACGTTGTTGGTTGAGTATTTGGCCCAAAGTGATGGCAACTATGGTGAAGATTATGATCAAACATCAAGAGATAATGTTGTAATGAATGATCATTCCCATAAAGAGATTAAGGCGTTAAATAAAAATAGATGGCCAACTATGTTGGAAAAGGTTGAACCATATCATGGGTACCAAGAAGTTGGTGTTGAAGGTTACAAAGAGGTTCAACAAGAGATCAATTTCATTGGTGGTCATGAAAGATACCAAAACAATGGTTATAATCAAATTTATGCTCCAATGAATACATATGGACAAGGCTTTCAACAACAAGGATTTCAACCAAAACCTCAATTTTCCAACCAAGGGAATTCTTTTATTCAACTTCCTACTCAAGATAATGAGATAATGATATGTTGAAGTGAATTTTAGAGGAAAAAACTAATGGTTAAGTAGATGTTGGTGATAAGTTTGTAGCAATGCACAAAAATATGGATGAAATATACAATGATCTTGATGGTAAGATCAATAGCTTGGCATCTCACATGAAAACTATTAATCTTAAGGTCGCTAAAGCTTCATTAAGTTCAAAGAATCCAAGTGGAGCATTACCGGATAAATCTAAAGTTAACCCCAAGGAGTTTTGTAATGTCATTTTTTCGAGTGATGGGATTGACACCGTGAAACACCCAAGATCAATAGAGGTTTGCAATGTTGATTAGAATGAACAAGTTATAGAGGAAATCTCAAGACTTCTCTACGGTTCAAATTTTGATGGTTTTGTTAGTAAGAGTGCAGTGAAAGGGGAGATGAACACTAAAGAAGAAGATAAGGTGACCAAGAGTATTGAAACAAAAGATGCACCACGAGTTGAGCCTCCTTATTATGAACCTCCACTTCCATTTCCTGGGAGAGTTCTTACTAAGACTCCAAAGAAAGTCTTCTAGAGCTTCAAGGCAAGCATGAATGAGAGTGGAGTATCGTTGCCTCCCATGAATAGCTTGCACCAAGTTCTTCTCCACATTGAATTCATTGAAGCCATACTAGAGAATCGTGAGAAGTCATCATCATACGCCGCATCTCTCCCAACAATGCTTGCATTTGGAGATTTGTAACCATCGGTTCTCATTCTTCACGGTTGTGTTCAATATTGTTAGACATGATTTTCCCTGCAAAATTCAGCAAACAGATTAGAAGCCAAGGTTCCTCACAAATTTTTCTCTCAAAGGTATTTCACTCAAGTGTTTCACTCAACTCGATATCCCTCAGCGACTCTCAAGAGTTCTAATCAAGAAAATCTAATACAACTCAATGTGTGATCTACTAAGGAACCAAAAAAGTAACCCAAATGAATTTAGAGAAAAGATTAGATAAGAACTTGATGAAGAAAAAAAAAGAATTCCAATAGAAATGGATGAATAAAAACCAGAAAATGAAGATGAATTGTTTTCTTTGTTTTTTTTATATGCAAAGATTTTTTTTTCTCTCTTTTTGAACTAGAGAAAGATTTTTTTAATAATAAACATGGAAATTAGAAAATAGAAGAAAAGAAGATGAAAAGATAAAAGATGATCGATGAGAAAGTGAAAAGATATGAAGATGGTGAATGAATACATAATTGAAGAGTGTGCTTTGATACCACTTAATACGATCTTCCCAAGGAAATAGTTAGAGTTTGTAAGATAGATGGATAGAACTTAGAATTAAAAAGCAATGATCTTCAAAGAACAAGGTAAGGTGGATCGAAAAGTTGCACAGAAGTTGACGAATGGCTTCTGATTTATCCCAACTTATCCCTTAGATATGACACACTAAGACAAATTCAAGGTTGATTGAATGAATATGAAGTAAACAAAGAAAGACTCGGTTGTAAGACTGCTTAAAGGATCAATTTGAAAAAACACCACACAATTGACTATACCCCTTGGATATAACGCATCAAGACAAATCAGGTTTTAATCAGTGAATATTACACACCAAAGATCGAAAATGCTCACGAAGAACAAAAGAGAATCACTCTCGAAAATATTTGATAAAAGATAAGTTGTGTTTTCTCAAATGAGATTACATAGAAGAAGAAACTTGAAAAGCAAGCCAAGTAATAAATTGTCTTAGAAACTAAAAGAAATAAAAAAGAGAGTTGAATGAGAATTGAATTCTTGAAGTTCCAATGTGACTCTTGACTCCCATTTTCGTCACTCCTCTTAAACCACAATATAAAATGATTATTTTGAACTTGCTTGGGCTTATATCAGATTCAGAATGGGCTGAATAGCATGAGATCTAATTTTGCTTCATCAAAACCATTCCTCAAAAACCCATTGGTACAAAACTAAAAATAAGGAAAAATAGTACAAAATAGTCTCAAACTTATTTAGTTGTCTTTTATTGCTTGTATCAAAACCATTGAAGTTTGTTTTTACTAATCCAACCCAAGTGATCTTGTTGAGTGAATATTTGCTTAAGTAATCCTCCAATTCCCTTTTTTGATTTCTTAGCTATTTCCTGAGAAGTAAGTCTTCCTTCGTTTCAAGCTCTAGTTCAAACTCATCTACAACTCATTCTCTTTGGTGATATCCATGACCGCATCGGAAATCCTACGTCTGGCAAAAGTATAACTTCAGAATCCACTAGTACTTAGCTCAAACTTGAGCTGGCACCAAGTGTTACAAGATCTCTCCAAATATATCTCTCAGTCTCACCTACTCTCACACTCGCACATACTCGATACAAGGAAGAAGAAGATTCTAGATCTATTCTATTGATCTAACAACCTCAAACGCATTAGCTCACACATAATGCTAGAAAGCGGGCTGATCCACCCCATCCCGCAAAAAACCCATGGATTTTTTGTTAAATTTCTCCAACCCAAACCCGTCACATCCGACATCGGGTTTTCAGAACCAAACTCGCACCTGCCCCGCAATAATCCGCAGGCTCCGCGGGTTTACCCGTAAAAAAATCGGTATAAAAAAACAAAACCGGTATAAACCTAAAAAATCTGCATAAATCTGCAAAAAAACCCTAAACCCGAATTTTTTTTTATGCGGGTACTCGTAGGGCCCGCGGGTTTCACCGGCCAAACCCGCTGAAAAATCCAACCCGCCTCGCGAAACCCGCCAAAATGTGGGTTCAAAATTAAAAACCCGCGGGCCCAACTCCCACCCCTACTCACACATACAAGTATAAGAGAGAGAGATATTTGGCTAACTTTTAGTGGTTAAAACCAAACCGTAATCCTAAATTGGATCACTTGGTTTACCTCAACTTGAACCAGCCGATGATCCTAATGAGACCTTCTTATTGAACCAGACTCCCCCATACTTAGACAATTCTTGGCTTAGATCGTTGACTATAACACTTCACCGTTCCTTTTTTGCAGATGTAATAACTCCCGAGAACTTGAAAGCTCTCAACAACACAGATCCAACTCGAAACACTTTGGAGGAGATCTTGGGTGGAAGATATATTTTAGGGAGTTTGTCTAGCCATGACGAGGGTAGACGTGGCTACTGTTTCGGTGGTTCATCATAGGATTTTGATCTAGGAAGTTCTAGCACCATCTCCACTTTTTTGAATTATTGTCTTGTCCACATAATTCCTATATTTTGATCTTGATCTTAGATCACATGATTTTAAAAATATTATACTGTAAAATTTTTGGTTTACGGTTAGTTTGCGTAACTCTCCATGATTAGAGAGTATATCAAACTAGTTTAGTTAACCGGTAGTTACAAGAAGTTAACTATCATAACTCTTAGATAAAACTATTTGTGTCTATTTGTAAAGATACATGTGTTGTCTATGAAAAGAGAAAAACACAGAGACACATAACACATGATATATAACTATTAATATAGAGAGAATCAACAAGAGAAGTTTGAGAAATAAAAACATTTTAGAGAGAGAAATTTTTTTAGAATAATCATTAAATAAATTTAATTATGAAAATTGCCATAGGTATAAGCCAAATCGTAGTTATAGTAAAATAAACATTAAAAAAGTACTTAATGTGATTTTTGCATATTTTGTATTTAACAGAATATCTTCAAAGATGTTTCTTTCAAATATAATTATGAATTTCCAAAAATGATTTATAATTAATTATGAATTTAAATACTATTTATTTTATTAATATATTAACATTAATTATTTTGATATTGTGAAGATTTAGTTAAGATTTCTACTCTCATATTTCTTTGATCTTATTTTATATAAATTTGAATCATTACATAATCAATATAATAATTAAAAATTTATATTTCTTTGACACATATTGTGGTTTGAATTTTTCTAAACGGACATAAATTCGTCAATCGATGAAGAATAATAAGTGTGATTTGAACATCCCACATCGGGTAAATGCTTTTTGGTGGTGACTCAAAACATATTATAAATATGACCAAAATTAATTCAAATATGAATTAGCAGGAAGTTTGATTTATTAAACATCCAAATTATACCAAATATAATAAATTTTAAAATTTTAAGATGTTTTAAATATTATAAATAGATTTAAACTTTTAAATAGTTTAAACTTTAGGAAAACTCTAAAATATTATAAATATACTTAAAATTTATGAAAATTTAAAATATTATAAATATAAATAATTGAACATTATCAAGGAGTATAGTGTTTTTAACTTATAAAAAGTTAAGATGTGATCAGTTTTAATGTCCAAAATATTTATATAGTTTTTTTTTTTAAATTGATTAAGGAGTATATGGATCTGGTTTCGATGGATCTAATATTTTATCATCTATATTTGAATCATGATTTGAATCCTCAAATATTCTAATTTTTACAATGGGTCAGGATGGACTAAGATGGATCAGGGCAGATAAAAATGGTTCTTGACATATCTCAGATCGAATTTCTAATCAGTGATAATAATTGATATAATAATAAATCAAATTGTTATTTATTTTTTGAATAATATGAAAAATATAAAAAAACATCACTTAACTTTTACAATCAAATTATGTCATAATCTAATTATCAAATAAAATTTTCTACAAATCTTAATCTTAAATTAAGTTTGATCTTCTATTTTAATTTTCAAACTTAACTTCCTGTTATAAATTTATAACCAAATTATGCACCAAACTATTGATAATACCCAAAACATAATTTTATATATAATTATGTTAACTTTATAATATATATACTATTATACAATTCACTAAAACAATTAAATAATATTTAAATTTGTGCAAAAAAATTCTATAAACATTTTACGTACGTACGTGCGGGTCATAATCTAGTTGTATATTATTTTTTAAAGGGGATGTATTGATATGTTGACTTTTTAGCATACTTTTGATTTCTTTTCTCATATAGTTTCTTGCATTTGCATTGCATATTTAGGTCTTTAGATGCATGTTTGCATATGCATTCTCATTTCATAGGTTTTGAATTGAAGTGGAGCAAATCAAGTAGAAAGGACCAAGAGAGGAGCATTTGATGAAGGTCGAAGAGCCTAGTGGGATGTCCAGCGGTTCAAGACGTCGACACCATCCAGCGGCAAGCTCCAGCGGTGTGGCGACGCTGGTACAAGCCAGCAAGAAGGCGCAATGGCTTAGTGCACCCGTAGAGGACTTGTCGAAACTCACTTGAAAGTTTGGCGGGGAAAGCCTAGCGGTTTAATGTAACTGCAGAGGTTGAACGGCTCGAGCTAGTTGTATGGTGTAACCGCGGTGGTGGCAGCGGTTTCCTCCAGCGGCTTGATGATACCGCTATCTTCTAGCGACCAAATGAAGTTGTTTCGTGACACTGTTACGCTGACTGACTTATCTTGATTAGTTTCTAAACAGGTTTTGACCCATATGGTTATGTGTTGACCAAACCTTTTTATTTTTCACAATAAAAAGTCTCTAAACTTAATTAGAAGACTTATGCTTGTTTTTAGAGATTCTCTTTAGCCACTTTTGGATTTTAAGAATTTTTTTGTATGAATCTCTTGAATTCAAGTTATCAAATCTTGTTTTCCTTTTAAATCTTTTAACTATTCTTCTCTTAGTCATGATATGCAAGTATCAAGTTTATTGTTGTGTGTTTTCATTGAAATGATTGAGTAGTCTTTTAGATGAGTTAAGGATTGTTGATTATGATGATCTGATGGGTTAATAATGATGTTTATGACTAGGTCTTATGTTACCCTTTATTTAGATTGGTAGTAATGGTAGATTAAGCTTGTAATTGAGAAATCTCTATCATTAGGATTTCATGTCCGAAAAATGTTCGAAGAAATATTTGAAAGAACCTAAATAAGCTTTTCATACTTAGTCTATGGAAGTAATTAATTAGGCTGATTAGTGGTTGGATTAGACTTGATTATTAATGCTCATTGATCATTTAATTGCTAACGAAAGTTGATGATGATTATATGATTAGTAAAGAGATTAGTACCATAGAAGTGGATTAGTCTTGATAAGTGATCTATAACCAAAGATAGTGTTCTTACTATTTTATTAGCATCATCAAAGATTCATCATATCATCTAAATCATTACCATTCATGAGACTCGTAGCTTCATTTATTTGTTTAAATTGAAATAAAGTTTGTATTCCTAGTGAGTTGATTTTGTTTCTCTGTGGATTCGAACCTTAAGTGCTATGCACAATATATTTATTTGATACACCAGTTGAAAACCACTTATCATGTATTGAACCAAGTAGTTGAAGTGATTTGAGTTTTAATAAAATTTTAGATGATTTTGATGATTTGATTTGCATGAATTTAATAAAGTTTATGATTTGATAGTAAAATTCTATGAAAACTCATCTAAAGTCATGAGATTTGAATCTTTATATTTTTAACTAAGAATCTCCTTTAAAAATCTCTGAAGTCATTAAAATCTCAATACTTAAAACATTTCTAATAACAATGAATTTGAATTCTCTTTTTAAATCACTTATTCAACAATACATGATTTTAAAGAGATATTTACAAATCATATATTCAATAATAGAATTTTTTCAATATATTTTTAAAATTTATGTTTTAATAACAAAATATTTGCTATTTTAATTCAAATCACGCTAAATAGACAAAATTACGACATAAATAAAAATTTTGGAGGGAGATAAATATTAAAAAAAAATTTTTTAAGTCTACCACTTTAGACTTTAGACGTTAACCCGTGAGATTTTGGTACCCTTTAGTTTGTAATTCCTTTCTTTATGTAAAAAAAGACAGGCAAGGAAAAAAATAATAATGACGTCAAAAAGATAAAAAGAAAAAAAGAAAGAAGAAGAAACACAAGTTGGTGTTCCCTCCTCGTTTCCTCCTTTCACGTCTACCGATGCTCACATGTTGCAACCCACTTTCGTCCTTCTCCTATTTCCTCTCCGGTCTCGATACAAGCGATCTATACTAAGTCAACGCTTAGTTCACTTCTTCGAGCTATAATCTGATTTTGCAGCAAAGATGTCAAAGTTTCAAAGCAATTTCAGTCAGAAAATAGATTATGTATTCAAAGTAGTATTGACAGGGGACTCTGCGGTTGGTAAATCTCAGCTTCTCGCTAGATTTTCAAGAAACGAGTTCAGTATTGAATCAAAAGCAACGATCGGTGTTGAGTTCCAGACAAGAACACTTGAAATCGATAATCAAACTACCAAAGCTCAGATATGGGACACCGCTGGTCAAGAACGGTAAATTTTCTTTAACCAAATATATGAAAATTCATGGTAAAATAATCATGTATCCTTGTTGAAAACGTTTAGAAATCCGATATTTTTGTTGCTTGGATTTGTGTTTTTTTTTTTATAAATATTGGAAGTCTCGGCTAGGCTTTAATAATACCATATTTAAGGGGTAAATCACTGATTATATAGTTGAACTAATTAATGACTTTAAACTTTCCGCAAAAACCACCAGATTACCCGTTTATTTCGTTCGGATGTGTGTAATTGTGATCAATATTTTGCAACTATTTCAATTATATATGTAACATATCTGACTATGGAGACTTTGTTTAGGTATCGAGCGGTAACGAGTGCATATTACAGAGGAGCAGTAGGAGCAATGCTTGTTTACGACATAACAAAACGACAATAGTTCGATCATGTAACGAGATAGTTAGAAAAATTAAGAGGACACGCTGACAAAAAATATTGTGATTATGCTTATAGGAAACAAGACTGATCTCGGCACACTTCGAGCTGTACCGACCGAAGATGCTAAAGAATTTTCTCAAAGAGAAAACCTCTTTTTCATGGAGACATCAGCTCTGGATTCGAGTAATGTTGAGCCATCTTTTCTAACGGTTCTGATTGTTGTTGATAGTGAAGTGACTGAATCTAAAGAAAAGACTTGTTGTGGAACTTCATAGAATCATTTAATTTTCCTGTTGTTCTTACTTTCTTGTGATCTCATTTCCTTCTCTATTGGACTGCATATATAACGTGTCTACCTTGTATGTAAGCTGTTGATGATAGTGTTGACCATGGTATACTGAATTGAGTTTGTGTTAATTCAGCACACACATATAAGTTATTTCGATTATGACAATTGAAGCTAAACAATATTCTTAGATTGTTGTTAATAGAATTTGTGTTTATTCAGCACACACATATAAGTTCTTTGCGTGTCGTTAAGATAGCTAGGAACATAGTTTAACAAATTGTGAAATCATGTGTTCAACAAATTTTGCAAAGAAAGAAAATATAAAAAATTGTTGGGAGATTGGTGATATCGACCCAAATCAAATCGAGATTAACTGAACCGAAATTAAGAAAGATCTAGAAAATTGTTGATAAATGTTAATATTTAGATGAGGAAGTTTAGCATTATCACTAAATATATTATTTACATTTATCTTTCTATTAAATTAGAAAATTAGTTTTAGCTTAATATCTATATCAATAAATTAGGAAATTAGTTTTAGCTCAATATCTATATCAATCGATGTATCATGTAACATTATTCTTATGACAGTCTAATAATAATTCTTCCTAAACATCTTAGTGTTTTTACTCTCATCGATTTTATTATTGTATCAGAGTCATAGATCCAACTTCTATAGATTTGTTTTCGTTATTTTCCGCACTACGAAAAAAAAAAAAGAAGGAGAGGAGAAAGAAGAAGATGTTCGTTTACTACAAAGAGAACATAAAGTCTGATTGAGAATATTGATGTGGATTATGAGCATGGAACAGGGCGAGTTTGTTTATTCACTTATGAAAATTTTATGAAAATTTTGTTTTTCAGATTTTAAGTGGTTGTTCATCAGCTACAAATTCGATGCAACTACAAAGATGATGACTCCAACGTATACGATGTTGATCTGGTGGTGATGAACAAGAAGTTCGAACAACGATCCTGATTTTTGATTTGAGAAAGATAGAAATACATGACTACAAAATATGTATCTTTCATCAAATCGATGACCCCACGACATCCTATGATCGGGTATAAACATCGATGATGATCCGACGGCCGGGTATAACACCGATATTTTGAAGACTTGTCCAGTTAGTTGCATATTAATGTTGTTACAAACTCAAAGACGGACAAATTTGCATTCATACAAACTTGCATTCAAAGACAATATTTAGATGTAAAAATTAGATACATAAACAAACATCATCATCTAATGTAGCATCCAGATACTAAATCTAGATGTTAATTTATTTCGTTATCAAGTAAAAATCTAAATGTATCTTCTACATCCAACATTCACATATTGTATCTAGATGCATGATGGAGATGTTGCATCTAGATGAGAAAACAACTCTGGAAAACTAACAGCTATGAACAGTGGCAAATTTAGAAAATAATTTTACCCGGAGCGATAACATTGTATTATAAAAATGTATAAAAATAAAAATCATATCTTATTAAACACATTATAAAGTAAAAAACATTATTATATTTTCCAAAATGCTAGCTTATAAAAAATACCCTATCACTAAACGAAATAAATGTTTCTAGAAAAGAAAATGAAAACAAACATGAGATTAAAAAATTGACAGAAAATTAACAGATAAAGTGAAAAGAAGAAGCCAAAAAGATGATTCTCATTTTTCTAAAGCATCAAACAAGACCAAATTTTAATTAAGAAAAACTAACCTTCTTAAGTCATTTATAGTATTTCGTTAATTCTTCGAAATTAATGAAAGTGATTTAACGTATTTTCATTTAGCTAAAAGAAATATGGGATTGTAAACAAAAAGAAAAAAAAAATTGGGTTATTGTCTTTTTTTTGTATGATGTGAACTTTCAATTTTAATATAAACTATATTAAACAAAACGTGATAAAAAATAAAGGTAATAGGGGCATAAATAATATACCAATAGGGGCATAATCGAAAACCCTTATAAAACAACACTAATGCTAAAAATTTTACCCGGCGCAAACTGCCCCTCCCATTAAGAACATACGTCCGCCTCTGGCTATGGATTTCATTTTCTCCGCGTCTCCTCCATAATCTCCTTCAAATTTAGAAGCCATATTATCCTATCTCAATTGTTTTGTGGAAGTATAGGAAACCTTTGTATTTAATTTATGGCCTTCATACAACAACATATTGATACTTTTTAGTTTCTAGTTAATTTTGTTTTCTATATATGTTTAATTTCAGCGGAATAAGCAGCTGAATCTTCTAGATCCTTCTGTATGAAGACTACTAAAATTTTATTTTGTCCGGTTCCATCCGGTATCAACTTCTTATGGTAGGTCTTCCTAACCAATCCATAAGAACACACATATGAAACATTAGTAGATTAAGAGGTGTGACTTAGGGCTCAGATTTATACAAATGGCCCGAATGACGTTTATAGTCTTGCCAATGCTCCTTCAGATAACACATACCAAATCAGTAACAGGACAGGTCAAAATCAGCGGTTAAGGCTCAGTCTTAGTTAATGAAATTGCCATTACAAAAAACGAATAGTCCTATGATTTGGTATATATTGACTGCGAGGACCATTACAAAAAACGAATAGACTCAGAAAGGAAATCATTAAAAAACGAATATATATAGCTTAAGACAGGTGCAAATTGTATTACTTCCTTATTTGATTTGGTATATATTGACTGCAAACAAGTGGTCACCGCAGCCAGGACCAGATCATCATCATCGGGTGGAGAGGAAATAGTTCATCCACGTCTCAACCGACTGCTTTTCACCTAAAATTAAACGATTAATCAAGAGATGCATGTTCAGTTATAATTTTTCTACACCTTAAGAAGAAAAAGTACTTGTCGAATGTCTGATATTATAAACTAAATTACCTTACCATCAACACCCAAAAAACGTCAAGGTAGCTGAATAAATTGGTAGACCAAAGGTTCATGCAATTCTGTGGACATTTTCAACAGAAAATATAAGTACAAATCTTAAACTTTAGGCGATTGCCTTGCAGATTTTATTTTTTAACTACAGTTTCCCAACCGTAATTTTCTTCTTTCTTGTTCTCCTGGGAATGGAATCAAATGGCAGCTAAAGTAAAGTAGCATTCTGTTTGATTCTTTTGTTTTACTATTCCAAAGGTAATGTAAGAGACTAAGAGTAAATGATGTTAAAACTCACCGAGAAGCTTTGTTGCTCGGTTACTTTAGCCGCATATAGCTAGTGTCTTCTAGAAGCATTGTAGAATTGAATAAAGTAGTTAAAGAGTACTGTATTGTCAAGTTAGTAAATGCATTATTTAAATGCTGAAATGTCTTGATGATCCCAACCTTATGTGAATGTCTTGTGGATATCCTTTCACACTTCTTCTGCCATTGATTGTCCTATGTGAGAAACGAACAAACGTGACATTAGATGCATCTTCGTGATCTTTCTAGTGATCTTGTAACAGTTGAGACCTATTTTTATATAAGCCTATCCAACGGTAATGCAAAGTAGAATAAATAAATACACATTCAATTACCAATTATTTTGGGAGCACTATGTATCCTATATACCAAAAATCAGAATCGTGAGGATTGATATCCAGTATCTTAATTAGAAAACCAAAATATGCTATAACAAAAAAAAAAATTTTAAATATGCACATATTCATTTTCAAGAAATTTTAGAAATGACCTCACCTTCACTGTAGTTTGGAAATATAAACACCTAAAAGGAAAAATTAGACTCAAAAAGGGAATCATTAATAATTTAACTTGTATATAAAATCTCACTTGCAAACATAAATAAAGATGTGACAAAGTACCAAAAATAGATGTGGCAAAATCATTTGAGATGACCCATCATCATTAGTCATCACCAGTTTTGGGACATATAAAATCCTAAGATGTGAAAGAAAAAACAAATATAAAATGATTAATAACTTCAGATTGGATATGCAAATGACGTTGTAACAAAGTACTAGAAACACTATTTACAATAGAGATAGGATATGTATGTGGTTAACTCCTTCTAGATGACTTAGATCTGTCCTGTAGCATGTCCTGTCCTGAAACAGTTTGAGAAATTGGTTAACAAATACCCTAACTTATCTTGAAAATTGATTTGAAGTTGTACTGAAGCAAACAAAATTACTTTCCTGATTTTATACACTCGATGTATACACTCTGCATTGAGTGGTATGTGCAGGTGTTGAAGCATGTATATCTGAGAAGCAAAAAGACAATAATATGTTAAAATCCATGTGTGTGAGTTACAACAACATAAAAATTTACAAACTAATAAGAAATTTTGATTTTATCAAACATATACTTATAAAAACTCGAAAAGAATCGTACTAAAGTGCAAGGAGAGCACACCTTTTATAATCACAACCATCTGATAATATTTGATGTTCATGATCATGAAGACCACTGTGAAATGAGCTGACTTCCGGAATCCGATGATGGCACTTATAACCTAAAATGCACATTCCCTGAATATTTATTCAACAGACTAAACTTATAAACCTTAGTGAAGGCTGTTAAGATGATAATACCTTTTCTGATATAGTACTCATGACTGTAAATTGGATAGACAAATATTCAGTTTTGGTACAATTTTTTTGCTAGGACCACAACATCACCGATTTGGTATCTGCATAAGTGTAAACCATGGTATATATATATATGTATATATATATAACCCCTACAAAAAATCACCTGATGAAGAAGTATAGAGAGCTTAATGATAATATACCATGATTCTTGTATAAAGGGATTAACGGATGGTCCATGTGGCAGCTACATTGATGAGGACTTTTCCTTGATAGACGTTCAGTAGTCTCCATCTGTATTAGTTTTAAAGCGGAAACTATCTAATAAAATTGAGAGTTAGTAATGAGTAAGTGAGTAAGAAAGTAAAGAAGTTAAACAAGTCTCGTAGGTAAAAAATCAAGTAATCGAGGAAGTAAGTATGGAATCATAAGGAAGCAAGTAAGAAAGTAAACAACGAATCAAGGAAGCAAGTAGGAAAGCACATAAAGTAAATGATCAAGGAAAAAATAAGAAAGAAAACAAGCACGCAAGGAATCAAGTAAGAAAACACACAACTCAGTAAAGAATCAAGGAAAAAATAAGTTAAACAAGTCTCGTAGGTAAAAAATCAAGTAATCGAGGAAGTAAGTATGGAATCATAAGGAAGCAAGTAAGAAAGTAAACAACGAATCAAGGAAGCAAGTAGGAAAGCACATAAAGTAAATGATCAAGGAAGAAATAAGAAAGAAAACAAGCACGCAAGGAATCAAGTAAGAAAACACACAACTCAGTAAAGAATCAAGGAAAAAATAAGAAAGCATACAAGCAAGCAATGAACCAAGTAAGGAAGCACAGAACTCAGTGAAGAATCAAGCAAGAAAATAATAGAGCAAACAACGAATCCAGGAAGCAAGTAATTAGTAAACAGTGAATCAAGAAAGCACATAACTCAGAAAATATCAAGGAAAAAACATAAGAGAGCAAACAAGCACGCAAGAAACCGGGGAAGGAAGCAAGCACTGTGGAACCAAGGAAGTAAGCAATCAAGCACGCATGGAACCAAGGAAAAACAGTAATAAACAAACAAGAAATTAAGGAAACAAGAAAGGAAAGAAGCAAGTAATAAGGAAACAAGGAAGCAAGAAAACGCAAGCAAGTACAAAGGAAGTTAGTAAGAGATCAAATAAGCAAAAAAATAAAACAGACAAAGAAGGAAGAAAGCAAGTAAACAACGACTCATATAAGTAAGTGTGAATCTATACAAGTAAGCAAGTATGTATGCATTTATGCATGTATTCATATGCCATTCGTTTGTTTCTGCGATACGTCACATTAAACACTGAAACTTGTTGCTGCGGAAGAAAAGATACACAACTTCAAAGTGTAAAAGCAAACTCAAAAGACCAAGAAGAAGAAGAGGATTTAATAGAACATACCTTAGGGAAAAAGAAAAAGGCAAGAACTGACTTAATGTAAGAGAAAATGATGTTAAATATCACCGCAAAGCCTTGTTGCTTGGTTATTTTAGCCGCATATAGCTATTCCATTCTTTGTCTTCACGCATGTTACAATCACAATGCTGAATATTAATGGCTTGGTTTAAAGGTAAAGAGTCTAACATAGTTTAACATAGAAGAACCATTAACTGAGATTACGAAAAACGAATACAAATAGTCCTTTGTCTGAGAGATTGTTTTGAGATGAATAAAATGAAAACTTACAAAATGATGTAGTGTGTGTTACTCAAAGATGCAAGTTCTTCTAGCATTCCCACTTTTTGCCACTGTTAAACTCATAATCAATTTTTGGTTTAGTTTGATTGGCCTCATTATAAATATTAAGAATAGTTTAAAATGTAATACCTTCCTTATTTGATTTGGTATATGTTGACTGTACACAAGTGGTCACCGCATCCAGGACAAGATCATCATTTGGTTGAGAAGAAATAGTTTATTTGCGTCTCTACCAACTGTTTTCACCTAAAATTATACGATTAAACGAAAGATACATAATCAATTATGAGATTGCTATGTCTTAGGTAGAAAAAAGTATTTCATTCTCTAAACACACCATAACATAAAGAAGTATTTTAAGAACATATCAAAAGATTCAAATTTACAATATAATTTCAAAAGCATTATAAATCAAGCTCCCAGTTGTTTTCTACTGAATTACCTTTTCACAAATTGGTTTCTTGCTTTAGTTTTTTGCCATTCTACGTAACATTATGTCCATTTTTCATAGCTATGGACTGCTTTGAATCCTACAGAAACATACAAATGAGGGATTTCACCAATATATTTCTGGATATAAAATAGTTTACCACTTGCGAAGATTTATACAAATGAAACATTAGTAGATTAAGAGGTGTGACTTAGGGCTCAGATTTATACAAATGACCCTCATGACGTTTATAGTCTTGCCAATGCTCCTTCAGATAACACATACCAAATCAGTAACAGGACAGGTCAAAATCAGCGGTTAAGGCTCAGTCTTAGTTAATGAAATTGCCTTGCAGATTCCTTTATCTCATAGTTTCCCAACCACCATTTTCTTCTCTCTGGTTCTCCTAAGAATGGAATCAAATGGCAGCATTAGATCCTTAACGTTGCTAAAGTAAAGTAGCATTTGGTTTGATTCTTCTTTTTAAGATAACGAAAGTTAATGTAAGAGTAAATGAAGTTAAATCTCACCGAGAAGCCTTGTTGCTCGGTTACTTTAGCGACATAGCTACTCTCTTCTTTGTCCTCATGCGTGGGAAAATCAAAATGCAGAATATTAAAGGCATGCTTTGCAGGTAAAGGTTCCTGATAAATAAGAAACCCGAAAGATGCTATAACAAGTAAAGATTTTCATAATACGCACATGTTCATGTATACAAGTGACTCGTTGGGTGTTTATAGTCTTGCCATTGCTCCTTCTGTACCTACAGAGAAAGAGAGAGAGAGAGAGAGAAAACTCAAATGCTCTGACAATCCCAAAATTTATGTGAACGTCATGTGGAAATCCTTTTTCTTCTCTTCTCCCATTAATTCCCCAACGCGAGAAACAAAAAAAACTTGACATTAGACGCATATTCATGATCTTTATCGTGATCTTGAAACAGTTGAGACCTATTTTATCAAAGGCTATTTAACAATGGTGAAAAGTAGATAAATAAATAATGTGTTTCTAAACTCAACTGAATATATAAAGCTTCTAGCCACCTTGTTTTTACAGCAATCCATCCTCACTCTGGCCCTGTTTACAAAAACGAATGATAAACCATTTTCTGGTTTAGTTCAACTAGAATGTCTGTATATTGTTCAAGACAAGTTTAAATAGTCAAACCTTATGGGTAACTCGACTGTAAAAAATGGTCATTGCAGATAAGACAGTCCATTTAGCTTTGGTGCACATCATCCAGTGGAGTTTCTGCATTTTAGTAATACATCATACGTTTAGTAATGCACATACATTTATGAGACAATAAGATTATTAATGACAGACTAATACATCATACGCCATTTTAAAAAAGAACGAAACCGGTGGAAACCTGGAGTCGAAGACCAGTATGAGAAACCAGTGCATATATGTGCTGAGGTTGCAGAGAAGTATGCTCTGTCGTTCTCCTGGAAAAAATCAGCCATCAGGTTAGTATACTTTCACTATTGGAGAAATTTGTTTCATATGAAAACTTGCATGAATACCAAAAATCAGAATCATGATGATTGGTATCTATATAAGGAACCCGAAAGATGGTATAACAAAAAAATAAAGATTTTCTTAATACGTTCATGTTCATGTATACAAGTGACTCGCTGGGTGTTTATAGTCTTGTCATTGCTCCTTCTGTACCTATAGAGAAAGAGAGAGAGAGACAACATATACGTTGTGATAGGACAGTTCAAAAACAGTGGTTTAGGCTCAGTCTCAGTTCCAAACTCAAACCTTGTGCGATTTCCTTGCAGGTTTCTTTTTTCCCGTAGTTTCCCAACCGTCATTGTCTTTGTTCTTGTTATCTTGTGAATGGAATCAAATGCCAGCTAAAGTAAAGCAGCATTACGTTTGATTCTTCTTTTAAATATTATCAAAGTTAATATAAGAGTGTATGAAGTTTAATCTCACCAAGAATCCTTGTTGCTCGGTTATTTAATCAGCATATAGCTATTCTCTTCTTTGTCCTCCTGCATTGTAAAGTCACAATGTCAACTTAAACCTTGTGCGATTTCCTTGCATGTTTCTTTTTTTCCCACAGTTTCCCAACTGTCATTGTCTTTGTTCTTGTTATCTTGTGAATGGAATCAAATGCCAGCTAAAGTAAAGCAGCATTACGTTAATATAAGAGTAAATGAAGTTTAATCTCACCAAGAATCCTTGTTGCTCGGTTATTTTAGCCGCATATAGCTATTTTCTTCTTTGTCCTCCTGTGTTGTAGAGTCACAATGTCAACTTACATAGTGGTTTAACATCAAGAGGACCCATTACAAAAAACGAATAGTCCTATGGCTGAGAGATTTTTTGGAGATGAATAAAATGACAACTTACATAGTGGTTTGCATAGGCGTAGCATGTGTTACTCAAAGATGCAAGTTCTTCTAGCAATTCCCACTATCTGGCACTGTGAAACTTATAATCCTTCGTTGGTTTAGTTCGATTGGACTCACTATAAGAAAAGTTTAAGCTGTAATACCTTCCTTATTTGATTTGGTATACGTTGACTGTAAATAAGTGGTCACCGCACCCAGGACCAGATCATCATCGGGAAGAGACGAAATGGTTTATCTGTGTGTACTGACTGTTTTCACCTAAAATTATACGATTAATCAATAGATACATGATCAGTCGAAAAAGTATTGGTTTAATGCATCAAAACGTGACATTAGATGCATCTTCGTGATCTTTCTAGTGATATTGAAACAGTTTAAACCTATTTTTATATAAATCTAACAGTAATGCATAGTACAATAGATAAATACACATTCATTTACCAATTATTTTAAATTCAACTAACTAAATAAAGCTTCTATTAGTCGTGTGTTTCAAAGATTTCTACTTTGATAAATTCAGAATAAAAACATTCCAAAAAATTAATCAAGGAACAATCATGTGTATGAAAGATTGCCTTGTTACCTTGATTTTAGTAATATGACAATCTACAAGAGGTATGTAGAGGTTTATCCACCTTTTCTTTCCAACAATCCTCGCTCCCTGGCACTATTTACAAGAGATATGACCAACTTTTCTGGTTTAGTTCGACTGTATATTGTTCAAGAAACGTTTAAATAGTAAAACCTTTTTTGATAAGACAATCCATTCAGCTTTGGTGTACATCATCGAGTGTAGTTTCTGCATCTGCATTTTAATGTTTTTTTCTAACTGGTTTTACTTAAAACTGTTAGATACATAATCACTATGAGACCGAAATATGCTATAACAATACAGATAGGATATGTATGTGGCTAGATCCTTCTAGATCGCTTACATCTGTCCCCTAGCATGTCCTGTCCTGAAACAGTTTGAGAAATTGGTTAACAAATACCCTAACTTATAATGCAAATTGATTTGAAGTTGTACTCAAGCAAACGAAATTACTTTCCTGATTTTATACACTCGATGTATACACTCTGCATTATGTTTGATTCTTCTTTTTAAGATTACCAAAGTTAATGTAAGAGTAAATAAAGTTAAATTTCACCGAGAAGTCTTCTTGCTCGGTTACTTCTGCCGCATATAGTAATTCACTTCTTTGTCCTCCTGCGTGATAAAGTCAAAATGCTGAATATTTAAGGCTTGCTTTGCAGGTTAAGAGCATGATTTCATGTGGACGAAATAAATATGAAACACCAAGTTTTATCTATCTAGATTGATTACCACATGCTTGTTGCTGTCATCCCTTCATAGTAAGCAACATGACCACCATGTGTTTTTGTTGCCAGGACTATGTTTTTGTTTCCCCTGCAAAATATGAGACATTGAAACATCAGTTTCATGATACACTGAATATATATAGCTTTTAGCCACCTTGTTTTTACAGCAACCCATCCTCGCTCTAGCACTGTTTACAAAAACTAAAGATAAACCTTTTTCTTGTTTAGTTCCACTAGCATGTTTGTATATTGTTCAAGAAAAGTTTAAATAGTCAAACCTTATTTGATTGGATAACTCCGACTGTAAAAAATAGTCATTACGCTTTGGTGCACATCATCGAGTGGAGTTTCTGCATTTTAGTAATACAACATACGCCATTTAAAAAAAAGAACGAAGTATGCTCTGCCGTACCCCTGAGAAACCGATGCATATATGTGCTGAGGTTGCAAAGAAGTATGCTCTGCCGTACCCCTGGAAAAACATCCATCAGGTGAGTATACTTTCACTATTGGAGAAATTTGTTTTATATGAAAACTTGCATGGATACCAAAAATCAGAATCATGATGATTGGTATCTATATAAGAAACCCGAAAGATGCTATAACAAGAAAAATAAAGATTTTCATAATACGCACATGTTCATGTATACAAGTGACATGTACCTACAGAGAGAGAGAGAGAGAACACATACGTTGTGAAAGGATGGGTCAAAATTAGCGGTTTAGGCTCAGTCTCTGTTCCAAACTCAAACCAGAAAAACAAAACTACCTTGAAATTACACATACAACTACCAAAAATCAGAATCGAGAATTAGTATCCAGTATCTAAATTAGAAAACCGAAATATGCTATAAGAAATAAACAAAAAAATTAATATGCGCATATTCATTTTCAAGAAAATTTTAGAAATAACCTCACCTTCACTTTAGTTTGAACATATAAACACCTAAAATGAAAAATTAGACTCAAAAAGGGAATCATTAATAAATTTAACTTGTATATAAAAATCTCACTTGCAACCATAAATAAAGATGTTACAAAGTACCAAAATAAATGTGGCAAACTCCTTCGAGATGACCCACCATCATCAGTCATCACCACATTTTGGACATATAAACACCTAATATGAGAAAGAGAAAATGATTAACAACTTCAGATTGGATATGCAAATGACGTTGTAGCAAAGTACTAGCAACACTATTTACAATAGAGATAGGATATGTATGTGGTTAAATCCTTCTAGATGACTTAGATCTGTCCCGTAGCATGTCCTGTCCTGAAACAGTTTGAGAAATTGGTTAACAAATACCCTAACTTATATTAAAAATTGATTAGAAGTTGTATTGAAGCAAATAAAATTACCTTCCTGATTTTATACACTCGATGTATACACTCTGCATTGAGTGGTATGTGCAGGTGTTGAAGCATGTATATCTGAGAAGCAAAAAGACAATAATATGTTAAAATCCATGTGTGTGAGTTACAACAACATAAAAATTTACAAACTAATAAGAAATTTTGATTTTATCAAACATATACTCATAAAACTCGAAAAGAATCGTACTAAAGTGCAAGGAGAGCACACCTTTTATAATCACAACCATCTGATAATATTTGATGTTCACGATCATGAAGACCACTGTGAAATGAGCTGACTTCCGGAATCAATAGACTAAACTTATAAATCTTAGTCAAGGCTGTTAAGATGGTAATACCTTTTCTGATATAGTAATCATGACTGTAAATTGGATAGACAAATATTCAGTTTTGGTACAATTTCTTTGGTAGGACCACAACATCAGCGGTTTGGTATCTGCATCAGTGTAAACCCATGTGGCAGCTACATTGATGAGGACTTTTCCTTGATAGACGTTCAGGAGTCTCCATCTGTATTATTTTTAAAGCGGAAACTATCTAAAAAAATTGAGAGTTAGTAATGAGTAAGTGAGTAAGAAAGTAAAGAAGTTAAACAAGTCTAGTAGGTAAGTAAGTTAAGCATGTAAGCAAAAAATCAAGTAATCGAGAAAGTAAGTACATAATCATAAGGAAGCAAGTAAGAAAGCAAACAACGAATCAAGGAAGCAAGTAAGAAAGCAAACAACGAATCAAGGAAGCAAGTAGGAAAGCACATAAAGTAAAGGATCAAGCAAGCAAGTAGGAAAGCACATAAATTAAAGGATCAAGGAAGAAATAAGAAAGAAAACAAGCACGCACGGAATCAAGTAAGAAAACACACAACTCAGTAAAGAATCAAGGAAAAAATAAGAAAGCAAATAAGCAAGCAATGAACCAAGTAAGGAAGCACAGAACTCAGTCAAGAATCAAGCAAGAAAATAATAGAGCAAACAACGAATCCAGGAAGCAAGTAATTAGTAAACAGTGAATCAAGAAAGCACATAACTCAGAAAATATCAAAGAAAAGACATAAGAGAGCAAACAAGCACGCAAGAAACCGGGGAAGGAAGCAAGCACTGTGGAACCAAGGAAGTAAGCAATCAAGCACGCATGGAACCAAGGAAAAAAAGTAATAAACAAACAAGAAATTAAGGAAACAAGCAAGCAAAGAAGCAAATAATAAGGAAACAAGGAAGCAAGAAAACGCAAGCAAGTACAAAGGAAGTTAGTAAGAGATCAAATAAGGAAAAAAATAAAACAGACAAAGAATGAAGAAAGCAAGTAAACAACGACTCATATAAGTAAGTGTGAATCTATACAAGTAAGCAAGTATGTATTCATTTATGCATGTATTCATATGCCATTCGTTTGTTTCTGCCAAACAACGGATCAAGGAAGCAAGGAAGGAAATAATAGAGCATACAAGCACACAACGAACCAAGGAAGGAAGCAAACACACACACAAGGATGATGGAACCAAGGAAGTAAGCAATCAAGGAAGAAAAAAAATAAACAAAGAACAAACTGAGAAGCTAAGTAATTAAGGAAACAAGAAAGCAAAGAAACAAGGAAGCAAGTATAAAGGAAGTTAGTAAGGAATCAAATAAGTAAGAAAAAAAAACTAAGAAGTAACGAAATAAGCAAATACTTCAAATTATAGGAAAACCATGTTAGACAGACACATATAGCTAGACTCGCACATAATAAAATCAACTAAGAAGTAGCAAAATAAGCAAGTTAAAGGAGTACACAAGTTAAAGATGTAGCAAGAAAGACAAGCAATGCATAAAGCTAGGAAACTAATAAAGAAGTAAAAACCATGACCTAAGCAGTGAAATCAGAGAAGCAAAGAAGCAACGAGTGACCTAATCATAGAAATCAACGAAACAGAGAAAAAAGAACTGCACTAAGCAGAGGAATTAAAGAAGGAAAGTAAAAAGCAATACCTATAGAAGCAAATAAGGAAGAAAGTGAACAAGTTAAGCATGTAAGAAAGCAATCAAGGAAACAAGGAAGAAAGTAATGAGTCAAAAGGAAGCAAGAAAGAACGTAAACAAAGAATCAAGGAAGCACACAACTCAGCAAAGAACCAAGAAAGTAAGCAAGCAAGCAAGTACAAACGAAGCTAGTAATAAGGAAACAACGAAGCAAAGAAACAAGGAAGAAAGAAATAAATAAACAACAAATGAGAAGCAAGTAATTAAGGAAGCTAGTAATAAGGAAACAAGGAAGCAAATAAACAAGGAAGCAAGAAAGCAAGCAAGCAATTACCAAGGAAGTTAGTAAGGAATCAACAAGTTAAAAAAAAACAGACATAGAATGAAGAAAGCAAGTAAGTAAACAACGAATCATATAAGTAAATGTGAATCTATACAAGTAAGCAAGTATGTATGCATTTATGGATGTATCCATGTATCTATATGCCTTGTCTAAGTGATTGAGAAGAACCAATACAACATTATTTCGTTTCTGAGATACGTCATATTAAACTATGAAACCTGTTGCTGCGGAAGAAAAAAGACACAACATCAAAGTGTAAAAGCAAACTCAAAAGACCAAGCAGAAGAAGAGGATTTAAGAGAACATACCTTGGGGGAAAAAGAAAAAAGGCAAAGAAGTACGAACCAAAAATCCCAGAAACTTGACAGAGTTTGGTAGCCCTGTAAATTTTTGTGATCAACTACGAACCAAAAATCCCAGAAGACACAGATAAACATATATGTGAAGAAATAATCATTTTCGAATTTAGAGTCGTATGTGTAACATTCGGCGACAAATAAGAAAGATATTGTACCTTTTGCATCAAGTTATCTGAGGATTCATCCATAGAAGCGAGAGTAACGGAGATTTAGGGTTTATCCCCAAAAATTCGGAAGATGTGTCCATAGAAGCGAGAGTTAATAGAGATTTAGGGTTTATCCCCAAACATCCGCATCTAAAGTCAAGCCGCTAAATGAAAATTAGAAAAATTTAATCAATTTCTTGCTATGTTTATGTTATAACTAAAGAAATGAACAACAAATTTACAATTAATAAAATCTAAAACAAGCCCAGATCAAGAACAAAAAAAAGAAGATTCAAGATTCTAGAGAACAGTCGCGACAAAAGGAAAATTGCAGAGACAAATCACAAAAAGAATTGAGAGAAAGCCAAAAGAATCTGAATATTCTTCCAACGAAATCATTAAGAAAAAAAAACTACAGAAAGCAGAATTGGATTCAAAACATACTGTTCATGGAAAAGAGAAGAAGAAGAAGAATTTTATTCCGTTACACTGATTTTAAACGGCTATTTTAATACTGTTCATGGATCATCAAACGGCTATTTTAATTTCTTCCTTCGATACGACTCCATTTTATTCCGTTACACTCAGTATTATCTCTTCATATCTGAATATTTTCAAATGTTTTTGAGAAGAACGAAAAAGCCCAAGACGAGGCCCATTTCAAGAGAAAAAGTCCAGTAAGGTGATAGGTGTTATGGCTAATAATCACAATTTTAATATGGTTACTAACTTACTATATTAGTTTTACAACTATATCATAAACTGTAATATAATTTTAATTTTACAATATAAATTTTATATGATTAACTCCCCTGGTTAATTTCTGGTATATTAGGGTATAATATTTTATTACTAACTTATTAAATATTTTATCTTACATATTTATCTAATATAATGTACTCATTTTATACTTATAAAATCTTAAGTACTTAATTTTATATTTTTTCCTAATATATAATTTAAAATTTTCAATATGAATTTTGGTCAAGTAACTTTTATAACTTTCTGTTTTGTTTTGTTTATTTTATTTGTTAAATATATTGATTGAAACTATTTCTTCATATCTTCATCCTTTCTAACTCAATTTTCAATCCTACTACTATTATTTGGTAAGTAATTTTTTTAACAAATAAGCAACATAGGTTCTTTCAAAGATATGGCCTATATCTATTCTTCATTAATCATTAATTTAGGTATACCAATAATATTTTACTACTATTAATTTTTTTTTAAATTACTAATTAGAATAATTACAGAACTAAGTTTATCAAAGACTATCTAATGGTAATACAAAGTAGAATAATTAAATCTAAACTACAATTACCAATGATTTTAAACTCACTAACTATATATAGCTTCTACTAATCATATGTTTCAGCTATATCTATCAAACCCAAGGATTTATACCTTGATAGATTCTGAGTGAAAACATTACGAACAATGAATTAACGATCAATGAATTAACAAACAGTGAATTAAAGAAAAATGAATTAACGAAAATGAACAGTGAATTAACAAAAATGAATTAACGAACAGTGGTGCCTACATGTACAACCATGTGTAAGGGAACAAGGAAGAATAATAGTAAAATCAGAGCATAAAAATGGAGAAAAAGAATGTAAATGCCAGCTAATGTAAAGTAGCATTATGTTTGATTATTCTTTTTAAGATTACCAAAGTTAATGTAAGAGTAAATGAAGTTAAATATCACTGAAAAGTCTTGCTGCTTGTATAGGTGTCTAACGGAGCTGCCGCCTGCGGGCATCGCCCGATTAGTATCTCAGTGGGGCAGGCTTGGCCACGTAGAAAGATGTCCACAAAACAACGGGCGTAGCGGGTATGGTCCAGGCGGAAACGGGTTACGTGGGTTGGTGCGCTTTGGTGTCGCGGGTGGTCTGCAGTCGGAGAAGGAGTTAGGCACGAAGGAGTTAGCGGTCCTTGAGCTTGACAAATCCAGAGATAATCTGCCGCAACTCGAGCAGGAACTCACGGAAGAGTGGCAAATCGCAATGAAGCCTTACCTAAGACCAATCCAAGCGCTGGAGAAGCTGATCGAAAAACCTCCAAGTAGCAACACGGGCGACTAAGATCCGATCTAACTCCATACCTTTGCAAACTCCGATAACTAGTAACCGAGGAGAAAGCAGGAAGACAGATGGACTTTTTTCTGGCAACGGTGAAGAACACCGACCATCGGAAGCCCGCAGACCTACCCGCATATTCGCTAGAGTCTGCGAGGGCTGGTATGAACATCGATAATGAAGACCACGGTCCAAAACATGTCGTCCCGTACAGTCGGAGAATACGGCGTTCCATGCGGGGTGCGGGCGGTGATGGTCACGGGCTCGCCCGTTTGAGAGTTCTAGTTGCTTGGTTACTTTAGCCGCATATTATTCTCTTGTTGTGGAAGCATGTATACCTGAGAAGCAAAAAGAGAATAATATGTTAAAGTCTATGTGTGTGAATTACCACAAAAGAAAAAATTACAAACTCATAAGAAAAATTTATCTTATTAAACATATACTCATAAAATTCGAAAAAAATGTAAAATTGCAAGGAGAGCACACCTTTATGTTCTACCCTCTGGTTCCCTATATAATAACAAATTCTCTCCATTGTAACTACTCTCGATTAACATAATCCACCAAGCAGATGTTAAAAGAAATTATCAGTTATGAGATTGGTATGCCTTACGTAGAAAAATACTAGTTAAATGTCTGATATAATTAACTAAATTACCTTACAAACTACACCCAATACAACGTCAGTGTTAGTGAATAAATTGGTAGATCAAAGGTTCTTGCAGTTCCGCGGACATCTTCAACAACAAAATATAACTACGAATCTCCTTGGAGAATTCATGGAAAAATAAACCCAGGTACCAAAAATCAGAATAATATTTTATTCTCTAAACATACAAATCAAGATACCATGACATAAAGAAGTATTTTACAACAGGTGTTACCTGTGTTGATTCCCGGAGGAAATTTTGACTTTTATGCTTTTACTAATGTCATATCCTTCGAATGAAATTTTCAGAAATGGTATCTATAAGGGACGTAACTCTTACGATATAGGCAAATTGATCATTGTTAAAAAATAATATAAAAATAAATATTACTAATAAAAGAATTAGAAAAAAATTTGCAGAGTCGAAACGAATATCTTTATTTAATTCTGTAAATGCTCCGTAGTAAGACGGTTTACATGATATTTCAGAATCCCAGGATACAACTGCAATATCTTCGATTTGCATCACCCAAACTCGAAAGCCGACGAACTTTGTTTTGTGTTGTACTCTCAAAGAAAAAAAACAAGACAAAAAAGTAAGAGAGATTTCTACCATGGTGGAAGAGAATGAGACCTCTATCATCTTTTTATGTGTATAAAGAGTCTTTCTTTTATAGTATAAAAATCATAGATAATAATCCACAAAATTAATCACCATTAATTTGTGTCTGTACACCAAAAAATAGAGGTTACTCAATATGTATTAATCATGGTATTAACCAACAAGTATCAACAAGTATCAGACCTAATAATTAATAAATTACATAATCCATTTATAATATCCATTTATAAGATTTTATAGATCATGTTATAAGACCTTATTTTTCTTTTATAAATCTTCATAAATTCACTTTATAAGGCCTTATAAAATACAATCGCTATTATTAGCGTTTTTAGCGTTTCACAAATTTGCCTATAAAACATTTGTGGAAATCGCTCTATTCAAACACAAATGCGTTTTGCAAACTTGCTTACAAAACATTAGCAAAAACCATTATTTTTGTGTTTTACACCATTTAAATCATTTCGCAAACTTGCTTACAAAGCATTCGTGAAAACGTTTGAAACTAATGGAAATCTAGTTTCCAAAAGAACTCATTTATTTTTGGCTGTTTCATTACATACTCAATATCTGTCTTTTTACAAACTTAAATTATGCGATCTATATATCATTAGAAGATAACTTTGATATCTATGCACAGATACCAAGATCGCTTAATTCCAATAACATATTGGAAAGTTATGAGCTATACACTATTTGATTATATAATATCACAATATTCGATTAAATTGATATTTGGACATTATGATAAACATCGTAATTCCAATGCATATCTCATATAGAAAACCATGTGGCAGACCCCTCCCAAGCTGGGGCATCAACTCACATAATCTATTATGCACTTATTGAATTTAATTCATATGAATCCATCACAATAATATTTCAAAAATAACACAAAATCGGTTCACATCCGCCAGCTTAAACAAGCATTTTGTGTATTTATCTTTTATAGTATTTGAATTTCAACTTGGTAAAAATTAACTGAAGTAAACTCATATATGAGCATTTTAATCTGAATAAATTCATAAGAATTATTAGATTAACTAGTCAAGTTAAACAAAAGAATTCGGAATCAATTAGCCGATGACCCAATAAAGGTACTTTCTTTTATCTTAACTTTTAATTGACAAACAAATTTAGAATTCAACTTGGTCATCTACCAGAGAATTCAGTTTTTGTTTTTCTTGTCAATTTTCAAATTTTTCCGATTTAAATCACTATGAAGTATCTAAATCGAAAAAGTGATGTGAAGAAAATAAATTTCAGAATTTAAATGTATTAAAAGGATGAAATTTAAAGACACAATTTGAATAAATAAAATAAGCCAAACATGGTTAGTTTCCACCATTACGGATCTGCACAAAAATTGTTAGACTTCGGTAAAGTCCATAACGCTTGAACAACTCTTGTTCTTTTATCAACACTCACAAAATATCAAGTTTTCCGTTAGTGCGTCAAAGCAAAAACAAAATTTTTACAGAATTAAGAATGTAAGAGCATAACTCCTACGATATGGGCAGACTGATAATTGTGAAGAAATAATATAAAAATAAATATTACCGATAAAAGAATTAGGAAAAGATTTGCAGAGTCGAGACGAATCTTTTTCCTTAATTATGTAAATGCCCCGTGGTGAGACGGTTTACATGACATTTCAGAATCCCAAGATACAACTGCAATATCTTCGATTTGCATCATTCAATCTCGAAACCCGGCGAACTTTGTTTTGTCTTGTACTCTCAAAGGAAAAAAAACAAGACAAAAAAGTAAGAGAGATTTCTACCATGGTGGAAGAGAATGAGACCTCTATCATCTTTTTATGTGTATAAAGAGTCTTTCTTTTATAGTATAAAAGTCATAGATAATAATCCACAAAATTAATCACCATTAATTTGTGTCTGTACACAAAAAAAATAGAGGTTACTCAATATGTATTAATCATGGTATTAACCATATAATTAATCACAATATTAACAACTTGTTGACCAAGATTAGTCATGTGTAGTGACTATTAAACAAACTAAAAAAAAATAGATCCGACAAATGTTGGTTATTAGACCTGCACGTCTATAAACCCGCACACGAGTCTCAGCCTAAGTTTGACTCACGATCTCTACTTTTCCATTTCTCATTCAAACGAACTCCATATAACAACAAGTTCCAACAATCTCACCATCAACACTACCTAAAATGAAAAAGAACATACATATGAAACATTAATAGATTAAGAAGTGTGACTTAGGGCTCAGTCTCGGTTCCAATCTCAAACCTTATGTGATTTCCTTGAAGGGGTCTTTGTTCTCAAAGTTTCATGTTCTTGTGAGAATGGAATCAAATGCAGCATTGGATCCTTAACATTGCTAAAGAGAAGTAGCATTAATTTTGAATCTTTTTTTTAAGATGACCAAAGTTAATGTAAGAGATAATGAAGCTACTTCAAGTTATGTAGAAATATTACTTGTCGAATGTCTGATATTATAAACTAAATTACCTTACCATCAACACCTGATAAAACGTCAAGGTAACTGAATAAATTGGTAGACCAAAGGTTCATCCAATTCTGCGGACATTTTCAACAAAAAATATAAGTACAAATCTTAAATCTTATGCGATTGCCTTGCAGATTTTATTTTTTATCTACAGTTTTCCAACCGTCATTGTCTTCTTTCTTGTTCAACTGGGAATGGAATCAAATGGCAGCTAAATTAAAGTAGTATTCTTTTTTATTCTTCGTTTTACTATTCCAGTTAATGTAAGACTAAGAGTAATGTAAGAGACTAAGTACAAAATCAAGCAGTTTTACCAAGTATCCTTCGACGACCGAATGTTCTCTTTCAATCGGATGCTCTGTTTCAACCGAATCTCTCAAACGATAAGTAGGATATTTTGTACGAACCATCCTGAGTAATTATAGAAGCGATTTTACAGTAAATTGGTGACACCTAACATCAAATCTTGCACAAAATAATATAAAAGAACATGAGAAAATCTAGGCAATCTCTTACTCTACTAACCTTGATTGTATTCTACTTGTTCTTCTACTCTTTCAATTGCTTATTAAGAGTTAGAATAATCGATTGCTCCTAAGAAAACTACTTCGATTTCTTCTTTGATTGTTCCTCCAAAGGTATTTAAGTGTGAAAAGTTTGAAATTTTACATAGAAGAAACGAAAAAGAAGTTACGAAAAGTTGGGGATTATCGGATCTGAGACATTGGGGATCCGAGAAAGCTGGGTTTGGGTGGGTAAAGTATGGTTGGACTTGTAGTTTTGTTGAATAGTGAAGGATAAAACTGAAACTTTTTATGTTTTTTAACTTAAAAAAATTATTATTTTAATAGAGGGAGTTACTAGCTCTTGAAATTAGATATGAAAGTATCTGAGATATTAACTCTGTAAGAGACTAAGAGTAAATGATATCAAATCTCACCGAGAAGCTTTGTTGCTCGGTTACTTAGCCGCATATAGTTATTGTCTTTTAGAAGCATTGTTGAATCGAATGAAGTAGTTAATGTTGGAATCTAACCAAATTAACCTTCTCAAACCAAATCCTTCCCTTTCACCACTAAATCTATATAAACAAAATTAACAAAGTGACGACAAAAAAAAATTAAATTAATTAAGACTTCGATTCATTCAAATGTTGCATACTTGCATTCACATAGATAATTATATTACTCAAGTAATTAACTTTTATTTCATTATTAAAGAACGTAAAAATTTTAAGTTGTTTATAATCGAACCCAGTGAGTCTAGCAGTCAATGTTAGTTGATTTCATCACAATTATATTTTATTTTAACAATTTCCAATGTAGGACAAAGAAGTATAATGATGTTGCTATGAATTAGCTGTAACAAACATTATAACTGACATTTGAAACGTGCAACTTAAGCAAATACAAGTCCCATAGTCAGAGTTATCAAAGTGATCTGTTTCATCAAAAGCAGAGCTTTCAGACCTTCAGAATCAGAACTGGTTTGTGGCTGACCTGTAAAGTTATGAAAATCACTGCTTTCCTTTTAAATTGATGACAGAGAGCTCTTGTTCAACATACTCTCCCGCGGGTATCGCCGGATAATTACTTGCCAGTGATGATTCCGCGAAATGTCCCAAAGGTTTCAGCTCAGCATCAGAGGCAATGTGGGCAAACAACTACAGAAAGAAATCTTACAGATAAGCACAAATGGTTTAGTTTGTTGGGAAACTTATAAGAAGATTGGTTTAAGACTTACAGTCGACGAAACTCTCCATAAGCTTCGGTTTTGTTCTTTTGCTAATTTGATTGCATCCTTAGTCTTACCTGTGACAACCACTTCATGCATTCCAGCAATACATTCTCCAGCAGTCAACCATTCTACCTGGAAACACGAGCACCACAATGTTAGCTAATGTAGTAGAACTTCAAAGTAGTTAGCACAGATGCTTCAAGTAAACAAAATGCAGTAAAAACATCGCCATACCTGTTTTCCAGTTTGAATCAACAGACAGCCTACGGGAACTTTAACCGCAACTTTTTCCCCATTCTTTAACCAAATATATAGACCAGGGAATCTACTTCTTCCATGAATTGTTAGAAAATTGAGATCATAGTGATATCCTGCAAGTATCGTGCCTTCCTCATTGTAACAACTAAGATCACTTCCCGTTGGAGCAAGAAGATGAGGACCCTGAGATTCACAAGAACGAGACTCATAAAGTTGAGAAATCACAATCCAAGCATTACCCCAGCTCCACTAAACCATTCGTTCAAAACTTCAGTTACATGTAGCACAGTTCTGAACATCGATTTTTCGTTTTTGTTTTCACAAAAATCTACCTGCTTCATGAGTGATGTAAATGCATCCTTAGGCAAACCAAAACCGATCGCTGCCATTTCCGCAACAACCTAACCAATTTACAAAAAAATAATCACCTCGTAGTTACAACTAAACAAGCAACCGGTTCAAACTTCTACAACAGTGCCTCACCTCAACAGCTGATATCATCTTATAACCCCATGAATTCATTACTTCTTTCCATTCCGGAAAACCTTCTGGTATAACAGGTTCAGAGTTGAGCTCCTAAAGCAAGTCACTCTAAAATTAACTACAAATTTCATATTAAATAGCAAATCTAAGTGAGGTATCCGAGATCATACCTTAAATTGCGTGTTTGATGGCCGAGGACCAACTCTCCACATATATCTCCATTTATGATCTGGTCCTTTAGGAATGTGTGGTTTGTATTCTTTAGGCATTGTCTTGAATTTTTCTTGCATCTCTTCATCAACTAAGCTTCTTGGAACTTCAACACCTTCAGGTGTCACACCAACCTGATAAAATCCACAAAATAACCAATTATAGTTACATATCCACATAGAAGTGAAAATATTGGAGTAGACTTTACAAGTTGAAATTTTAACCAACACAATACGATTCGAACGGAACCAAAATACTCAATCCAAAAGCCAAACAATGTTAAAAATATGGTTTTAATGGATTCACTTTTTCTATATTTGAGCAATCAAATCAAAAAAAAAAAAGAAAAAAAAATCCGATCTAAAATCAAAATCTCTTTGAGATTTAAGGATATTTTTGATTAAAACCTGAATCCGAAGCAGAAATCCTTTATTCATAAACCTAAAAATCTTAACCGAAACCAAACCAAATTCTGGATTGAACAACCCTAAGATTATACAATACTAAGATTTGTGTCCAAAATCGTTACATAAGTTCGAACCCTAATTATCAATAGTGCAGACTGATTTTAGCTTAAGTAATTGAAAATTACAGAATCTGCTTTAATTTGAATAAAAATAAAAAGATTCGATTAGAAATTAGTGAACCTGATAGTGAAGATTAGGTCTTTCTTGCAATCGTTTGAAACCATCAGGCATCTGGAAAAAATTCTCCATCATATCGATGAATCGATCGTTGTCTTGAGTGCTACATCGTGGATCTTTGATAAGGAGAGCTCCGGTTTCTCTCAGGATTCGACTCACTTCTCGGCATGATTCGAGAAGATCTGTTCCTAATTGGTCACCGGAATAATCAAGGTAACGTGAGAGATCTACAACAGGCAATTCCATTACGATTCTATTGAGAAAAGATTGTCTTTGTGTTTCTCTTTGTGTCTTGGAGTGATATGGCGGGAGATAGCGTAGATTGGATGCCTGTTTTGGTCCTACCATATTCATTGTATCTAGGGCTGGCCAAGATTATCCACTCCAAAAATGGATATCCGGACAAAATAAATTTGGTTCCGGGTATTAAAAACTTCAAAATAAATATCTATGGATATCCGTATACAGTCTAAAATTATAAGTTTTAATCAGATATACATTTTTTACCTTTGACTATCCGTTTGTTTTTTATATATCTGCCGGATATACGATTTTTACTTCTGAATATCAGCCTTTTTCCCAAATATTCGATAAAAATAATTATTTTTTTCAAATACGGATATCTGCAAATACGAATACTATTGGTACGGATACAGATCTAAATATCCTCAAAAATCTCGGATATTCGAATCCGTAACACTCCTAATTGTATCGATTGAGAAAATGATATAGAAAATTTGTTATTTTTATAATGTAATAATTTTAACTCCTTTTAAATTCATTCATGGTGATACCAAATGTTCATTAAAAATTAAAAGTTACACATACACGTTTTACTATCAAGTCAAGGCTACTAGAGTTAGTGTTTGAACTAATTACACTAATCAATCAAAAATTTAGGAGCAAATTCTTGAATTCCCTTCTCCTTAAAAGCTTATGTCGACATAGATTTGTTATAATATTAAACTTGTTAAAAAATTTTTTAATGTAAAATCGATACAGTTACTAAAAATCCTAAGATTTTTAGATATTTACACATAAAACATGATGGATCTCTATAACCATCACCTTAATTGGACGAAATTCAGCCCATTAACATCAACCTTAACAAAACTTAACCCAAAAAAAAAATCAGATGTAAAGAGAAAAGATGAAATCAACAGTCACTTTCCTCTGTTCCGGGAACTTCTTCTCTTTCTTAATCCATCATTATTTTCAACCTTCCTGAATCGACAAAAAAATTCTTAGTTTTTTCATCCTTCTTCGTTTTCACGCGCTCCCATTATTTTTCTTTTTTCATCTTCAATCTTCTAGGTACCTTCTTCTTTCGTTGATTTTTCTACGAGTCTTCAAATTCCGGTGCTACTCCACCGTTCCATCGTCCTCTGTTGTCCCGTCGTTCAACCGTCGTACTCTGTTTGGAACGTTTGTCTTCTCCTTCTAGTAAAAAATTAGGGTTTTGGAGAAATCTGATTTTTGGGGAAAATGAGTACATAAATCAATTAATTAGGGTTAATTAGGGTTAATTAGGGTTTAGTAGTACATATATGTAGTCTCTCAGATAAATTTTGGTTAGGGTTTACAGATCTAAAATTGGGTTTAGGGTTGATTTGAATGTGGTGTTTTATTGTGTTGATAATGCATATATAGCTCGAACTAAAATCCCAACATACCGTGGTACCCCTCCGGCTTCACTGGTAGATGACAGTTCCAAAGCATCTGTGGAGAGAAGAAAACTCAATGTCTGGAGAAAGTGTTTACATTTCAGCAGATGAAAGATTGCATGAGACATTGAATCATGTATTTAATGTGTATATAATCTTGGATTGTTAAGAATAACTAGTATGAATGAGTAAAAGTAGTAGGGAATTGTTAACTGTAAAGCAAGTTTGGATTTCCCGCATAATTTTTGAAATTTGACTTTGGTACAACTAGATGTGGTACGACTAGGTAGTCTTGGTACAACTAGAGTTGATACAACTTGGTAATCTTTGTACATCTACTAACTAAAATATTCTGGATGTAGGTTGCTGAGGAGGATGATGAGGAGAAGGACCAGCAGCCGGAGCAACCTGGTAGGTTTTACCACAGGCTGGAGGATTACTCAAAATCTTGCAAAACCATAACAAGGTGTGACATCTCCAAGGTATTGGGGAAGTTGGAGAATAACCTTTATGACCTGTAGATGGAGTGGTTTACGGATCATAGCCAGTTCAAGCATATGTTCCACATGCCTAGGGAGAAAATAAGAAGATTTGCATATGGATGCTTAAGAAGCACAAGGTGTAGTGGTTTGTCATCAACAGAGTTCCTGTCTGTTATTCTATGAAAAAGCTTACATTGGCATCCTGGCTAGACTGTGCTGAGTACTTGGGAAATTATGAGAACCTCAGGAGCTTCAGTTTTGTGAAGAAACAATTGATCTTCTAGAAAGAGGAAGAATAAAAGATGATGTTGATGATAACATGTGAAGATTGGTTGCGGATGGGATGTTTTACTTCCCATTTAACCGTTCATACTGTGAATCGTTGAAGATCTTGATATATGTAAGAGATTTTCGTGGGGGCACGTTTGAAAACTGTTTAGATGATATCAAAAATATGCTGAATCATTTAAAAAGTAAAGTGAAAGATAAACTTTAATAGACATTGCATGGGTTCATAATTCTTTTGGAGGTAATAATATTCTAACATTTTGTTTAATCTATTTGGTTTGTTTATAATGTTTGTACTAATGTATTGAAACATTTGTTGTAGGTTTTGGCATTTGAGGTTGTTCCATCTCTAAGGATGATGTATCGTAAAGATATCAAATCAAGGAGTGGCTCTCCAAGAATGTTTCAATACATACAATATCCATGCGAACTAATGGATATACTTCACCTATACACTTGATGATACTTTGATTTCCATCAGAAAAACATCATTTCAGGAGAATTTGGCATAACTGATTTCAACATTTGCAGAAATCAACTTCAACTTGCAACTTTCTCACCATCAACTTGCAACTTTCTCACCATTAACTACACCAAAGGCAATGGAATAATGGTGATGATCATGATCATAAGCTGTAAAAACAATTAGAACTCTACCATATATAGTCTTAAGGTGGGTTTCATCCACAATGATCACTTTTCTCATGGCTTTGAACCCTTCAATAAAAGCTCCCAATGCAAAGAATAGGTACTTAAACATCTGATGCTCATTTATTTCCACACATGTAACTGTTCCAAGATTCTTCTCCTCTAACATGTACAAATATGAATACACCTTTCTATAACTATCCTCTAGGCCCGTACATGATTTTTAGCTGGGTGTTTTCCTCCTAACGCATTTAGTATGGTACCTTAACACCTAGTTTTCATCAAACTCATAAGAGCTTTTGGATATGGAGTCTTTAATTGACCTGGATAATCGTCATACCCAAATGATTCTACTAATCATGGTGTGCCTTTCTTTTTATTTTTGTTGCAATGTGACGTCGCCTGATATCATGTCCATATCTTGTTGCGAGTTTTTCTCGAGAAGAAACTTGTATTCTTAAGTTTCGCATCTCGTAAAGACCACTTGCAACCAGTTTTTGCTTCACAACATTTTACCAGATATAAATTTGTATCCGACTTGATTATAGCAAACTCAAAACAATTAATATGTGAAGCTTTTTCAACAAAATCTTTCACTTCCTTCTTAGTTCCAAAATCTTGATGCAAATGCACATTAATACCATATTCCCATTCATCCTTTACACCATCGTTCACCATCAAATTATCTACTTATTATACAATAGGCGCAATCTGATTATCTTCAAACATACATGAGTTATGGAATTCTTCATATGGAACATTTCCAATATTGTTTACCCATGGTTCCTCTTTTTAAAGAGTAATCATATCATCGTTAACTCTAGATGTCATTTGAAAGCAATTCGGTACTTACAACAACAACACTTCCTCCATCTTCTCGTAAAATTTGCTCACGCTCCTAATGTTTCTCAACATCTTTCACAACCTCCACATGTAAAATACTTCAACATCTCTCATTATTCATTGTCATGAAATAGGCAAAAACTTATTCATATTCTATATATATGATGTTTTCTTAGGATTCACTAGCAATGAAATATAAATGAATCAACTTCGTCGTGGTTTCATCTAGTATAATCTTCATATATATATTATCAACCAACACATCATAAGTGACATCATCCATAGATGTCTTCATCATTAAATGGTAAATTTTATCTTTACTTGTAATTCATTCTATGTCTGTAACCAAGTTTTGATCCCCCATTCTCTTTGGAGAGACATATTTTCTTTCAGCTTACTCAATGTGTCTTCCTTTTGTGCTCAAAGGAATTCCATCAGAACTCAAACACGGAACTTGTTAGGTTAGCTGTTGTGGTCTTTGGAAATTTAAAACAAGACATCACATTACACATGCATTGCCACAACAATTGTCTTAAGCAACACATCTTTCCATCCAAGAGACAGTAACCTAGAAAATCAACTTGAAAGTCTTGTCTTTAGCCTATCCTTTATGTATGCCAATACGGGAGAAGGGTCGAATTTGACCTGGACTATCGCGAAAGTGCGCTTTTATATCTGAACCGAGGTGCAGTGCATCCGGATACCTAGACGGCAATAAAATTTAAATTTCGTACCTGACCTTCTAATCTTGTGCCGAAACCAGATTCGTCGTTAACAGACGTTAACGACGGTAAGCTAAAAATCATGAGGTGAAGTGGTTCGTTAACGTCCGTTAACGACGAATCTGGTTTCGGCACAAGATTAGAAGGTCATGTACGAAATTTGAATTTTATTGCCGTCTAGGTATCCAGATGCACTGCACCTCGGTTCAGGTATAAAAGCGCACTTTCGCGATAGTCCAGGTCAAATTTGACCCTTCTCCTTACATATTTCTATCTTTGTACCGCTGAAACACTCACGAGGCCTAAATAAGTTCCATCCCTACCTTCTGTTAAAATCCATTTCATTCTACAAGAAAAACTTCCTTTATTCCTCATATTTGATCCCAATGTGATGGATGACTTTAGGAGGTTGATTATGTGCTTAGTTGCATCTCAGTAAGTCTTGAGAATGTGGTTCAACACATCACATTAAAAAATTTCAGTTATGCATATGAATAAACTATCATCTTCAAAGAGCAAATGATGCACAACATGACCATCTTGTGAAAATTGTAAATCACTGAACAAATTTTTCCTTTCAGCTCTATTTAAAAGATGGGTAAGACCTTTCACTACACAAGGCAAAAAGGAAAGGAGAAAAGAGATCACCTTGTCTGAATCCTCTGCCTAGTGATATCATCTCATACAATTGATCACTAATTAGCACCAAATATGTGACTGTTGATACACACTACATGATCCATTGTTTCCATCTCGGGTGAAAGCCCAAAGCATTTAGCAACTCTTGGAGGTAGCTCCATTCCAATTTCTCGTAAGCCTTGGACATATATGAATTCACTGTCATTAATTCTTTAGATATGGTTGGATGAATCCTAAGCCCATGAACAAGTTCATGCGCGATTAAAATATTGTCAAAAATAAGCTTATCTGCAGAAAAATCGGATTGATTTGGAGTACAAAGGGTTATTTTCTCTCACCAAATTTTCCATAAAAATAATGTTATACTATAGAATCATAGCCTATTATCTTATGTATCAAACACATATTAATGAAATGTTAAAGCTTTCGTGTTTCCTTGGATTTTCTCTTCATTGGATTCATGTCCATTTTTTACTGGATTAGTATTTTTCCTCTGAAAGCTTTGATATTACAATTGGATTTAAAATAAATCCAACAAACTTGTGGATGCATAAATCGACTCAACTTAATTTACAAATCAAAATAAATTGGGATCAAACCTTTCATAGGTATTATAAATTAAATAAATTGGGATCAAAGCTTTCATAGGTCTTGTAAATCAAAATATCAAAAATACTCTATTAGTATTTTTCCTATGAAAGCTTTGATCCCAATTTATTTTAATTGTAAATTAAGTTGAGTCGATTTCTGCATCTACAAGTTTGTTGGATTTATTTTTAATCCAATTGTAATATTACCCATTTGAAATATTAATATGACCGGAAAAGCTATGATATTGATACACCATATATTTTTGTAAATTATAAATTTATTATTCAACCAAAAATATTTATGTATAATGAAAAAGAATAGAAATAGATAAAATCATAACCATAATTTGGAACAAGTAAATACAGAGGTTAGTGAAATCCTCGTGCTTGAAACAAGTGTAAAAGAAGATTTCGAAACCGTTGGTTTTCATGGTAGAAGAGGGAGTTGATCCTATTTCGGATTTATTTTTTAAATAATTTTGATAAGATAACTAATCGGACGATGCAAGGTCAAAAGGAGAACACTGTAAGTGATATTGACAAAGGGTGGTTAAAAAATGGTGGAGAACAGTCCAAGTTGGATAGGTGCTTTGGTAATAAGGATTGGTACAAAAAAATTCCAGCTTCCAAACAAACCTTTTTAGCCAAAATAGGATCAGATCATAGACTGGTCTTGGTAATTTTGACTGTATCTAAGGAAGCATATTGTGGTTGTTTCAGGTTTGACAAAAGATTTTTCAACAATTCGGTTGTTAAGGATATGATTGCAAAAGTGTGGAATAATTTAGGATCAAGGTCAAGACAGAATGTGTCAGGAAAGTTAAGGATGTGTATAAGAGCTTTAAGTAGATTGAAAAGAGAGAACAATTCCAACTTTAGGGACCTCATCTATTTTTTACATCAAGAGCTTGAAGGAGAGCAATCCTCGAATTTTCCGAATACTTATAAACTTGGTCAAATCAATTTTGATTTGTGCAGAGCTTACAAAGAAGAGGAAGAGTATTGGCACCAAAAGACCCATGAGAAGAGGGTTAAAAGAGGTGACAAAAATATTCACTCTCTCTTAAGGCAACATAAGGAAGAAAAGGATTGATAAGCCAAAAGATATCAACGGAACATGTAAAGATGTGAGGCCTATAAAAGAGTTATGGTTGTGGCATACTTTAAGCTTTATAGTTTCAAATCTGGATAACTTTCAAGCTTTATTCTCAGATTTTATGGCTAGAGTGAAGGATCATATGATTGCGGAGCTTATCAAACTTGTATCTAAAGAGAAAGTTTATGAAGATGTTCATGCTATTATGGCCTCTAGTGCTTTGGGAGATGATGGGTTTACATGGTTTTTCTTCCAAAGATTCTAGAATACGATTGGAGTGAAGGTTACCAATGAAGTCCATGATTTCTTTAGTTCAGGAATTCTTCCACCAAAATGGAATTATACCTAGTTTTGCTTACTACCAAATATAGGTTCTCCAGTGCAGATGAGTGATTTGAGACCTATAAAAATTTAAATTGGAACGATGATTCATTATTAAAGTGCCATCTCAACTTCATTTATTTATCTAAGGAATACATTTTTAAGTATAGCATGTAGTGTGTAGAACTGTACATATTAAAAAACTTAACAGTATGTATATGATTGTTGCCGCACCTATTTCAAGATCATGTCATCAAAGTGGGTGTGTTGTAGCTCATCATCTCTTTTATAGATAATATCACGAGTTATTTTAACAAAATCACATGTTGTATTAAAAGTCACAGGTCATTTAAACAAAATCACATACTATTTACCTTTAAGATATTAGAGCCTAGGAAGGTTCCCATGATGTTTTTGATCCTCTAATATCATCATGCAATTTCCTTACTTTGTCTTCTAGATAATTAACTCGGTTCCTCAAGTAAGTTAATTATGTTTCATCGGTTGTTGTTGTAGTGTGACTCTGAAAGAATATTGAAGGAAGAGGTCGCTCAGTTTCGAAAATTCATCATTCATACTTGATATGTTCTCATTATCATCAAGTTTTTCATTAAAATAAAATACAGTGTTCATATATAAGAAATAAACATGTATACTTACCTTGTATACGACTATGTTGTATTTGTTCTTAGTTTTTTTTAAAAATACTGCCACTAATTTCTTCATCTATTTCACTTAGTCAATGACATCAGTAGAGTAGACTCTGTTAAAACATGAAATAAAACAAGCAAGATTTAGCTTCAACATTCTTGACTACATAGTTAAGTAACTTTATCAACAACATATTTTAAGAAAGCAAACAGAATAATATTTTATGAACAAACAAAAGTCTTAACTCACCCAAAAATTACAAACAAATTTAATACAGTCTTTTTCTCCAAGATTAGTCAATTCAAGACCATCACTTGTATACAACATCGGCAATTCATAGACATTGCTCGAAAACCAATTACTTATATGAAAAGGTACTGATAATCAAATGGATCAAAACAGATAAGTTTGAAACAAATGCATAAATATCTACATAATTATTTTTTTCCCACAAATCTACAATAATCAAATAAGTTATTAGAAGATGATAAGTGAAATAGTACTTACCAAAAAGGAGTGTTTCATATTGATTCATAACTAAAAGCACAAACATTAAAAATATATATATATAAACTACATGAGGACAATAAGTAAAATTAAGTGGATGGCATAACGCATGGTATGAGAATGTAGTAATACACATGTTGTGCCATTAGTTTATAATTTAAAGTCTAAGAAAATTAAAACAATAATCGTACTTAAAACTCGAAAGTTAGAGAAACCATCTTGTAATAGTAATCTCAAGGTATAATCGACGAGGCTGGTGTTGAAATCGACGAGACTGGTGTTTTATGATGTCATCCACTTAATTTTATTAGATGACAGCAAGATTGAAATCAATGAGGCTAATATAAAAATTGTTGATGTATTAGATACAACGAGGTTGAAATCGACGAGGATCGTGTTGTTTCAATTAATTCAATGCTGATTGAGATGGAGAATTTGGCTGGTGACAGAGGACAAAATTGTTGGCTGTCGATAGGGCCAGTGGCTGCGGCTAGCTTTGGCTCTCGCGGTAGCGAGTTTTGTGGGTGGATGGGATGAGATTTTTGTTAGATCTGATATGTTTCTCGATAAATCTTTGGAAGAAAGGAGGAAATGTCTAAGTATTGGCACTTAAGTAAAATTTTTTGTCTAATTTTTGGCGGAACAAATAATATTTGCTTCATGCTCAGTGATTTTTTATCTTAACGTATTGTTAATGCTAATATATTGTAACCAAAATCTCAAATTCATCATTAATAGCAGTTACGAAGCCATGTTATTATCATGTGATATCAATGAGAACTTTTCTGTAGTGCATGTACGTAAGCAGAAAGAATCAAGAGCCAAACAAATGCGACATGTGTCGTTGGCGTGGTCACAACAAGGTGACTTGCACAACCCCTTTAAATGAGAATAATGTGGTGGGTGGGTGGGGTGTTTATTTTGTGGAAAATTTTGAAGGCAATTGCAGATGTGTTTTATGGTTTTTTGTGTTCCCTTCGAGGTAGATCATTAATCAGCATGGGATTGTCAACAAAAAATATGTCATGGTTAGATCAGTTTTTTTGGTATATTTGTAATGCAATCGATTGACTATTTTATTTAGTTATATTTTTGTGGTGGAACTTAATCAATATGGAATTAGCACCTGCTTACTTCGGTACGTGTTTCACACATTTTTGTAATGTTTTGTTTTGGGATATTCTGATATAGTGTAAAAAATATTTGTTGTCCCTCAGAAAATCTACTTGTAAACATTAAGGTGTACAACAAACGAGTGTGCAAGAAACCCGAGTACACGCTATAGTATACACCAACAAGTGTAAACACTATAACATATCCAAAAAATATATGTACACATTAAACATAATGTCCAACCAATAGTGTACTTACAAGCTAACGCAAAAGCATAATGCTTTTCACAGTCATATTTAAGGGTTCACCACATTTGAAATTTTGATAGTTCATGTTAAAATTTTTATTTTTGAAAGCTTTAATTTTTTTTTTTTTGACACCATTTAAAATTTTAGATATAATTTGATATGTCAAAACAACCAACCCAACATCCACGTACATATAGTATTATATTTTAAAATTTTTAATTTTTAAATTATTTTTCATATTATTTTCTTTCTAAAGCATATTGTTCTATATACATGTCTTAGAGATTATAATATTGCATTTTAACTTTTTATTTTTATTTTTAAATTCTTATTTATACTCTATGCATTATCTTTTTCAAGAACATCAAATACGAATAGAAAATAAAAAGAGGCAAGGGGCAATGGAGAAGATGAATATACTAGTTACGTGTTTACTATAGTTTTCTCTTAATTGATTTATTATCTAACTTGTCCGAGGGGTCGGAGATCATTTGATAATTAGTAAAAATTAGCAACATGATTAGAATTTTTGTTATACTCCAAATAGATTCAAACTGAAAGTTTTTAATGTTATCATATATTTTATTTGGTTGTTGAGACAATTCCAATAACTTTGTAGGTTGAATTTTTTTTTGTAATAAATTCTTTTTATCTTCACCTTATCCATAAAATTTATGATAAATGAGAACCAACATATATATATATATATATTTTGGTATGAAGTGTATACAATATATTGCTTATTTTTCTTTTTATTTTACATAATTTCATAATTTGTATACGTTTTTAAAAACTTTTATGTTTGATTTTATATTGAGATGGTGAAGATTTTCCATCCCAAATGCATCAGGCCAAAGAACAAATCGAAAAAGAGAGGTATGAATGACTTTTGGTTACTTTAACCCTAAATAAAAATCACATTAAATAGAAAAGGTGTGAATGAATAACAACATCAAGATTCACTGGATATTAGAATATTATTTAAACCGAGTTTTTGATATATGCTCAAAAATCTAGAAACAAATAATATATAACTGACAAATACAAACAAAAATGGTTGCAGAAAATTTCAAATTAATTTTTACGAATAATTCTTAAAAAATTGCTATACACTATACACTATATATAAATATAAGTTTGGCCCAAGTAGGTAGAGAGAAACGTGATTGTTCACGGGCCTATACTTTTTTAAGAGACATATGTCCAATTCTCTTGTGAAAAATTAAATATGAAGCCACGTACAAGAACTAAAAACTCTAAATCCTTTTCAAAAAAAATCAGTGAGGACTTCCCAATTTGTGTGGTCAGGGCTGTATGTAATAAGAAGCCTACTTTGATACATATATCAGGGATTCAAAATCAAAATTATTTTAACCAAATCTTAGTTTCACTATAGAGTCCATATATCCTAAGTTTCGGAATGAATTGTAGATATTTTGTCAATCCTTATTTCTCTATCCAGAAGCAAAGATAATAAGCAGAAGAAAATGTCAAAAAGAAATCACTTTTACATATTGAAACGAATCACAAACTAAATATCATCTACCAATTTTGATTAAAATAAAACAATCAAACTTAGATGCAAACCGAATGTGGCTTCTCATGCTTCACACCATCAATTGGTTGCCTTAACTCGGTCTGGTGAAGATAACAATAATGGAAGAGGCAACAATATATTTATTCTTAGAATGCAAATACCACTTTATCATTTAAGTGGCTCCTCCTATGTTTATTTTTGACGAAGATGTTATATTACCAAGTGTCGAGCTTGCATTTGTTGAGAATGTACCCCGATCCATGACATGTGTTTTCTTTGGATAGGCATGTTACACTATGATATTTATCTTATCAATCACAGAATCACCTTCAGCCCTTCGTTGATTTTTGTAGTGTTAACACTATATAAGTGATATATAGTGTATATGTAATAAATAGATTGTTGAAATAAATATGGAAAAAAACTTGTCTATCCTTGAAAAAACATGTCATAGATCGAGGAAGTTGTTCAACAAATGGAAGCTCGATACTTGGTAATGTAACATCTTCCTCAAGAATACAATCTTCTTCATTATGATCATAAGAGTATGATCTTCTTCATTAGGATCCTAAGAGGAACCACTAATATGAATAAGTGGTCTTTACATTCTCCGAGAAAGCATATTGTTGTCTCTTCCATAACTTTTTTCTTTACGAGAGAGTTAAGGAACTACTTGATGGTGTGAAGCATGAGCAGCCACACTGAATTGCATCTCAGCTCGGTCAATTCAATGTGGAAAATTGATTTCTTTTTTGGACATGTTCTTATGTTTATTAACTTTTTATTGGACCAAAAATAAGGATTGAAAACATATATGAAATTCGTTCTAAAAATTAGGTTATATGGACTCTATAGTGAAACACAGATTTGAATCCAAAAACTTTGATTTTGAATCCTTGATATATGCATCAATTTAAGATTCTTAATACATACAAACCTTATGACGCCAACTGGAAAGTCTTAGAAAATAAAATTTTGGTCCTCGTTGATTTTTTTTTAAACGATTTGGACTTTTTATTTTTCGTAACACCCTGGTTTCTCAAAATATGGTGTTGCATTAGGAGAGCTTCGTATATTTGATTTGGTTACATATGTCACCATAGTGTATTTATCTTTTATGTCACTTGTCGAGAGAAAATTCTAGAGTTAAGAGTTAAGAGTTAACCGTGTTTGACTTGAAGCAATTTAAGGATGATTGACTTACCGGGTAGTGATTCTGGTACCGTGCGAGTGAGGATAAAACACAAAAAAATATCATGTGGTGATTTGTAGGAATAGTAACAAGTCTTTTGAGTTTTCTAGATTAGTGTTTTAACATCCCGATCTCGCAGTTTTAGATCACGGAGTCAAGATCTACTAAAAGCCCACTAAGGTATATGTTATATTAATGAGGAGACATGATGCTAGGGCTTTGGTCTTAATTTTTTAGTCTCCCTGATATGAGAAAGGAGAGAGATCACAAGAAGAGGAGATAAATTTACTATAAGAAAGTATAAACTGATACTTGAATTGCTTTAGGGTAATGATCAGAAGCATATATCTCCAATTAGAGAAAAACATGGTTAATTACTTTTGCAGAGGTTTATTCCTGCTGAATATGGAGCAAATCCAGATAAAACACAAGTCTCAGATCTTGATCACGTAGTATAATCGAAGAAATCTGAGACTATGAGTATGATAAAATCAAAGGGGATTCCACATATTTACATTTGCTAGGGATTGTTCATGAGAATGCTACTTTCATCGCTTGTGCGACCAGGGCTTCAATCGCCTCCTATGCACAAAGTCACAATTTTTGGAGATGGAAACGTCAAAGGTTTCTCCTTTTTGCTCAGCTCCATAACTACAAGTATCTCAAGCATCCCAATTCAGTCTCCTAAGCAGGCTGACAAAACCTCAGAGCATTATCTCGGTTTTTCCCAAGGTTTTTGGGTATGGATACGACAATCAATGGTCGTGTCATTGATCACGGAAGAGTTCAATTCTTTTTCCCAAAAAATGAGGCATTGCAACTAGTGTTGAGGCGAGGACCTTGGAGTTTCAATCAGTGGATGGTTGAATGGGAACATGGTCTCCTAATATTGGCAATGAAGAACCACAACATATCAACTTTTGGGTCCATGTATGAACGTCCCTATCCAATTCTTATATGCCCTGATGGATAACCACATTGTCAGAATGCTTGGCTCTATTGTGGAGGCGGAGCGTGATGAACTCTTGCTAAGAACCCCCGCTTTGTTCATGTTTTTTTGCGCTGCCTCTTGTGAAAAACCTGATTTCGAATGGCAATTCAAGTTTGGAAACGAGTTTGCTATGGTATCGTTTTGTTTTGAGAAGCTCCACGATCATTGCTTCCGATGTCACTCTCAGCAACACGATATCTCAGAATGTTCAGTTCTTGAAGAATATGATGTCGCCGGTATCATGACCCAGAACCGGAAAGTCACGCCCTAGGATGCTGATCCCACTTCATCTGGTTGACTCCTCCTTACATGCCATACAGGTTGAACCCCTTCATCTGGTCAATGAAATGGGTTTACTCTTTCCAGTTCCCTTCTCAACTCCCTCTTCCGGATACCAGATTTTGAAACTCGATATGATAATGATCAAACGGCGCCATTTCTCCGTTTTGGACCTCCACAGATCTGTAGGATCTCCCTCCAGTTACTCAAAAAAATGATGTAGAACTGTGGTGTCAGAGGCCAGTTCAACCCAAACAACTAACATCAAAAGCAAAGCGGGCCTGATACCACCAAGGGACGAATGAGAATAGCGAGTTTGAACTATCAAGGCATTGGCAAAATTTTGGTAGTTCATTGTCTCAAGGAGATATGTCGACGTTATCTTCTTGATGTACTGTTCCTCACCGAGATGAAGCAACCATTCAAATATGTTTGTGATTTGTCTGTTTCTCTAGGATTTCCTAATTATTTTATCATTCCCCCTGTTGGTTTAAGTGGTGGTTTAGTTCTCTTTTGGAAAAACTCTATCAATATCATTGTGTTATACCATGATGCAAGACTGGTAGATTGTTTTATTAATGAAAAATCATTTCTTTCTATTTTTCTTGCGTATATAGTGACCCAAATCCACAATATCAAAATGAGTTATGGGAAATACTTCAAAGAAAAATCACTACTCGTAATGACCCATGGTTGATGCTTGGCGACTTTAACCAAATCAGAAATAATGGCGAAAAGATTGGTGGGTATTACAAGATGAGAAAATGTTCAAAGAGTTCAATAAGACTCTTGATATTTGTGATATGGCTGAGCTTAATGATCAAGGGAATCTTTCCAGTTGAAGTGGTCAAAGGAGTCTAATTTGTAATGGTGTTCGGACTAAGGAACTGATTCAGTGTTACCTCAACAAAGCATTAGCAAATACATAATGGTTCTCATATTACCCGGCTTTTTCTCAGGATACTTGGAACCAATCAAGTCTCATCACCGGCCTTTAGTTGTCAATATCCTCTCAGAAACTAGACTAAAGAGAGGCCAGTTTTAGTACGATAAATGGCTATATGATTGAGAAGGGATTAAGGAAGTTATTGCAGATGAATGGAAAAGGATGTCACACCATACAGACCTTCCGACTAGATTACAGATGATTCGGAAAAATATTTCAAGTTGGAAATGGTATAATGTAACAAACTCCAAAGTAGAAATTCAGTCTCTAAAAACAGAGCTTGAGTCATTTTTCTCGAACCTAACCCAGACCCATCTATTATTAAAGATATAAAGCAGAAACTGAACAAAGCGTATTATCAAGAAGATGCTTATTGGAAAATAAAAAATTGCAAAAACTGGCTAAAGGAAGGATATCGAAACACAAAGTATTTTCACGGATGTGCCAAGTCTTGAAAAGCAAAGAATCAGATAATTTCAATTATCGATGATAATGGCACTGAACATATTAGGAAAGATGATATTTCAGGAGTGGCGATCAAATATTTCCAGAATATTTTTCAGAGCAGTACTAACAATGGATGGGGAGATTTTTTCAATGATGTTCATTCGCTGGTTACTAATGAAATGAATACAGTGCTTACGGCTGATGTCACTAATGCTGAGATTAAAATAGCTATTAATTCCATTGGAGGAGATAGAGCAACTAGTACGGATGGGTTGAGTGGTGCCTTTTATCATCAATTTCTGACAACTATTGGTGATTAGTATAATTAAAGAGGTTAAGGGGTTTTTTAACAACGACGTCCTTCCTCCCGACCTCATAAAAACTTATATTTTCCTCTGAAGAGAGTTCAGGCGAATAACATGGGCTACTTTCGACCGATAAGTTTATGCAATGTAACATACAAGATCATATCCAAAATTCTCATTTCAAGACTGAAACCGTTTCTGCCTTCGATAATCTCCGATCAACAAACTGCTTTTGTGTTGAGGAGACACATTACTAATAACCTCATGATTTCTCATGAACTTCTCCATTCATTGACTTCAAGGAAACGTCAAGAAAAGACTTATATGGCTATCAACCCGATATTTCCAAAGCTTATGACGAATATAGTGGATTTTTCTCAAAGAATCAATGTTGCGCCTAGGATTCAATGGAAAATAGACCAGTTGGATTATGTCTTGCGTCAGATCGGTCTCATGTTTGGTTCTTATCAATGGCAGTCCTTATGGTACCAAGTCGGGGTATTCGACAAGGTGATCATTTTTCACTGTATCTTTTCGTTTTCTGCGTGGAAATGCTAACACAAAGAATCAATCGGGAAGAACGACAATGAAATATTCAAGGCATCGCCATAAGTAATAATGGACCTCGGGTTAGTCAATCTTCTGTTTGTGGATGATTTTTTCTTCTCCTGTAAGGCAAACCGTTAAAATAGTGAAACTCTTGCTAAGGTGATTTAACAATATGGTGAACTCTCCAGACAACAAGTTAACACAAAAAGTCACCTATTACCTTTGCGTCATGTATCTATGAATAGAAAAAATCAGAGGTTCGTCAAATTATCAAAATACAGAAGTCAGATGGCTGTAGTAAATATTTGGGGATTCCTGAAAATTTAACTCATAAGACATGCGAGTTATTTGAGGATATAGTCAAGAAGGTCAAAGAATGCACCAAAAACTAGAATAAAATTTTTTTATCCAAAGGAGGGAAAGAAGTACTCCTAAAGTCTATAGCCCTAGCCATGTCTACCTACGCTATGAGTTGTTTTAAGTTACTTCAAACAACATGTCATGAGATAGACTTTGCATTATCATAATTTTGATGGGGCTCAAATGATTCCAAAAGACGTATGGCGTGGGTAAATTTCAAAAGAATAAGCTTAGCTAAAAAGGAAGGAGGATTTGCTTCCAAGGACATTAAGAAATTTAATGATGCTTTTCTTGCGAAACATGCATGGCGTCTACTACAAGACCCTAACTGTCTATTGGCGAGAATTATGAAATTTGGTATTTCTCTGATACGACGCTTCGTGATGCATCGATTCCAAGGAATACTTCACATGGTTGGTGTTCCCTTATTAATGGTCATGATTTGCTCTACAAAGGTTTGCAGTATCAACTTGGTGATGGCCAAAAGATAAACCCATCCGTTGATCCATGGTTGCCTTCTCACCCTCCAAGATTGTCGGCGAATGGTAACCTTCCTCTTTCATTTCGATTAAAATATTTATGGCAACCTACTGAAAAACAATGGGATGAGTTCAAGCTTCGACGTCACTTAAATAATGATGACACACAATATGCTTTGCCATATTTATATACTGCACCATCGTGCTGACAATAGATTGCTTTGGCATTACACCAAGGATGGGCTTTATACAATTAAATCTGGGTATTGGCTGTCGACACACCTTCTCGATCCAGAAGTTCAAAACCCAACCCCACCCATGGGTACTACGCATGCTGTCTTCGGTCCTCAGTACTGGAGCAGAATTAAACCGCAGATGAATACCCATTGATGCCACATGTAAAAGTTGTTGTCAACATACATAAACTTTCACTTATTTTTCCAATGCGACTATGTTACAACAGTTTGGCGAGCTTCTAATTTACCAGCAACTATGTTACCTATTTCATTTAGTTCATTGGAGGATAGCATTTAAGGTCTCCTAGATGTTTATAACTAAGCCCATGCCTACTAAGTATTGTCATGGTATTTTCTGGATCAGATTTGAAAATTAAGGAACGATCTTAACTTCAACAGAGTTCACTGTGAACCTTCAAGAGTAATCCGCCTAGCAATGGATAATGCTACGGATTGGCTGGATGCAAACCCCCACTTCTCATCCTCAACTCAACGTTCATCTTATTCCCAAAAACATGAAGTTCATTTGTCACCTCCATCTCCAGATTATTATAAATGTAATGTGAACGCAAGCTATCATTGTAATATAGGATTTGGATGGATAATAATAGATGCACAGGAACTTTCAAACTTGCAGCATTTTCTAGACTAATATAGGGAACCAATTCTCTTGAGGCTTAAGGTATCGCCTTACTAATACTCTACAATCACTTTGGTGTAACGGTTTTCGTCATATCATCATGGAAGGCGATTGCAAGGTCTTGAACAACCTCCCCCACTCACGAACTGCAAATGAAAATATGGATCTTCTTCTCTTTGATATCCGCAGTTGGGCGGATCGATTTAGAAATTTATCGTTTTCTTTGGTGCCAAGGCAATGTAACCAAGTAGCCGATAAATTGGCAAAAGTAGCACACACTCAAAGTGTTACAACTAATATTTATATTTATCCTCCAAAAAATGTCACGGAGGTCTATGTTTTACGATTATGTAAACTCTTCCGAAAATTTCTAATAAATCAGACGTTCAAAGAAAAAAAAGAATTTTATGCAAATATACAATTTTGTGGTCTGAAATTTAGTGTTTTTTTCTGTGTGTTTTGTGGATAGCTGTGTTCGTGAATGTTGTTGATGCTGCAGCATTAACCATCAAAACGATAGATGATCCTTGAATACTGAATAAAAAACCTTGTACCTTAGACCACCCGGAAACATATTTCCATGAATGATCTTGTAGAGCTCTGGGAGGGTAAGATTGAGAAGAAGCTTGAGAAAACTTGCGTTACAGAAAATCAACTTTTCAAGAAGATCAAAGGTCCATCATCAGCATCTACTACATCTGCTTCCAATTTGCGAAACTTTTTAAACTCCAGCTTTCGTGTTTCTATGATGCAGAAACTCCATATCCGGATAACGTGGATATTGTCTTCATATACTCTGTCTTTATCAAAGTAGATCACACATACTTTGACATCGAGTCTTGTAGTGGAATGAATGGTACTGAGCTTTATACATGACAGTGAATGATTTTCTTGATACTCTTCATTGAGGATTATAATTTTAACTTATAACAATACTATTCTTTCGATTATTTTTCCGTTCCTGTTGGGTAATTTTTTTTTCTTTACTTTTGAAACTTTTCCTTTCATTTATTAATTTTCTATGAATATGACAATTTATTGGTTCTGGACAGTTTGAGTTAACCGTCAACAAGAGATGTTGTAGTTATCATATTTTTCGTTGCTTATAATGAATGTTTATTTTGATAAACAGTCTAAAAGAGAGATAAAAATAGTTTGTATTTGTGAAATAATCTGTCTAATCTAACACAGTACCATTTTTGCAAACATAGAAATTGCTACACTCTTATTCTCTAAAATACAAGCAATTGTTGAGTAATATGTTCTTACTGTTGCAAAGAACAATGTAAAGAACATGTAGCACTAGAGATTGACATTAACAAATCCTTTTATGTATCTCTGTCCATTCGTCGTTGGATCAAATTCATGAGATACTCCAAGAAAACAGAATCGAATGGCAATGTGATTGCTCCTTCTGTCTGGAGGCCAAATTCTTCTTCATATATCTTCAAGAGTTTTTGGAAACGGTATAGCTATGGAGATATGAAAGAAATCACAAATCCAAGAAAATTTAGAGAGAAGAATTTGGAATTGTGTATAGAGGAAAGGAAACCTCAGTGACGGCTTAAAGGTTGCAGAAGTCTTGAAAGAGTCAAAAAGGAAATATGAAACGTGAAACGTATGAGATTGACCTCAGAAAAATTGTATGAGTTTGCACTATAACATGTGCTATGGGGATTAGGATTTTTCTGTCGATGATAAAATTGTTTGAGTAAATGTGTGGGATACTCCTATATCTAATTCTAGGAGCTCGTATCTCCTCTATTAAAATAACAATTTTTTAAAGTTAAAAAACATAGGAACTTTCAGTTTTATCTTTTACTATTCAACAAAACTACAAACCCAACTACACTTTATTCATCCAAACCCAGGTTTATTGGATCTGATCCGATGAATTTAATCCCAAAATTTTCATCTAAGTAAGTTCTTTTTTGTTTTTTCTATGTAATTTTTAAAAATTTTCACACTTAAACACCTTCGAAGGAGCAATCAAAGGAGAAATCGAAGGAGTTTTCTCAGGAGCAATCGATTACCCTAACTCTTAACAAGCAATCGAAGGAGTAGAAGAACAAGTAGAACACAATCAAGGCGAGTAGAGTAAGAGATTTCCTAGGTTTTTTCATGTTCTCTTATAGTATTTTGTGCAAGATTTTGATGTTAGGTATCACCAATTTACTGTAAAATCGTTTCTATAATTACTCAGGATGGTTTGTACAAAAAATCCAACTTATCGTTTGGGAGATTCGGTTGAAGGAGAGCATCCGATTGAAAGAGAACATTTGGACATTGAAGGATACTTGCTAAAACTACTTGATTTTGTACTTAGTAATACTTGGGAGAACTACTTATTTTGTACTTAGTAATACTTGGGAAAACTACTTATACTTAGTAATACTTCGGAAAACTACTTAATTTTATACTTAGTAATACTTAGTAATACTTTGGAAAAATAACTTGATTTTGTACTTATTAATACTTGGAAAAATTACTTGAATTTGTACTTAGTAATACTTAGTAATACTTGGTAAAACTACTTGATTTTGTACTTAGTAATACTTAGTACTACTTAGTAATACTAGGTAAAAATACTCTAAAACAAAAACAAATAACCTTGGGTACAACTAAATATGTGCTGCAGGAATCAGAAGAGGAAACAGAAGCATTGCAACCTCTGCAAATGTACTTCCAGCCGACCCAATATACAACAAAAATCAAGATCCCTACGAATTTTTTTATCAAAGAAGCGGTGGAGACACTAGAGAAGTTGAAATATCCACTTAAAGAGGACGAGATGAGTTGGTTTCACAATCACCCGCAGTTCAGACACTTTTTCCAAATGCATAAGGACAACAACCACAAGGTTATGGGCATGTGGATGCTCCTTGTTAAAACGGCGCGTACTGAGAAATTAAATGAAGCTTGGTTCATTGTTAATGGTGTTCCCATCCGCTATGGTCTAAGAAAAAATGCCCTTATATCAGGAAACTACCGCAACTATCCAATCAACTATAAGGAAAAGGGCAAAAGGGATTTCATTGAGAAGTATTTTGGGCTTAGAGCAAAAGTAAGATACGCAGACGTGAAAGAAAAGCTATTGGGAATGAAATATTCTAAAGATAGGTTGAAGATGGCGGTCCTCTACTTTTTATTGAGCATAATTATAGGGCAGACAAAGACATGAGAAGACGCACCTTTTGTGGAGCCATTCTTTCTAAGAGCGGTGAATGATCTTCATTTGTGTAAAAAATTTCCATGGGGGAGATTCTCATTTGATCACATTATGCGAGAGATCTTGCGTACGATGAATCATTTTGGAGGGGTTGTTAAAGGTTCACAATGGATAATTCCAATTTTCTGTACACCTTTAGAGGTATATATGATTTGTGACATTACTCAGTATTACTAGTTCTTACCATTGAAGCTAAATCTAACTATATGTGTCTTGTGTAGCTTTTGGCATTTGAGGCAATTTCGACACTGAGAATGAAATTCCGAGAAAATTTACATGGCGTAAATAGTTCGTGTCCAAGGATGTGCAAGTCAAAGTTCAAACACAGTGCAATGAGAGGCTTTACTCTTGATGGAATAAATGAAGCACTTGGTACAACTAAGGTTAGTTATCCTTATTTATGAAATAAATGAAACACTTGGTACGTCTCCTATGTTTCTTTGCTTTCTATTCGAATTCGTAAAACTGGTATTACTAAGTAAAACTAAGTTTCTTTGCTTTGTATTCCAATTCGTAAAACTGGTATTACTAGGTAAAACTAAGTTTCTTTTATATGTATTTGAATTCGTAAAACTAGTATTACTAGGTAAAACTATGTTTTCTGCTTTGTATTCGAATCCGTAAAACTGGTATTACTAGGTAAAACTTTGTTTCTTTTCTATGTATCTAAATTCGTAAAACTTGTATTATTAGGTAAAACTATGTTTCTTTGCTTTGGTATTCAAATTCGTGAAACTATTAATACTAGGTAAAACTCTGTTTCTTTTCTATGTATTTGAATTAGTAAAACTGGTATTACTAGGTAAAACTATGTTTCTTTTATATGTATCTGAATTCATAAAACTAGTATTATTAGGTAAAACTAATTTTTTCTATGTATATAAATTCGTAAAACTGGTACTACTAGGTAAAACTCTGTTTCTTTTCTATGTATTTGAATTCATAAAACTGGTATTATTAGGTAAAACTATGTTTCTTTTATATCTATCTGAATTCGTAAAACTAGTATTACTAGATAAAACTATGTTTTTTCTATGTATCAAAATTCGGAAAACTGGTATTACTAGGTAAAATTATGTTTCTTTGCTATGTATCTAAACTCGTAAAACTGGTATTACTAAGTAAAACTATGTTTCTTTTCTATGTATTTGAATTCTTATTACCGGTATTACTAGGTAAAACTATGTTTTTAAACTGAATTCCTTGTTTTATATTCTCAGGACATTCAAAGTATTTTGGTCCCATCCCTTGAAGAAGAATCTCTTATGACTCTAATCATTGAACAAGAAGATGTTGATGATGTCGATGATGTCATTGTTCGCAGTTGGACAAAGTGTCTTATCGATAAAAAGAAGTCGGTATGGTTTGAAGAGATGTACAACCAAGATGTGGCTTCCCGACTAGAGACTGCGCCTGCGACTAGAGAGACTGCGCATGTGACTGGATTTGCGGTGATAGAGGAAAATGCTTGTGCTGAACAGCTACAGTCTACGCCTCCGACTGGATTGGTAGAGCTCATAAAGAAATTGAAGAAAGATATGGAAGAAGGGTTCAAGAAAATGAACGAAAAGTTCGATGGCTTGAACACAAGGGTCGGAGAGGTGGAAGCTTATGTAAAGGAGCAATTTCTAGGAGGGCATATGAGGACATGGATTATACTTTCAATGAAAATCTTGATTACTCAAGTGGTGTTAGAGAGAACGAGAAGGTAATACTTGGTAACACTTAGTGTAAATGTATGAAAAGGTCAAGGTAATACTTGGTAACACTTAGTAACACTTAGTGTACTTGGTAACTGTATTTTGATTACAGGGTTCAAAGGACAAGGAACCAGAGGATGCTCATATCGTTGAAGACATTGAAGAGGCCATTATTACCAGAGAAGACCGACCTACTAAGCCTGTTGTAGATTCCCGAGTAGAAGCCACGACTACCGGAGAAAAACAAGCAACTGAGTCTGTTGTAGATTCCAGAGTAGAAGCCATAACTACCAGAGAAGAACAAGCCACTGATTCTGTTGTAGATTCCTGAGTAGAAGCCACGACTACTGGAGAAAAACAACCAATTGAGTCTGGTGTGGACTCCCAAGCCAAACTCGCGAGTACAAGAGAAGAGCAACCATCTAAGCCGCCCATTCTCTATAGCAAGAGAAAAAAAAATCCTTCTACGTTGCTAATGACTCCTTTCACAAAGTATGCTAAACCAAAGAAAGATGAGAAGAAAACTAATAAGAAGAAAGATTATGAGTGAACAATGATGACTGAATTTTTTGTGTTTTGTTATTTGAATTCGTAAAACTGGTATAATTAGGTAAAACTATGTTTCTTTGCTTTGTATTCGAATTCGTAAAATTGGTATTACTACGTAAAATTGTGTTTCTGTGTTTTTTTATTTGACATTGTATACTAATATTATTAGGTTAAATTGTGTTATTGACTTTGTATTTGATTTTGAATTGATATTAATGGTATTCTAAAAAAGTGTTGCACAAACTTGAAATTAAGAACAAACCCAAAATTCTCACTTCACAGTTTCAATCAGTAATACTAATGTTACTAGTAATACTTTCTCCCTCACTAATACTAGTGTTACTAGTAATACCGCAAAAAAACTATGTGACATATGCGTTACATGTTTCTGAACTGTGGGCCCACAAAGTTGACATGTGACATGTGAGCCGCCAAGTTGAACGTGCGCTGCCAAGTTGGCATGTGCGTCGGTTTTTGCTTTTTGGGTGCTGAAAAATTACATATAGTAATACTGATTTTGAAAATAGTTGTACTTTTGGGTGTTTTTGATTTTAATTAGTTTTACCTAGCCATAAATATATATTTTTTAGTTTTACAGATGATTTTAGTCAATTCAAGTATGCTTCGAATGACTTTTGTGCATTAATATGTCTTGAAACTTATTTATATGTCTTTTGCTTTCTAAAGTAGTGAATATTAACAAATCACCTTAAACGTATAAAGTGTATGTTGTGTAAATGCTCCCAATAACAAGAGTTATAACTAATTTTATGTGCAAATTTATTTTATTTACTTAAAACACATTTTTAACATTTAATAGTTACTTATTTATTGTAAAGTTGTTTTTTCTAATAAATTTATCAAATCAATTTGAAAACATCACTTTACAACTTCAATAAATAATACTAGTGTTACTAGTTATATTTTCTCCCTTAGTAATACTAGTGTTACTAGTTATACTTTCTCCCTCAGTAATATTAATGTTACTAGTTAACCTTTTTAGTTGCTTTCTTCCTTTTTTTAATGTAATTTGGAGGAAGACCTGCAACTCTTTGATGTAATCCGGAACATTCCAATGAGACTTATCCGACACTAAATAGATGGTTTTGTAATATGCCAATGCCCACAGCTCCACCGAATAATATTTTGAGCACAAACCATAGAAAAGGATATCTCGTTCTCTATCTTCACGCTTAATGTATTCCATGACAGTGGTTATTGCATGCACACAAGGGTACTTGTCAATATCGAAGCACCTGCAACTGCAACTTTTCCTAATCAAGTTCACCAAATAAGTTTTCCCATCACTTCCATTGACATTGTACTCAAGCTCGAAATTGTTTAACCCCGTCAATAGAGACGCATCCTTACATGTATTGTGCACTATGTTCTCCACAAAAGGCACTAGCTTATGGTCATCCGATTTAGAAATAGATCCTTCCTATGCTCATTATACCATTCCAAAAATTTTGCTATTATCGCATCAATCATGGGTATTAAGGAGTACTTCCTACATGTTTTAAAAACATTCTTCAAAGATTCTGCACAGTTTCTTGTGTATATACAGTTTCTTGTGTATATATTGTACCTTTCACCTGGAAAATAACACCTTGCCCAATGCCTAACATCAGCAGTTTCATCCAGATACTTGGCCGCAGAAGGATATCTACGCCTAAAGTCACCATAAACACGCACGAACTCAGCCTCCGTATATATCCTACAACACTCCATGAATCTCCAAGCAACTACACCTTTGTGGACATTAAAAACATGACCTTTCACATTTTGGGACAAATGCCATATACAATACCCATGATGCGCATTTAGGTACACCTGACTTATTGACTTGATGAGACCTGAATTTCTGTCACTGACAAATATCAATTCAAAAGAGTCGGATACAACAGCTTTCAAGCTATCAAAAAAACAGGTCCAACTCGCATCATTCTCACCATCAAGTACACCAAAGGCTATGGGATAATGGTGACGATTAGGATCTTGAGCTGTGGCAAAAACTAAGACACCACCATATCCATTCTTGAGAAAAGTTGCATCCACAGTTATCACTTTCCTCATGGCTTGAAACCGTTCAATGCTAAATCCTAATGCGATGAATAGGTACTTAAATTTCTTTCCTTCATCTAATTTCACTCTTGTTACTGTACCATGATTGACCTTCTCTAACATGTACAAATAACAATACAACATCTTCTAACTTTCCTCTGGATTACCACGCACATCACTAACAGCTTTTTTTCCCTCTGAACGCTATGGAATATAACACTTTCACACTAACTTTACCATGAACAAGGGAGATGATAATTTTAGGAGTTAGAGTGTCCATTTGTCTTAGATAATCTTGATGCAAAATAGATGGAACTAATCCTGCTATGCTTTTTTTTAATAGTTGCTTGTACTCGCAGTGGCCCGAGAGCATATATGCATCTTGTTGTAAGTTCTAACCAAGAAATTATCTGTTTTTCTAACCTTTGCAGCTCGTAAATGCCATTTACAGCTTTCTTGATGACACTTTAGCACTAATCTCCTCGTATCTGAATTCTTTACAACAAAACCAAAACAATTCTGAAATGCAGCTCTATTCACCAGATCTTGCATTGTCTGCTTATTTGTAAATTCCTGACCGATTTCCAGACCCATACCATCTTCCAATACCTCTATGCACTGAATATCTTCTACATCATGTAGAAGCTCAACATGTTCATTATGCATAGCTAAGTTATTCATACTGTTATCCATAGCTACGCCAAGTGGTACATTCTCACACTCTCTACTAACATCATCCTTCATTCCCTTACAATGTTGTTCTGCTTGTTCGTCGTAAGGAATAATGGCACAAACATTTGTAGTAATTTCATCATCCTTTGAATACAACTCGTCATAGTTCACACCAAAAGAATTTTGTGGACCCACTTTTGAAAGTTGCTCACTACACTGATCTATTACCGAGACATTGGTGACCTCCACATACAAAACACATCTAAATTGCTCTTTATCCATGGTCTCTAGATAAACAGACACATCCTCATCATCGGTAATAACTGATGGTATTTGAGCTCCCACTAATAATGGAATGTAACTCAATTTCAATTTCACAGTATTTTCCTCGATCGCAACCTTCTTGCATATCCTACCTTTTAACATTGACAAAGTTATTTCCTCCACCGTTGTATTTTTAAACAATAAACTGTATATGCGACCTTTGGAATTCCATATATACTCTTTTGAAACAAATTCCCCGTAGTCAAAATGTATGGTTATGTTATTGGTTATGTTATTGCTCATTGTTTCCTGCGAAAGAATATAAAACATATAATTAACTTCAATCAGTAATATTAGTATTACTAGTAATACAACTTCCATTAGTAACACTAGTATTACTAGTTATATTAAGTATTCCCAATTGTACAAAGTTATCCTATCACTATGATTCAACCACTGTATTCCATTCATTACCAATGCATAGGGACTAATCATCCTAGAAATCATAGTTAGAGAACCAATGTGCATACCAAATTAATGATTTTTCAATCAGTAATACTAGTGTTACTAGTTATACAACTTCAATCAATAATACTAGTGTTACTAGTTATACAACTTCAATCAATAATACTAGTGTTACTAGTTATTAAACTTCAATCAGTACTACTAGTGTTACTAGTTATATAACTTCAATCAGTAATACTAGTGTTACTAGTTGTACAACTTCAATCAGTAATACTAGTGTTACTAGTTATACAAATTCAATCCATAATACTAGTGTTACTAGTTATACTTTCTCTCTCAGTAATACCTAATTGTACTTAGTTCTCCATTCGCTGCAACTCAAATCATATGATTTTAGGCTGAAATTCCTCTAATCTTCTGATGATTCGCTACAATTCAACAAGTACAATGCATTCATTACCAATATGTCCTAATTAATCCATTAAGCATGGTTAAAATTCCAATGTGCATACCAAGAATGGTTTTTCAAATTCAATTCTTTAGTTTGCAAATACAAACCCGAAATGAATCCTAAAACAAAATCAACTAATATACTCGTTAATCTTAGTTGAAATGCAACTATTCAGTGGAGGTCTGTTGGTATCAATGGAGAATTCTCGTGTCGACAATGGAGAAGAAGAAGAGTTGCTTTTTTAATTATTAATTTAAACTTTTAAATATTTATTTAACTAAAAATAAAAATTATTTAAATTAATATAGAAAAATTATATACAGAATTACACATATCATTAAAAGAGTGAGGAGTACGTAGATTAAATAGGAGTAGTTGATTTCAATCTCTCAAATAGGAGTATCTGAGATTATGGCTCAAAATTGTTTTCTGTTTTTTATTTAAAGATCTCTCTAATGAAATTTTAATAATATATCTCACCAAATAAACAATTAATTTTCTTTCATTAATTAAAATAAGTATCCGCAAAATTTACTCACATCTCTTCAAATCTAAATTCCACAAAATTCCCCCAAATCTTTAATAGAAAATACCCTTTTGTTTGTTCAGATAAATCTACACGTTAGGTGTTTACTAATTAAAACCCAAAATATTTTATAAGTAACAAAGTGAATATGTTTTCTCGTATAAAAACATATGAAACTACAATCTAAAGCTTTTAGCAATAATCCCAAAGATAAACTCTACAATTTTTGCTTTCTCTTTTTGTATTACACTCGGAAACTTTAAGAAGCAAAAACTGGGAATAACATCACAAGCTTTCTTCTTCTTCGTTTAACTTGTAGCATTGTAGAATTAGTTAAAAAGCAAATCCCAAAAAATAATACTTTTCACTAACCCTACACAATATAATCTCAATCATGTCTGATTGATACATTGATTATAAAGGGCGATAGATGGTTTACTAATACAGCCACAAAAAAGCCTTTTCAGCTTATTATTATAGCCTTTGCAGTGTTCACTGGGAAGATCCAGAAGCTGTACGCCGCTCCGGTTCACCTTGTTCTTCTTTAATGAATTCTTCGAGCAGTTCACGCTGTCTCTGCGTTATATTTCTGAACAAAAAACATAATCAAACATAAGAGATAGCGATGTGGCACCTAACAATTCCATCATTTTTACTTGGGGCTTCATGGGACTTACGCAGGGATGCTGACATTGAAATGCACATATTGATCCCCAAATTTAGTCGACATTCTTGCTCTAACACCTGTGTGGATCAGAAAAGTAAACGAACATGAATCTAATATCCAGTGAGACACTAATTAGCTCAAGCTAAGACGATTGTATTCAAAAGTTTCTCTCATCTTTGAGGTATTTTACAACTGAACTTATCGAGAGACAAGCAAAAGAGCTCACCTTTATTTCTTAGCACTACTTTATGACCAGGTTGGGTTCCAGGACGAACCTACAACAACAAGAGTTTCCAAGTCAGATTGCTCGAGAAGTTTGATGACCAACCCTAAAATACATCAAGCAGGGAAAAAAAACCCAAAACTGTAATTGACTATCAGTTAGATAGATCTTGATGTTCCTTTTCATCAAATAATAAGATACTCTGAAGTTCATAATCGAAGCATTTATGCTATTTCACATTGTAGAATTTGTTCATTTTGCTGACAATCACATTTGGTTGTTGATAGAACTAGAGTTAAATCTTAAAGCATGTAAAATCAGGGAAAAGTTTTTAGAAACCTTCACGACAACATCACCGGTGAGGGTTGGAACTTGAATGGTTCCTCCAAGAATGGCCTGACAAAAGATGAAGTATATACTCAGTTATCTTGAACAATACAAAAATAAGTAAAAGAGCTCACGGACTGTGCATGTCCGCAACAAAAATGGTGACTGCCAAAGCGCCTATGAACTTTTAGAGACAGAATTGAGAAGACCATGTGATCTTACCTGGGTAACATTAAGAACCGCATCAACATGAATATCTGATCCATCTCTGCGGAACACAGGATCTTCACGAACCTGAAAAAGAATACAGCTATGTTATTGAGGACGCAATTAAAATGATTAACAATCACTCTATACTACAAAGTTGACTTCAGTAAAATTACCTTAATAGTAACATAAAGATCTCCGGGTTGGTCACCTTCCGGATCAGCCCCACCCACCCTTGCCACCTTTAATGTGTCACTATTGTCAACCCCTGAAAGATGAAACAAATGTGAACAATTGAAAGGATCAAAGAGACGAAAACTACACAACCTTTTCTTTATTACCTGGATCGATATTGACTTTCACTGACTTTATTCCTCGCACCACTCTAGCTCCTCTACAAGATTTGCAAATACTCTAGTAATACAAACACAAGAAAATTGATTTAAGTGATCCAATAGTTATAGAAACCTACTTAAAGACCAAACATTTGAGATAAAACTAACGGAAGATCTTGTTATTCTTCACGTATATGCAGAGATATAAGAAGTGCAATAATCAAATATTTGACATACTGAGAACGTTTGACCAGCTCCACCACACTTCTGGCAAGTTCTTTGGATGCTTAATATACCCTTTCTCATTGTTGTCTGAAAAAACGTAAGTGTAACAGTTTAAAACCATGATAAAAACTAAAATTATGATTACAGTGTTCAAACTAGAGCTTTATAACATGAGACTGACCATCCCAGAGCCATTACAGGCTTTGCATTTTTCACGTTTGGTACCAGGAGGAACACCTTGTCCACCTGAATTTTTAAGGAAGAAAAGAAACAACAATAAGTAACTTGAGAGCGAGAGAATAATAATGTATAAAGCAATTTGATCGAAATAATATATACATACCACAAGTATTACAAGCAACCTCGGTTTGGAAAGTCACAGTTTTGGAGCATCCTTGAACAGCTTCCATGAAAGAAAGATCAAGCAAAACCTTATTACAACAGTAAAGAACAAAAGGAAAGAGAAACCTATTAATTTTTGGAGCACAAAAATTATCTCTACGGAAAATAAAAGATCGTAATAATACCTTGACATCTTGACCACCGATATCTTGCCTGAACATGTTGAAGATCTGATTTTTGAAAGAATAAGCGGGTAAACAATGGATGTTGATAAGTTAGCCATCTCCAAAAATATCAACGAATATGAACTGAGGGCTATCTAATTAATAGGTGAAAACCAAAAAAACAAAAAGTATTACATCGCCATTGAAGTTCCCAAAAATATCAAATGGGTTAAACCCTTCACCAAAGCCTTGATCATTTGGCATACCACCACTAGCATTTTGCTCAAATGCTTCATGCCCAACCTGAAAACATGACAACAAACTTATATCACATCTGAAATACAGAAACAAGCAAGCTTGCTATAACGGAATCAAAGAAATATTACGAGGCCTATGTACCTGGTCATAAAGGTCACGCTTCTCCTTATCTTTCAAAATCTGATAAAAAAAAAAACCAAACCACAATTCAATTAAGTATAAGATTGTAACAGATCAAAACAACTTCGTCTACCAAGTCAAACTCACTTCATATGCTTTTGAAACCTCCTGAAACTTCTTCTCAGCTTCTGGGTCATCTTTATTCATATCAGGATGGAGTTTCTTAGCAAGCTGGAAAAAAGAAACAAATAATATCATCAATCATTGAGAAACCAGAAGCTCTATCAAATAAACATATCGAAAAACCTAAAGCACTCAACCATATTGTCCCTTACCCCATAATAAGCCTTCTTGATTTCACCTTCAGGAGCATTCTTACTCACTCCAAGAATTTCATAATAGTCCTTAGCCGACATAAACGAAGAACCTAGTATTCAAACAGAAAAAATTAGTATATGATATCAAAAACTCGATTCAATTAATAAAACAAATGTCAAAATTAAGGAATCTCTGATGTTACCTGTTCCATGAAAAGACCTTGTTGAACCAAAATTAGTATTAAAAGCTCCACGCTTGATCCATTTCTGATCATGCCCTACATTAGCAGAACAAAATTAGACTCAATTAACACAAAAAAAAAAAACAATTCATAAATTACATTTTCTTATAAATCAAAATAATTCGTTTGTCTCAATTAAAGATATTGACAATAGAGAATCGCCACAGTGGAGATTACCTTCAACGATCCAACCACGGCGTGAAACAGAGAGCATCGAATTGAGCAAAGCTGAAGCAGAGGCCGTGTGGTACGTGAGCATCGTCTTCACGCAACAGCTCATTTCTATCGGAGATCTTTCAATTCAAACAAATTGTAAAACGAAGAAGATTCAGAATGTGAACAGAACGAGCTAAGCGAGAAATCATTGTTTCAGAATCTCCCGGAGTTACCTGAAAATGCGGTTTGAGGTCATACGCTTGGGTCCATTGGAGAATATATTTGCAGCGGCGGATGCTCGGCTTGTGGCGGAGCGGAAGATAGACCTGGCAGTAGACATTGAACGTTTAGGATTTTTCGATTTTTTTTCTTTTACTTGGAAATTTTTGGAGAGGATTGGAGAGAGTTTAGGGATTTTGTGTAGGGTTTTGTGGAAAGGAGGGAGATCTAACGCATTAAAAAAAATCAGAACTTTCTTCTATCCGAAACCAAACCCAACCTTTCAATTAGGTTCAGTTCGATTTGTTCTTTCGGTTCCAAATAATATGCCCATGCCTATTTAATCTATTTTCCTTAAATTGGTCCACGATCATTTTTTTTCTCAACGAGACAATTTTTATATATTACAGTAACCAAAATGCTTACATAAATTATAAAGATAAACCGCGTATTCTCCCATACACTATATTATTTTATCATATTTATACATAAAATTTTCAACCGTCCATAAATATATATCAATTAATTTTAAATTTTGAATTTTAAACACTAACTATTTTATTTTTATCAAATCGTAAAATGATGTTACTGTATCGTTAATAGACGTTGACTAGAACGACATTTAAATGGTCAAAAGATGTTGTTTTCACAAAAAAACGACGCCGTCTCTTTTGGTTGAGAGACAAATTCGATTTGGATCAAATGCTGAAACAACCTTATACACATCTCCATAAGTCTTCGTAGCATTCTTCGATCCAATATACCATTCATTAATAAAAAAACAAAATTTACCCATCCTTTCTTTTTAAAAAAAAAAACATTTGAAATAAAAAGAAATTAAAAATACATTTACACGATGAAAGGGATGGAAGATGGAAAGAAATGTGGTTGAATATGATTGGTGAGAAATTAATGAAATAAGTTAATGTGATTGGTGAGAATTTAATGTGAGATTTAATAAAGACCAATCAAAATGTAAAAAAAAATAGAATCATTTTTTGTTTTTTCTTCCTCTTACCCGCGAAAATAGTTGGATCCACCATAACTCGAATTTTGAAGCTTTATTTGAAGTAATTTCTTTTACTTTTATTTTCTATTAATGTTATATAAACGATTTGTTGTTGATTTGGGTGGGTTTGAACCAATTTTGGAGGTTTAAATGCAATGTTTATGGGTAATTTTTTTTAGATTTAAAAACTAAATTTGGTTTCAAATATTTTTGATATTTTTGTGCAATTTGGGTTATTCAACTCGTTTTCTTGATGGGTTTAAGGTCAGATATTGATAAAAGTTGTTAAATTTTAGGATTATAGAGGTGAAATCATAGGGAGTCGTAGTTAGAAAGAAATCAAAATCGTTGTGTAAATGGCAAAATTACCCAGAAAATAAGTACAACTGGTACAACTAAGGATATTTAGTACACCTGGTACAACAGTTTATATTTAGTACAACTGATACAACTATGTATATTTTGTACAACTGGTACAACTAGTAATACTGAGAGTACCGTAAAACTAATATTCAATTTTTTAAATTTGATCTCAGGGGAAAATGAATAAGAAGTGATGCATAATCATACATTTTGATTATGGAGGATATTATGCAAATAAAAGAAGAGGTTATATGGAATAGATTCAAAGCGAATATCGAATTTACACTGTTGTGATGAAGAAATCTATAGAGGATTTAACTTATTATGAGTTGGTTCATACCATTTGCAAGAAGATGAAGAGAGATGCTACGAAGCTGAAAATGAGTTACATTCCAAATGAGGATCCTAAGCAAAAACCATCATTTATCTCGGACGACGAAGAATTATTTGCTTATTTTATGTCATTTTCTGATGATAAATTTGGGACTATTTTGCATGTGGAGGTTATAGAAGATTTAGGGGGAAATGAGGTGTGTGAGAAAGTAGAGGATCAAGTAGGTGCAGTGTGTGTTAATGATATTATACTTACTCTTACGGAGAGGAACATGGGTTGGTGAACAATATTGAAAATGTTTCACATGATGATGATTTGTTGGTGTTGGATAACCTAGACAGAGAAAGAAGTGAGGATGGAAATGGTGCATGGGAAGATGATGTAAATGTAACTTTGCACCAAGATTTTCAGTCTAAGGCAGAAGTGCAAGTTATAGTTGAAAAAGCTGCACATCAGAATGTTTCGAGTTTGATATCATCAAATTGGATACATATTTATACGTGGTCAAATGTCGTGAAGTAAAAAAATGGTTGCAAGTGGAGTATACGACCTGCAAAACTGAAGGATGCAAATTGTTTCTCAATAAGAACCCACAACAAGATGCATACATGCTCTCGAGCTAGTAGTAGTAGTAGGAGAAATAGAAGGAAAAGGACGAAACGGTTAGTTGCATCTGTTGTGCGTGATGATCATCCTAGTGAATTTAAAACACTAGCTCCAAAAATGCTCGTGGGTTGGTTCAAAGAAAAGTTGGTATTGAAGTGTCATACTCGACTGCATGTCGAGGAAGAGTAGAAGCTGCTAATGAGGTATGGGGCAGTGTAGAGGAAAGTTATAATTTGGTGTATTCATATATGCACAATTTAGAGCTCCAAAACTATGGTACAATAAAACTAGTGGAAGTAGATGAGGATCACAAGTTTAAGTACCTATTTTTTGTGTTGGGAGCTTCAAGTGAAGGTTTTAGGGCCATGAGGAAAGTTATAGTTATGGATGGAATACACCTAAAGAATGTTCATGGTGGAGTCCTAATTGTTGCCACAGCTTAGGATCCTGAACCCACCATTACGCACTTGTCTTTGGTGTAGTTGATAGTGAGAAAGATGCATGTTGGACTTGGTTTTTTGAAATGTTCAAATCAGTTGTACCTAATTCCTATGAATTGGTGTTTTTAACGGAAATCAAAGTATCATCAAGTTGGTGAGTGAAGTTTACCCATTATCTCAACATGGATATTGCATGTATCATTTGTCGTAGAATGTGAAAGCAAGCGTTCACCATGTCAAGAAAGAGTTAGTTGCTGCTAAATTCATAGAATGCACAAAATCTTATACGGAGGATGAGTTCACTATATTGTATGTCGCATTAAGAAAGAGGTACCCTTCTGCAGCCGAATATTTGGATAAAAATATTGAACCCAAAAAGTGGACAAGATGTTATTTTCTAGGATAAAGGTACAACTTTATGACCGTTGAATTGATTAGTGGTGTTTTTAAAGAAGCAAGAGAGTACTCGCTATTACCAATGTTTGATGCGATTGTATCAAAAATATCTGACTGGTTTAACAAACATCAGAAAAGTTCCATTGATGTTCTTTCTACACAAGTGTTGGTACCTCATATTGAGAATTTGATGACTTAAAGATTACAAGAAGCAATACGGTTGCAAGTGATTGAGCTTAACAACTTTCATAATGAATACATAGTTCTTGGGCTTGATGGGATTACTTATGTGGTTGATTTTGGATAAAAAAAATGTGGTTATAAGCACTTTGATGTAGATAAGTATCTTTTTGTCCATGCATTGGCGGCAAATAGAGAAAACTGGAATGGAGAGGTACCATTGCATGAACTGTGTTCCATATATTATTGGGTTGACATGTGGGCATTGGAATACTGTAGGACGATATATCCAGTTCCACATCATTCTCAGTGGAATGTTCCCGACGAGAGACGGGAGATGTATGCATTACCTCTGGCATATGTCAAGAAAAAAGGTAGAGCACAAAAACCTAGGTTCCCATCAGTTAGAGAACACGGTCAGAGGGAACAAAAATTGAGTAATAGTGGTTAAGGTTCGACTGAAAGTGTCCCAAGTTCAAGTTAATGTGGGAGAGGATCAACTCACCATAGAGAAGAAATGTTTAGCTGGTTCGTGTATGGTAATGGTTTTTAATATTTAAATGCTTGTATTGTCAATTTCTGTCCAGGTACAACTCAATACAATTGTGGTAAACTATGTTGAATTCAATATATGTCCATTTTGCTTATTTGTAATATGAAGACCATGTATGTGTCAACTTGTGTTCAATTTATATCAATATCATTTTTATAACTTATGTAAAAATAAAATTGTTTATTTTCGTCACATTACATCATATTTTGTTAACATATATCTTACACTCTTAAGGTTAGTTTAGATGTGGAGCACTATAAATTTCGAAAATGGTGAAAAATGGTCTTTTATCACATTTGTTTTTATGAAACTATAGTAAATGTATCCTTTAAATGTAATGGCATTGGTACAACTATAAAATATATGTTTTCAGTATGGTACAATTAATTATTACATAATGCATGAAAGTACAACTATGTACATTTCGGAGTACAACTACAAAAGTTTGTACAATTATGGTACAACTATGTTAAATCATTTTGTCATACTTTAGGTACTTTTTTGTGGATCCTAGATAGTATCTTAGTACGTGCAATTTCAGGCTGAGGTATGCCATCACCCATCTTCTCAACATCCGCTGTAATGATCCTCTCTTGGAACTCGGGAACGGACAAGGAACCATCCAAGAATCTATGGAAGTATGGACAGAAAAGTAGGAATTTTGAGTAAGTAACGACTCAACGAAGTAAGCAGCCTCAGAAAGGAAGAAACCATTCCAAGGGAATCGATTGTGGTCGGTGGACTAGTCGGGATAAGTTAGAACTGAGCGGGAGAAGAATTTAGACTGAGTGTGAGAATCAAGCTACCTAGTAAGTAGGTGGGTGGCAAGGTGCTTCTGTGAAGCAACATGGTAAGTAGGTGGTGGCGAGGTGCTTTTGTGAAGCAACCTGGTAAGTAAGTGATGGCAAAGTGCTTATGGGAAGCAGCTTTGGAAGGAGGTGGTGGCAAGCAGCTAGGCTTACCCTCCTATGAAGTCTCCTTGATGACTCATGGAGGAGGAGGTGTCACCTAGTTTGGAGCTGAGATTTCCTTAAGCCTAAGTTTCCTAATCCTATAAATACTAGACCATTTCCTTTCTTTGTAAGTTTGCAAAAAAATCTCTAAGAATTTTCTAAGTGTGGAAAAGAATTCGTAAAAGGGAAAATAAGAGAATTTTGTGGGAAAAGACAAGGAAAAGACTGATTTTCGGAGGAATTTCTATTCCACAGACAAGTTTATTCGGTCGGCAGAACGATATTGACTAAACTTAGACTGTGAGTTCGATTTTCTTTGTTTATTTCGTGGTGAATAATGCATATACATGAATAAGATGTAAGAAACATGAATACTAAATGGTTAGTATGTTAAGTTCTCGGTGGAATTATTTGGTGGTGACTTGATGATTTCCTTAATGCCGAGGCTTGAATTGAATTGATTCACCACTGGAAATTGGTTGAGTAGCCAATGATATTTGGCTTTGTCCGAGCTAAACTAACTACGAATTCTTGTTCCGGTTAAAAAGCTAGGAATAAGGATAAGTAGGAATGGTGCTAAGGATGTTTCATCTGAGGCACTGGATTCGTTCTGTAGCTTTGGATGAGATATTCTAAGTATCATTGTAGCGCCTTTGATTAGAAATGATCGGAGGTGTTACATCCACCTATTCTGCTACCGGAGAAAGATGAGGTTCACCTTCATCCCTTGCTGCTTAGCAAACTTCACCAAATTCTTTCTCTTCACGTTACCACGGACCTAAATAATCATCACCAAAACCATCATCATCCTCAACTACATTCTCCTTCCCCTTGTTATTCTGCTTAAAGATTTTCAGCTCATCTTCAACCATCTTCAACCTATCTCCAAACATATCAAGCCGGCTCATCACATCTGTGAACCCATCTTCCATCATTTCTGTAATCAGTTTCCACATTTCTTCTGGAGGATTCATGGGTTGTGGTTGTGGAGTTATAGGTTCAGCATGATGGTCCTCAGGTACTTTCTCTTCGTCTGCCCTAGCAGCGACATCCTGAGAGTACAATGCTTCCCAATATATCTTCTTCTTAGTCCTGAGATGAGTCATTATACCTTCAGCAACATCATCACGAAAATCCTTACGGAAGTCTCAACCGAAATCCTACTCATTAGATGTTCTTCTTTATTAAGAGAAGCTTCTAGCATGCTACAAATATCTTGTATTACAAAGATAACAACACAAGAATTTTGTATCACCAAAGAAAATAACAAAGAAAATCTTCAAAACAAAATATACCTTTGTATCACCAAACGTCATATTGATATCTTCTAAAGGAAATCCTTTCATCGCAATATACACGAACTTTCTCCTGCACATTCTTGGACAGTCCTTACTGGCTGGAACATCTACACGGTACTTCAGCCTCAGAGATGGGATAGCCTCAAATGCCAATAGCTACGAATAAATTTTAAAACACACTACCAAACACATTAAATTAACCAATACATTTAACACAAAGTTGTAATTGTACTACCTCTAAAAGAACTATGAACCCGAGAAATGTCCAGGAAACCCCTTCATCTTGGACTACTCCAGCTCATGTGAGCAGTCCTCAAATGTGTACCTCCCCCAAGAAAAATTCTTGCATTCTCATAGATCATCAACAATGCGCAGAAGAAACGAGTCGACAACTTGTGGTACCTTTGACTACCCTTTCATGATTGAGGCAAGGAAGTACATAACAGCCATCCTTAATCGATATTCACACGCAACCATGGAGATCAACTTATCTTCTACCTCTGACAGGTAGATCCTCTTCACTCGCTCAAACTATTTTTGAACGAAATTAACGCTCCCAAGAGTCTAATATTATTTTGGGTATTCACACAATTTAGACCGGATATCAGTCCATGCTCCCACAAAGAATAGCGAACAAGAACCCCGTTCACAACAAACCACCACACTTTGCACTTCTCTAGACGCGCAGTCCGTAGAGAAAGCGTCCACAAGCTTATACACTTCCTCGCTCTCTCCATGGGCATGTGGAATATGTGCTTGAACTGGTTCTGATGATCTGTAAATCAATCCATCTCCATTTCTCCAAGGGTCTTCCTCAACAACACTAACACCTTGGAGATCGAACATCTAGTTCTGATCTTACACGACTTCTTATAATTCTCAAGGCCATGGTAGAAGGTGGCAGGTTGCTGAGGCTGCTCCTCCTCATCATCATATTCTCCTACAACCAGAACAATATACTTAGTAGTTGTACTAAGATCTCCAGACCTTATGTTATCTGCTTCTCGATTGTCTGAGGATGTTTTCTCTAGGCTGTTTGAGATGTTCTCTTCTGCACTAGAGGCCTCCAACTCATCTCTATCTACTGCTGATGACTAACTTCATTCAAACATTTATGTTTCTTGTTCTCACCTATCTGAAATTCTAGCAAAATACACACATTACTCAAACACTAAACACAAAACTTTAGATTTTTAAGTCTAAAGTTTTTGTTTTCAACAAGTTAAAACTCAAACAAGATATATAGAAAATTTTATTCTAAATTTATCCACATTTCTCACAAACACACCTCAAACAAACCTTTCATTCACAAACATTTATAGATTTCGGATCCATTAAACCCTTAACCAATTCCCAATAAACCCATTTTATCCGATTTTTTGAAACCCTAGATTTTTGAAATTGAAAATTGGCAGTTTCAAATTACTCACCTTAAAGAGTTGATGTTGAACAACGGCTGATGAAGAATAGAGGAGCGACAACTGAAGATTCACTGTCGGCAACGAGCAGAGGAGCCTAGAAGCAAAACAAAAAAATCGAAAAAAGAGGGAAAAGAAGAAGAACACGATGAGAGATGAAAAAGTAGAATACGAAGATAGAGAGAAAATACGAAGAAGATAACAGAGAGAAAACGGTTTCAGTGGTTACATAGGCACAACATGGCGGTTTTGCAAAAACAAGAACACGACAAGAAAAAAGGAAAAAGGAAGTGGGAAGAAGATGAATAGGATCCGATCTAGGTGGATATGGGTCATGTTTTTGGGGTCATATTTTAATTGTTATTGGGGTAGATCCATTTTATTCCTTCTAATAATTCGGCTTTAAGAAGTAGTTCGGTTTTTTTGTAATATTTGTAACATCCTTTGGTATTTGAGACATTAACTCACTTTCTGATTTAAAAATAAATCAAATATATATTTATAACATAAGGAGGGTATATTGGCCGAATAGTTTGAGTAAAAGCATATATTAGATTTTGGTCCATTCGATTTAGGGTTCCAAAAAAAAATGAATAGAAGAGAAACTTGAGATAATTGAGTTCTTCGTGAATTGAAATAATCTCATAAGAAATTGAAAATTTCTTCTTCATACTCTCTCTCTCTCTCTGAGAGACTATCTCTTCTCAATTTGGTGACTTCAACACAATTAACCCATCCTACTGCGATCTCGATCTGAACTATTTGATTTTACTTCATGATTTTTCAAAATCTATGGTTAATATGTGATTACTAGTTTCCCACTTTGTTTTTCTCATTTTGTATCATCACATCCGAACTATGTCCGCCACCACCGATGTTAAACAACTCTCCTTCTTCTCCTCCACCAACGGATTCAGAAACACCACCAACTCCACCAAATGAATCCGACAACAACTCTCCTCCATCGTTTCCAGACATTCAATCACTTCCTTTATCATCTTCACCTAGTGTAGGAGCCACAGAAATGGAATCACCATCGTCTCCTCCGGCTCCACCAACAGACCCCACCAATTCACCTCCAGACGGTGTTAAATCGCTGGAATTAGAGATCCTGCTCGAGACTCCGACGATGATTCACAATTTCGCTATAACTGAGAATTTTGCGGTGATTCCAGGACAACAAGTTATGTTTAAGCTCGGCAAATTCTCCAATTGTTTTTGACGGAGAAAAGGTTTCGCGACATAGGCTTCTCGGATAATTTGGGTTAATTCTTCGGATTCGTTATGTTTCTATCTCTGGAACGCGTGGGTCCATTTTACACAGCAGCTATTGTGTAGAGAAAGAAGAAGAATCGGTGAAGAAGATGTGAAGAAGGCGATGAAATTTGTTTTGGGTTATAAATAAAATTGGTTTATTAGACTACCTACAATGATTTACCCATTCAACACCCTACTTTTTTTATCTACTTCATATTTTCTCTCATCGACCTAATCATTCAACACCAATTTTACTTTTACACTCTACAATGGTTTTGTTTAGTAAAATTCAACACCATACCCCACATTTTTATTAAAACATATAATTTTCTTAAAACACATATAATTTTTATTAAAATACACTTAATATTTATTAAAACACACATAATTAGTACAATATTAAACATACAAATAATAAAACTCTTACATTACAATATAACTTATTTGATACATAAACAAGAAGATTAATTATTGAACTTATTGTATTGACGAAACACCATCATGCTAAATAATAGTAGTACCATTCGATGCAAATGTCAATCTTAATGATCAATCTCGAACTCTAGCATGTGTTCGTCACAACAACCGTAATGGTCATTTGAACATTTGTATTTATAGGAATCCGATTCTTCAAACGTATCAAACACATCTATGGCCTGTGACGATGGAGCTTTTTTCATGTCTACATGTTTGCCGCTATCTCCAGAGTGATTTCTGAGTCTTCTTCGGGGCACACAATGAAGTTGAACTAGTGTGTTTAGAAAAATAGATTGAAGTACCGGGACCAGGAGAAGACGATGGTGGGTTATTTGATTTTGGCAAGGAATTAATGAAAGAGGTTATAATTTTTTCATCTTCAGAAGGATTAACAATTTTTTTTTACATGGTTGCAGATATTGGTAGGAATTTAAGTATGAGAAATTATAACTTGTAGTTTCCTGGTTTTATAGAAATAAAAAGTGAAGGATTCAGATAGAATCAAAATCTTTCAAACTCGGTCTGAGCCATAGAAACATGTTCTTATATTTTTAACTATTTGATTTACTTACCACCTACAAAGTGGTTGTACCAACCAAATGGATTTGCTACCACGTGGTTTTTGGAGTACATAGATAGAACTATAAGAATTTTGAGTGTTTGAAAGATTATTATTAGGACCCATCTCATAAAAGTACTGATTTGTGTCCAAATTAAATGAAACAAGTATCTATTTATAGAGCTTGAAAATGATGAATTTTGATATAAAAATAAAATATAAATTTTTAACTTATCATCAAATAATTGAGTTTAAAAGATATGGTGGAGAAAAAATCACAAAATTCTCATCAACCAATCAGAATAAAGCAAGTCTTCCCACACTGAGAAAAAATTGCAACTCCTGCTCGCGTGTGTAGCACACTCACAATCTTCTCCTCTCACAATTCGCCACATGACAAACATTAATTAAACAGTTGAAAATTTTATTCAACACCCTCGTTGTACATGGCCTTAGTTGAAATCGAGTTTTATTCCAGTTTATAACTTGTAACCGGGTTATAATCCGGTTAAAAATGGTTTTAACTGTTTAAGACCTAAATCAAATTTGAACTCTAAATCGAATTTATCTCCAAATCAAGAGACATCGACGTTTTGTGTGAGTTAACACAGACTTAGAAAAAAGACATCAAAATAATGTCGTTTAATCTCTTAAATGTTGTTTTAGTTAGTGTTTACTAACGGCACTAAAATACCGTTCATGATTTGATGGTTTTTACTAGATTAAGATAATTAGTGTATAAAATTTAAATTTAAGATTAGTTGATGTATATATATGTAACGTGTCTAAATGGACTAAACAAACATAGTTCATGGGGAAATAAACCGTTTACTCTAAGTTATAACATAGAGAGCTCCTCAAGGTGTTGATGAGGAAGCTCAGTTTTCTAAATGTGACAAGGGGATATATTGTTCTTGCAAATGACCAAAGAGCCAATTCGAGCAGGCGAGATTGTTGATGTAAGTGTGTTTAACTTCAGCATTTACAATCTAGATTATTTATAGTATATCTGATCCGCTTCGTAATATTTTAAAAATAATTATAAGTATTAAAATAAATATCAAATTTAATCTAAAAATTACAATATTTCATAAAAATATATATTTTCTTATTAATTTGTTATTATTTAAGTAACTAATTTGGTGAATAAAAATTCATAAAATTCACATATAAATAAAAATATATATATTTATATATATAGTCAAATTTCAACAAAAGGCAGTTATGAAACATAACTTCTCTCTCTAGCGAATTGTGTTTGGCACAACCTTTCAATCTCAGTGTTTTCCAACCGGTATCTTGCATTTCTGCCAGTTCCGTGCCTCTTTTACTGGTTTATATTTTTGCTTTTTGTTCTATTTTTGTGTTTGTCTGTTTGACAAAGTCCTGATATCTCCAATGGATTCCTCCAAATTTCATTATTGATGTCTTCATGTTTGTGTTCGGAGACTGATGGCGTCTATGTCTAATACAATAACTCTTTGTGAAAGTTTGGAAGTATTTGTTAGGGTTCTGGGAATTTTGGATCTAACAAGACGATATAGATTAATAAGTGAAACTTTGGAATCATCGATGATTATCATTCATACTATGATTTTTGGATGATAAGATTGTCTCCAAGCCAATTATTTTTAAAGGATACTGCAATTTCTCTTGAAGCAATTTGTCTCTACCGTCACCATTTACTTTCTTCTCAATATAATTGAAAGGGTGTTTCTCTCCTATCCAATAATGATGTTTTTTCGTTTGATGATAGGTGGTTTTGCCTTAAAATCATCAGCGGAGTTTTTTCAGGAGGTTTTCGATGGTGTTATCATGTAGGTCACTAACCTTTTCCTTTTGTTGGACAAAATTTTTGTTGGATCACATGTTTTTGTCTTACGATTTGTTGAAATCATGACGGTTTTACTTTGGAAACAACTATTATACGAACCACCATGGAGAATGCAAAAAACCCATAGAAAAATATGACGGGAGGAAAAATTCAAAGCCAAACCCTTAGAAGATCTTGGATACAGAAGCATTGGTATCCAATTATAAAAAAAACTTCATAGGGAAGCATTGAGATTTATAATGATGTGTGTAATTATGAGTTTTAGCTAAAAATTGTTACGCAAATATACAATTTGCATTAGAAGAAGATCGAATACATAGAAGGAAAATAACAGATGTAATCTACCGTTAGCGAATAAGCCTTTATTTCAAAAAATATCGTCAAATTCACTTCTCATATTATTATCGTCTTTAATATGTGGTGTATATATCTGTTTATGTAATCATTTATTTTTTCAAAATTTTTTGTGTATTGATTTTGTAATCTTGATTGTCTCAACATCTCCGAAATGCAATTTTTTGTGCATTTATTTTCTCAAAAAACCATATCATTTTTTTTGTTTGTCTAATATATATATATATATCGGAGCGGAGTGGATATCCGCCTCTTAAAATTTACTATTTGACACACATGCCATTAGGTTCTCTTTTCTGGGTTTTAGTTATCTGATCTCAAAATTTTTAACCTGAAAAAAACATTCCAAATTATTGGGATCGAATTCACAAACACTACTGTGATAATGCAAAAGAAGAATAAAACTAAAACAAATACAAAAATATGATTTTGTTGATTTTTTAGAATATCATGTTTCATCATATATCATGTAAAGATTAATATAATAATAAATTTATATAAACACTTAAATCATTCATGTCATTAGTTCACTACACATTGTGGCTGTGATTGGTAATTTTTTTGAGATAAACTAGCAAAAAATAAATTCTTCTTGGCCTACCATATTTAGAGTAATTATTTTTTTTTGTTATCAAAGTATTTTTTTTGTTGGCCTAAACATTTTTTTGGGTAAAAAAGGGTAAAAATTTACTCTAAAGTTAGTGGGTCCAACAAAATTTACAACTTGTTTACTCTAATATAACTTACCATATATTATACAACATATAATTCGGTATTGGTAACTATTATTACCCATCCAAATATTTTTTATTGTTAAAAATTATATATTTAAAATTTCCAATTTTATTTTGTCAACAAAATAATTATTTTTATTGAGGCTAATCTTACAAATGAAATTTTCATTGCATATTTTTATTCTAAAGTAAATAATTATCTTTACGCCGATGAAGGAACTACTAAGTATTGTTTGTAATGTTCAATATGTTAATTTCTAATCATATGTATGCATTCAAGTAACAATTGCAGATCTTCCCAATTGGTTGAATTTTTTCTTCGATGGAGAATTTTGGATGCTTGGAATGCTCGGAAAGTTTAGTCTGTGAGCTCCGTTCACTGGAGAGAGAACTTTAAATTGCTTTGCTTGACTGGGATCTTCTACTCAGCAACATGGTCACAGTGGGGGAACCTAGGATTGGTACATGCATGGTCTCAACAACATGGTTAGGGGTCGTTGGGAAGAGAAGACATGATTTATCTTTCTGAAAACTCTCCAAAACCCAAGTTAATAAGAGCAACATGACTATACGAAAAATCGGTTTTTGGGAAGCAAGTTAGGGTTAAGTTCTGAACCTCGGTTAGAAGCGGTCTGAAATCTAATATGATATTTGATGGTAAGATTTCAAAGAAAAGAAAACTTTTCAATGAAAGGGGTTAGAGCTCTCCAACGAGGGCGCAGACCATTAAGGATTCTTATCTACTAAATAAGAGAAAACCCTATTATTTTAAAAAAATATTGTCAATTTAATCATATGCTAAAGACTTAGTTTGTGGAAGAATAAGCAATCATATGCTAAAGATTTTCGAGATAGATGCAAGATTTTCCGGTCATGAAATATTTTCAGTTTGAGATAAAACCATGATTAAGATGGTTAGAATTTGTTGTTTTGTTTCGTTTACCCTTTTTGTGAACTGTAGTAAGAGTTTGGATTCCAATTTTTATTTTTTTAAGACAGAAAAAGAAAAAAAAAATTAAGAAAACGGACAGAATCGTAAACCAAACAAAAACAATAAATGTATTAAAATATATCCTTCTTAGATATAAATTAATGTTGGAAAAACATGTAACCTCTCATGGACTAGAGGAATGTGAATCAAACATGATCCTGTTTGTCACTTGCTATTTCACGGCGAATTTTGTATTGATATCTCTATGAAATGACAAAATAGAATTATTTACGGCAAGGATCAGTTAATCAAGGAGAAAGATTTTCTAGTATTCACACTTCTATACAGAGAATCATTGACTAAGACTCATGCATGATTCCACCTCTTTTTTTTCTAAAGAAAATTTTAGAATTTTAGGGGTACTAGTATGAACAATTATGTGGAAGGCCAATGAAATTAGATAATTAATAGAATATTTGTTGATTTCTCGTTTGAGAGATTGAATGATTCCTTATTGCTAAACAAAGTCTCCCTTGCTATTTTTTGTTTTGCTTTGGTTTTAAGGGAAAATAACAAACGACATATTAACTTCCCTATCATCAACCAAAACGTTTTTATCGACAAGAATTAAGTCTGCAAGATTGTTCATACTAACTGAACGTATGTTTGATGTGTGTATATATAGAATGGCTTATACATTCAAAACTACATCATTCTCATTTATCTTCTCCCCACAATACAAAAGAGGAAAAAAACGAAAGAAAGTATGACAGGCTCATACTTATCAGTGAGCTTCTTTCTTCGTACCATTGTTCTTCTTTTCTCCACTTCAAGTTCTTGCAATACTTTTGCTTCTCTTACACAAGACTCGTGCCATCCCGACCAAAGAAATGCGCTTCTCGAGTTCAAGAACGAGTTCAAGATTCGGAATCCCAATGGTTTTCTTGATATTGATGGTGTTCTAATGGATGTTACCTCTTATCTGAAGACGAAATCATGGACAAACCACAGTGATTGTTGCTATTGGGATGGTATCACTTGCGATACCAAGTCAGGAAAGGTGACCGGGCTAGATCTTAGTTTCAGTTGCCTTCATGGCCGGCTTGAACCCCCAATAATAGTCTTTTTAGACTACAACATCTCCGTAGTGTAAACCTTGCTTACAACAATTTCAACAATTCTCCAATCCCAATGAGTTCAGCAAATTCATAAGGTTAGATAGACTTAACGTCTCCCGGTCTTCATTTTCTGGTCATATTCCAATCAAGCTTCTTCATCTAACCATTTGGTATCTCTCGATCTTTCTTCTTCGTTTCCGTTTTCTCCAAGTTCTTTATCCATTGAACAACCATGATTTCTCCATCTACTTGCACAGAACTTTCATATGAGCTTCGTAGACATTCCTTCAAAAATCCCCAATGAGTATTCATATATGTGGTCTCTAAGATCACTTATTCTTAAAGGCTGCAAACTCTTAGGAAAATACCAAGTATTCTTTGCATTGTTAATAATATTTGATTTCTAATCATATCTACATATATTTTTATGATTAACCGGAAAAAATATTTTTTTTTCCATTGAAATGGAAGCTTTAATCAAGTTCGCCAAACCATGATATTAACACCACCGTCCTAATTATCATTTCTTATTCCAAAAGATGTACTAATGAAGATTGTAGCGGATTTAAGATCTAATTATTTCTTCAAGGTCACACATACACTTCAATGTCACATGTTATGCATCTAAATAAACTGAGACACTATATTACAAATTTTTTACTAGAAAATTCAGACTTTCTAAACAAATTTAGCAGCCCAACCAGTTTTGCAAAAGACCGTCCCTGTTAAACAGACATCATTATTTCAAATATATAAATTTACAGTTTCTAATCTTTTAGTTATTTCATTTTCTTAGTATTTTAGGTTTTGTATTGTTAAAAATGTATATCATATCTATTTAATAATTCTATAAATTCAGTAACATCATTTTAGAATTAGACTAATGGGATCTCAACCTTTTTCTTATGTAAAATTTGTAGGTTTAGAAGCAAACGGAAACTTCAGTCTGTTTATATTATATGCTATTATATATATATATATATATATATATATAAGTTGTTCAATCAATTCATATAATATAATAGTATACAATTTACTTTTTTCTTACTTTTAACAGTTGTCTTTGAATACCTTTTTTAAATAAGACGTTTCAAGAGTGGGGTGGTGGGCAAATTTGTGCTCAAGAACGTCCAATAGTGGGATCGTGAAATAATTCATTTCAAATAATTAACATTTATAAATGTAAAAATTATTAATTATGTTTGAAGCATTTCAAATGACCATTTATGTTACTACATAGTGTTATGTTGAAATTTATTTGGAGTAATACAATTGATTATTAAGTTTATAATAACATATTTAAATATTTTCTTCCATGTTTAGTACCATGTAAAATTCTAGATTATGATATAAAAGAATTAAAAATTTTAAGTATTATTAATTTATACATTTCATATAAGGTAAAAAGAAATTGTTATACAATCTGAGTGATGGAGGATACTCAAAAAGTCAAAATATGTTGATTGAATCACTTAAAATGATATTGGTGTACTTTAAGGTTTTAACATCCATTAGGACAAAATCCGCTTCACTAAATTATCTTAGTATCTGTCGCCACATGGGAAAGCCCTTGAGAAGTTTGGAAGTTTATGTAGTGTGATCAATCTTTCAAGCAATGCATTCACGGGCACAGCCCATCTTCTTTGGCAAACCTGACGAATCTCGAGTCACTAGACCTATCCCAAAACAAGATTGCTGGTGAGATTCCTCCTTATCTCGGGACTCTCTCTTCTATTGATTGGATAAATGTTTCGCATAATCAGCTGGTTCCATACCACAAGGCACACAGTTTCAACGACAAAATTGCTCCTGAATTTACGGACCTTCTCTTAAAGATGTTTGTGGAGATATCCATGCGCCTACACCACCACAACCTGAATTGCCTGATTCATCAGAAGAAAAAGAAGAAAAGTGTTACGAAACAACCCCGAAACCTCTTTGTTCCCAGCTCACAAACACTCAGATTTTGTCAATCTTGATCAATTTTACATGCAACTCAAGATCATTCAAAGATAAGAGAAAAAGAAGAACACAAAATCTTTGTTTACCCAGTTCGATCTATCGATATGATAGACCTACGTCTGGGGCCAGATTCAATCCGGCAATCCACTAAAATGATGATAAAAAATCTGCTCAAGAAATGAGCTTACAACAAACACACAGAAGGAAGAAAGAAGAACGCAACTTTCTCTCACTTCAAGACCTGAAGTTTCGTTGTACAATAATGAAGAAGAAGATATTTTATTAATGCTTAAACCAAAGCATTAATATTAAACCGGAGACTCTCGACCAACCTTCTTCAATTTGGTTCTTTGTATTATTAAGCCAAACCATAATCAACTTAATCTTTAATTCCCTTTTGGTTTAACACCAAACCTGAAAATTAGAATCATAAACCGGTTATTTATATCAACAAAAAGGAATGGTTGAGTTGGATAGCAGTAGGTTTAGGCTTTGCACCTGGATTGGTATTTGGTCTGACGAATGGATACATACAAGCATGAGTGGTTCATAGATACTTTTGGCCGAAGAAAACACCGGAGCACCATAACTCGTTTGCACACTCATCGATCACATTTATCCACTTGAGTATTATTGTTCTGTTAAATGAAGTTATTGTATTTATCATCACGAATAATTTGTTGGATTTCAAGAGAAAAAACCATGATGGATCAAGTTTTATGTATAATATTTTCATTATGAAGATGAAGAGGAAGATAAAGTCAATGCGGTTTCACAAATTAAGCAAAAGTAGAGAGCGAGCCATAAATAAATAAAAATGTTTCTAAACAAGTAACCGACAGAATCAGATCCTCGATTAGTGGCGTAAGAGAACATGTAGAGAGTAGGGGTGGGCAATCGAGTATCGGGTTCGGGTTCGGGTAAAATCCTATTGAGTTCGGGTATTCGGGTATAGGAAGTTCATATCCAATGGAATAATTTTTCGGGTTCGGGTCGGGTTCGGGTACAAGACTTGATACCTGGATAAAACTCAAAAAATTCGGGTATTGATTCGGTTCGGCTTCGGATTTTTTTGAGTTTTTCGGGTTTTTTCGTGTTTTCGGATCGGGTTCGGGTCGGATTTTTTAGGTTTTCGGGTTTTTTTTTGGGTTTTTGGGTTTTTTCGGGTTTTCGGGTTGAGTACGGTTCGGGTACGGGTCGGGTTATCATGTTTTTCGGGTTTTTTTTGGTTTTTGGGTCTGGTTTTCGGGTCTGATTCTGGGGTTTTTCGGGGTTTCTTCAGGTTTTTGGGTTTTTTAGATTTTCCGGTTCGCATTCGGCTTGATTTGTGTATATTATACGTAAAAAATTCCACACTTATAGGATCGAGTCCTCGAGTTAGGGTATTTTCTTATGGGTAGTTATGTACTTTTTTATGGGTAATTATGTATTTCGGGTACGCTTTCGGGTTTCGGATTTTTGGGTTCGGGTTCGGATTTTCGGATTTAGAGATCTCGTATCCAATGGAATAATTTAGTCGGGTACAGAACGGGTTCGGGTACGTCTTATCGGTTCGAGTTCGGTTCGGGTATGCGGGTACAGATATTTTGCCTGAGAGGATTCGTCGAGAGAAAAAAACAAATGGTGCGAATTAAAACACAGCGTTTTGGTATACTAGCCAACGCATAGCGTTTCATTTTTTCAATTAAAGGCAGAGTTTTGTTCTTCACAAATCAAACCTCGCCAAGATTTTTTACAAGGAATGAGAAATGGGGCAATGATTTGAAATGCCACAAATCACAAAATAATGTTCTGGTATGTTACAATTTGGTGGCACCCAAAATATGATATTTTATAACTGATCTTAATAAAATAGTTTATTGGTATTTGAGATCAAGCTTCGAAACCTTTTTTTCGTCTTTGTGCGCCGCGTCCGAGCCATTTCTCCTCAATTCGCGTGCTGTCGGAGCCGGTTATTTTTCGTCTGTCATCACCTCTGTCACCTTCGTAATTCAGTTTTTTCTCCTCTCTCATCATACATTGTTGGAACTGAGTTTTTGTTAGAGAATTTGGAGATTTCATAAATTTAGAGATTTGATATGAAAATTGCTTGTTTGGGTAAACACATTTGGTTAGTAATCATGTTTAATGGGACGATTAGATATTTGCATTGATAATTTGTCGAATGTAGCACTTTAATCGTGTTGAATCTTAGGTAAATTAGAATCTCCGATTAGAATTGTAGTTCAGGAAATCTGCAGACATATGACAAATAGTAAAACTGGTATAACTCAAAGATAAATGGGACAAATGGTAAAAATGGGACAAATGGTACAAATGATATAACTGAAAGATGTGACAACCTGTGTAATTTGTAATTGTGTTTAATTTTATTATATTGACAAGAGACGATGAAGAAGAACAGCCACACAAACGTACATTTCGACTATGGAGGGTACTATTTAGAAGAGCATTACTGGATTTCAAGAAATTCTATATACGGTATATCATTTAAGACCTCATCTTTGGAGGAGATAACTTTATCGGTGTTAGTAGATAAGATCTACATGAAGATTGCGATTGATAAAACATTGGAAAAGCTGAAATTGAGTTATAGTCTACCTAAATCTCGGAGGGAGTCATATATTGTAGATGACGAGGACATATATGTTTTTATAACGTCATTTGATAAAGAAAGATTTAAACATGTTTTGCATGTGGAGTTATTGAAGGATTTAGAAAATAATTAGAGGGTGAAGCAAGTTTCAAGAGTGGAGCAAGGAAATTTATTTGGTGTGAATTATGGGGAGCTGGATTCAAATAGCAGAGTTGAAAATGTAGGAATCCTTACTATATTGAGAGAGTGTGATACAGAGGAACAACATAATGAACCGATTATGGAAGATCCGATGGAGAATGCTGGTAATAAAAATGTTGTTGATGAAGATTGTGAGAATGTAACACGTAACGAAAGTTCGATTGTGGATAGCCCGATGGATAACCATGTGGATGATAGTTTACCATTCCTACTTATCCTCATTCCTAGCTTTTCAACCGGAACAAGAATTCGTAATTAGTTTAGCTCGGACAAAGCCAAATATCATACCGGAACTTAAGTCGTAATATACAAAACTTTTAACTTTATTTACTTAAGTTCCAAAACCACATTTTCAAACTTTCATAAGTATATGTGCGCACAACAAAATCCATAAAACATTTAAGTCATTTACAACATACATTTTTACAAAAAAGGCCAACTCTACACCGACTTTACTTCGTTTTTTTTTAACTCCGCTTTCTCTACCGCTTTCCTGCAAGGAAAGAGAACGAATAAGCAACTAATTTGCTAAGCGAATTCGGGTGCCTAACATGCATACATAATCCCACTAAACCCCAAACAAAATCACATCACATGGATTATTCACCGAAAATGAGATACAAAAATATGGACAATACATAGAACATTTTCTCATCAATTCTCGTTCTCATTCACCATCCGCAGCATCCATATTCTTTAGTTCGTTCATCCTTTTACCTCGCCAACACACAGTCACTCAGACTGAACGTGCTAACAATCCTGAATCTCGTTCATCATCTTATCTCATTCGACATGCAACCACTAAGGCTGAACATGCCGAGTGATCCGAACAACGCATTGTCATGCGACATACGACTGGTGGTAGCGAACCAATCCCCCGTATTTACCACGATAGAGCGAGTTAAGCCCACAGCGTACCACTCTCATCGGACTAAGGACATATAGATCTATCTCACCGAGCACGCTTCACCGCGCCTCGGAATCACAGCCACGCATGCCTCACTGCATACTGCGCTGACCACACTTAAACACATGCATCATACCACATGAAATTATGCATGTTTCAATCCATATTAAGCCACTTTACTTGGCTACTCAACCAATTTCCAGTGGTGAATCAATTCAATTCAAGTCTCGGCATCAAGGAAATCATCAAGTAAACCACCAAATAATTCAACCGAGAACTTAACATACTAACCATTTAGTATTCATGAATCTTACATCTTATTCATGTATATGCATCATTCACCAAACTCAGAAACAAGTTTAGCCGAACTCACTGTCTAGGTTTAGCCAATATTGTTCCGCCGACCGAATAAACTTGTCTACAGAACAGAAATTCCTCCGAAAATCAGTCTTTTCCTTGTCTTTTCTCACGAAATCCTCTTTTTATCCTCTCCACGGATTCTTCTCCACACTTAGAAATTCTTAGAGATTTTTTGCAAACTTAATGAGAAAGGAAGTGGACTAATATTTATAGGATTAGAAGACTTAAGGTGAAGGAAATCTCAGCTCCAAACTTGGTGACACCTCCTCCATGAGTCATCAAGAAGACTTCATAGGAGGGTAAGCCCAGCTGCTTGCCACCACCTTCCTCCTAGGTTGCTTCTCATAAGCACCTCGCCACCACCTACCTGCTAGGATACTTCACAGAAGCACCTCGCCACCACCTACCTGCTAGGCTACTTTACAGGAGCACCTCGATTCCTCTTAACCGATCTAACTCTTTCGCCAGCTTAGTTTTTTTTCTCATTCCGACTAGTCCACCGATCACCATCAATTCCCTTACAATGGATTCCTTCTTTCTGAGGCTGCCTTACTTCGTTGGGTCACCACTTACTCCAAATTCCCACTTTTCCGTCCATAACTTCCTTATGTTCTAGGGCAATTCTCGTTCTGTTTCCGGTTTAAAGAGAGGGTCATTACATTCTCCCCCCTTATTAGAATTTGTCCCGAATTCTTAAGTTTTGTATTTATGCTTCATCTGTAAACATTTCCGAATAATCTCTCCGGAAATTTTCTTCATTTTCCCAAGTCACAACTATTCGGTTTCACTTTCCCCAAAAGACTTGGATTTGTCGGAGCTCTCGGTTCTTTAGTCGTTTAATCCTTTTTTCTCCCACCCGAATTGGTCCTTCCGGGTAAGTAAGATTAGTGCGGAGCTCCTCTATTCGCTGCGGTTCTACCGCAGTTGGGTTCCTTATATACTTTCTAAGCATAGATACATGGAACACTGGATGTAAGGCCATATCCGAGGGAAGTTCTAGCCGGTAAGCTAGTTCTCCAACTCTTCCCACAATTTTATAAGGCCCTATAAACCTAGTAGCCAATTTCCTAACTTTTCCACAATGGTATTTATCTTTTTGGGCTGCTACTTTCAAGTACACCCAATCTCCCACCGGAAAGACTAGTTCTCTCCGATTTTGATCTGCATACTTCTTTTGACGATCCTGGGCTCTTTTCATATTTATATGTACCATTTTTATTTTCTCCGTGGTCTCATCTACGATACTTGGTCCAAACAGTCCTCTTTCCCCAATTCAGTCTAATACAACGGCGTTCGGCATGGTCGCCTATACAAAGCTTCGTAAGGAGACATGTCGATACTCGAGTGATAACTGTTATTATAGGAGAATTCTACTAATGGTAAGTGCTGTTCCCAAGATCCGGCCCAATCCAATATGCACATTCTGAGCATGTCTTTGATGGTCCTTATAGTCCTTTCCGTCTGACCATCGGTTTCGGGGTGAAAGGCTATACTAATATGCAGTTGAGATCCTAAGGCATTTTGGAAAGCTCGCCAAAACTGAGCAGTGAATCGTGGATCTCGATCCGATACAATACTAGCCGGTACTCCATGGAGTCGAACAATTTCCTTTAACTATAACTCTGCTAGCGTCGCTACCCGATCTGTCACTTTAATTGGTAGTAAATGTGTAGACTTAGTCAAACGGTCTACTACCACCCATATTGCATCATTGCCTCTTCTCGGTGCGGTCGGTAATCCTGTTATAAAATACATCGCAACAGCTTCCCATTTCCACTCTGGGATCAATAAACTTTGTAGTAATCCTCCGGGTAATTGGTGTTCAACCTTGACTTGTTGACAAGTCTGGCACTGAGCCACCCACTGAGCTACTGATCTTTTCATTCCTGGCCAATGATAGTACCGTTTTATATCTCGGTACATCTTAGTACTTCCAAGATGGATACTAAGTAAGGATTGATGCGCCATCTTTAGAATTTCGTTCTTTAATTCCCGTCCAGTAGGAACTGTAATTCTTCCATTTAATATGAGTGTACCATCACTAGCTATGTGATACCCCTTCTCATTTTGTCCATTAGTACTTTCCAGCTCTTCTCTAATTTTCTTTAAGTTCGAATCTTCTTGTTGTTCCTCACGGATTCTTTGAATCAGTCCAGCTTGATTCACCGCTTGGAGTCCTAATGGTTTACTACTTTCTCCTTCAAGAGCCGTTAGACTTATCTTTTTAAATCCATCTTGTAAAACGTCTAAGTCCTTTTCAATGTTTACATTGACCTGTCTGCGACTTAGAGCATCTGCTACCACATTTGCTTTCCCGGGATGGTACATGATCTTCAAGTCATACCGCGATAAATTCCATCCATCTCTGTTGTCTCAAGTTAAGATCGGGTTAAGTGAATATATACTTGACACTTTGATGATCTGTGAAAACTTGGACAGTTTCTCCATAGAGATATGATCTCCATATTTTCAGTGCAAACACCACTGCGGCCATCTCTAAGTCATGAGTGGGATAGTTCTCTTCATGCTTCCTTAACTGACGTGATGCATAAGCAATAACCTTATCATTTTGCATCAGGACACAACCCAAATCTACTTGAGATGCATCAGTGTACACCGAGTAAGGTTAACCACGTTCAGGTAATGTTAAGATAGGTGCTGTCGTCAAGGCTTCTTTCAATTGTTCAAACCCCTCTGATGCCTTTTCATCCCACTGGAACTTAACTCCTTTTCCCGTTAGTCGATTTAACGGCTTAGCTTTACTAGCAAAGTTCTTGACAAACTTACGATAATACCCAACTAAACCCAAGAAGCTTTGGACTTCAAAGATGTTTGCCAGCTTGGGCCAGTCCTTGATTGTAGCAATCTTCTCAGGGTCAGCAGACACACCGTGTTCCGATACTCGTTGGCCTAAGAACCCAATTTCATTTTTCCAAAAGTTGCACTTGCCTAGCTTAGCAAACAACTTTTATCCTCTTAAACGGTCCAACACTAGCCTTAAATGCCTTTCATGATCTTCGGTACTTCAAGAATATATAAGAATATCATCAATAAAGATGATTACGAACTCATCTAAGTAGTCTCGAAAGACTTCATTCATTAATCTCATAAAAGCTGTTAGGGCATTAGTTAAGCCAAAAGGCATTACGACAAACTCATAATGTCCATACCGAGTTCTAAAGGCGGTTCTTTGAATGTCACTTTCTGCAATCGGAATTTGATGATAGCCAGAAGGAAGATCGATCTTCGAAAATACTCTGGCTCCTTGTAATTGGTCCAGTAATTCATCAATTATTGGCAACGAATACTTATCTTTAATGGTTACGTTATTGATTCCCCGATAATCAATACATAACCGCATACTCCCATCCTTCTTTTTCACAAATAGAATCGGGGCTCCCCAAGGTGATGAACTTGGTCGAATGAAGCCTTTATTCAAAAGGTCTTTGATTCTTAAGTTCCACCAATTCCGCTAGGGCCATACGGTATGGTGTTTTCACTATCGGTATTGCACCTGGTTCTAGAGTAATTGTAAAGGGGTTTGCGCGTGATGGTGGTACTCCTTCCAAAGGTTGGAATACATTTGAAATTCCTTGACAATTGGAATTTCTTCGAACTTCAGTTCTTCCTTTGTATCATCGTTAGTTATAGTCAAGGTGACTAAGTATGCTTCCCCTTTTCTCAATTCCTTTTCAGCTCTTATAGCCGATATTATGGTTGCTCCAACACTTGGACAAATTCCTTGGAAAAAAACAAACAGTCGTCCATCTTTTTACCACGTAACTAAACCCTTTCCACAATCCAATAGGACCTGATAAGTGGATAGCCAATCCATTCCCAATATTACCTCATTATGGACTAGCGAGACAACTAACAGATTTGCTGAGAAGAGTATCTCGCCAATCTTTACCGGAATTCCCATTACAAAACTCGTGGCATGGAGTATTTGGTCACCAGGTGTTCTAATTGGCACACTTACTTTTACGTTCGTAAAAGTTCCCTCAAAACCCTTTACCACTTCGGGTAACACAAAACTATGCGTAGCACCCGAATCAAACAATACGTGCGCCAAAATACCTCCCACACGCGACGTTCCTACCATCCAATTTTTTTCTTACTTTTACTCACATTACTATTATGCATGTAATCATCATGTAAACAAATGCATCAAGTCAAATCCAAGTAAGAACCCAACATACCTGTAATGGGTCCTTTAGGAGGACAAGATGGTCTGTGTTTCTCTGCGTCTAAAGCATATACTCTACCGGTAATCGCATGTCTCTTAGGGGCTGGTCCTATAACAGGACGGTTTCCTGGAGCATCCATAGCTAAGGGTTGCATTATTGGTGCTGGTTGTCTTCATGGACAAGATGTGGCATAATCCCCCCTCTCGTTGCATACAAAACATATAATACTCTCCGACAACACTCTGGCTACCGGGTTTGGGCATGCTCTTTGCAAATGCCCTTGTTGTCTGCAACGATAACATCTCGGTAGTCTTTCTACCGGTCTTACAGACATTCGTGCGCCCCTACTCGGACGCCCTCTGCTTCGGTTTTGTTGATTCCCTGGACTTGGCCTGTGTTGTCCGGAATCTCTTACCAAACTGGGTCTTGCAGCTTGAGCTCTCTCCGATGCTAACCCTTCCTCTACATTCACAGCCCTTTCTACCAGAGTGGGCAGGCTATCAAACTCTACTACTTGCAAGCGACTTCATAGTTCTGGTAGAAGTCCTTGCATGAACTTACGGGCAACAGCCCGCTCATCGTTTGGTCCATAACACGCATATTGTTGAAGGCGCGTAAACTCAGCTTCATAATCTCGTACCGTTCTATTCCCTTGTTCCAATCCCAAATATTGTCTTTCCAATCGGTTCTGGGCTTCGACAGGAAAATATTTCCTCAAGAATTCTCCACGAAATTCAGACCATGAATATGATGACGAGTATCGTCCGCATCGTCTTTCCAAGGCACACCACCAATTAAATGCATCTCGGTTTAGGTAGTGCACGGCCACATCCTTCTTGAATTCTTCTGGACATCGAGTAGCACTAAAATTTTTCTCGATATTCCTCAGCCAAGCATCAGCCTGAAAGGGATTTGTTTCTCCTTCAAAATGTTTTGTTCCCAGGTTTCTCATCATTATTACCACTTTTAAGTAATCTGGGGGCGGAGCAGAACGACTTGAACTTGCATGAGGGTTTTGGCGGTGTAGACGATCAAACAAATCATGTACGAGGGTCATTAAAGGATCCCTCCTTCTCGTTGAATCCCTTTGTATTTGATCTCGTAGACTTTCTCTATTGCTTGACAATGAGGCTTCTCCTCGTTCATTCACATTTGATTCCCAATTTCCAGGATTGTTCCCTTCCAAAAGCTCAGTGTTGCCTAATGTCTCCCCCACCGATTCTCTAGGTGAGGATCCTTTAAGTTCTTGAGCTAATGATTCCTCAGAAGTATCAGAGTCGAAAATAGTTATATCATGTCGGGCTAATGGTTCATGGAGGTGAGCACCCCCTCGAAAGGCTCTACGTGGAGGCATCTGCAAGGAATTACTACGGTCAAAACTTAATCAACGAAGATAAAGAGGAACAAGCCGGTTTCCTATAAACCTTTTTGCGACACATTTCGACTCGATAAAACTCGAAACTTTAAGTCCCGAATGAGCATCATAACCATGCTCTGATACCACCTCTTGTAACACCCCCGATCATTTCTAATCAAAGGCGCTACAATGATACTTAGAATATCTCTTCCAAAGCTTTAGAACGAATCCAATGCCTCAGATGAAACATCCTTAGCACCATTCCTACTTATCATCATTCCTAGTTTTTCAACCGGAATAAGAATTCGTAGTTAGTTTAGCTCGGACAGAGCCAAATATCATACCGGAACTTAAGTCGTAATATACAAAACCTTTAACTTTATTTACTTAAGTTCCAAAACCACATTTTAAAATTTTCATAAGTATATGTGCGCACAGCAAAATCCATAAAACATTTAAGTCATTTACAACATACATTTTTACAAAAAAGGCCAACTCTACACCGACTTTACTTCATTCCTTCTTTAACTCCGCTTTTTCTACCGCTTTCCTACAAGGAAAGAGAACGAATAAGCAACTAATTTACTTAGCGAATTCGGATGCCTAACTTGCATACATAAACCCACCAAACCCCAAACAAAATCACATCACATGGATTATTCACCGAAAATGAGATACAAAAATATGGACAATACATAGAACATTTTCTCATCAATTCTCGTTCTCATTCACCATCCGCAGCATCCATATTACTTTGTTTGTTCATCCTTTTACCTCGCCAACACACAGTCACTCAGACTGAACGTGCTAACGATCCTAAATCGCATTCATCATCTTACCTCATTCGACATGCATCCACTAAGGCTGAACATGCCGAGTGATCCGAACAACGCATCATCATGCGACATACGGCTGGTGGTAGCGAACCAATCCCCCGTATTTACCATGATAGAGCGAGCTATGCCCACAGCGTACCACTCTCATCGGACTAAGGACATATAGATCTATCTCACCGAGCACGCTTCACCGCGCCTCGGAATCACAGCCAAGCATGCCTCACTACGTACTGCGCTGACCACACTTAAACACATGCATCATACCACACGAAATTATGCATGTTTCAATCCATATCAAGCCACTTTACTTGGCTACTCAACCAATTTCCAGTGGTGAATCAATTCAATTCAAGTCTTGACATCAAGGAAATCATCAAGTAAACCACCAAATAATTCCACCGAGAACTTAACATACTAACCATTTAGTATTCATGCATCTTACATCTTATTCATGTATATGAATCATTCACCACGAAATAAACAAAGAAAACTGAACTTACTGTCTAGGTTTAGGCAATATTGTTCCGCCGACCGAATAAACTTGTCTACAGAACAGAAATTCCTCCGAAAATCAGTCTTTTCCTTGTCTTTTCTCACGAAATACTCTTTTTTTCCTCTCCACGGATTCTTCTCCACACTTAGAAATTCTTAGAGATTTTTTGCAAACTTAATGAGAAAGGAAGTGGACTAATATTTATAGGATTAGAAGACTTAAGGTGAAGGAAATCTCAGCTCCAAACTTGGTGACACCTCTTCCATGAGTCATCAAGAAGTCTTCATAGGAAGGTAAGCCCAGCTGTTTGCCACCACCTTCCTCCTAGGTTGCTTCCCATAAGCACCTATTCACCACCTACCTACTAGGCTACTTTACAGAAGCACCTCGCCACCACCTATCTGCTAGGCTACTTCACAAAAGCACCTCGCCACCACCTACCTGCTAGGCTACTTTACAGAAGCACCTCAATTCCTCTTATCCGGTCTAACTCTTTCGCCAGCTTATTTTTTTCTCATTCCGACTAGTCCACCGATAAGAATCAATTCCCTTACAGTGTATTCCTTCTTTCCGAGGCTGCCTTACTTCGTTGGGTCACCAATTACTCCAAATTCCCACTTTTCCGTCCATAAATTCCTTCTGTTCTAGGGCAATTCTCGTTCTGTTTCCGGTTTAAAGAGAGGGTCACTACAGTATCTGTGTGTCCATGCAATAGCCGTAGCCAGAAATATCATGAGGAAGGAAGATAGGATAGAGACTATCTAAATCTGTGATATCTGCTCAAAATATTACTTGATAGAGACATGGGCATTAGTCTATTACATGACGATTTATGTAATGCCACATGAGTCTAATTAGACAATTCCTACTGAAATTCAAGAATTGTTCGCCTTACCGCTGGAGTACACCAAAAGATCGGAAAGAAATCAAGGAACGCAGTTTCCATCTACCAGAGAACATCGCTCAAAGAGGTTAAGGATAAACAATAACAAGGATACTCATGGCATAAACTTAGAGAGGTGGTTGCAGCCTGATGAGGAAACTCAAATAAGCATTTTTAAAACTATGAAGATGAAAGTCCAACTGTACACTTAGGGACAACTATGTTTATATCACTACAATTATTATAATATCCCGCCGACAATTTGAAAATTGTGGGCCCAAATGTTTATTAATCAATGGTATATCCTTTTTCACTTTTACAATTAAATTTTATTTAAATGACTTTCTCTCACTTTGTATTCGACCCGAGAGAGTTAGAAAGAGAAGGGGGAGAGGAGAGAGAGAGTTCTGGGTTGAAATTTGAAAAAGAGCTGAGAGATCAACGCTATTCAACGATTTAGCTTACGATTGATTGGATTTAGGTCGACAATCACGAAAGGTACATCTAATATCATATATATCTCTAGATCTAGGTACTAGTGGTTAAGATCTAATTTCAACTTTCGTTTCTAATGCCGCTCAGTTGTCCAAATAGTTGTAATGATAGTTCAGATTCAGCACCAAACTTTGATAGTGGCGACGGAAAAGCGGATGGTGATTATGGTGTTCCGACACGTTTTTTCTGTGTGTCAATTTCTCTGACTTGAATTGGGTACAACTGTCGAAAATTAAGAAAGAAAATACTACAAATGCCCATAGATTGAGGATGGTGGAGAACACCTATCTAAGTGGTGGGATATGGTAGTTGATGAGGAACTTAAAAAGTTAAGATTCAGACTAAAGGAGCAGAAATAATCGGTTCAACACGCTTTCTGATTTGGAGGTGGTTCTAACACTGCTTTTGAGTCAATTCGTGAGTCGATGCATCAACTACGTGTTGAAGTTGATGAACTTAAGGAGCAATTACTCCTAAAAGACAGCGAGATATGATTTAGTTTATGGTTTGCCAACTATTCTGTATCTTTTGTTTGTTTGTAAGACACTAAAATTTTATGTTTCATTTTGAAATTTCACTGTTGTACTAAAACTTTGGACCAAATACAAAAAGTAGTATGCAATTGTACTAGTTGGACCAAATATTGAAAGCAGATGTACGCAGTTGTACCAGTTGGACCAAATACTGTAAGCAAATGTACTAATAAACCCAGTTGTACCAAATACTAAAAGCAGATGTACCTAATAAACCAATTGTACCAAATACTAAAATACGATTAAGCAAATACATAATAAGCAACACATTGTTCTCTTTAACGACACTACTCCTTTCTCAGTCGCTTCTGTTTGGGTACATATGGTGTCCTTAGCAACCTTGACGATTGCCTTGTTCGCTTCTGCCCAGTTTCAACTACATGTCCATTGTCTTTCTTGTTATCTTTTTTTCCTTTCTTCTATTTATGTCCTTTATTTTCTTTCTCACCCCCAACCTCCTCACCTGCATCAAATTCCAAAAAGATGTAAAAACAACAAAAAACCATTAACTCCATCAAATTTAATCATTCACTCAATTAAAACACTCACTTATTTAAATGATATTTGGATCAGAGACTCCACTTGGCTGAGAAGGTGTTGGACCAGGGACTTTACATGGCTGAGAAGGTGTTGAACCAGGGACTCCACTTGGCTGAGAAGGTGTTGGACCAGGGACTCCACTTGGCTGAGAAGGTGTTGGATCAGGGACTCCACTTAGCGGAGAAGGTGTTCGATTAGGGACTCCACTTGGCGGAGAAGGTGTTGGAGTAAGGATTCCATTTGGCAGAGAAGGTGTTGGAGCAACGACTTCAAAGCTTTGTTAGATCAGAGACTCCACAATGCTTTCAACCTCTTTCAATCTCATATCCAAGTCATCAAGCTTCACCATGATATCCCCAAACCCTTTTTCCATCGACTCCTTTAGTTCCCGCTCAAACCCAGTTGCAAACCTTGTACGTTCAGGAACTCCATCAACATTCTCAAGGAATTCATCACTTCGAGCAGCCAAGTCCAATTCTTACAGATCTTTCCACCACATCTTCTTCCTCTGTACGGTTAGACGCTCGATACAACTCTCAATGATTGGATACGTGCCAATAGAGCTTTCTCATCAAAACCATCGACTAAGATACATGCCAATAGAGCTTTCTCATCAAAGTCAGGTTCCAAGATGCTCATGATATCCTGTGAATATCAATACATTAAACTTTAAAAGAAAACTCATAACAAATACATATATTACCAAAAAGTTCACAAACTCTAACCTTAATACTTCCAAGCACTACATTTATGTCTTCAAATGGAAAACCTTTCATGTAGCTTTCTGAGAACTTGTGCTTGCACAACCTTAGACAGTCATTTTTTGCAAGTACATCATCTCAAAATTTGCGTCCAAGATGTGGAATACACTCAAATGCCAAAACCTATACATTGAGTTACAATATCTCAAGTAATCCTAAAACTATTACTTAAAATCATAAAATAATAATAAAGAGTTACCTCGAGAGGAAGAATGAATCCAGAAAAAGCGGTTTGCTGTTTTGGTTTCATGGAGCCTTTGAAACTCTTCACAAGTGCATGATCTCCTTTATAAGCTAATCGAATATAAATGCCCCCAGGAAAATGTCTTAAAGGCGTGCAAATCATCAACAATACTGAGAAGGAAGGGATCTATGTTATCATCAGACTTAGACTTTGCTTTCACTACCTTGCATAAGAAATACAAGATAGTAATCTTCTTCTTGTCCACTAAACTCTTCTTCTTCATTGCCTCCAGCTTCTCTTCCACATCTGAGATTTGTATTCCCTTTCTCCTTTTAAATATCTTTTCCACAAACTTTAAATCCCCCAGTTCTTTCCAGTTGTTGGGGTATTCATGGCAGTCCAATCTTGTTAACTACGCGTGCTCTCTTAGAGAATACCTAATAGGCACTGCATTGACCACAAACTATCACTCTTTTTTGTTCTCCATAGTTGCTATTCAAAGGAGAAGCATCCACATCCCTTCAAGCATATGGTTTGGCTCCTTATGCATGGGGAATATATGCTTGAATTGAGAATGCTTCCTGAACCATTGCAGTTCTGCAGGAAGTTCCTCTATGTACTCCATTATCTAGGTCACACTACACCTAGTTCCTGTCTTACAAACCTTGGTGTATTCGTTTGGACCAAAAAACATCTTCTTTGGCTGCAGTGGTTAGGTATCATCATCATCATCATCCTGTAAATTCAAACACAAATTATTAACAGACTTACTTAATTATTCCAATTATCCAGAAACCAAAAATGATCCTAAGTTGTACTAGTTGTACTAAAACGACCATTCCTAAACTAGTTCCTAATTTCCTAATTTTGTAACTAGTTCCTAATTTCTACCATTACTAAAACCACCATTCCTAATTTCCTAACTAGTTCTTACTTAGTTGTTCCAGTTTTTCGGAAACCACCTAAGTTGTACTAGTTGTACTAAAGTTTCCAGACCTAAGTTGTACTAGTTGTGTCAAAACAACTATACCTAATTACCTAATTAGTTCTTCTAACTTTCACCATTCTTAATCTAATGTACATACCTGCGATGAAGCTACTGGTGCTGGATCATGAGCATCAACGTTTGTCTCTTCTTTCTCTTCGTCCTCATCCTCCCCATCACCTTTAATAGATTTTGTCTCCTCTTCCCCATCACCTTCATTTGTCTCTGTCTCTTGGTCTTCTTCTTTCTCTACTTCTTCTTCCTCCCCATCACCTTCATTTGTCTCTTCCTCTTCTTCACCGCTTTCTTCCTCCCCACTTGTCTCTTTCTCTTCTTCACTGCTATCTTCCTCCTCAATTGAATGACTCTCTTCTTCACCGCTTTCTTCTTCCCTATTCGAACTACTCTCTTCTCCTCTTCATTCACTTTTTCTCCCTTTTCTTCTTCATCCTTGGGACCTTTTGTTTACTCATAAACACCATGTTTGTCTCTTACACGAGCCATTACTAAAGAAAACGAACAACATTACACGAAATCTATTGCCAATTCCAATGAAGTAATAGTGAGAACAGGGGGATGGAAGAAAATTCTTACTGAGAGTGGCGGTGATTGGAGGAATCGACGAGTATACCGGATTTGGGTTCCGACGCAAGGGTTTGAATCCAGATTTGCGACGACGGCGATGGACTCAACTTGGTCGGAATTGGAGGTAGGGATTTGCAGTTTCATTTTCTTTGTTAGATCGATTAATGTTTCACTTTCTTTGAAACTCACTCTTCCGGTTTCGTGCTTTTGTTTCACTTCTCTTTGTGGAGGTTTTTTTCAGTTTTTCTTTACAATTTAATTTAAAACCACAAAATTGATGAAATCCGAAATTGATCTGGGTCGAATAAATAGATTTGGTTTGGATCAGATAGTTTTGCTTGGGTTGGTAATATTAAGTTTAGACTTAGAATTTTTAGACTTTTACTTTAATTTCGATTTAAAAAAAATATTAAATAAAATAAATAACATAACGGTGACATTTGAAACACAATTTCTAAAAAAATGGCATTTGAACCATTGATCCTTATAAACGTTCAGAAAAGCGACAAGCACTAAATGGACCGTGACCTTACGCCTATCATCTAAAACGTTTAATTAGGATCTAGATAATGTTTAGACAGTTTAAACGTTTACAAACTAAAACATTATAAATATAATATTATAAATAATAAATATATTAAAATATAAAGTTAACAAATATAAAAACTAAAATGTAAATAAAAATTAACAATAGTATTTATTTATTTCCTATAAGACAACATATCAACATTTGTAACCATGTATGTAGAGATAAAACTTATAAATTTAAATGTATGTAGCTGGAAATTAGAAAATTATACTTACACGATTTTAGGTGGTCGTCTACGCATAGCCGCGACTGTCTACACCGATTTTTAAAACACTGCGAATCAGACGATCTTATAAATTAAAAAAATTCTTGACATCATATACTAAAAGTTATAGTATATATAATAACACAGATTATATATTTCATTATTCTAGTTACATCTTTTTTGTCCAAATCCTAATTACATATATTTCTGACTTTATCCGTTGTTTTTCGTCCTATACCTTTTGGTGATAACCCGTCCAACTGATATCGCCTAACTCAACCGAATCTAAACATTCATATCTCTACACTATTAACAGTGAAGCATTTTTATTATAACATGAAATAGACGATGGAGAATCAAACACAATTATTTTCTTATCTAATATTTTGATTTTAATTATATGAATTATGATTCTTCTATCACTTTTATTTAATTTATTTTCATATTATTTTGAATTATTATACAATACATATAAATAATAAAACTTTAGATTTTTTTCTGCATATGTTGTTATGATTTGAATTTTTTTTTAAACAGACATATATTACTCAATCGATGAAGAAAAAAATGAGTTCGCCATTCCACATCGGCTAAATTTGGGCAATGATACATAGCCATATTATAAAAAGGACCAAAATGATTCCAAATACGAATGAATAAAAAACTTGACTTACGAGACGTCCAAATTTTAAAAAAATATTCGGTTTAATATGAATCTTTAGATAAAAAAAATTTAAATTTTTATTAGAGGTAAAGGAGCCTACAGTATTTTTTAGCATCCTGGCATACTTTATTTTATTTATTTTTTACTAACTAAATCCATTAACTATTATGTTTAGACTTAATTTTATGGAACATGTGAAGAAAATGTATATTTTAGTACGGTAGTCATCGGATAAACAACGTCATGATTTCTCATTTCTGATACAATGGTTGAAGGTTTGGAATATTTTATAGATTTTTATGTTTTTTGTTTTGGTATTGATAGATAATGTCGATAAATGTTTTGGTTTCAAATTAGTTAGTAATAAAATTTTATTTGGATTAATTTAATATCTAATTAGGTAAGATTTGGTAAATTAGAGAAAAATAACATGATTGATTTGACGTACGGTTGAATCAAACAACATCAGCTTGCTATTTTTACATGGAAAATATTATAATTCAATATAAAAACCACGTTTAGTATATTATAAACCGTAAAAAAAATAAACTATAAATTTATATTAAAAAATTGATCAATGGTTCAAATCTAAAATCTAGTTATCCTTAAATGAATCCACTGTCCAAAGAAATAAAAACATAACAAAACAAATCAGAACTTTTTATTTATAACCCGTTTAACTAATCAGGCACCGTCACACTCATATTACACCCTCAAATGGGTACCCAAAACCTGAACTATAGTAAATATTTTTTGGGTGATTCGTTGAAATTGAGTAGATTTGTTGAAAAATTATTTAAATATGGCAAATGTTTAAAAATTATACGAATAGTTTTTAAATTTCGTAATATACCGTTTTGCCCTTTTTTGATGAGTAAACAAAAACGTAATTACGAAACTATCATTAATGAAACTTGTCACGTCAGCAATTGCTTACGACCTATACCAAATAATCGAAATCAACTCTACTAAACTAATTGAATGCAACGTGGTAGAGTTAATAGTTCAATAATGTAGTGTATGGTAGAGTTAATTTTCCTCGTGGAGAACTGAACTCTATCATGGAGAACTGAACTATACCATGGACAACTGAACTCTACCATGGTAGAGTTCGTATTCAGCGTGGAAAATGTAGTAATTTGTTACCTTTGGTATAGTTAGCTTCCTTCGTAGAAGAGTTGTGTTCGATGTTTGGTAGAATTAACATAAATGCATGGTAGAGTTGGTTGTGGAAACCTAGTAGTTATAAATTACGAATTTAACCCTAACTAACTTTATTACCTAACATGCCACTCATTAAATGTCAATACGCCATTGGAGCTCCATTCATCTTATCTTCATTTGTAGCTCCATTTTTCCTTTAAATCATTTTGTATCCTTCATTTTAATTGTTAAAGCTTTTAGGATCTATGGATCAAATCATTTTGGTTTGTGGGAGTTGGAGTTTTAACCAAAACCTATGGGTTTTTTTGGTGGAAAAACTTACGGTAGTCGGATCATAGGGATTGGTGAAGATCTTAGTTATGATGAATTTCTTGGGATGGTGTATGAAGATTTTGGTCTGAATCAACAAACTGTTGAGGTAAAATTAAGCTAAATGTCAAATCTAGTCATGCAATCACTACCACAAGATACTCCTCCTATCTTTGTGAGTAACAAAAGGCAATTACATGTGTTTGTGCAACAATTTCGTAAACAAACAATGCGTCTCTATGTAGAGATTTCCATTAGATCACGTGTTTCTGTGAGTTTCAACAATGGTGATGGCAGGGTTCATTGTAAGTGGGAGAACAATAATTCGTCGTTTAATAGAGTTGACCCACGGTCAGGTACAATTGATGTTGAATGTAGTAGAGTTGATCCCCTGTTTAGTAGAGCTAAAGCAAGGTATGGGGGTAGTATGGAAAATGTGAAACACGAATTTGAACATGTTGAGGACGAAGATGCGGAATTCAGATTTGACTATTGCGATGATATGGATGGTGCAAGCTCAGATGATGAAGATTACATCAGTGTTCGTAGGAAATCAAAGGAAGAAGAAAAGAAATCAAAGGAAGAAGAAAAGAAATCAAAGGATGAAGGAAAGAAATCAAAGGATGAAGATTACATCAGTATAAATGCTGAGCATTTGGACATAGAAATGTCATCACTAGAATTGGCGGTTGGGCAACGATTTTCATCCAAAAAAGAACTGAAGACGAGGTTGAAGATTATGTCAGTCTTGCAAAGGTTTGACTTCGATGTTGTGGCTTCATCTCGAACAATGTTGGATGTGAAATGTTGGGTACCAAACTGTCAGTGGAGAGTGCGAGCTTCACGTATTGACGATAGTGCATGTTTCTATATCCGAAAGTATAGTAAAGAACACAATTGTTCTATAACAGAGAGATCAGGTCGGGCACGCCAAGCAACTGCTGAAGTTCTAGGACGGTTGTACATGGAATTCGTAGGTGGTATTGGGCCATCTGTTCTACGTAATCATGTCGCTGATTCACTAAACAAGCGATTCGGTCTGAAAGTACAGTCGTTTGGTAGAGTTATCATAGATACCTTGATAGAGTTAATATATACTTTGGTAGAGTTAACATACATACCTTGGTAGAGTTCATACATACTTTGGTAGAGTTCATACATACTTGGTAGAGTTAACTTACTAGCGTTCATACATACTTTGGTAGAGTCAACATGAATCATTTGGTAGAGTTCAAACATACATTGGTAGAGTTAACATGTATCGTTTGGTAAAGTTCATACATACTTTGGTAGAGTTCATACATAACTTGGTAGAGTTTATATGTTGGTTACCGTTAGGTTTGGTAGAGTTCATACATACCTTGGTAGAGTTCATACATACCTTGGTAGAGTTCATATTGATATTGAGTTCAAATTCTGCAGATGGAGTACTGGAAGGCACACCGTACTTTAAAGCAAGCACGTGGACTATCTTCAGGAACTTCTGAAAGTAGTTTCGAAGAACTTCTTTCGTACTTGTATGCGATTAGAAGAGCAAATCCTGGAACCCTTATCAAGCTCCAAGTCGACGGGCAAGACATGTTCAAGTTTCTATTCATAGCATTCGATGCAAGTATTAAAGGATTTCCTTATATGAGAAAGGTTGTTGTTGTTGATGGGACCTTTTTGCAAGGAAAGTATAAAGGTACTCTTCTAACTGCGAACTTCAACATATTTCCTATGGCTTTCGGTGTGGTTGATACCGAGAATGATGGGTCTTGGGAATTTTTTTTTAGACATCTTAACCGTGTTATCCCCGATGACATAGAACTTGCCATCATATCAGATAGGCATAAATCCATTGGTAGAGCCATAAAGAATGTGTACCCACTTGCTTCTCGGGGTATTTGCACCTACCACCTACGTAAAAACATTTTGGCGAAATTTAGAGGGGGAGAGTCCTTTAAGTTGTTCAAGAAAGCTGCCACTGCGTATAGGGTTGACGAGTTCAACGCTATCTTTGCTCAGATTGAGGCGTTAGATCCAAGGCTTCATGGATACTTGCAAAGAGCTGACGTTCGGTTGTGGAGTCGAGTTTATTTTCCAGGAAACAGATACAATTTTACTACATCGAACATAGCAGAATCAATCAACCATGCCTTATCCCAAGCAAGAAGTTTCCCCATTGTGCAGCTTATAGATGCAATTAGAGCGATGTTAACACATTGGTTCACGAAGAGGAGGACAAAGGCTTCTCTCACTACCACTATTCTAACTACAGTAATTGAGAAGCTCCTAAAGGTATTACGTTTGGTAGAGTTCATATATACTTTGGTAGAGATCATATATAATATGGTTGAGTTAACATAGATCGTTTGGTAGAGTTCATACATACTTTGGTAGAGTTCATAAATACTTTGGTAGAGTTACATGTCGTTAACTTAGAGTTCATATATACTTTGGTAGAGTTAACTTGTATCGTTTGGTAGAGTTCATACATACTTTGGTAGAGTTCATATATACTTTGGTAGAGTTAACATGTATCGTTAACTTAGTAGAGTTCATACATACTTTGGTAGAGTTAACTTGTATTGTTTGGTAGAGTTCATACATACTTTGGTAGAGTTAACTTGTATCGTTTGGTAGAGTTCATACATACTTTGGTTGAGTTAACATGTATTGTTAACTTACAGACGAGGGTTGAGGAAGCTAGGCAGTACAATGTGCAAGAAATTGACGAACACCAAACTGTGGTTTCAAGATCAGGATCTTCTCATTTGGTTAATTTGACCGAGAAGACGTGTTCTTGCAAGCAGTTTAACGTGGAAAAAATTCTATGTGTGCATGCCATTGCTGTTCTCTAGGCATGGCATCGATCAACTATCAAACTTACTCATCCCTACTATCAAACAAGCTACTTATACAACGCCTACTCCAATCGTATAATGCCAAGGGATGCAGCAATTCCTGTTCTGTTGGATGTGAGCTGTAAATTTTGTAATCCGCCCCACGTACGTCAACAACCAGGAAGACCAAAGAAATCTAGGATAAAAAGCTGGTTCGAGTGTTCACGAGAGGTAAAACGACCAAGGAAAGTTTCAGCTTGTTCTAAATGTAAACAACTAGGTTACAATGCACGTACATGTAGTGGAAACGTACAATCATGACTACTATATCGAATAATATCAACTCTGCTAAACAGAGAATCAACTCTACCAAGCTGACTGTGAACTTTACCAAGCTGACATATTAACTCTACCAAGCTGACATATTAACTCTACCAAGCTGACTGTGAACTATACCAAGCTGACATATTAACTCTACCAAGCTGATGTATTAAATTTACCAAGCTGATTGTGAACTATACCAAGCTGATGTATTAACTCTACCAAGCTGACATATTAACTCTACCAAGCAAATAGTGAACTCTACCAAGCTGACACATTAACTCTACCAAGCTGACACATTAACTCTACCAAGCTGACATATTAACTCTACCAAGCTGACATATTAACTTTACCAAGCTGAGAGTGAACTCTACCAAGCTGACTGTGAACTCTACCAAGCTGACTGTGAACTCTACCAAGCTAATTGTGAACTAACCAAGCTGACGTATTAACTCTACCAAGCTGACATATTAACTCTACCATATTAATTATGAACGTATGTTTAATGTGTGTTTGTACGAAAAGAATGTGTGTTTAATGTGTGTTTGTATGAACATAACTTGTAATATAGCAGAGGTTTCATTTTACTATCTGTTGTTCTTGCAAAATGTGCATTAATTATAGCTAATTACAAAGGATTCAATGTTTATATACAAATCAAACCCTACCAAAACTACACTACCAAACTAACTCTACCAAATGAACAAAACAAACTGTACAAAAAAAACTGTACCATCCTAACTCTAGTACTCCAGAAGAAAGTCTTGGGAGGCTGAAATGAGGTCGACCTTATCACACAAAGTAGTTCCTAGATCTGTGTAGGCAATAGCCTCCTCCACCAGAAATTGTTCTCTAAAGTCAACGGCGTATTTCAGACGAGTGAAGGGAATGAACTCATCAGTCAGGCCGTCGAAATTGCAACCAAGGGCTAAACACTCGATGAACTTTAGGCAAGACGCGCCACAATCGCCTGACCTGACATTACGCGGAGTTCCCTTCACCCGCAATATTTTATACGCCGCCGCACTTACATGATCACGCATCGCAGAAGGGGAAAAAACTTGATCATCCTTGGAATCATCACGACGTACAGCCTACATGAAATGAACAGACAGAATGTAAATATAAGTTCTACAAATTAGATGCTAACTCTACCAAACTATATGTTAACTCTACCAAGCATCATGCTAACTCTACCAAAATAGATGCTAACTCTACTAAACTATATGCTAACTCTACCAAACTAGATGCCAACTCTACCATACTAGATGATAACTCTACCAAACTATATGCTAACTTTACCAAACTATATGCTAACTCTACCAAACTAGATGCTAACTCTACCAAGATAGATGCTAACTCTACCAAAGTATATATACTAACTCTACCAGACTAACATCTTAACTCTACCAAGCTGACATCTCAACTCTACCAAAAGAAAACTTTGCTTACTTGCATGACTCCCGAATGGCAGGAGTGGCCACAATAGTCGGGTCGCGATCGTAAACTCGAATCTTTCCTTGTATCAGATCGACCTATAAGGCCACCCAGTGGTTGTTGTTATGATTATGGGGAATATAAAGCGTATCAATGTCTCGCATCCATCGCTTGTTAGTGACACAAAATTCAGGCAGAACACCGTCGTAGAGTTTTTTATATCCATTTGGCCAGACGAAAGTCTTCTCCTTTCCCACATAATCTCTCCTCTATTCGACACACCAAAATCCACAAAATAGTGGATCGAGGAAAGCAATCCGTTTGCTCCTGAATGGACTGGGTTGTTGCAAAGATCTTTGCCAGAAAAGATTCATACCGGCCGACACATACTGGAAAACAAAGTACGAAAGAACTCAACCAAATTAGAGAAATAACTCTACCAAACTCTACCATAGAGCGAATGATACTATAGTGCAAATGCACTCTACCAAAATTTACCATAAAGCGAATAAACTCTACCAAACTCTACAATATCGAACTCTACCAAATAAGAGAAAAAAACTCTACCACAGAGCGAATGAACTCTACTAAAGTGCGAATGAACTTTACCAAAGAGCAAATGGAACTTACCAAATCGGTAAGCCACCCATATTGTTCGATTGGCCACTTGTATTTTGGAGCCAGTAAGCGGAGATTGAAATCCGCTATTGCACTATGCTCACCGTCGACAGTCAATGCCCTACAAAAATTTACAAATAGCTCAGAAAAAAATGTTTATGAAAGAATGGTTAGATAAACCTTTAAAATGACGGAACAAGATATTTCTTACAATACATGCAACACATAGTCACGTAGCCGAAGCACTTTAATTTTTGGAATCGGGCCAAAAGGATCGTACACAGCGGGAGAATGAACCACGTTTTTCATTATCCTCTTAACAACAGAACATCCTATGAAAGGGGATACCTGTAACATGGATACACTGTTAAACGAAAGAAATTACTTGTAGGACTGAACTCTACTATGTATTCAAACTGAACTCTACCATGAAGAACTGAACTATACTATGCATTCAAACTGAACTCTACCATGAAGAACTGAACTCTACTATGTATTCAAACTGAACTCTACCATGAAGAACTGAACTCTACTATGTATTCAAACTGAACTGTACCGTGAAGAACTGAACTCTACTATGTATTCAAACTGAACTCTACCATGAAGAACTGAACTCTACTATGCATTCAAACTAAACTCTACTATACATTCCAACTGAACTAGGTTACCTGGTTTGCAGCGAGTGCTTGTTGGCGAGCCAGTCTCGGTAACACGTCCTCCATATGAACCATGGTCATATCTTCGTCCTTCTCATGCTAACTCTATCAAACGTATGTTAACTCTATCAAACGTATGTTAACTCTACCAAGCATTATTTTAACTCTACCAAGGTAACTCTACCAAACATTATGTTAACTCTACCAAGGTAACTGTACCAAATATTATGTTATCTCTACCAAGCATTATGTTAACTCTACCAAGCATTATGTTAACTTTACCAAGCATCATGTTAACTCTACCAAGCATTATGTTAACTCTACCAAGGTAACTCTACCATGTGCAAATTTACCTGGTCCGGGGGAATGTTGTGTGTGCCCTGGGACGGCATGGTGTCATCAAGGAGAGAATCTCCAGTTTGACTTTTCAAGGCCGCTAATCCGACACTAGGCGTTTTCTCTGAGTCAGAGTGTACCATATTTGGCTTATTTTCACCCTTATTCAATCTAAGTGTCTACGAACTCAACCATGTTAGTAACTCAAATAAATATCATTATTTTGTAGAGTCTACCAAACGATATACATAACTCGACCAAACCATATAACCTCTACCACACATGTACAAGGACAGTTGAGACACACTACTTTTACATATAACCTCTACCACACATGTACAAGGACAGTTGACACACACTACTTTTACATAATAAACAGTTCCAGTTGCAAACAACATGGATACGAATGTACATGGACAACATAAATCAAAGTAAGTCTCATTAAAATAGAGCCTTACGTACTGAGTTATGAGCCAAATCTGGAGGAGCAATATCCTCCTCTCCATTGCCTGTTTCATCATTAATAGGATCACGAGTCTAACTTCTGCCTTCAACATCAGACTTCCCTCTGAACTCCAATGACTGTATAAGAGGCTCCACCCTTTGCTCCTCCAGTCTAACAAGCCTCTCCAGTAACATTGAATGATCAGAACTCTTATCCTCTAACCTTGCAACACGCTCAGTGAGCATGGACTAGTCTGCCCTAGTCTCCACTAGCCGAAACAGACGGTCCGATATCGCTATCAAAGTGTTAGACAACACAGTTTGGTCTGATCTCAACCCATTCATAGTGTTGTTCAACCCTTGTAGAGTTTGTCAAGACACTAGACTCATTTTCTTTGTTTTCATGGCTATTTTTTTGCCTCTTCCCCTTCAGCACTTCCCTATTTTTATATTTGAGTCTTATCAGTTCATTTAAGGGAGTCGACTCATCCATCTTCGGCTCACTGTTTTCTACAGAAGGTGGACTTCTCTCCTTCTGTTTATTTTTATTAGGTAGTTCCTGCTTCTTCACTATTTTTTCTTCTCTACATCTTTCTTCTTCTTTACCTCTTTCTTCTTCTTATGTAGGTCTTGATTCTTCTGGGCCTCTTTATTATCCGGTATTTGCCAGAAAGACTCATCTAGAGTGCCATCAAGTATGTCTTGGACCATGTTGTCCACTCTCGGATCTTCAACATCATCTGGCCAAACAGGGATGATCTCAGCAGGAGGCACTGGACATAGTTGCCTTAAGCGTACCTGAAAGAGTAGAAGGAATAAAGGTCAACACAAAAAACTTTTCCAAGTACAGAGTAACTCTACCAAACGGATGATCAACTTTACCATGATTTCATATTAACTCTACCAAGCTGACATATGAACTCTACCATATGAATATCAACTCTGCTAAACAGAGAAACAACTCTACCAAACACTCTGCAAACTTTACTAAGTTGCGGTGACATATTAACTCTACCAAGCTGACTGTAAACTCTACCAAGCTGATATATTAACTCTACCAAGCTGACTGTGAACTCTACCAAGCTGACTGTGAACTCTACCAAGTTGACTGTGAACTCTACCAAGCGCTGACATATTAACTCTAACTAGCTGACTGTGAACTCTACCAAGCTGACTATGAACTCTACAAAGCTGACATATTAACTCTAACAAGCTTACATATTAACTCTATCAAATTGACATATGAACTCTACCATATTGACTATGAACTCTACCATTTGTAAGCAATATATACCTTATCCCCCGCCATTTTATCCAACTTCACCATTTGTTCTATGTCCATGCATTGTTTCTTGATTGGTCTCCACCGTAGAAGGGGAACATCCACACCTTTTCTTCTCACACCAAACATTTCTGCTAATATGGGATAGACTCAAATGCCCATATGAGAAGCGAGTGCACAAAACCGCCGAGAGTGAAGGTTGCGGTTTTATAGGATGCACATCTGATCGATCTAATCAGCGCGTTAAACGCCTCTCTTCCCCAAAGATGCCTTTCAAACCGCTCTTGATCTGTAACCAAAGAAGCAGAAGCAGATGGAATCCTACTATTACGATGGAGACCGTAAACACCAACATGCAATACCACTAGCAAGCCAACCGTCCTCCTCTTTTTAAAAGACCATGATCTGCACTGCTGCATAACCGTATTCTACCAATATAGGGCCTTGACCGACTAGTAAACCCATGTCCTCCCACAGAGAACGTACGACAATCTCATCAACAGCAGAAGAAGATTCATCCACCAAATTGCAATTGAGCTACGTGATTTCCTCAAACTCTAAGATTGAAAATCTCATAGGCCGACAAGCTACCAAGACCCATAACTCATACTACTTTTTAATATCTAGCTGGTCCACCAATAAATATTGTAGATGTCTCCCGGTAAAATTGTAGTCAGAGTCAGCAAGCTTAAAAAAAACTTCGAGGCATGACTTTTCTCTTATGTCTCGGTATACATCTTCACCAATACCATTCATCATATGAAAATTATGATTCAGATTGCAATTGTTGTTTATGCTCTGGTTCTTTATTATTTGAAGACGATATGCAAAAAGCCTCTTCGGATAATCCTTTTCCACATCCATACCTGATGAGTATAAATAAGAAACAGTCAAAACGTAACTCTACCAAACGATATGCTAACTCTACCAAATGATATGCTAACTCTACCAAACTATATGCTAACTCTACCAAACTATATGCTAACTCTACCAAACGATAAGCTAACTCTACCAAACTAGATGCTAACTCTACCAAACTAGATGCTAATTCTACCAAACTAGATGCTAACTCTGCCAAACGATATGCTAACTCTGCCAAACGATATGCTAACTCTGCCAAACGATATGCTAACTCTGCCAAACTATATGCTAACTCTGCCAAAGTATATGCTAACTCTGCCAAAGTATATGCTAACTTTACCAAACGATATGCTAACTCTACCAAACTATATATTAACTCTACCAAACCCACAAACCCACAAACCCAGAAACCCTAGACGCAGAGAAAATACTTAACTCTACCAAACTAATAACTTAACTCTACCAGACGCATTAAACCGTTATACAAATCTACCACAAAACCGTAATACATTTAGCGAGAAGATTGAGAGAAGAAGAACGACATCGAGAGAAAATGAGAGAAAAAGAACCCAGAAAACGATTTAGCGAGAATCATACCTTCGACAAATGTATGAATCTCTGCAAACTGCGAACGTTTCGTAGCGAGACAGAAGACGAGAAAGTCGAACACTAGACGCTTAGATAAGGTGTTCTGAATAAAGATCTATCTTATTGACAGGTATTCATTTTCGAGTTATGTAAGGTTCTCCTTTTTGACCTCAGAGAAGAAGACAAACGAAGAAATGAAAAAACAGAAATGGAACTCGTACAGAGGAAGAAAGTTAATTTGGAGAGATGGAACATTTTTCTTTTTTTTTTCTTCTCGAGGGTGCAATTAGTAATTATACTCTTTCTTCCTTTTTTTTCCGCAACAATAATCTATTTGAGTAATTTCGGATAAATTAGGTCTATCTGAGTAATTTTTTTGGATTTTTTTTGTCAAAAGTTATTATTATTATTATTGATTGCATTTAAATAACAAATGGCAAGAAGGCTTTAGTGTTTTACAAAAGCCAATTCTATTTACCCATATAAGAATACAACTGAATCAGATTGGTAATGATCAGACCAGAGAAAACCAGAGTTGACATCAAATCGCTGGCCTTCTTCGGATTCTCTGCTCGGAAATCTGAAATCGATTTATAATGCTGCCCTCAATCCGGCGTATGATAGAAATAGTGGTTCTAAAAGAGTATATTGTTTCGCTCAATCCAAATCTCAGAAACAGTCATTGTAACTCGCCGTCGTTGCGTTCGACTCTGTTCGTATGTAATCAGTCACTTTATTTTTCCCATGCCAGCTCGTAATTTCAGGTTCAATCGACATGGTTTTTGATAATTTAAATTGATATTTTTCTTCTCAGTTATCTAATTTCAATAGTTCATCCTTGTTTTTCTCGCTCAAATCCATTAAACCCCACAAATTTCTTAGTTTTATCCATTAAATCCTCTATGCTTAAATTTGTGAGAAGCTGTGCTATTCTTTACGCAGGTTTATCGATTTAAGGTCTCTCTACAATGAAGTGGTTGGTGCAATGTTTGTCTACTAGTTTCTGTAAATGCAAACAAGGGTTTAATTTACAGCAAGTCTGTGGTTTAGTTAACGTAAAGTTAAAATGGGTAAAAGATAAAGAATTTGATGCTGTTGTGATCCGTGAAAAGCATCTTAAAGCAGTTTGCAATCTCGCTTCGGTTATTTCATCATCTCCTGATTCTAAACTACCCATCTTTAAGCTTTTGCCTCACCGGGGTCAGCTTGGTTTGCCTCAAGATCTTAAGCTTTCCGCTTTTATACGAAGATTTCCCAATATTTTGTGGGACCATTGCTTTTTCGATAGCGCAGGTACTCGTGTTCCTTGCTTCGGTTTAACGCCTGAGGTGAAAGGTGTTTACTGGGAAGAAGGTGATGTTTTACGGGTTAATGAAAGGGATGTTGTTGTGAGGTTGTGTAAACTTCTTATGCTTACGCGTGAAAGGATGCTTTCTTTACATTCTATTGATCATCTTACATGGGATTTGGGTTTGCCCTATGATTATCGAGATTCGTTGATTCCTAATCATCTGGATTTGTTCTGTTTTGTGAAGTTGTCTAGCATTCTTGTTGGTTTGAGGTTGGTTAATTGGAATGACCACATCGCTGTTTCCCAAATGCAGCTGAGAAATAATGATCATACAGCTTTCCCGGTTAAATTTACTAGGGGATTTGGGTTAAAGAGGAAGAGTACGGAGTGGCTTCAAGAATGGCAGAGGGTTCCTTATACGTCACCTTATGTTGATGCATCTCATTTGGATCCAAGAACTGATTTGTCAGAGAAGAGAAAAGTCAGAGTGTTTCATGAACTCTTCATCTCAAGCTTGGGAAAAATATGGAGAGGAAAAACGTTAGCAATCTTCGTAAACCGTTTGCACTTCCTCAGAAGTTTACCAAAGTATTTGAGCGTCATCCGGGTATTTCTACAATTCTATGAAATGTGATACACAGACAGTTGTTCTTAGAGAAGCGTACGATTGGCGGCATCTCATTGAAAAGCACCCTCTTGTTGACATCAGGGACGAATTTGCAAACATGATGAATGAAGGGTTTCTTGATAGAAGTAGAGGATTTTATCGGAAACCTGTTGAGACTGATTTGGGAAGAACAGGCTCAAGATTACTTATCCAGTTTGGTCAGAAGAAGAAGAAGAAGAAGAGGCAGACAATAATCTGATATCCAGATACAACTCTGATTGTTCTGTAGTTAAAGAACATAAAGGCGGTTTTAGTAGTGGGATCGGCTACTAGTTTTGATACAGTGGAACCAAGTTCAAGACATTGCAGAGAGTCTGGAGAGTTAAAGATTGTAGCAGCCGGAGCTTCCAGAATCGAATGGGGTTATCAATCTAAACAATTCATTGCTGCTACACTCAGAACTTTCAAAGTAAGAATAGGCCAAGTAAGTTTATCGTCTTTTCTGAAATATTCTCAGACTTCCTTGACATTGGCTGATTTCAAGAAACAACATTGCTTAGTGTTTCTCTAAATGTCTTTGCAGTGAGCTTGATGAGAAGATGAGAGATGTATTCCATGGCTTCCTAGAGGAGCGGGGTGTGAACGAGAGTCTATTCCCGTTTCTTCAGGCATGGCTCTATGTAAAGTATCACTGTAACCTACTGCGATGGTTCAAATCAGTTGGCACATTTGTTCATCAAAACCTATCTGCAGAAAAAGCCGCCTTGAAGGACATATCTTTTCAGTCTCTGGATAGGGTCTATATGCCGTTTAATTAATTTTTTTATACAGCTTATATGTTTCTAACCATTTTAATAAGAACATATGCATCAAGCCGTGATGTTATTTGAAGAAAAACTTCATTTTTATTGCTAAAGGCAAAGATATGATCTTTATGCTGCTCTGCAAAGTGCAAATTACCAGTTCTTACAAAAACCAACAAAGTCAATGTCTTATAATTTTAAAATTAAGATAATAAGATAGTTGAATTCATAAAATTTTGTGGTATAGTATAAAGTTTATATTTAGCATATTTCGATTTTGAGGGAGAGTCCATGAATAAGGCAATTCTGCTGCACAAGTTCAAACACCTCTTTTCTTTTGGTCTCTGGTTTTCTTATAAGAGGCTAAAACTCAATTACCGATTCTTGAATCTCTGACAACACTCATAGGGTTCCAATTGACAACATACAAACAACAAATTCACAATTGTTATTTTCCTACTGGAAATAATTTAACTATTCTAGTAAATTCATATTTATGAACTTTCTAAATTAATAAATAATGAATAAGCTATTAAATGAGGGAATTTATAAAAGTATTCCAAAACATTTATGTATTTTTGAAAGGGAAAATAAACATTAGAAATACCCATGCTATTTTGGAAATCATTTTATGCTTCTAAAAATATAAAACTGCAGAAATAAACATCAAACTTTTTTTTTTGATCCTTTAACATCATTATCTCCATCAAATTTTCCTAATGAAATTTTAATTACGTTAATGGAGGGCGACGCGATAGCTCAAATTGACAAAATCGAATAAACCAAATTGGAAATAACCCTAACCGATGTTAAAAAAAGAAAAAAAATAATTTAAAAGGAAATTGTTTCTTCTTCACATGAAATTGAAAGGAAAGTTGTGAAAAAATTTCATTTTAATTTTGGTTGAGTTTTATAAAATTTTGATTTTGATTTTCATTTTAATCTTTGTAAAATTTTGATATACTTCAAAATATAGTATCAACGTAAATTTTATTAAGAGATTAGTCAATTTTGAACTTGAAATCAGTATATTTCAATAGATTTATTTTTATCCAAATTTTACAAGTTTTAGAAGTTGTATAAAGATGTGGCATTATCGGCGTATCTTGGAGCAGTTCAACTTTTAGGTAGGGATTGATAAAGTGATTTTTACAACCGCGTCTACCAAATAAATTAAAGTATGTTTTGTAAGTTGGGATTTATTTACGAAAACTAAAGATTATATATTAAATGTGAGATTCTAGATAATATAGAGCAAAATAAAAATTTGGTTTATGAAAATAAAAGAAATGAAAAAGTGAAATTTAAAGAGGAAAACAAGAGAAAAGCAATGAATTATGAATTTTATTATCAAAGAAATTTAATTAAACAATATACTAGAACATAGAACTCACAAATATACTAATCCATTTCTATGGCAATAATCTCTTTATTAATCATCTGATAATCAATGACTTCCATTAGTTATTCAAATGATTAATGAATATTATTAACAAGTCCAATAAGTTCACTAAACACCGTAATCATCAACTTTCGTTCGCTAGGAATGTAAAGATAATAAAAGGTTTCATTCCAGTATTTCATCGAACACTTTTCGGAAATAAAATTAAAGTTTTAAACTATCTATTCTTTGGCTAATCTAGCATTAAGAACCACATAAATGAAAGATCGAACCATAATCAACCTAAGCAATCACATCTAACCATCAATTCATCATAATCTATCTTAACCCACAATCCATCTAAAGACCAACATCCTAAATGAATAAAATAAAAAGAGAAAGCTAAAAAGATGAATTTACAAAGGTATATATGAAGAAATTTTCATTAGAGTTGCATATTATTATAAAGATTAATACAAATCATCCATAATAGAGTTTGGATCTTAGAACAAATCTCTAAAGAAGAAAACTTGGAGTTTTAGATGTCGTTAAACAAATATTTATAGGGGAAAGAGAACAAGCATAGTCAACTAAAATTCAACCATAGCTAACTGGTTTTAAGACCAAAATTAAGAATCTCGGAAGCGGTCCAGCGGTGTCGTGATCTCGCTCAAACAAAATGATGTGGCTACGGAGGTGTCATGATCATGCTCAAAGAGGCCGCACAACTTACAAGTAAGTTTTGCCACATTCGTAGCGGCTACATGAAGCCGCATGATCTACTTTTCTTCACTAAATGGGCCGTATCTACTTAAAAACTGATTCAATTCACTTGAGACTACCTCCATTGAAAAGCTAACTCAATTTCCTATAAGTTTCATCAAGTGGTCTGGAGCTAAATCTCAAGGAAAGACCTTCATCTGAGCCGATCGTTGAGACATTGCAGATTGGTTCTTGACCATCATTTGTCTTATTTGCTTCCAAATGATCCCTCTGGATGCATAATTCACTCCAGTTCACCTCTTTTTCCCACTGCACTTCATGTATCTTCAACACATTACAATCATGCAAAACTAGAATATATGCAATATGAGACCAAACTTATGAGGAATGCAACTAAAATGAAGATAAAAACCTAACATATCAATTCCCTCGGACTTGCCTTTTGCTTGCCCGCAAGAAAATAAAAAGAGAAAAACCGGTGGAAAAAGTGTGAAAGTTAAATTCCTAATCATGAAAGATCAATCCATTAATATCATTTCCCAAGATAATACTTCAAGCAATGCAAAAACTAATCCCTAATCGATCATCCTTCTTACACTTAGCGCAACTCCAATCTTTTACTCAATGATAAAACTCAAGACATCCTCATGCATTTCAACTCTTTAACATTCAATTATGCAAATGACATGTAGTCTCACTAAGGAAAATGCAATCACAATCATTTGGCTTGGTGGAGAAAGGGTTAAGCATAGAAGAGATGGTTTAAAGTGTTTGTGGTTTACTCTCTAAATAGAGTGCAAGACATTTTGTAAAAGCAATGGAGAATGAGACCAAATATTGATACAAGTTTTTATTCCACTATTCTACCTATTCCTATGCTTTGTTCTACATTAAACCCTATGAATTTGCATCCTATTATCATTTATCTCTTAGGAATCCAAACCACAAATCTCATTAAAATGGAATCACACAACCAAGTTTTTTTAGCTTAGCTACTTAGAGAACTTTTCTTTCAAACACTTGTTTTTTTGTAATGCGCACTCTTCCTTTCCATTTTTCTTTTCTTTATTACTCTCTTTGAGCTTTTTAGAAGAGTGGCTATAATTTTTTTTATATATCTTAACTTAGGGATTTATTTTCTTTCTTTTTTTGTTTTCTAATAGTTTCCCCTCAATCAAGACCATTTGGGTTTTCCATTTTCTTTTCGGTTTTTCATCCCACACAATCCAACCATATGAAGATCACAAACCCCGTCCTAAGCTAGCCAATGACCCTATAAACTGTGGAAGAGATGACTTGTCGTTACCCTTCTTTAGAGATTTTGCAAATACAAGCACAAGAAAGAGGCCTCACTTAAGAATATCATATGCGGGTTTGAAAGGAAAAGGTTTTAGGTAAGGGTGTGATCCATTTTAAAAATGAAAATGGTCATCCAAGTTAACAAAGAGTGGTAAAGATTGGATAAGAAAACTTGGATGAATGTCTTAAACAATGATTATGCATTTCAAATCCCTAAGAGAGAGAGAGAGAGAGAGAGAGAGTTAAATTCGAATTAAAGTTCAATAGATTAGAGTTGAAGACAATCAAACAAGCATCAATAATGAATCTAACATTTGAGTGAATAGATCAAAGTCCAAAGATTCAAAACTTTGAAGACCGATTAAGAAATACAAGAGCATTATCAAGGGAACCACATTGCAAGCTAAGAATGAATCTTTACATGGTAGGGTATCCACTATGTATATGCAATGCGAACCTAAATACTTATAGACTCAATCCTATCATGCAAATGAACTACTTGCTTTGAATGAAAATTGTCAAATTTTTGTGGCTTTTTCAATGCAATATGATTATGTATGATGCAAGACTAAAAAATGCAAAACAAAACAACTCAAATTTAAGTTAGCACACAATTACTCTCCCGGACTTACTTTTCACCGTCTCGGTGGAAAATGAGCCGTGAAAAGAAACAAAACAAAGACTCAAGAAGGAAATAAACAAAAATATATACAAATTTGAATTCAATACCTTGGAGGTTTATGGGAATGAGGAGCTTGGTTGCAACATTTATTCGCTCCTCCGTTATTCCATGCTTGTTTTGTGTCACTAGCTTGACAAGTGATAGATTTGGGGGAGTCCCCAAGGGCACGTTTAACATCGCTAGCTTAACGGTTGCTTCCTCTCAATCACTCTTTCCTTGCATGTCTCCTTTACTCCTAGTTGCGTAACTAAGAGATCAAGATCACAAGAAAAGAAAAGAGAAAGAATAGCAAAAAAAGGAAATGAAAAGGCTCTAGTCTCAATTCAAATCCTAACTCTAATGGCAATCGTTTAGTCCCCGACAACGATGCAAATTTGATAGTGGTTTTTACAATCGGGTCTATCAAATAAATCTAAGTACGTTGAAATCAATTCACAGAAACTAAAGATTACACACTAGAGATGCGAGATTCTAGGTAATCTAGAGCAAAATAAAGATTTGGTTTATGAATATAAAAGAAATGAAAAGAAGTTAAATTCAAAGAGAAAAACAATGAACTATGAGTTTTACTATCAAAGGAATTGACTAATAATCAAATAATGATGTCAAAGATTTAAATAAATAACATCCTAGAACATGTAACTCACATATATACTAATCCACTTCCGTGACTCTAATACCTTTATTAATGATCCGATAATCAATAACTTCCGTTAACTATCCAAATGATCAATAAACATTATTAAAAAGTCTAATAAATTCAATAAACACCCTAATCATTAATTTCCGTTTGCTAGGTATGTAAAGCTCATAAAAAGTTCACTCCGACATTTCATCGAATATCTTCCGGGCATGAAATTACATAAGTTCTAAACTACCAATTCCTTGGGTAATCTAGCATTAAGAACCACCTAAAAGAAAGGTCTAACCATAATCAACCTAATCAATCATCATCTAACCATTAATTCATCATAATCTAGCTTGACCCATAATCCATCTAAAAGACTAACATCCTAATGAAGAAAAATAAAAAGATAAAAAGATGGATTTACAAAGGTATATATGAAGAATCCTTCATTAGAGTTGCATATTATTCTAAAGATTAATACAAATCATCCATAATAGAGTTTTAATTTTAAAACAACTATCCAAAGAAAAGAACTTAGGGTTTTAGATGTTGTTAAACAAGTATTTACAGGGGAAGGAGAACAAGTTTAGTCAACTAAAATTAAACTACGGTTGACACGGTTTTGGAAAAAAATAAGAATATTGGAAGCGGTTCAGCGGTGTCATGATTCCACTCAAACAAACTGATGTGGCAATAGCAGTGTCGTGATCCCGCTCAAAGAGGCCGCCCAACTTACATGTAAGTTTTGCCACATTCGTAGCGGTCACATGAAGCTGCAGGTCGTACCATTCTTAACTAAATGGATCGTATCTCCTTAACTACTGACCCAAATCACTCGAGACTACCTCTATTGGAAAGATTCAATTTCCCATAACCTTCATCAAGGAGTCTGGAGCTAAATGTTAAGAAAAGACCTTCATGAGTCAATCTTTTAGAAAATTTTGATTGGTTCTGGATTATCATTTCTCTTATTTGTTTCTAAATGATCTTTGTTGATGCATAACTCACTCCAATTCACCTCTTTTTTCCCACTACAAGATGATCATGCAAAACATGCACCTAGACACTAGAATGAATGCAATTTGAGACCAAACTTATGAGGAATGCAACTGAAATGAAGGTAATGGGACTGATTTCATCGGCCATTTTAATTATGTGGGAGATGATTCTTGTAGCTTCACAAGTTTAAGAATAACGGTCGGAGACGGCTTCTTTGACTGTTCATACAGACTTCCGTGCCGTCGGTTGTAGATTTGTCTGTTGTTTTCTAATCCATTTTTGCATTAGTCCTCGGAGAAAATTTAGGCATCCGTGCTTTGGAGGGTTTTAGGGCTGGCCTCGGGTGGGGATGTTTCGTGACAACGATGATAAGGAATTGAGTTTCTTGGAGCTGCAAACGCGGATGTTTGAGCTTAAGTGTTCGGAATCGGTGCTTCTTCGACAGGGTTCTTATGTGATGTTTTGCCGTTTTTATTTCGTCTTTTTGTTGTTCCGTACATTGTTTCTGTTGCAGCTTAGTTTTGTTTGTAGTTTTCGTTCTTTTTGTCATTTTTGTTATCCCTATAATTGTTGTTGAAAATTAAAAAGGTATAAAACTTCACATTTTACTATTAAAAAAACATTTAATTATATTTATTCACTTTTCCATTTAATAATCATGAAAAGAGTCCATTTAGGTGTCTCCTAATTCAAGGGTAGATTAAGTTTTAAATAATTAAATCAGTTTGATTTATTTGATTTCGTTAATTTAGACTATCACGTCATCATCTTCCGTTAAGAAACTAAGATTCCGTTCAGACAATTTGATGGAGATAACATGGTGAACACTTTTTTTTTTAAATCAATGTTTATTTATGCAGTTTATTTTTAGTCATTTCCCTTTTAGAAACTAATTCATGTTGTCAAAATTCTTTTAATTGGAAGTTGTAAAAGATATCAAACATATAAAAGTGTTATTAAATCAAATTTGTACCATTGGATAATTATCTCTATTATAAAATATTAAAAAAAATAATGAAAGAGGATAATCTCCCTAATTGATACATGAAACCAATTAAAAGGAGAAAAAAATAAAATAAATGGACACTAAAAGAAAACAAATTATCATTATCTAATATATATATATATACCTGTTTTATTTGATTATACAATTCCTTACCCTTAATGCTATGTTGATTTTTATTTCTATGTGAGAGTAGTTCAATAATTAGGTTTTATGGGTTTTAGTGGAATTTCATATGAATTAATTGTTATAATAGAATTGTTAGATGTGAGAATTGTAAAAGGATTCTTCATGTATTTGTTGTTGTTAGTGATATTAGGTTAAATATGTCTAACCAAGCGTGTTGCGAAATTGTAAGAAAAGCACATATATGACCATCTGTCTATATCTCAGCGATAGTTGGATACAAAATTCTGTGAACATATGAAACATGATCTCTATGCATGTTTAATATTCCTAAATCAACGAGACTTAAAGCTTTAGAATTGATTATTCATAGTAGTTATTGATGTGAGAGTAGATTAGCTATTTAATTGTGCAGTTGTAGAACGGTTCGTGAAATTATTCCTAGTGATCGATCTTAATCATATCGTCTGGATTCCTTCGATTGTCCCTAGTGACCTAACACTTTGATTTCTTATTGCTTAGTCATTTATTTCAATTTCTTTCCTTATTTTTCTTTATTGCATCAATTTTAGTCTCATAATTGCACCACAAGAACGAACAAATCACACACATATATATATATATTTGAATATTATGTAAAATTATATTCAAAGAAACCTTTATACAACAATGAAAATGTTTTTAGAGACTTTTGAAAAATAAAATTAGAGCTAAAAATTTGATGATCGAAAGTGGTTTGTCATATTAAAACTCAAAACTGGAAAATCCATTTGGAACAAAACTAATTTTGGGAAAAAGAGTACACACCACTTCCGATAGAGTTTAATAAATCGAAAACCAAAGAACAAAAACTGTAAAACAACATATAAAATCAGATTCTAGTTTTGAACCAAACTTGCAAACCATCTTTCATAAGAACCTTGCTATGTAGAGTTGAGAGTCTATTACGAACAGCCCGACCCATATTACGAACCAAACTGTCTATGTGAGAAGGAATTTCGCCATGTCTCCTCTGATTTCTCTCCCGCCATAAGAGATAGATAGTAACTTGAAAAACATACGTAGCAAGGAAAGAACGAGTACCCCTTATTCTCGGAGAGCAAACCCGTTGAGATGATGTCATGGAACCGAGTTGTATACCTTTGTTATAGTAAGCCATAAGTCAGACGATACCAAAGTTGTGAGGTGATAGAATAAGAGAAAAACATATGCTCCCGGGTCTCCACCGAGACTGAACAGGAAACACATACTGAAGATGCATTGGAGTTTCATAAGAGCAATCTATCACTTATTGTCAAATGATTCAGAGCAGCTAGCCACACAACAAAGGAGAAATTTGGAGTAGCATGAGGGAACCAAACTTTCTTGGACCATGGTTTAACCGGAGAGACCTCGCTTACTTGATTTAGAGTATCCTTTGAAGAGAATTTTGACTTAAAGTTGTCCTCCTTACATCTTCATAACGGAATGTACGAGTCAGAGTAAGTACAGTCTTTGATCTTTATAATCTCTTCTGATCTTTATAATCTCTTTCTCAATCAGAGATAAAAGGTGAGCTCTTCTATGCCTAGGTCGATGATTCGCAAACACGTCTGCCATAGTTTCCAAAGATGCCCATGTCAATACAACCTCTCTCCACCAACACATCCAACAATCTGCCCAATAAACACCAATTATCAAACCAAAAGGACATATGAGAACCATTGTGCACCTTAACTTTATGAAACTCCTGAGCCGAATCTTGATACTTTAGAAGCTTTCTCCATATCTACAAGCCAACACTCGTATTCAACTTCATCGACCAAAACAAAATCTTCCTGATCAAATTATTATGAACCCAATTAACCCATAAAGAATTCCTTGACGATACTAATCTCCAGATCAACTTATAACAAGTAACCTTGTTTGCATGAGCTAGAGATTTAAGTCCAAGCCCCCCTTCAGCCTTAGGTTTACATATATCATGCCAAGCCAATTTCAATTTCTTTGAGTTTAAAGGTGGTCCAGACCATAAGAAAGCTGAGCTTATCTTTTCTATCTCTTTAACACAAGCACTTGGGGCTCTAAAACCAGAAATCCAAAAAATTGTCAAAATCACAATGACCAAAGCAAGTAATTGTAATCTTCCTAGCAAACGATAAGAAGCAGTTCTTCCAAGAACCTATACGAGCTCCAATATTCTCAATAAGAAGCTGAAAATCAGAACTAGTCATTCTTTAGTCATCAAAGGTAGTCCTAAGTATTTAACCGGCAAGGTTCCAATGGTAAGCGTAAAACTATCAAGAGAAGACCGAATACCAGGTGAAATTCCAGAAATAAACAACGACATTTTTTCCAAGCTAATATTCAGTCCCGAGATACAAGAAAACTCATCAAAAACCGCAAAAATACCATGGATTGATCGAATTCTCCCATCAGCAAAGACCATGATATCATCTGAAAAACACAAATGAATATTATTCAAACTCTTACAAGCCGGATGGAAGCCAAAATTTTCGTCAATCACTTCCTTATCCAACATGCGAGATAAAATATTCATGCACATTACAAACAAATAGGGGGAAAGAGAACAACCTTGGCGAAACCCCTTCTGATTTTTGAAAAAAACTAGTGAGCTAACCATTGATTTGGACCAAAAATGATGGAGTGCTAACACATAGCTCTATTCATCTTACAAATTGGGCCGGTAACTGCAAAGCCTTCAAAATATTAAGAAGAAAATCCCATTGGACAGAGTCAAAAGCTTTGAAAATGTCAATCTTCATAGCACATGTAGAGGAGACATTCAGGTTATGATAATCCATAACTAATTCCAAAGCAAGGAGGAGATTCTCCATCATATAACGATCCTTTATAAAAGTTGATTGATTATGCGTGACAAAACCATGGAGAATCATCTTAAGTCTGTTCGCCAAGAGTTTCGAAATAACCTTGTAGATCACATTGCAACATGAAATTGGTCAATAATCCTTTATACCAATAGTTCTAGTTTTCTTAGGAATTAACGCCATAATTGTAGTATCAATACCTTTCGGTAAAAAAACCTTAGGAAAAGAAAGACTTAACTGCCACAGTAAAGTCCTTGCCAACAACATTCCAAGCCTCCGTAAAAACTCCACTGTATAGACATCTGGACCTGGAGATTTATTCGAAGGCATAGAAAATAATAACCTTTTGATTTCCGCCTCCGTAACCTCCGCTAAAACTCTTGCCTTCTCTTCCTCTAAAAAGCGATAATTCAGAATAGTATCCATTTCTACCACTGACATACCAACAAAACCTTGAGGCTGCTTTGTAAACAGCTTAGTGTAAAACCTAACCGCCTCAGGTTTAACCTCCTCCCAACTAGTTAGCAAAACCCCCTCGGGTGACTTAACCATATTTATCGAATTATAAACTTCTCTTTCTTTGACTGCATTATGGAAAAAAACCACTTGTTCTTGTCCCCACATTAATCCAATACAACTTTGCCTTTTGTCTCAAAGGGTTTTCCTCTAAGGTCGACACTGTCTCCCAATTATCAAAAGCCATCGCCTTCTCTTGCATTGACAGTGCATCCAAATTAGCTAGACTTTCAGTTTGCTTCTCGCAAAGAACCGCAAATACTTCTTCTGTATGTCTTGTTAAATGATGAGTCGATGCCTACTAAGATCATAGATAACTGGCTGAAGAAACTTTAGCTTTTTGGAGAAGCGGAATAAAGCAGAAGTAGAGTGAAACAGAGCCACCATATTTTTCCAATAATTATCCACAACTAGCTTGAACTCATCCAGTTTAATAATAATGGCATTTACGATTTTAAAAGGACTCCTAGGTTTATGAAGAGCTTTAGCAAGGGATATGAGACCACAAAGGTGATTTGATAAGCCCTTTGCTTCAAACATACAATACGAGTTATAGGGACGTTGCAGCCAGAAGGAGTTCACCATTACCCAATTTAGCTTCTTACATACCAAGCCTTCTTCACGCTTATTACACCAAGTGTAAAGGGGTCTATTATACGCCATGTCAACAAAGGAACAGTAACGCACAAGATCTTGAAAATCTGCCATACCCGACAAAGAGATCGGAGCTATTATAGAAAGTGAATGCTTTGCTGAATCCAAAACCTCATTAAAGTCCCCCACACAAAGCCACCGTTTCCCACGATAGTGAGACAAGTCTTGAATGGATTTGAGATCCCTCCATAACTGCAAACATTTTTCCAAAACATTAGAGGGTCCAAGGAATTCTCAAGCTTAACTAAGCAAGATATGTGCTGCCTTCTTACTCCACACCACCCAGATCCTCACTAACATGTTATCTTCATAATTAGAAACCATAGCCTAGTCCCCCAAACGTTGAACTAGCGATGCAATCTTCATTTCTTTCAACAACTCTCGTTTCGAATAAACCCCCAAAAACCATTGAATTAAAATGAATTAGATTCCTTACCACTGAATGCTTTCTTGTTTTATTGAAACCAAAAGTATTCCAAGAAAAACACGACATTAATGATTTTTCTGAGAAGTCCACTTTCCGATACCGCTGCGAAGAGAGTCTCCTGCTTTTAGAGAAGTTTTAGCGAAATATTCATAAGCTACTTTGGATGATCGGGGGAGCTGAGCCCGAGTCTTAGACTCCTCATTACCCTGAACATTTGTTGGATTTCCAGAAACCAAGTTTTTGAGATGAGAACCAACGGCAGCTGAGACTACACTTACGTCCGTTGATGGAATAGAGGTCCTTTCCGCCAGAACAGAGATTACAACTTCCGTGTGACCCTGTTTCAATTCTTTTTTTACCAATACAACCCCAGACTCTTCCTCTTGGTCTCGTAAAATGTCAACCCTTGATGGTGAGGCTATTGAAACATGACCATAAACGACACTTGCATAATTTTTTTTTGATTTTCCCTCCGAATATGAAACCTTTGACCAATCCTCCTCTGTTGATTTTAAAATAGGTGAAGTCAAACTTATCTCTCCTTTCTCCACCTATGTAACTCCCTTAAGCAGAACCCCCATACCAGTATCCCCTTTAACTCTCGACTCCATCACCCTCTCCTTACCTACAGCTTCAGGAGCAGTACTTATGCTGACAGGCGAAGTACCTACAACATTAGAGATTTTTCTGTGTACTGAACCAGCTCCGCCAATGTTACATCCTGAGATTGCCGATTCAAATTGTTAGAACCCTGCTGAGCTTTCGTCAAACAACATTCTTCCAAGTGCCTCCACTACCAACATACATTACACTGTGGTGGCAGCCAAGGATATTCAAACGAAACACGAACTTTTTCCCTTTTAACTTGAAAGTAATAATGTTCTAGCAACTTATTAGATAAATCTACATCTACGAAAATATTTGCTTCCTCAAAGTTAGTGACAAGCTCCGTATCGCGATGAAGGCGAATAGGAGTTCCCAAAGGACTCGCAAGGAAACTAAGAATCTTCCATGAGAACATAGAGGCCGGAATATTCGTCATAGTAACCCACATTGGCATCAACTTTATCTCAGGCTGAGCTTCTTTGGCAATCGGAGACCATCAGGAGACTATCATTGGAACATCACAGATATTCCACATCCCTCTACATAACACTCAACGCCTCGCATATGGATTACGAAGTCTGAATTTGATATTGTTATTACTAACCTCGAATGCATCCACTTTGATTGATTTATCACACAAATTCTAAAACTTGTTTACAATCATGTGGACTTTCGCAATATGGAGTGTCGTCTTCACAAAATGACCAACCAAGAAATCCTCCCACAGTGGCGGTGCATCTACCAAGATCTCCTCCGGAACGGCAACTACTTCCCTGTCGTCCAACTCAACCACTTCAAAATTAAACTTCGATAAGCTCTGTCTACTTGCAACTTAAGCCCAAGACTTTGAACCCGACAAAACCTCCTTGAATCGACCCACAACCTGCATAGAAACAAGGGCCGAACCTTCCCCAACTAACCCCTCTGCAATTTCAGCCGCCGTCACCACGCGAACAGGATCCCCAGCCTTTGCTCGAATAGAATTTGAAACCTACATCGTCTCTATAAGACAAACCACAAATCCTACAGTCCCCGATACCTCCTCTGTCTCTGAAAACCCTTTATAACCAGAACCAAACCTCACCCGTGGCTCCTCCCCACTCCCAAACTGAGATCCTGCAACTTTGGAGACCCGCCTAGGCGGGAGAGACACCATCATGTGCCGCACGATGGAACCCTAACCTATTACCCATCGATCGTCTTACTTACCTTAAACGACACTCTGTGTATTTATCACTCCTTCATAACAAATAACAAATATCATTTTACATTCTCGCTAAACTTATTTCTGCATAAAACTTATTTTGTAACCCTAGATTATGTGGATTCAATCCCTAAATACTATTGCAAATATTCTACACATACAGTTGTGTTTCTTTTGGAGGAAAACTATACTCACATCAAACCTTTAGCCACCTGGCTCAACCACCATGTGCACGTGTATATAAAGATTGGAAATTGGCATCAAACCACTTCTTTGTAGGCGTTATTACTAGCATTTTTTCGACGAGATCGAGGTTTTTTTCAAAACTAAGTTGTTCGTTCTTCTAGAAAACAATGAGAGGACATACTTTAACTTATGATTAATCAATTTATAGATTATTAACTGATGAGTTTAGCCACTATTCACGCAAATATGGACAAAATATATGCAGATTTTACTGAAAAGTTTGAAGATATCTCAGCTTTTGTCAAGGAATTGGAAGCACAAAGTTTCTAAGGATGCAAAGACAATTGAAAAAGTGACGTTGATTGAAGAAGAAGAGATGAAGACCAAGAAAGAATTGGATGGTTTAAGTAATCATCATCAATACAATTTTGAGGTTATATTCGACAAGTATACACGCCTCTCTAAGCGGGTAGACAAGTTTCAAGATTAAGCTAATCAAGGTGAGTTAATTATGAAACATATCTTGAACTATCAAGCGAAAGTTGAAGAAAATACATTGAAACTTTTGGATGAACAAAGCCAGAACAACATACCACAAAGGAAGAAGGATCAATCTCTCTTAAGATATACAATGCTATAAGAACCAATGGTGAAACACAACTTTTACAAGAGCTTGAAGAAGGAAAAATCATTAAAGAGCGTACAGTTTTTGAAGATATAAACGTGGACAGCCTTGAAGAGTTTGAAGCACCACATTTGATTTTCAAACAATCTGATTTTACTTCTCATTTTCAGCAAATAAGGAGCCACTTGATGAAAACCACATATTTCTAGCACAGGGAGAAATACTACTCCAAGGCTAGACCAACAACCTAAGAAGAAAATAAGCCTAGAATATCTGATGAAATTTCATGGACTTTAAGTTGGGGAGAATTGTAACGATCCATTTTTGGAATCAAGTCACGAGGCCCAAATTGAGCCTAACCAAAATAAAGAGACATATATAAAGGATCTTAGGGTTTTTTCTCTAACTTTCTTGCCTCCCGGAGCAGATGAGAGGGAGAGCGATCCTGAGAAGAAGACAGAAAGAGAGATAAGAAGAAGAAGAAAAAGAAGATGCTAATTCGACCAGTTCAGGGATTAGCAAACGAACTCTTCTTCATCTTATACTTTGTAGAGAGTTGCACAACATCAATAGCTAGCCATATCCTCAAACGTATCCCAAATAGAAGTTTTGGTAAGAAATTTATGGTCGTTCTACCGGGACGGAGTCGTGTGTGCGAAGGGTACGGGCGGTAAGTTAATTTTCTGAGTTGTAGCCCTAAGATTGATAAAGAGTCCATTGGGCGTTGTGATTGGGCACTATCCCAAAATATTTTCTTAAGCCTCTTCGGAGGATGCCCGATCACTTAAATCGCATAGGACCCGTTCTTTGTGTTTCTTGGGTGCTTTAGGTGTCGTGGTTGCTACATGTTTTAGGTCTAGACCCTCTTGGTTGTGGTGCTAAAACCGGTTTGACTTGCGTGTTACCACTAGCATCCAATACCTCGCTAAGTAACTCCCTTGTTACTCACCCCTCTTCTCTTACAGATTAATTATTAAAGGAAGTTTTGGCGGGATTGGAAACTCAACTTGTTGACCAGGATCATGCTAAGAACCAGTATCACAAGATCTCTCTATCTTTTCTGGCGGGGCGATGTCACACACACACCTATGTGTTTCTTTTAGCAAAACCCTAGACGTGCAACATTTTCCGTTCACGACTGCGTTGTATTTATATGATACTCAAGAGCAAAAACCCTAACCTTCTCAATCTTGGGTTTCTCCTTTTATGAAATCGAAGCCCACATGATCTTTCTCTTTCTCCTCGAGTCCTCTCAATAAGATCTCAAAGCCATCTCATCAAGTCTAAGATGTAACTTCCTTATTTTGCTTCAATTCATTATGTTTCTCTTTAGCAATGTCACTTGTGTCACACACGATCACCTCTGTTCCAACAACAGCTCGTGTCACAAATAGACTCGCCAATGTTGTAGTGCAGTCTGTATCATCTGTTGATATGTGTCATTATCTTAAGTTTAACAACCAGTTACAAATATACTTTCAATCTCCCCCTTTGTTACTGAGTTTTAGAACTCAAGCTTACCTTGTAATTTTACACTTTGATGATCTTCGAGCTTCAATACTGACTCATAATCTCTATCTAAGCTGTCAAGCCATATATCAAGGCATATGTGACTATTCAGACGCAATGTCTATGTTTCATCTAGCGCATTAGCTGTTCATAACAATGTTCCACCAACTACACAACTCTGCAGCATCACAAACTAACATTCTCCCTCTTGAACACTGAGTTGTAGCTCACCCGATCTAGCATCTTCAATCTCCCCCTTTTAGCTTAGGTTTATACTTAAGAAATTAACCATTCAGGAAATAACAAGACAATAAACCGATGATGACTCCAAGACACTATAGAGAAATTATTGCTCCCCCTCAAACCAAGCTACTAGCTTCATTATCAAAAAGCAAAACATCACCAAAACTTTAACTCCCCCTTCTTGACTGCAATCCTAAGATAAAAACATCACATTACCTGTGTCTTTTCCCTTTGCAATTTTTGTTAAGCAAACCTCAGCTCCTTGCAGACACATAGTTTCCCTTGACTTCACTAAACTTTTGCGGACATATTCCGAGATTTCAATAGTGGCCACTACACCAGAATCCTGACAAAAAACTTCAACAATACTTAAGAGAATTATCAACAACTAGACACACTCCAGTTGAATCAACAACATCACCTATGAAACGAATGTGACAACACCATAAATTAATTATATCATCATCACTTATAGAACTCCATAAATCAAGCAAGTTATAATAGCTTTCCGTGGTGACATTGGAAGCAATGTAAAAAGACTTGATCTTGATAACCTCTATACAACAAAGGTTATCCTTGATTAGATTCATTCCCAATGACATGTGATTTCATCTTTGCAGCAGCACAGATAAACAAAGGTTCCACACAAAATGAAATAAACTCCAGCTTGTGACTGCAAGACAAATCAAATGAACACATGTCAGAAGAAGTTGTTCCGCCATCAAATAGGACTATCACCCATATGAATAGATCTGAGCTTGTCGTACACACGAAACAGTTACTTTGTGACATTGTAGCACTTCCAAAAACAGTTTGCTCCAACAGCTTTAGACCTTCTTATAACCACATTTGGATAAAATATCAACATGAAGCCACTACTTTGTAACTCCAGCGGAAACTTAACATGATTTCATCAAGATTTGAAACCCATGAGTGAAACAATTGATAAGTAATTCTCAATAATGATAACCCAGCATCTACAAATCACTTAAGATAACCACATTACGCTTAATTGGAGTTACTAAACTCTAAGACACATATTGATCCCAACCAACTTCTCATCAAGAAGTCTCTTAAGCTAACCACGATATACTTAATCAGAGTTACTTAACTCTGAGATATATCTTAGATTGATCGCGACCAACTTCTTATCTAGAGTGAATCATCACGTAGGATTCTCCTTCCCAATTGCTTTTCCCTCTTGGCTTTCTATTAGTAGTGCATGCACAACCAGTCAAGCATTGATTAACCAAAGATCTCATGTTAATCTCTCTCTGTTTCGACAGAACACACAAACTTCACAACACTGTTTCATTTTAATTGAAAACTCTTGCCACAAAACAAACCACACATGATTTCTGCAAAATTGATCCACACACACTTATTTGATATAATGCTTACAGTCTTAGTCTGTGTCTACCTATTAATTCACTTCCTATGAGTACACGCAGTCTTAGTCTATGTCTACCCCCTGCAATAATTTGGTTAGTTTCAGATTTATAAAAGCATATATTATCAACAGCTCATGGACATGACATGGAGGAAAATATTGAAATATACACAAATGGCGACTTCTTTAATCAAGATGGAAGTTTATAACAGATCCTCAATCTCCTTTTGGTTTGACAAATGGTCTCCGTTGGGAAGAATTTTTGATATTATAGGAATCCGGGGCAGTATAGACTTGGGTATTCCTATTAATTCTATACTGGAAAATGTGCTGACAACCCATATAACTCGGCATCATAGAACATAATTCTTGAAGGAGATTGAAGATTCCATCATTTTACAGCGTCAACAAGGTCTAGTGGGGTCTAGTGGAGGATGCAGATGTAGTTTTGTGGCAACATAGAGTAGATTAGTGTAAAATGACCTTTAGCTCTAAAGCAACATGGAGCTTAATTAGAGAACATTAGCCCATAATGGAGTGGTCAAAGGTCATATGGTTCACCCACAACAAGTCCAAATACTCTTTTATCTCTGGGCTGGTAGTTAAAAACAGATTATCAATAGGGGATATAATGCTTAGTTGAAACAATGGTGCTCTAACAGCTAGTCTGTTCGAAGCAAATGGAGACACAAGATCATATATTTTTCACATGTCCATTCTCAGCAGCTATATGGGACTGTCTTACACACAACTTTCTTGAATTAAATTTCACGACTCAATGGAACACAATGCTTGCTTTCTTGTGGACATAACTCAAAGTAAGATAAAGTTGTTTTTATTGAGATATGTCTTCCAAATATCAACACATACAATCAGGAGGGAGAGAAATGAGAGAAGACATGGGGAACGGGCTACTCATCACACTCATTTAGCCAAATTCATAGACAAGCAAGTCCGCAACAGACATTCGACAATTCGAGTTATGTGAGATGCGAGATACAATAAAAGAATCGAGATGTGGTTTGCAACTAGATAGCAATATCTAATACAAAACTTATTCTAAACATGATTCACTTGTTGTAAAAAAATATTTTTTGAATAAATTTTACATTATATTCAAAAAAATATATTATCAACAGCTCATGGTCCCCTTGTTACTTGTGTGTTTCAATTAAGCGATGACTTTATCTTCTAGTCAAGACATATCCACTTTTTGTCATAGAGGAACCAAAGGCCATTGACCAACTCATTAGTTCCAGCAATAATGTTTGTCTTCATTAACAATGCATCTTTAACTGCAAATTTCTTCCTTGCTTAATTGCCAACAAAAATCAACATCCAAGCTGCTCAAAATAAGATCCATGTGGATGTTTTGACATGATGAAGACACTAAAATAAGTTCAGCAGCATATCCCACATCTTCTTCTTATATCCTCATAAAGGAGACTATAACGTCTAGCAAAGTCTACGAGAATTATGACGTCCAACAACGTCCAGAAAAATGATGATGTCTAACAACGTACACTATAAAGCTCATTCTCCACCCTAATCTACACAATAACCCTTATGCTCATAGAATCGATTCCTTACAAACATTAAACATGAATATCACAAATACCTTATAATTTGCATCCGAAATCAGACATACAAACTAAAAATTTTGAGTCTTTAACATGTTTTGATTTTTATATTCATAATTTTGACTTAACAATCTTAACTCATGCCTTCATGAATTTTTTTACACATAAGGCCAGCAAAAATACCAGTGAACCTTTGAACCAACTCAGGTGAGTCAGCATATACTCAAAATACAAAATCTTCTAACTTAGCAACCTTAAATCTTGACCAATTCCTCTTCAAAACTTCCTTTAAAATCTTTCCTTGGTAAAACTTTCGGAGCAACACAAATTGAAGAACCACTAAGTATATGAAACAGTCCATTTTTATGGAACTCCATAAACACATTCCAACACTCCACAACCTTCAACGAGACTTGTATTGAGGGTTTTCTAAAAATAAAGACTTTTGACTGAAGCATCTACATCTGTCTTGATACAGAGCACAAACAAAGTAGAAAAACAACCAGAAAATTAAAGTTTGTTGGATATATCAACAAAAGTCAAGTGAAAAAGGATCAAGATTTGGGTTTACGATTTGAAAGTTGTGACCAATATCTCAGAATAGATCAGAATGATATAACTCTGCAAGCATACAACTTTGAGGACAATTTTCCATCAAACACCAGGGGAACTAGATGTCATTTTGTATATCATTATAAATGTATTGCTTTTAAGTTTCAGAAAGTTTTCCATAGATAAAATTCGAGTTCTATAGCCAAAGAAAACAAGGAAGACAAAAAAATACATACTTAAAACAGAACATTATCTCTGAAATCTGAAACTTTAACACGAGAGCACCGATTTATGAATTCCAAAACCCCCCCCCATTTGATATCTTCTCAGAGGCCACCAACATCTTTAGAAGCCACAATCTATTGCAAACTGAAAATTGAGGCTTTTCCTGTGTATTTCATCTTTGCCCAAGCAGCAGAAAACGTGACGAGATGTCTTTCTAGATCTTTCAAGAAAGAGCAGCACATTGTTGACTTCACTTTTGCAGATCAAAATTTCAAGTTCCAAAGCATTTGCTTCAATCAAGAACATTCTCTTTTGCACTAACAACATCCAACTTCTTTTTTGAACGAACTCACCTTGAGAAAAGACCTTAATATGACTTAGAAGAATTCATGAAGGAGAGTTTAGTGCATGATCAATCAAGGCACAAATCACACTCCCATTCTTTCTTAAATTTCCAGTCATCAACAGCCTCCAATTCAGCGCCAAAACCTCAATGAGACATAAACTCATGAGCAGCAATAACAATTACCAATCAAGGAGCTGCATAACCACAAGATAAATAAACTGGAGTTTATTTCCCAATCTTCAGAACATATAGATCCACAGAGAGAATTTGCACTTCCTAGCGATATTATTGTTCATACATCTCTTCTTTGTGTACCACCCACTACTTAGGCACAAATCAAGACAAAGATAAAGCTTCTTTCTTTTAAGCTCGGTCTCTTGAATTGAGTTTCCTCAATCACACTGGCATGTGTCAAAAGTGACAAGTAGCATCCCCAGACATTGAAACACTCTTTCTCACCAAGATGTGTCAAAGCACACAAACCTTTCAATAATTTTTCTCATTGTGGGCTTCGTCTAGGCCAAGCTAATCCTCATAAGAGAATCACCAAAGACCTTAAAACAGCCCAAAATTAATAACAACAAACAAATCTTCTCTTCCTCACACTGAGAAAATTTTTTGATTTTTGTTTCTCAAAAAACATCTCGTTTTTCTCATCCAGCCACACATCCAGAATCTAACATGTTAGAGACAGTAATCTCAGGTCCCAACAACAACTCTTATGTCACAAACAGACTCGCCCTTGTAGTGAAGTTTATATCATCTGTTGATCTATGTCATCATCTTGAGTCTAACAACTTGTTACAAATATACTTTCACAAGGGAGATGTTGGTGAGTTCCGACGATCTTGTCTCTCTCTTCTCTAACTTTCTGTTGCCTTAGGGTTTTTGATTCTCCCATCAAAACTTAATGCACACAAATATATATATATATATATATATATATATAATATATATATATTAGATTAGGATACGTCCGATGGACGGGTTTCTATATTTTACAAATTAAATTTAAGCAAAAATTAAATTTAAATTGTGTTGGTAATGATGTATATTAAAAAAAATTAGGAAAAGAAGTAGAAATTATGATTCGTTACAGAAAATATTTGTTACATAAGTTTGTTTTTCTACATAAAAAAATCAATTTACATTTCTATAGAAAATTTTCATTATTAACATATTAAAAATCTAGACCAAATCTATTAGCTTTCGCTTTCATCTTGTTGTTTGTTTTTTCAACCACCGTGTGAGATTTGGTAAAACGAATATGACCGAAACTTTCTTCTGGCACAATCTTTGTTTTCCCTCTACCCTCCTTTGTTTCAAAAATTTTCTCGATTCTCAACTAAATATTTGTTTCCTTCTCGCACCTCCACTCCCTGAAATCCTTCGCCATTCTTTGTCTCCTTGTATTTTCTGACAACATTTTCTAGATCAGCTATTCGGTCACCAATTCTTGATTTTTATTTCTATCTCGAGCTCTACACCCAAACATGTTTGGTTTTTGCAGCTTTCTTTCTTCTCAATGTCGGATTCACATCTATCATCATCTTCTAACTCCAGGAAACTCCACCGTATTTCTCCATTCTCCAGACCCTTATTTGTGCATGAAAATTGGCTCAAAAAGAAGTAACTCACTAGGAGTAGATCTTCCCTTTAGGAGAGATCAATTCTGACTTCGTCCCTTTGGGAGAGATCATTTACACTCTTTCTCCTTTATTGAAAAACATCTCCTTAAATTTCCCTGTCAAATAGAGGTGTTGTTTCTTCGATTCGTAAACCAAGAATATTATGCAATTTCCTAACAGATTTCATATTTTGTGCCAATTATATGTAATTCTTGTTGACAAATAAGACCACTATTTAGTAGTCGGTCTTGAAATCTCATTTCAATACTCCTAACATTCCATACATGAAATCAACTTTTGACACTCTTGTCGCCACTGGTTTGCCTATTTGGTTCATTAAGTTGAATTTGATGCTCCTCCCCGTGTCAATGGATAACTTATATTATCTTATAAGTTGCAAATAGGCAACAATCATCATTTTTCAAATTCTTATTTAATTATTTTTTCATCCAATATATCGTCTCAAAATCCCATTTATTCATCCCTATTTATTTGGGGGGGGGGGATTGTTGCACTTATAATTTGTTTGATGTTCGATTTTCTTAAATGCAGAAGAATTAATTTTCACTAAAAATATAATTTTATTATTTCCTCTCATGGGTTAATATATTTAACCATTTAATCAAAAAAATTAAAGATTTATATGTTAATTATTAAATTTGATATATTCATGGGTTAATCTAATTAATTTACTCTATAATTTATTTAACACTTAACCAATTAAGATAATCAATTAGGTTAGATTACACTCAATCTTTTTATCTTTGTCAAATAATTAGAATCATGGAAAAAAAATTAATGGAGTTTAAATAATATTAAAATATAAAAATCAAAATTTGAAAACTAAAGTTAAAATTTTATTCAAATAAAAAGATCTAATATATATTAGAAAATGAAAATTAAAAAATATCTATTTTATTATTATTGTTTGTTTGTTTTCCTTTTAGATTAAAGAAAACAAAAATAACATAATTTTTTACACGTGTTAGAATCTAATCGATCAAGTGACACATGTCATGATCCAACTAATTATAATTTTCACAAGTGTCGAAATTTTGTAAAAACAACCAAAATTATATAATAAGATATACTCCCATGTCAAAAGGAAGGAGAAGATGAATATAATTTTGGGGATTGACTTTGGATGGGCCTAAGCTAAGTAGGCATTTAGTGGGTCTAAGCTCCATGATTCAAAATCATAGAATCAGGGTGTTAGAATCTATCACATTGATCCCTTTCTTATTGGAAGATATTATGTGTGCATACCTTGTTGGAACAAAGAAGAAGTTGTCTCCTTCTGTGGCGATTATATTTATCTCCTATTTTCTAGTGATTGTATCTTATCCAGAATATTCTCCTAGGGCTTACTACTCTCTTTTATGAATACTCATGTTAATATGAATGGAAGAACAAGTCTTTCTCGCCACTTTGTCATGGTTTCATAGCATGATACATAAAAAAGGGAAAGAAACAGAGACAGGGAAGAAGATGATGGACGATAATATTGTGGTGGTGCGTGCAGCTCAAGACGCCGCTGCCTTGTTAACACTTTACTTTCATCCCTCGGATGGACCAGGGAATTTGATCACAACCGTACAATTACGTGGCAAAAACTATGAAGATTGGTCCAAACATGTGAAGAATGCCTTGCGGACGAAACGAAAATTAGGGTTCATCAATGAAACTCTACCAAAACCCACAGATGCAACAAAGATCGAGCAGTGGGAAGTTGTTAACTCTATGATGGTGGCATGGGTTATGAACACCATCGAACCCAATCTTAGAACTTTGATCTTTATGGTAGAAGAGGTGAAAATTTTATGGGATGATTTGAAGGCTCCATTCTTGGAAGGGAATGGATCACGAATCAGTGAATCATGAGGCGATTTGGCTAATTGTCATTAACAAGAGGACACCATGATGGTGTATTTTGGAAAGCTTAAAAGATGTGGGATGAAATTTCTATTTACAAACCGATTCGATCGTGTACTTGTGGGAAGTTTGTTGTGCAACTCGAAGATGATAGTGATGAGAAATGCACCAACACCTTTCTAAATGGCTTAGATAGCTCACGATTTTGCATGGTTTGGTCAGCCATCATGAGCTTAGAAACACTTACAAAACTATCACAGGTCTATTAGCATATTGTTCGAGAAAAGCAATAATAAAACATGTCGCATGACATATGCCAAAATTTTGCGGTTTGATTTTCCACATATGATGGTCATAGAGCTCACTTTTCTCTACTTCCTGATCAAGAGATGGATATTACTTGCACACATTGTGGCAATTACGGTCATGCGAATTTGTAATGTTTTCAAATTAAAGGATATCCGAAATGGTGGGTTGAAAGAGGTCGTGGTAGTGGGGGAAGAAAAGGAGCTTGAGGTGCTCGCTTTGAATGTGGTGGTGGCATGATAGGGAGTTTTTTTAGGAAAGGGACGAGGTGGAAAACCTGCTGGATGATCTCATGTTACTTACGCTAGATAGGCTGCTACGCTTGTGCCAACAACGCCTAATGCGAAGAAAGAATCTCGTGGTTCTCTTTCGCAATTAACCGATGATCAATGGACTGCTGTTGTGAAGTTTCTAAACACCAAACAACCAGACTCCGTCGCCAAGTTGACTGGTAAGAAAGATAGTGTTGAATTGATTCTTTACTCGGAAGCTTCACACCACATGACGTGGAACCTAAAACTCTTGAGTAATGTGGTTGATATTTTTCCGTGTTCAATTGGGTTACCTGATGGAGATTGGGTTGTTACTATAAAACAAGGACATATGTATCTTGGCGGACACTTATGGCTTCGTGGAGTTTATATTCTCCGGAATAAAAGTTTTCCTTAATTTCTGTGGCTAAACTACTTAAAACGTTTAAAGGAACAATTACATTTACTGAGGATATGTGTGTGTTTGCAGAACTGTACTTCGAAGACACTGATCGGTGTGGGTGAAGAGTGCGTAGGGGTCTATGTTTTTCGTGGTGTCATTGGTGCTGAAGCTCATGTAGCAAAGACTTAAGGGGCACATGATCTTTGGTACCATCGCTTAGGACATCCATCTGATCTTTGTCGTTTTTATCGAGTCATGTTGATGTTGGGAAACCTTCGGAGATAGAGGTTATTTGTGATACTTTCTTTCGAGCTAAACAAACATGTGATTGCTTTCATGAGAGTTCTAATAAAGCTGATGATTATTTGATTTAATTCATTGTGACATTTGGGGTGCTTATCGTACGGTATCTTCTTCGGGTGATGTGTACTTTCTGACGATTATAGATGACTATTCTCGTGCGGTTTGGGTTTTTCTCTTACAGGCGAAAAATGAAGTTGCTGATTCCTTGCAGATTTTTTGTGCGATGGTCGTACGATAATTTATAAGAAGGTTTGTGTGGTGCGCAGTGACAATGGGTCTGAATTTATGTGCCTAAAGCTATTTTTTGAAAAAGAAGGGATTTAACATCAGACTTCCTGTAGTTATACACCACAACAAAATGGACTTGCTGAGCGAAAACATTTTCATATCCATAATGTTTCTTGGGCACTCATGTTCCAAGCAAATTTGCCGATTCGGTTAGCTGGGGTGAATGCGTTTTGACAGCAGTTCATCTAATAAATAGGACACTATCAATTTTATTGCATGGTAAGACCCCCTATGAACTGTTATATAGGTCAGGTCTATCGTTTACATGTTGAAAGTATTTGGGTGCTTGAGTTGCACTCACAAGAAATCCCATGATAAGGACAAGTTCGGTGAGCGTAGTAGGCTATGTGTTTTCGTTGGGTATCCATACGGCCAGAAAGATTGGCGTGTATTTGACGTTGATAAGGAAGAATATTTTGTTTCACAAGATGTTGTGTTCCATGAGACTGAGTTTATGTTTTCTAAGTCTTTGCCACCTCCTGTGGCACAAACAGATCCTTCGTTATTCCCACAAATTAGAGTTTGGGATGATGAATTTTTGCTACCCAACAACGATACAAACAGATCCACCGTTGTTCCCACAACAGATCCTTCGATGTTGCCAAGTAGAAATGTTAGCAATGAGGTTGGCTTGCCTAATGTTGCAGTAAGGGGGAGTTCGTCTAACACAAATGTCGAGCAACCGGCTATAGCATAGTTAGGAGTTGGAAAACGCAGCGATAATTTGCCACTATGCCTACATGATTATGTTCTTTATACTACTCGATGCACCATGGACCCCTCACCTCGCACTCTTGCACGAACATCAGTGTCTTCATAAGGTATTGTTCATTATCCTATCTCCAACTATGTTACTTGTGATCGATTTTTTTCTAAGCACATGGCTTTTTTTTTCATTACATCGCACTCTATTCTTCAAACATATGCGAAAGTAGTAAAATATCGTGAATGGTGTGATGCGATGAGTGGTGAAACTACCCTACAAGAGAATGATACACGGTACCTAACAAATCTTCCACCGGATAAGAAAGCGATTGATTGTCGATGGATGTTTAAAATTAAATATAAATTGATGGTGATATAGAACGTTATAAAGCCCAACTTGTGATTCGTGGTGATCGTCAGATTGCCGGAAAGGATTATAATGAGACTTTTGCTCCGGTAGCCAAACTGACCATGGTTTGCATATTTTTCAAAGTCGCTGCCATTAAGCATTGGGAAGTTCACCAAATGTACGTTCACAATGTTTTTCTTCATGGTGATTTAGACGAAGAGGTCTATATGAAGCTTCCTCTGGGTTTTCATTCTTCTAAACCTAATAAGGTATGTCGCCTTTATAAATCCTTATACGGTCATTCACAAGCGCCCCGTTGTTGGTTTTCCAAGCTTACCGCTGCCTTACTAGGGTATAGTTTCATTCAAAATACTCTAACTACTCTTTGTTTTGCCTGTCATGTGGGGAACTTTGACTTTATGTGCTGGTATATGTGGATGATTTGTTGACTGGTGGAAATGATTCTACTGTTATTTCTCGATTTAAAGGATATTTCAATGAATGTTTTCATATAAAGGCTTAGGTCCAACAAAGTATTATATGGGTATTGAAGTGGCTCATTCTCCAGACAGAATTTATTTGTCTCAACCTCCATGTATTCAGCTGAAGCGGAATATGGGGCCATGAGCTATACAACACATGCCCTGAAATGGGATTCTGAACTCCTTTCTTGTTATGGCATTACTCACAAGGGTTCCATGATACTTTATTGTGATAACCAAGTAGCACTCCATATTGCGACCAATCCGGTTTTCCATGAACGAACTAAACACATCGAATAGAATTGTCACTTTATACGAGATGCAATTACAGCGGGTGTATTGACAATGACAAAGGTACACACTTCGAATCAACTTGTTGATATGCTTCTAAAGCTGTTAGTTCTTTGCAACTTGATTATCTTCTACGCAAGTTGGGCATTCGAGATCTCCATGCACCAACTTGAGGAGGAGTATTGGAGGGTATTACCATTGGAGGATATTATGTGTGCAAACCTTGTTGGAACAAAGAAGAAGTTGTCTACTTATGTGGCAATTGTATTTATCTCCTATTTTCTAGTGATTGTATCTTATCAAAAATATTCTTCTAGAGCTTACTAATATCGTGTATAAATACTCATGTTGGTATAAATGGAAGAATAAGTCATTCTCGTCACTTTGTCATTTCTTATTATTGTGTGAGTCATAAATAACAAGTTTACATCCTCTGTTATACCAATAAACTACGCCTTCAATTACCCTCTTAATTTCATGATCTGAAAGATATTGGCTCAAAACAAGTCAACTCAGAGTAGCTTCAAGTGGTGGGTTTAGAGCAATAAGTCTTTCCTTTCACCATTTTATCCAGAACTAAACTGTGAATTTTTTTTTACAAAGATCACCTTGTAGCTAAGCTCTTTACTAGGATAATATTCATTGATCAAGGACATACACATCCCTTTGAACTCTTGGACATGGAATCTGATCACACTTCATTTGACTTGCATCAAACAAGCTGTAGGATGGCGGCCTCAAAGAAGAAAATTGTTGGAAGAGTCGATGTACTATCCAAAATTATGAAGAACACCACTTTCGATGTTATCACCTAAACGGCGTATAGAGAAGAAAGGAAGTGAGGATTGAGTGGAAGATTGATACTAGAATGAGCTTATAGATGGTGTCAGGTGGCAAGCAACAAAGAATCTCAAACAACACATCATTTCAATTAGAACTTTGTCAACACTAAAAAAATCATGTTCATAGTTAAATAGAAGAAAATCTCACACTAAACTTTAAACATGAGAATAACATATGCCACTCGAGTGAGATTAGGAACAAGCAAAATATTGTTAAGAGATTAAAATATGACAATTTTTTCCAACTTGTAAAAATATTACTTTACAAATACTCATGCCATCATTTTCTATTGTATGTTTTTTATGTTGGTGTCACATAAATCAAATTGCATATCAAAAGCCAGTAAAATATTCATAATATATTTTACCTCAAATTTTTCAGAGTTACCTGAATCTATATTTTGTGCCACTTTTTTACACCTTCTACTCTTTTATTGGGTGACACTTGCATATTTATAAACTAGAAGAGTTGATAATGTGATGAGGTATGGAAATTACATACAACTTACAAACTCATATATGTTTTTAATCAATATTGTTATCATACACAATCAATTTGATAATAAATAGTTGAGATAAGTAGAAAAATCGATTGTGTCTTATGTTTAAAATGAAAGAAAATTCATCCATATCTACCCTAATTCTCTTCTCTATTTTTTTATTGTTATTAGATAACAATGAAGTTATCGAACAACATCCAACTAAAATTTTCTTTAGATTTTCTAAGAAGTTTTGCAAAACAAGAGATTAGTGATATTGTAATACTACAAATTTGTTGTAATAGGTCAATATTTTGTTGCAGATATGAGATTGTAATAAAATTAAGATAACATTTATAATGTTAGTGTTTGATCATTGCAAATTCATATTTATCACACAAACGTCACAAAATATTTAATGAATTTACTTTTTGCTATATTTGTTGTACTTATGTAACAATAGTTTTATAGCAAATTTATCGTATGATTGCAACAACTTTAGATTGATGCAAATTATTGCGATAGAAAAATATTGCAAATATCATGACAAATTTGTAATGATTATTTTCTTGCTATATGTGTCATAAAAATTCTATGACATCTCTAATACCAAATGTAACACCCGTTTCATCCTCTCTCGAAAACTGCGTGTCACTAACCCTAACTTCTTACTCAAGTAACACCATTTCCAAGGACCAACTTTATTAACCAAAAATCCATGTCATTAATAACCAATAATCCAATAGACCATATCTAAAAGCTGATTAAATAAAGAAACAATGTAGCAAAAGAAATATAATAAAAACGATGTTGATCCCAAAATAGCACCATACTGTCCCGCATATCCGACTACCTGACATGATCACCTGAAAGGAAAGAAGGGAAGAGAAAAGGATGAGTAACATGGAATTACTTAGCCAGGTGTGAGATGCTAGGGGGAAACACGCAAATCCGCATACCCGGCTTAACACCACAACCATGATTGCATGGTTAACCCTTACCTCAGTCACAAAAGGATGGTTCATGAATCTCGGATGTTTGAGCAGAATCTGACAATAGAAAAACTAGTTAGGATGGTCTAAAATATGGAAAACTGCCTTAAACCAGTTAAACCGGACCAAACCAGACCAAACTATGTCAAACCGGACCAAACATGGTCAAATCAGACTGAAGTGGACCAAACTTGTCAACTCTAGTCAATGGTCAACTCTGGTCAACAATCAAACTGGTCAAACTTGTCAAACAAGTCAAACCAGTCAATCCAGTCAAACTAATTAACCGAGTCAACTCGCCCCAACTTCTAGCGATGCGTGGGGGTGTGTGCGATGGCAGAGGTAGCTATTCGATGATAAGGTTCTATTGGTTGTCTCAGTTTTAGAAAATTCTAAGGGGTTAAGGAGATCTAGCCGTTTAAAGATTCAGCTCACAAGGAAAAAGGCTCATGACTTATCGGAAAAATACCAACGGCGATGGCTCCAACTTGAGGTGGTGGCTAAGGCAAAAAGATCAAGTTTTGGTCTTGAGGAGGAATTTCTAGCATCTCTACATAGTTTGATGGGTCTTGCTAGGCCGCAGCTCTATTCACAGAATTTGGAAATGGGCTGTTACAATTCTCTCTCACTAATGAGGAATTTGCCCCCAAATTCATAACCTAACCAGATTGTCCATTTCTCTCCTCAAAAAGTTCAGGTTATTCCATCTTGAATTGAGACTCGACCTCCATGTCTCTTCCTGGATTCTGTCTCTCTCCCAGCAAACTCTGAACATCATAGTCTTCTTTCCCTGAACTTCTCTCTCTTGTTGTTCCAGAACCTTTATTGGTTCACTAGGTGCTAACAGGTTTCTTCTAAGGTCATATGGTGGCTGCTGTAAAATAAGCTATGGCTCTTTTACAACTTTCCTCATAACTGACACATGAAACACGTCATGGAAGTCTCTCAATATTGTCAGTAAACTTAGACGATATGCCACTTCTCCAATCCACTCAACAATCGGTCCCATTTATCTTGGGTTATGCTTCTTTAGCTTCCTTGATTCTGCTTCCCCTTAAAATGTCCTCATATTCAGATACACTAAGTCCCTCGCTTCGAATTTCAGATCTTTCCTACGCTTATCTGCATAACTCTTTTGACGATCGTTGGCTTCCTTTAGCATATCCTTGAGCATTTCTACTTGCTCCCCAGTTTCATAAACCCACTATGCTTCAAAAATTTGGCGCTCCCCCACTTTTGTCCAACTTAGCGATGTATGACTCTGTCTACCGTAAAAAACCTCATATAGTCACGATCTGACACTATACTGACAAGCACCCCATGAAACTCACGATCATATTAATATACTTCTGAGCCAACACTTCTGCCCCGTCCGTCTTCTTTCTTGTCAAGAAATGAGCATATTTGGTGAGTCGGTCCATAATTACCATACTCACCATATCACATTTCCATTTTGGCATAGGCAAGTTCTGCAACAAACCACTAGGAACCTTGTGCTCTGTCTTAACCAACTGAAAAGCCTGACACTATGATACATAAGTGGCCACGTCTTTCTTCATTCCGCCTCAATGGTAGTACTGCTCCAAGTCTTTATGCATCTTTGTGTTTCCCGGGTTAATAGAAAATTTTGAGTGATGAGCTTGCTGTAAGATTTTCCTTCTTAACAACTTGTCCTCCGGCACACACACTTGATTTCAGTACAAATATGTCATATCTGAAGCCGTGTGATATCCTATCACCTCCTTGTCAACCAGCTTACCTAATGCTTCGCCTTTACTCTGAGCCTGCAGAATCTTTCACAGCAAGTCTGCTTGGTTCAACGCCTCAAGACCCAATGTCCCTCCGTCTACTTTAATTGCATTCAACCTTAGATCAACGAATGCTCTGACCAACTCTTGGACTTCTTTAATGTCTGATGCATCGCTCTAACGCCTGCTCAGTGCGTCTGCCACCAAATTGGCCTTATGAAGATGGTTAGTGATCTCCAGATTATTAACTGACAATAACTCCATTCATTAACTGACAATAACTCCATTCATATGTGATGTCTTAGGTTCAAATCCCTCTGAGTGAATATGTATTTCAAACTCTTATGATCTGTGAAGATCTACACATTCTCTCCATACAAATACGATCTCCATATCTTTAGCACGAATACAACTGCCGCCAACTTTGTGGATAGGATAATTCGCTTCTTGAGGTCTTAACTGACGTAATACAGACACAATGACTCTCTCTTCCTGAATCAAGGTTATTTTTACCACCATCAAAGAGTTTTCTTTGTTACCTCTCTAAACACAACACAAGCTTTCACTGTAATATTTTAAACTATCTAATATATCAATTAACTGTCTCACTTGTATAAAAGCAAACAAGACAATCACCAAAAAGGTCTTCCATTGCTTGACTCAAGGATCTACAATTGCTCAAGCTAGTACAAGAAAAAATATATAGTAAAGGTGGATAAAAACCCCCCAAAATAGATCCATTGAATTTGATTTCTTTTTTACCGCATTTTGGACACAAAAATCAAATTTGGTCAGTTACTTCATTTTAATGTTTCTTTTCAAAGAAATCGTGAAAAACGAAATTTTCCTGTTGACCAAAAAAAAAACATTTCTAGATATGTGGCGTAAAAACAGAGCACCACTTGTCTTCTTCCTCTGAATCTTTTTCCACTTTTCGATAAAAAAACTTTCAAAATATAGCAGCACTCAGAAACATGTACTATGTTCCTCCACTGGTTTACCATTCCCTTAAACTTTTAAGTATATTTTATATACACATACACTATCAGAGTCACATGTACACTGTTTTAACACAAACACGTCACTTATAGCAAAAGTTGAAAACACAGAAGATCAAACACGTCTTCTTCTTTCTTTCTCCTCTTTGTCGCCTAAATTCTCATAATCATTCTGCTTTGTATCATTTTGTAAATGAATCATTGAATTTTCCTTTGACAGATAGCATATGCATGATACGTTGTGATGCAGATTACAACAAGCCAGGATCTGTTTGGCAAGACCCACGTTTTATCGGAGGAGATGGTCTCACCTTCTACTTCTACGGCAAGAGTGACTCCAACTTCTGTATTATCTCCGATCCTAACCTTCACATCAACGCACATTATTTCGGTAAACGCAGGTCCGGTATGACACGTGACTTCACATTGGTCCAATCCACTGCCATCCTCTTCGGCACTCACAGTTTCTATGTCAGAGCCCTCAAGACTACCACGTTGAATGATTCGGTTGCCGAATCGCCGTCTCTTTCGACGAAAATGTTATCTCACTTCCTCAACTAGACGGTGCCACGTGGACTATATATTAGTGTGTATAACACTTAGTTTAGTTTTGGTTAGATCCGGTTTACTATCATGTATATGTTGTTGATTAATTAATGAAAAAGAGTTTATTTAGTAAAATGGTATCAGAGCAAATAATCTCGTTCTCTCTCTAACAACCTTCGGTTCATTCTTCGATCTCGATTTTCTCGGAATCTCACTAGAAAATCTCTTTGATTTCTTCTCCGATCTGGCTTTGTGAGCTCCGATTTGTTTACTTCTTCCAATTCTCCGTGCAATTTCAGTTTGGAATCACTTTAGATCTTTGATTTTTAGCTGAAAATTGGTTTCAATAGTGAAGAAGAAAAGCAACACGACGCTTCGCAATATTCAACTAGATTCACCGGAAATCTAATCTCTGAAGGCTTGCAACAAGGTTTTCAACTCAGAGTTTTTAACAACCTCACTCTCTCTCTAACAAACTTCCGCCACCGCTGCAATTTTTCATCAAATTTCATCGGTGATTCTGCCGATTTCAGCTCAATCTCACTCCGATCTGCTATCTCCTCACTTTCCTGTGCAATTCGGTTCTTCAAACTTTCAATTTGAAGACGATCTTAAGCTCCATGGGAAAGAGAAATCGCAAATTGATGTATCAATCTCTTGCTCCTGATTCACCAGAATCTGGCACACTGTTGTCACCTCGAGGTCATGGCAAAGGATCTGATCCTCCTGTGGCTTCAGGATTGGGGAATCGAGCTCGAGAAATTTCTGATCGCATCAATGTTCGTCGATCTCTATCAACGCCTTTTGAGGTATCAAATTCACCAGACAATGTTCATTCTCCATATCATCTGCATAGTTCTGATTATCCTGGATTGGTTTTAGTTTCGGAACCTTTGGATGGCAACAATTACAGTGTTTGGTATGTTGCTATGGTTACGAGTCTTGAAGCTAAGAATAAACTAGGATTTCTTGATGGAACTGTTGTTAAACCTGCTGAATCATATCCATATCACAAAATCTGGTATCGTTGCAATAGCATGCTCAAGTCTTGGTTGCTGAATAGTGTTTCTAAGAAGATATATTCAAGTATTCTCTATATCAAATATTCTGCTGATATTTGGAAAGATCTTCATGCTCGCTTTCATAAATCCAACTTGCCTCGCCTCTATAAACTTTGACATCAAATCAATTCTTTTTGTCAAGGTAGTTTGGATCTGTCTACCTATCATACTCTGACTCAAACCTTGTGGGAAGAACTATCACATATTCAAGTTTCTTCACATACTGTTGAAGATCTTCTTGTAGAGAAAGAAATAAACAGAGTTATGGATTTTTTGATGGGACTTAATGAGCTTTATGAGAACATTAAAAGCCGCATATTGATGAAAAAGACATTGCCTTCTCTTTCTGAAGTTTATAATCTTCTTGACCAAGAAGATAGTCAGAGGACAGTGATTTCTGTTGCATCTGATATCTCTCATGCAGCATTTCAAGTTTCATCATATCCCCGAAAAGAAAGACCTTATTGTACATTTTGTGGAAAGGTTGGACATATGGTTGATAAATGCTACAAAAAGCATGGTTAATCAGTTTCAAGTCAAATACGAAATCTGAAAAGCCTTCTTCTGTGATCGCTAGTGCTGCTACTACAGAATCTGTTCTTGTTTGCATCAAAACTGATAGTGATTTGTGTCCTGCCCAGCTCCAACAGTTGATGTCTTTTCTTACAAGCAAGCTTCAGCCTCCTAACTCCACTCTCATCCCAGAAGTCCACTCTGTCTCAGCACTTTCTTTGCCTTCTTCTTCTTCCACCAACGGTTCAATACCCGGTACTTTTCTTCCTTCTATCTGTTCTTTTACCGGTATTGATAGACCATATGTATGTTCCATGAATGGTACTCTTCCTTCCATTCATGCTTGGGTGATTGATTCTGGAGCAACTAATCATATTTCTCATGAAAAACTGTCTTTTCTTTCCTTTAAACCTATTAACAATCTTGTTAATCTTCCTAATGGGATCACTGTGAGCATTGTTGGTATAGGTACAATAAACTTGGGTAGAAATTTGATTCTTCATGATGTCTTATACATTCCTCAATTCAAATTCAATCTTCTTAGTGTTAGTGCTTTAACCAATAGCATGGGTTGTCGTTTTTCGTTTGACAAAATCTCTTGTGGTATACAGGATCTTACTCATGAATCTCTGATTGGAATGGGTAGAATGGTGGCTAATCTCTATTTTTTAGATATCGAGTCCTTGTCATGTCCAGGTACTTCTCTCTCTGTTGTTGCTCCTTATTTTTTAACTCTGTCTTGTGGACCAACCTCTAGGTCACCCTTCTATGTCCAAATTTCAATCTATGAAGTCAGTCCTATCTTTAGATAAAATAAAATTAGATGCAGATCATCATTGTAAAGTCTGTCATCTATCCAAACAAAAACATCTTCCTTTTCTTTCCAACAATAAAATGAGTGAAACTCCATTTGACTTAGTGCACATTGATACTTGGAGTCCTTTTTCTGTTCATACTCATGATGGTTTTCGATATTTTTTAACCATCGTTGATGATCATTCTAGAGCCACTTGGGTTTATCTTCTTAGGAACAAATCGGATGTCGTACAAGTATTCCCAAACTTTGTCAATATGGTGGAAACACAATTTCAGTCTAGGATTAAAGGGCTTAGGTCTGACAATGCTCCAGAACTCAACTTCACATCTTTCTATCTTTCAAAAGGCATTGTTTCCTATTACTCTTGCCCTGAAACTCCTCAGCAAAATTTTGTGTTGGAAGGAAAACGTCAGCACATACTCAATGTTGCTCGATCTCTTTTCTTTCAATCCCATATTCCTCTTCCTTATTGGGGTGACTGTATTCTTACCGCAGTTCACCTCAGCAATAGGACTCCTGCTCCTATTCTTAAAGATAAATGCCCTTTTGAAGTTTTAACAAAGAAAATTCCAGATTATTTCCAATTAAAAGTTTTTGAATGCCTTTGTTATGCTTCTACATCACCTAAAAACAGACATAAATTTGATCATAGAGCTCGTGCTTGTGCTTTTCTAGGCTATCCTAGTGGGTACAAAGGTTATAAATTGCTTGACGTTGAATCTAATACCATCATTGTTTCTCGGGATGTGGTATTTCATGAAGAGCTCTTTCCTTTTGTTGAATCTGCAGCTTCTCAGGATTCTTCTTTTTATTTTCCTGATCAGATTCATCATCTTCCTGTGGTTACTCAACCTCTTGATGATAGTACCTCTGTACCTTCATCTTCTGTAGAGATTCAATCTTCTATTGATCCTATACAAGATGTTTCTGAACCTTCTGTTCAAACATCCCACAGGAAGACTAAACAGCCTGCTTATCTTCAAGATTACTATTGTCATTCAGTAGGGTCTTCAACCATTCATGAAATCTCTCAGTTTCTTTCTTATGATAAAATCTCTCTTCTTTATCTTTCATTCTTGGTTTCCATAGACAAAGAAAAAGAACCTTCAACCTATGCTAAGGCACAACAACTTCTTGTTTGGTGTGGAGCCATGGATGATGAGGTAAATGCTTTGGAAGAGGCTGATACTTGGACTATTTGTACTCTTCCTCCTGATAAAACTCCTATCGGCTATAAATGGGTTTTCAAAGTCAAATTCAATTCTGATGGGACTGTTGAGAGATACAAAGCTCGTTTAGTTGCAAAAGGGTAACTCAATGGGAAGGCATTGATTATCTTGACACATTTTCTCCTGTCATCAAATTAACATCGGTGAAACTCATTCTCGCTTTGTCGGCTATTCATGGTTTTTCTTTTACACAGTTAGATATCTCCAATGCCTTTCTCAATGGAGATCTTGACGAGAAAATTTATATGAAACTCCCTCCTGGTTATGCTGATAGAACAGGAAAGACTCTTCCTCCTAATGTTGTGTGTCGGTTGCAAAAATCCTTATATGGTCTTAAGCAAGCCTCTCGCCAATGGTTCCTGAAATTTTCAAGCACTTTGATCACTTTGGGATTTACTCAGTCATATGCTAATCATACTTGCTTCTTAAAGATCACTGACACTCTCTTCTTGTGTGTGTTAGTGTATGTTGATGATATTATTATCGCCAGTAATGATGATACTGCAGTTGCCGTGTTAAAAACTCAACTCCATTCACACTTCAAATTGCGAGATCTTGGTCCTTTAAAGTATTTTCTCGGCTTGGAGATAGCTAAATCAACAGAGGGTATTCACATTTGTCAACGCAAGTATGCTCTTGATATCCTTGATACAACCTGTTTACTTGGCTGCAAACCCTCTAGTATTCCAATGGATCCACATCTGAAATTTTCAAAAGATAATGGGGGTGATTTTGTTGATGCTGAGGCCTATCGCCGTGTTATTGGTAAACTGATATATTTGCAGATAACACGTCCAGACATTGCTTTTGCTGTGAACAAGTTTAGTCAATTTTCCCAAGCTCCTCGTGTAGCACATCAAGAAGCAGTTTATAAAGTGCTCAAGTACGTTAAAGGCACTATTGGTCAAGGTCTTTTTTATTCTTCCCAATCCGACTTACAATAGAAAATGTTTGCTGATGCTAATTGGTCTTCTTGCTTGGCTACAAGAAAATCTACCTCTGGTTTCTGCTTGTTTTTGGGTTCTTCTCTAATTTCTTGGAAGTCCAAAAAGCAAGCTGTTGTCTCTAAGAGTTCTGGGTTTTTTCAATATCTTCGTCCCATCTTGAGGGGACTATTAGTGTGTATAACACTTGGTTTACTTTTGGTTAGATCCGATTTACTATCATGTGTATAAATTCATAATGTAGTTGTTGATTAATTAATGAAAAAGAGTTTATTTAGTAAAACTATATAGAGTTGCTAAAGCTAGAAGAGGAAAATATCCTTTGACAAGATTACTTCCACCTGAAAATAAAAGCCACGACCAGAAAAAACAAACTAAAACTAGAGACATATATAGTACAAAGACAAAATCATAACCACGACAAACAAACCGAAAACGAACTATGACTAATCGAATTCCTATGATTCGTGAACATAAAAGTAAAAGTTTTAAAATAAAATAAAACGTGCACATAAAAGTAAAAGTCTTAAAAGAAAATAAATCTTGAACATCATAGTGAACAAGGTAGTAATAAAATAAAATTCTTTTTTGACGAGAGTATATTAATTAATTTTCGAGATGTAGAGACTTCGCTTCATGTTAATTATTCTACTTAATCTGGCATATTATATATATATATGTATTCGTTGCAAATATAGTGAAAATGTCATATATTTTGCGACATATTTTTATTTTTATTTTCTTTCTTAATAGCAACAATTTATAATTGTTAAATTTTATTTTTTACTTACCGGAAGCTTCTCTCTCGCATTTTTTGTAAATCTGTCCTAACTCCGGGTCTTCTCCATACAACAACTTGATATGCTCAAACCCTAATACCTTAACCTCCATTGTTGTTATCAAAACATGCCGACGAGATAGTACATCCGCAACGATGTTTTCCTTCCCTTTATTGTAGGAAAAAGTTTATAAAAACTCTAACTATTTGGCGTGCCTTCTTTTGGGTTTGGTCTGGCCTCTCAAGTGTTTAAGCGTCTCATGGTCAGTATGTATAATGATCTCCTTTGACAACAAGTAGTGTTTCCAAGTCTCCAAAGCTCTAAGCAAAGCGTATAAATCTTTGTCATATGGATAGTTGAGAGTAGCTCCAATAATCTTCTCACTGAAGAAAGCAACATGTCTTCCTCTCTGATTGAACACTGCCCCAATCCCCAAGTCGTAAGAATCACATTCCACCTCGAACATAACCTCAAAATCCGGCAAAGATAGAACATGTGCTTCGGTGAGGCTCCTCTTAAGCTAATTTAAAGCCGCTTCTTGTTCATCCCCCAAGAGAAAGGTACATTCTTCTTAATTATTGTTGTAAGTGGAGCTGCGACCGTTCTAAAGTCTCTACTCTAACAAATCTCCTATCAAAGCTTCCTAACCCATGGAAAATCCTAACATACCCAATGTTGATCGGTGTTGGTCAGTCCTAGATGGCTTTGATCTTCTCTTCGTCCACATGTAACTCCTGTGAACTCACAATAAAACCTAAGAATACAAACTTGTTAGTGTAAAAGGTGCACTTCTTGAGGTTAGCATAGAATCTTTCCTAGCGGAGAGTCTTTAGAACTTGCTCAAGATGCATTAAGTGATCTGATAAACATTTACTAAAGATAAGAATATCATCAAAATAAACAACAACAAACTTACTGATGTAGTTCCTTAGAACTTGATTCATGAGTCTCATTAATGTGCTCGGAGCGTTAGTTAAGCTAAAGGGAATAACCAAACACTCGTATAAACCTTGTTTTGTCTTGAAGGTTGTCTTCCACTCATCATCGTTATTCATCCTCACTTGGTGGCATCCACTCTTCAAGTCTATTTTAGAGAAGATAGTGGCTACGTTTAACTCATCTAACATGTCGTCCAAACGCGGGATTGGTGCCTAAACTTGATGGTGCTGTTGTTGATTTCCCGACAATCCACACACATCCTCTAACTTCCGTATTTCTTTGGAACTAGTAAGATAGGCACGACACAAGGTCTGGGACTTTCTCTTATGTACCATTTCTCCATGAGCTCTTGGACTTACTTCTCTAACTCCTTAGTTTCCTTGGGGTTCATTCGGTAAGCAGACATATTTGGCAAGGCGGCTCCGGAAACAAAGTTGATTTGGTGCTCTATGCCTCTCAATGGTGGCAAATCAGCAGGAATATCCTCAGGGAAAAACATCTTGAAACCTCTCTAACACTTTAGTAACTTCTGATAGTATATTTAAGTCTATAAAACAAGAAACTAACACATCCTTGTAGACCATTCTTACCACCGTATGTTTTGAAGAAAAAGACTTACAAACTTACTAATGGGAAACATAGATGCTAGTTTTACTTACTTGACCTTCCTTAGCCATTTTGGTATGCATGTCATGCACTTGGGACAGGCTGAGAAGGGCCAAGTTGTACTTATGCTTCTTGTAAGTAAACAGGGTGAAGTTGGTTCTCCCATCCAAAGTAACCTCTCGATCAAACTAGCACGGTCTTCCTAATAGTAGGTGACCGGCTTGCATCGGTACCACATCACAAACAACTTTATCTTGTTACTTTCTAATGCTAAAAGAGATAATGAATTGCTCAGAAATCTTCAACTCCGCTTGATCGTTGAGCCATCTTAACTGGTAGAGTCTCAGGTGCTTGGTTGTGGGGAGCCCTAGTTTTTCCACCATGTATTTGCTCAAAAAAAGTTGGTACACAACCCTCCATCAATGATTAAGTTGCATACCTTGTTGTATATAACACACCGGGTGTAGAAATTTTTTCTCTTTGGGCTGTCTCCTCTGGATTCACCATAACGCTTAGAACCTTCCTAGTGATCAACATTTCTTGGATTTCCAGGTATTCAGTAGTATCCTCGGGCTCAGTATTGGTCTCCTCTTGTTCATCTTGGGATTCATACTAGCCACTAGGTGGAATCATCATGACTCGGTGGTTAACACAATCTCGAGCATAATTCCTTCTCCTTTGGAATTTGAAACAAGTAATATCTCGTGATCGTTGAGTGTTGCCAGCTGACCCGTTTTGTGGTCTACTGTCTCTGACTGGTTCATTACTTCTTGCTCTGACTAGTTTTCTTTATATGTGGGCTTGCTTGTTGTGGAAGAGACCCATGGTTGAGCTTGACGTGGTTTGCAAGTGTGAAGTCTTCTTCTGCTTGGATGGCAAGATGGAAGACCTCATGCATTTGATGGTAAGGTTGTCTCTCAACTTTCCTTGCATTTATGTCTTGTAACCCGTTAACAAACTGAGCCATTAGCGACTCCTTGGTCTCATTCAGCTCTAAGCGACCTCTCAAATTCTTAAACCCATCGTAGTATTCCTCCACGACCTTCTTTTGATTCTCTTGGTGCTAGTGGGGGGACATATCTCCTCTTCAATTCTTCTTTCATGTCATCCCATGTTCGAATGTAGCCATATCGGTTGTTGTGTGACCCTTTTCCCAGTTCTTGACGTGCAAAAAACGGCTTGTTGTTGATGTTGGTCATCCTCTTCCTCCAGTTCCTCCTTTTTTCTTTGTTTTTTCATGTTTAGCACGTGTCTCCTCAATCACACCATCCTTTGATGTCTCCTGAGTTTGCACAATCTCGCCCTCCTCTTCTTCTTCCCTTCCCCTTCATCTATATTCATAAGTATTTGAAACCTAGATGGAGATCCTCTCTAGGTATCCTTCTTCTCCCCTGCTGTAGTATTTTCAAGTTCACGATGATCCCCTTGGGAGAGCCTCTCCCTGTTCTGTGTACTACAGACCAGCCAACCTCATCAACTTTTTGTTTCTCATTTTCTACTAACTTACTTTGTTATGTTGTATTGTCATGTTTTCCCCTGTTTCCTCCACTTCTTTTCCCGCTTTCTCTAGTAAAGGTGTTGTACCAGTGATAGGTAATCCTTCTCCCCTATCTCCACTTGGTTATTTTTCCACTCTTGTATGACCACCACAGTACCAGTTCTCATTTGACTTCAATCCTTCTCTAAATGTCCCCATTGTTTACATCCCAAGCAACGTGAAGGCATCCACATGTAGCTGACTTGAATCAATATTTCTTTTATGTCTGCAAATCTTCTCTGGTAACTGTTTTCTAAATTCACCACCACCAATAATCTCGCCATATCTAGTCGAAGACACCTTTCAGTGCTCGGGTGCACCTTTTGAAAAGATCCTATAAGACCTCCAAGAAACTTTAACCCCTTTTGCGAGTACAAATGATCTGGTACATCCTTTAAGTCAACCCAAGGTATAGCTGACAAATCTATTCGTAAGTGTGCCATCTTTGGACTCCATTCTTGCACCTGTTGGAGATTTGAAGCACAAGTCTCTATGTAATATCTGCTCGTCGTGAAATCAAATCCCATGAAATCTGTATCATAATAACTTTTGTATCTTAGCGTTTCATAGCTGATGATTCTCATCTCTTCCTATATATATTGTAATCGTAACCTTATGAAATACACTGAGAAATTCCTAAACTCAATTCTTTTCATGGTATCAGAGCCCGAATACACCCAATTCCACCAAATTGAAATCTATCTTATCCATTAAAAGAGACCCAATTGATCTTAACCGATTTAACATGAAATTAATCGTATAGTGGGATATTGTCCAGATTAATGGTTAGAAAAATCATTATCTCGAGGGGGCATGTGAAAAATATCCTACATTGAAAGATGGGAATGGACCTTAACTAAAATATAAAGGATATAGGCCAATCAATTCATTGCCAATTGATTTTGAATTAGAAATCCATTAACCTTAACAGCACCACCATTGGAATATTGACGATATGCCAGAAGTGGCGTCATAGAACCCTCATCCTCACGTGATCATTCAATACAAAACAGCACCGTTTTATGGTTAAAATATTGTGCAACAATTCGTGAACCTTTTCCTGAGTAGTCCAAAGGCGATTAACCGTCGCGTGGACCTTACCTATGTGTGGTGGATCACCTATAAAATGACCGACAATGAAGTTTGTCATAGAGGCTGAGAATTCTCCAGTACTTCTGCCGGAATCGAGGCCTTTGCTACACCATCAACAACCTCGACAGAAGACGGAATAGAGAATGAAGCAGGGTAAATCAAATCAGTGATATTATTCCATGAACTTTTTTTGTGGATGAGAGACTGATTGCAGGTAGGTCTTAGGTGTTTCAGGATGGAGACCTGGGCCATCAGACTTCGCGTCGCCGTCCATAGCTCCGCCGCCAAACATCAAATACTCAAATAGCTTTGCATACAACATCACAAACAGTTAACTGATATCTTTCTTTTTTTGATCAGTAGTGTTATCGTACAAATCAAATTGATGATAAAAATTTGAGTAGTAGAGAAATTCTATTATTGTTTCTTATTTTTTAGATGAAATATAACCCATCTATATTATCCATAATTCTCTTATCTCTTTTATTGCATCGTGATAAGATATCGATAAAATAATCGAACAACATCCCATTACAAAAAATACTTTTAGATTTTTTAGAAGTTTTGGTAGATGTTTATTAATATCGTGAATTCACTTCGAAAAAGACATTTGACATTTGACAATCGTCTTCTTAGTAAATACATACCTATGTTGATGTGCTGTGACAAAATTTATATAAGTGTTAGTATATCTATAACTAAAACTGATATGTCGATAAGTTATTATTACAACATAACCAATAAAATACATGTGACTAATGATTAGTGATCTGTAAATTTTCATCCAAGAGTTTAGCCAATCGGCCTTTATCAGATCTACCATATCATATGGATCGTATGCAGCACACGTTCCAGTAATTATTTTCATAGAATTTTTTATCAATAACATACTATTTGGAACATCCTCATATTTTTCAAGTATATATTTTTCTAGAAAATATCAACAGATAAAATTTAATCGCAACTTTTTTTGAATAATATGTAAAATTATATTCAAAGAAAAAAAATATTTTTTACAACAAGTGTTAACTGTTTTGATATGAAAATTAAAGATAAAGAAATAAAAAAAGTTTAAGAATGGCATTATTAATGGTGGTCTCGTCAAAACTCAAAACCGAAAAATATAATTGGAACCAAATTAGATCTTAAGAAAAATAGTACACACCAATGATAGAGTTGAAAACTAATAGCATACGGAAACAAAACAAACAAAAAACCAAGAGTTAAGTTTTTCTAACCCCAAACCAATCATATAAGATGTCGTTGAAACGTTTTTGCCGTTGAATTCCATTGAATGGTGGGAAGACGATTTTGCACAAATCTATCAATGTCTTTGACAGGAGAAACTTGATTTTTAAGTTGTTCGCCATGTCTACATCGATTACGCTTTTGTCATAAAATATAAACTGTCGCTTGGAAAACATATTTTAATATAAACCTGCGATTACCAACAAACACAAAAGTAAAGATAATAGTAATGATATCTCCAAACTGAGCTACATATCTCATATGAAACAAAGCAGAAGTAAACTTGAATGGGATGACCTTGTTTTCATACGTTTTTTAAACTTTTGTCTTTGTATCAACGCTAAAGAAAGATGAGGCACATCTGATATAAAACGAGTCTGATTTTTTATTATTGAACGCACGCTTTAACGTTTCTTGAGTCTAAGTCATAAATGGTTCTGCCTGACTCATAGCCCATGTTAACTCCAAAACAGGTTATGTATCCGATTTCATGTAAAAACATCTCTTACTTTGTCAAGATTTTATATCTACATTTTATTCTTATTGTGCCATCCGAATTGCAAACACCCAAAGTTGGATTCCTCCAAAACATGTACACTTCTATTGTAATTTTTTGGAAAATCTATCACATCGTTGTTGACGGAAGAGAGGCATATATATATTAACCGAAGTCATCTCTTTGATACAATAATGTTTTTCAGGTGGCAAATGAAGAGGAATCTCAAATATGTCAATGTTATTTAGAACATTACCTACAGTCAACAAATAAATCATGTTCAGTTTTAAACAAAATCTCACATAAAACTTCAAACATGTGAATAACATATGTTAGACGAGTGGAATTATGAACACGCAAAAATATAATTAACATATATATATATATTTATGTTTTAAATTTTTAACTCCAATTTTTTTGTTATATGTTAAGTTTTCATTTCTCATGCCAATAAATAGTTACAATTTTAATTTTTGCTATCTTATCTTACAATGTATCATTTTTACATTAATTAAAATTTGATCGAGACATGATAGTTGAAAGAGTTTAAACTTAAAGTGTTATACAACTATTTTGAGAAAATTGTATAACTAACATCGTGAATTTATCACAAATTGTCATCAATCTATCTTTTTGTAATAAACATGCATTATGTTGTGTTTAAATCTGGAATATGACACGAAATAATAATAGCAAAATCCACTAGACTACATGGTTTTTTCATTATTCAGAATAGTTACCTTAAGCGAATTTTGAGCATATCTTAAGTAAATTTTGATATATATTTTAAATCCATTACAAATTTTCACAAAATAATATTAACTAGGTAAGAATCTATGCTGTGCATAGAAGAATTTGATGTTATTTAAATCTATGAATTGTTAATTATTATAGTAGAATGTATACAATTGATTGGTATTATAAATTTTAAATACATTGTGTAACATAACGTAATTTTATTGAGTTTTATAGTTTCTTAAACTCGGATTATTACAAAATTAACTTTTATTTTCATTCTTATTATCTTACGATTAATGTATTTTTAAAATTTATTTTTATCGTTATTAATTATTTTATTAATGTTATGTATATTTGTACATTTATTGTTGCCAAAATTTTAATTTAATATCGTGTACAATATTTTCCATAATTAATCAACTATAAGATACAATAATTTTAAGTGTTAAATTTATCTTTTACTTAATAGTTAGATTTTGTGTTATTTTAAACACTAATTTTGCAGTATCAACGTAATTTTTTATTAATTTCGATGTATTACGAAAGAAACTTTGATTAGAGTTTGTGTGATAAACGATATTATATTTTTATTTTAATTTATATTCAAAGTTTCTGATTTATTGAATATATAATGTTTGATAAACCATCTGATTAAAACTCAACATGCCTAATGGAAAGACCAATAGATCTATTAGAAGCTGATGATTAGTTGCATTAGCTCTTATGTTTCTGACTGCAAAGGTGTCCACCAGATAATTAAACTTCTTAAGGAACTCCACCATCCCATGAAGTAAAGTTTTCTTGTGAATGAATACACATAATGGCACGCTGGAATCGGTTCCCTGCCATGATCACAAGTAATGCCTAGAAAATTGGACTGAATCGAATTGGTCTAGTTGAACCGAATCGAATCAATGCTTGGCCAATTCAACTGAACGTGATATTATTTTACATGCCCTAAATGCAATATAAAAAGTAACTAGGGTTCACGACAGTCCAAATGAGAATGTGTCAATTCTTACAAAACCAAAACATTTAGGCGAGGTATTTGCCTACATTATCAATCATTTATCTAATATTACTTGTTTTGGTTATATTCCTAGAGTATTTTCGTCAATATTTAAGGAGAATTAAATCTTAAAAAAGGGGAAAAATAATAACTGTCAATCAATAAAAAACTTTTGTCACAAAAGTCATGCTCAGCGATTAAAAAAAATAAAAGAAGGAAGAGGTGCCGTGACGACAAAAAAAGAAAAAAAAAAGAAGGAAGAAGAGCCGTAATTACTGAAAAATTAATTAAGTCAAAAAAATATGTGAGAGTTGTAAAATCGTTGACAGCAATCAGCCCCGCAATATTACATATTCGTATACAAAATATATATTGGAAAGTTATCTACATTTATGAATTTACTCATATTTATTTAGAATAATGTTCCAAATTGTAGTGTTGGATTACACCTGAATTTATGTGGGGGGGGGGGGGGGGGAGGATTTATTTAGAATAATTTTCAAAATTGTAGTCTTATATCAGATTAAACATGAGGCATAATTATGGGAGGCGTTTTAGAAAGTTTATTGTTCACAACTGATTTTAGACTCTTTCTTGAAAATTTAAAATTCTTTTTGGTGTTATTTAAAGAATTTTTAAGAAATTGTAATAAAACATAAAAGTGATATTTGCATCGAAACAAAAATAAAGCCTTTTTTTCCCCCCGCAATTCAACAACTTGTAATCATATTAAGAGGCCCAAAGACTTTTCACATGAAAAGCTTTATACTTTTCCTCCAAATTCATCTTCCTAATTCCTATACAGATAGAATTATATCCTCCAAAAGCTTGTAGCTCAATAAGAGACAAAAGCAGCTTCTTCATAATCACATTCTTTACTTCAACCCACAAACAAGTTTCTTTCGTAATAGTTTAATCAGAATAAATTCCTTTCTTCCTCAATTAGGTTTCTTTCAAGATTCTTTCCTTTTAAAATCTCCCTTGGTCACCAAGAAACCAAGAAACCCACCATGAGAAACACCACTAAACTGGTCGTGCATGTGGTTGATGCTCAAAATCTTATGCCTAGAGATGGACAAGGTTCAGCTAGTCCTTTTGTAGAAGTTGATTTCCTTAACCAGTTGAGCAAAACCAGAACCGTACCTAAAAGCCTTGACCCTGTTTGGAACCAAAAACTCTACTTTGATTACGACCAAACACTACTAAATCATCACAACCAATACATTGAAGTCTCGGTGTACCACGAGAGAAGACCAGTTCCTGGTAGAAGTTTCCTCGGTAGAGTCAAGATTCCTTTCTCTAACATTGTTTACAAGGACGATCAAGTGTACCAGAGCTTCCCTTTGGAGAAGAAATGGCTTCTATCTTCTGTTAAAGGTGAGATTGGTCTCAAATTCTATATCTCATTGTCAGAAAAAGACCAATCCTTTCCTCCTCCTCTTTCTTCTAAACCTTACACAAGTCCAACGCAAGCCTCTCTTGTTGGAACCGGAGAAGATACTACAGATTCTGAAACAGAAGATTCTCTTGATACTTTTGCATCAGCAGAGGAAGAAGATCTTGTTGATTCTGCCAGCGAGAGTGTGAAAGGTGAAAAGATTCAAGAATTTAAAGAACCAGTTCAAAAACTACATAGACAAGAAGTTTTTGCTCGGCCTGCACCAATGCATTCCATTCGCTTGCGGTCTCGTGAAAACCCGCAACAAGCCAATAAACCGCAGTCTCGTGGAGCTAACCAGCTTCATCCTCAACACACTAACCATCTTCAATCATATGGTGACACTGATCCAGAAGACTTTAAGGTGAAAGACATGAACTTGGATCTAGGAGAGAGATGGCCAAACCCAAATGTTGGAGTTGGTGAGAGATTCACAGGCACATACGATCTTGTGGAACAAATGTTTTATCTCTATGTTCGAGTTGTTAGAGCTAAAGAACTTTCACTTGGTTCAATTACTGGTGGATGTGTTCCTTACGTGGAGGTCAAGCTAGGGAACTACAAGGGAAGAACAAAACACTATGATAGGAAGACAAATCTTCCTGAATGGAACCAAGTTTTTGCATTTACCAAAGAACGGATTCAATCATCGGTTCTTGAAGTTTTCATGAAGGACAAGGAAACGTTAGGTCGAGATGATATTCTTGGAAAAGTAGTGTTTGATCTCAATGAGATCCCAACAAGGGTTCCACCAAATAGTCCTTTGGCTCCACAATGGTACCGATTAGAGGATTGGAGAGGAGAAGGCAAAGTAGTACGAGGAGAGGTAATGCTTGCTGTCTGGATGGGAACTCAAGCCGATGAAGCTTTCCCTGAAGCATGGCATGCTGACTCAGCTTCTGTTCATGGAGAAGGCGTATTCAACATCAGATCTAAAGTATACGTCTCTCCTAAGCTATGGTACTTAAGAATCAATGTTATTGAAGCTCAAGACATTATCTCAAGTGACAGAAACCGACTTCCTGATGTTTTCGTCAAAGCCAACGTCGGAATGCAAACACTGAAGACCACCATCTGTCCCATGAAGACAACAAATCCATTATGGAATGAAGATCTTGTCTTTGTCGTTGCTGAACCATTTGAAGAGCAGCTAGTTATCTCTGTGGAAGACCGCGTTCACACGTCCAAAGATGAAGTTATTGGCAAGATCAGCTTGCCTATGAACGTGTTCGAGAAGCGGTTAGACCATCGTCCAGTTCATTCTCGTTGGTTCAATCTTGATAAGTATGGTTCCAATGTTATTGAGCCAGACTCAAGAAGGAAAGAACATAAGTTCTCGAGCCGGATTCACCTGAGAATCTGTCTTGAAGGAGGCTACCATGTGATGGACGAGTCAACAATGTACATTAGTGACACAAGACCAACGGCGAGACAGCTCTGGAAGCAGCCGGTGGGAATGTTAGAGATTGGGATTCTTGGAGCAAAAGGTTTGGTGCCAATGAAGTTGAAAGATGGTAGAGGAAGCACAGATGCGTATTGTGTGGCTAAGTATGGGCAAAAATGGGTAAGAACGAGAACCATTCTTGACTCATTGAGTCCGAGATGGAATGAGCAGTACACATGGGAAGTTTATGATCCTTGTACTGTCATCACTCTTGGAATTTTCGATAATTGTCATTTGGGTTCAGCACACTCCGGAACTGCCGCTTCTAGAGATGCAAGAATCGGAAAGGTGATTTGTTTCTGTTTATAATCTTTGTTTCCATTTTTACAATTTAAAAACAAAATCTATAACTGAACTAGAACTGATGTTCTTTTTTCTGTGTTCAGTTTGGTTTGAAAACATCTATTCGGTTTTCAATTCATAATCAGTTCGGTTTATAATCAGTTCGGTTTTGAGCAAAATAAAATAAAATAAAAATATGATATATAATTTTATTTAATATTATGAATTTTAGTATCACATTAGTAAAAATATTTTTATTTCTTTAAATAAAATTTCTATTTATTCAGCTTGATTTGGTTTTAATTTAGTTTATTCAACATACAGTTTTGTTCTGTTTGTCTACGGTTTCGGTTTAAAGATATAGTTTTAGTTTGGTTTGGTTTGTATGGCCATCTCTAGTCATACGTAGAGATGCTTTATGTTTCTATACTAACTTTGCGGTTTTAAACAGGTTCGAATCAGACTGTCTACATTAGAGGCTCACAAGATCTACATGCATTCATTTCCACTTCTTGTTCTTCAACCGCACGGCCTCAAGAAAACAGGCGATCTCCAACTATCAATCCGTTTTACAAGCCTTTCTTTGGCCAATATCATCTACAATTACCGCCACCCGCTTCTTCCCAAAATGCACTATCTTTTCCCTTTCACGGTCAACCAAGTCGATAGCTTAAGATACCAAGCCATGAACATCGTTGCAACACGCCTAGGCCGAGCTGAACCGCCACTTAGGAAAGAGGTCGTTGAGTATATGTTGGATGTAGACTCTCATCTTTGGAGCATGAGAAGAAGCAAAGCTAACTTTTTTCGCATAATGTCGCTTCTCTCGTGTTATTTCTTAGTTGGGAAGTGGCTTGAGGATGTCTGCAACTGGAGATACCCGGTTACTTCGGTTTTGGTCCATGTCTTGTTCTTCATTTTGGTCATGTACCCTGAACTGATTTTGCCCACTATGTTTCTCTACATGTTCTTCATTGGATTGTGGAGCTTCAAGTCTAGGCCGAGACATCCTCCACACATGGATATGAAGCTTTCATGGGCTGAAGCTGTTGGTCCTGATGAGCTCGATGAAGAGTTTGATACATTCCCAACGTCTCGCTCACAAGACTTGGTGCGTCTGAGGTATGACCGACTCAGAAGCGTGGCAGGTAGGATCCAGACTGTGGTTGGAGACATTGCAGCTCAGGGAGAGAGAGTTCAGTCACTTATGAGCTGGCGAGATCCTAGGGCTACAAGCCTCTTTATCTTGTTCTGCTTGGCTGCATCTGTGGTCCTCTACGCAATGCCTTTCAAAGCAATAACACTTGCTGGTGGGCTATACTATCTAAGGCACCCAAAGTTTAGAAGCAAGTTACCTTCTCTGCCAAGTAACTTTTTCAAGAGATTGCCGTCTCGTACAGACAGTCTTCTTTGACCTAAACTCTTTATCCTGTGCAATATTTACCATAAATGACTTTGTTAATCATTTTCTCTAATACTCTCAATTTGCGATAATATTAATTATAACCAAAAAGGTACCCAAAAATAAATAGAATGTACACGTCATAGAAGCAAGTATTGTATTCTAGTTTCTACGAGACTATTTGAAAAGGTTTGTAAACATTAACCAAACATATATATAAAATAAATTACTGTGAAAACAAAGATGAATGCCTCTTATCCGACTGTCATAGCTCTAGTCCTCTCTCCTCCGTCTTCTCTCTCATTGTCCCAACTCAAACTTTTGCTTCCACTTTTGATCCGTCGTTGTGGCAATGTCGTTTTGGCCATCTTGGAACCTCTACTCTTTGTTTTTTTCTCTGGATTTTTAAAATGTTCTAAGCCCGATATGCGAACTTTATGCCATGCCTGTCAACTTGGCAAGCATAATCATGTTTCCCTTTCTTTTTTTATAAATATTATGTTAAATTATATTTAATGTAAACTTTTTACTATATGTGCATCTGTTATTGAAACATTTGAAAAAGAACAAAAACTCTAATTTTAACGATTGAAAAGTGACTGCCTCGTTAAAACTCAAAATTAGAAAAATTATTTGAAATAAAACCAGTTTTTAGAAAAAAAAATACAAACCACTTTCAAAAAATTTGAAACGATAAAAAAATAGAAAAAGATGACTGAAGTAGTTTATGAAGATAACTTGCTAACTTGAGTTTATGGTGGCTGATTAGCGAATCATAGGGTGAGACCATCGACAAAGGTGTTGTCTCCTTGATTGCGAATAGAGCTGAATCGATTTATGACATTCTTATCAATGACTTTGACTAGATGAGCTGGTGTAGAAGATGTTTTTCGTGACATCTTCCATTACGCTCTTTGCAAGTATGATAAATCGTTGTTTGGAAAGTGTACCTATAAGTGAAGAGATGAGTATTGTTTTGGCTGGAAGTAGTTAGCATGATTGATAGACGGCTCCAATCAAAAGTAAAGTCATTTTTGAGTAGTCGACACATAAGTGAAGTCCAAACTGTTATTGAGTATCTGCATAAAAAGAATAAATGATTACGTGACTCATTCAAATCACCACAAAAAATACAGCAAGTTCCTTAGCGTGAGCTTGGATTCCCATGTTTATATACCCTATCGTACCCATGATATCGTGAAGACATCCTAGAGAACTCCAGTTATCAAACCAGAAAAAGCTTTACTACCATTCCGGATTTCAATCTTGTAAAACTGCTTTGTTATGTCTCGGTACTTCAAAAGTTTTCTCCACATCCAAGATCCCTTACTAGAGTTTTTGTTCAAAGTCCAGAGAGATTGCTGTTTAAGAATGGAGCTTGATTTCCATTTAACCCATAATGAATCCTTTGCTGACAGTATCCTCCATATAAGCTTTAAACAACCTACCTTGTTCGCTTTTTTTAGCGATTGTAAACCTAATCCTCCTTCCTGCCGAGGTCGACAAACATCCATCTACTTTATCTTAGCTTTCTTCATATTCAGCTCAGGTCCAGACCAAAGAGAGACAAAGCATATTTGATCGTTTTCCTTAATATACCCACTAGGTAATCGATAAGTTATTATTCCCTGAGAACAGACCTTATAAGTTGTAATCTTCCAGTATATGATAGATGTCGTGTTATCCAAGAAGTCACTCGTGTCTTTACCTTCTCCACAAGAATATAATAATCATGTCTAGTCACTTGCTTAGTAAGAAGAGGTAATCCCAAATACCTTATCGGTAAGTGACCTTGGCAAATGGAAAGTGTTGTATAATTTCAGACCGTATATTCTCTGACAATCCAGCCATGTATAGAAATAATTTTTCTACAATAATCCACAGACCCGAGAGCACAGCAAACTCGTAAAATATTTGAATAATGCCTTCTACGGATTTTTTATGTCCCTCCACAAAGATCATCAAGCCATCTGCAAGACACAAATGAGTTAGGTGAAAAAAATTTGCACTTGGGATGGTACCCAAATTTTCTCTGGACCGCAAGCTAGTCCAAGAGCTTTGATAAAATGTTCATGCAAATAACAAAATAGTAAAGAGAAAGAGAACAACCTTGACGAAGACCTCTTTCACTCCTAAAAAACCCCACTATTTTACCATTTACTTGGACTGAAAAGAACACTGTCGTGATGCATAGATTTATCCAATGAATAAATCCTCTGGAAAATGCAAAGCCTCAAGTACTTCAGTAAGAAATCACATTAGACTGAATCAAAAGCCTTCGAAATGTCAATTTTCTTGGCACATCGAGGAGATATTGAATCCTTATGATAATCCTTTACTATCTCAGTAGCAAGAAAGATGTTTACTATCAGTAGCCGATTTTTGATAAATGCTGATTGGTTCAAAGCAATAAACTTAGGCAGAAGAACCTTACGTCTATTTGCGATAATATTTTTGATCACCTTGTATATCACATTGCAACAGGAAATGGCACGGTAATCTTTCATTGTCTTACCTTTTTCCTTCTTCGGTATTAGCGCTAGGATGGTAGCATTGAGTCCCTTGGACATAAAACCTTTCTTAAAAAAGACTTGATAGCAATAATGAAATCGTAATGAAATCATTTCCAACTATCGGCCATGCTTTCTTGAAGAATTCACTTGTGTAACCATCCGGACCCGAAGATTTTTTGTTAGGCATCGGAAAAAAACCTGCTTAATTCCTTCCTCTGAAACTTCTTTCACCAACATATTCCTATCTATATCCGAACATCTAAAATCCAGCAGATGTTGTAAATACTCCATAGAATTGCCCTAATAATCAGATGGGTGATGCACTTAAAATTCTCGAAAATATCTCTCCGCTTCTCCTTTAATCCTTTCACTCGTTTTCAGCACCTCTCCATCTTGAGATATAATTTCTCTAATAGAATTCTGCATTTTCACTATCTCTGGTGTCTTCTGAAAATATGTATTGTTTTTGATCCCCTACATTCAACCAAGGCAACTTCTTCTTTTGTTTAAGATAGCCCTCTTCCAACTCCGATAAGAAATCTCATTTCTTCAAAGCTAAACTTTCCTCCTCACCCTTCTGCGATGATGGATCTTCAAGCATCGTCACTTGCTTATTACAGAGATCTTCGTGAGCTTTCCTAGTTCGCTTAACAATATCTGCAAGGTTATCTTTACCCATTCTACGCAACCACAACTTCAAAGCAGTATCTAGTTACTTCCTGGAAATATAGCATGCCAAGTGATGTTAGATGTGAAGATGAGAAATTTGAATGCTCCTCCCCATCTAAAATCTCATTGAAATCTTCATATATCAATCACGGTTTATTTCTAAAAAAATGGAGAATTGTGATTGTGTCGAATATCTTTCCACAATTCTTTTCTTTCCTCCACAAAATTAGAAGCATACACAAATGAACATAACGACTGAAACTAAAGCTGATTGCTGTTCGATGGAACAAATACCCGAATTTTCTCCTTGTTTGAGTATTCTTGGAATTACAATTTCAGAGTTGGATTCGCCCTACAAGCTTCCCGAGAGTCTCCCCACTTGTAACAGGCATTACACTTTGGTGGCAGCCATGGATACGAGTATGTAACTTCGGACACCACTCTCTACTTCGTCTTAAACTGAAAAGAGTCTTGTAAAGGCTTTGTCAAATCGACATCTATGAAGTTATTTCAAATTGACATGTTTCCCTTTCATTCATAATTATCTCAAGTTTCTTCACCTTTTGAAGTTATTCATTGGAAAAATGGACATTTCCGGTCCAAAGTGTGAGTAGAATAAAGTATTATCTGATTTTTATTGATTAATTAAACCCATTTGTTTGTGTTTAACCTTTGCGTCAAAAGAATGATACTTTTTCAAAATTTATGGATTATTATAACTTTGTTCAAATTCATTTTTCAAGACTCCACTAAACCTTTACAATTCAATAATTGTGGAGAATACAACAACCAAAAATTTCTAACATTCTTATCTTTTCACAGAATTCAAAGCCTTTTTTGTGCCTCCAACCCTCCCAGCGAAACAGTCGCGCTGAGCAGACCCTCTGAACTCTCAATAATCTAATTTCGGCTCTCCTCTTCCAAGTTAATATGCAGACCACATACTAGGTTGCGGAACTTCATATGGATGCACATCCTTTTAACATTCTTCATTCTTCTTTCAATCAATATTAAAATACCATATGTTCATATTTACAAAAACCGGTGCATATAATCATTTCGCGTTTTTGGGTGTCTTTGTTATATTCTTGCAACCTCCTTCCAGAAACTCTCACCACATTCTATCAAATGTGTTTTCTCGATTTTCTTTCTAATCATCGAGGATATCATTGTCCATTCTTCACACTCGATGCATTATCATCTTACGTCATGTAGTATTTGTATTCATAGAGACAATCATGGGATGTTCTTGGATCAACAAAACTATGCTGACATACTTCACCGCACCAAATTGAAAACTGCAAACCATGATTCACCCTTAATGATACATGTTCCAAGATGACTGCCAATTCAGGTTCTCAAATCTTGGACCTAACGCTCTATGGTAGTCTCGTCGGTGCACTCCAATACGTCACATTCACTAGTTCCATCATTACCTATGTTGTTCAGCAAATATGTCTCTACATGCATGATTCTTGAGACTCACAACTCAACACTTTCTAGCACATCCTCGAGTACATTCTGGTACCATCTCTCACACTATTCAGAAAATAAATACATGATCCAATACAATTGAGTCAAATACTTCTTAAATTTCCAAACAATCATTCAACATACCGTGTTGCTCACAGCAGTCAAACTCACAAAATATCTGTATCAGGTAATTAACACCCTAACTCGATTGATTTTTAATGATTCTAAAAGTGTGATAATAAATCTGTTATATCTAGAAGAGGTTGAAATTTTTTTTTGTGCTACAAAGAAACATATGGTTCAAAATACTTGTCTTAATAAAAAACTAAAACATGAGCAAAATTTTGCTACACCTCAAAGGAATCAATTTGTCCAATCTATAACATGTTCACTTGCTTATGGTGATACAATGACTTTAATAATATAATCTGAAGTATAATTCTACACCATCGTACACTACGATGGACTAACTTGACTTATCTATGTGCATGTAATCAAGTTTTGAGGTCAAAAAAATTTCAAGGAGGAGGATATGATGAAGACAACATAATCACCCAGAACCAGGAGCAAATCAAAGCAGCTGGTTTGAGCCTTAAACCAAACATGTCAGACCAAAATGACAGATTCTTTCCCAATCGGAATTCTGATCAAGCACAAGTCCTATTATTTATTATCTATAATCAAATAAATCCAAAGAAGACTAATAGTCCAGGAGGGATCATAAAACCCCGAGTTAAATCACCCAACTGCCAAGCATACCTACCGAGAGACGAAAATTGAAGAGCATTATTAACCAATACTCAATCTAGTCAAGCAAACAAGGTAAAATTGGAGATTCATCAAGAAATCACATATTTTAAGAAGAATTATCCAGCATAATCCAATTGGGTCGATCAGATTTGGATTTGGTTCACAAACCCCTAGTCGAAGCCTTAACCGAGCCATGGAAGCTGCCCTTAAGAGAATCCACTCGTTCCTTTCAATCCAGATTCATTATTGATCAGGAAATCAACTATTTTTTTGAGAATGATCGAATCAAAGCAGGCATGGATCGGTTCACTTTGAGAGTTGGCCCATTAGCCTTATCTGCCGGTCGTTTACCATCAAATACAGACCTTTCCATATTTTTTTCTTTGGAGACTTATGTCTGGCGACCAGGAGACCTTTATTTCCATCTAGAAGCTTTAGAATACATCTTCCCATGCACCAGCAACCAGAGGATCAGGCGGATCCCTTCTCACCTAGACTTTCCTAAAACGGATGTGTTCACACTAGGCGCATTCAGTGAGTTCACACAACAACTCTTTCCTTATGATTTTGTCCACAAATTAGAGACCTTCTACATGAAGGAGAGACTATCCATAAGCGTCCTACCATGCACCAGCATCCCGAGGATTAGATGAATCCTCTTGCACCTCTACTTTCCATTTTTTGACACATTCACACTAGGAGCTTTAAATCACCAGTGGCTCTTTCTCTATCATTGCTGCTGTGTTTTGAAGACTCCCCATATGCATAAGAGACTACAAGATACGCTCTCCTACCTCGTTAAGTTATCAAGATACAAGAAGCCTCTAACTTGCCTTATTTGGTCGATTTCGTCATCAAAGCCCCAACGACTCTTTTCAATTTTCACGATTTGTTTCTTATTTTAGCTCCTTAGGATCGTTTTCTATGAGCCTATAAAAATTATGTTTCCTTCTCATTGTAAATCATCCTTGATCTAATAAAGTTAATAGAAATTATTTTCTCTTTTTCACAAAGTTGTGAATTCTTTGTGTTGTTTGTTATTTAGTTCATTGTGAACAATTCACAAGGCTCTTAAATCTGCATACTGAGTTCTTTGAGTGATTCAAAGTAGCTTATTTTGTTGATTGATTGATGTGAGTCCATCTCTATCCACCTCCATGTCTATCAACAACTATCTTTTGCGAGTCAAGGCTTAGAATCTCTCGATCATCAAGAGATTATAAGACAGAGTGATTATGATCCTACATCAGGACACCTCTTAAGTTTTCATTTGGCCACAACTTCACCAAGACGAGCATGCGGATGACGATGAAATACTTGAGGATTCCTCTGACTGACATCATCACTCAATGTCGCAACGACACTAGCTTTTTTCATCAGATTCTAGCTAGTACACCTTAGCGTCATAAGATCAATCTATGACGGATCGATCGATCCATGTTATTAACACTGACAGTTAAGTTTTCCAGACCCTTTACGACTAATCGATCTTTTTAGGAAATTGATCGATCTCTATGTTGTTAAGTTCTTTGTGGATTTCCTAACCTTTGCTGATGGATTGGTCTTCTGTAGAGACCGATTGACTTTTTACATTACCATGAAACAAAAAATTGCCACGTGTGTGACAAATCAAACGGTACTTTTAGGGATTTCGATCTTCAAATGACCACAAATCATCACGATCATTATGATCATGACTGATTGATCGATCATTCCATGGATCAATCAGTCCTAGGTAAATCTTCTTAGATCTTTTGAACCGTGATTCTTCTAAGATAAATCAAGTATCAACTTAATTTGAAGCAAAATTACCCGGGTTACGGTCAAAATCATGTATAAGAGTGAAGAAAGCCCCTTCGACCCTATTTCAATAAGATTTTCATCCTCTTTCCAGTGATAATGTTTTCATTTCCGATTTTAAAAGGTATGGCATCCATATCATCTTTTTGGGTTATTTTTGAAATTTGAAGTTCTCTCTTACATGTCGTTTCATCTTGTCGAAAGAGTAACTGAGGCTTGTTTCTTATCTAGAATGATGATTTGCACTTGTAATTGATGTACTACTTGTAAATTATAAGAACTAATTGAATTTATGGTGAAATCCAAATTTTTGCAAATTATTATTGCCTAAAAACTGGTGGTGTTGTTGTTGCTTTAATGTTGATTGATGAGTGGTAACACCAACATTTTTGTTATTGAATTTAATTTGTTCTTAATCCGCTTTAGATTAATTTAGGAAACCCCAAAACCAATTTTTTTTGTTAGTTATATTCTCAAAAATTCATCTGTGTGACTTTAACTCTCTCTGTGGGACCGATCCTTAAGTACTGCATTCGATTTGACTTTGCACTTAGCAATTTTTCTTGGTGTCTTACAAGAGGTAAAACCTAACACACCATCACTCTCCACAAAAAATACACTTCAAGATGCACTATCAACATCACTTATATAGAGAACTGTCACATATTGAAGAAGGAAGTTGCATAAAAATTCATGGATAGCTGGCAATTCTTTTTTGGTGAGTTACCAAGAGCAAATATCAGTTCAATTATTTCTCATGAGAATTTTAAGTTTCTGCATGCCCTTGAGTACCTTGTCCCTAATCCGACTGTACCCACTAGGAGACTTCATCAATATTTTATTAGGCCAACACTTCACCAAACTAAGCCTCTTTTGGAACTAAGAACCTTTGTACTAAGATATTTTGTTAATCTATCTATTTCCCTTTTGATTTAGTTTTTATTTCTCTTATCTATCATAATAATGCAATTATTCATCATGGGTCTTTGTGTATTCATTATGATTAGTGAATAGTCATTTAGATGAGTTGAAGATTGGTGGATTATGAAGATTTGATGAGTTAATGACGATGTTTAGGACTAGATCTTAGGTTATCTTTCATTCAGGTTGATAGTAATACTAGATTTAAGATGATAACTTGAATCTAGATTTAAGATGATAACTTGAATCTAGATCATGGGAATTATATGCCTGGAAGATGTTCGATGAAATGCTTGAAATAACCTAAATGAAATTTTTTTCCTTAGCTAATGAAAATTGATGTTAGGGTGATTGGTGGCTGGATTAGACTTGGATGTTAATGTTCACTGAACATTTTTCACAAACGGAAGTTCTATGGAAGTGGACTATTCTTGATTAGTAATCTATAGCCAAGGATTGTGTTCATTATATGTTCTTAACATCATTAGTGATTCATCATCTCATCTAAATCATTGTCATTTTGCTTGACTCATTGCTTTTATTATCTTAATATCAATCTTATTCTCATCTTTTACTTGTTTAGTTTTGATAATTAGTAGCATTCTCTTAGTTTCATTGCATTGTTAGTTTCAATTAGTAGTTAGAGAAAAACCCAAAACATTGTTGCTCTAGATTAAGTTGATTTCCTTTTGGTTTTAGTGTGTTAATTTTATTTTCTCCCTGAATCGATCTTAAACGTGCTACATCAATAATTTGCACATTTGGGTTAATTGATAAACAAATGTGTTAATCATCCACCACTTCACCAAATTGAGCATGTTGATGACGATTAGATACTTGAGGAATTCATGGACCAGCAGCATCACTCTCTAGTGCAACCACATCAGTCCTTGCTATCAGATTCTAGTCACGACACCATACCGCCATAGGATAAACCTATGACGGATCGATCGACCCATGTTACTAATGTCATATGTTGAGTTTTCTGGGTCTTGTACGACCAATCAATTCTTTTAGGAGATGGGTTGTTCTCTACACCGTTAATTTTTTTTGGAAATTTTATGACCCTGACTGGTCCTCTTTTAGGATCGTTGATCTTTTACATGAATACGACACAAAGCAAGTCTTCAGTGTGTTGTTGATCGATCGGTCTTCTTTGGGGATCGATTGATCTTTTAAATGGCCAAAAATCATCACGATTTTCCTGAGGAAGACTGATTTATCGATCCATTCAATGGATAAATCGGTCTCATGTAAGTTTTCTTGGCTATTTTAATTTGAATAAAAACTAATCGGGTTACGGTTTAAATCGTGTATAAGAGTGAAGAAAGCCCCTTCTCTTCCACAAGCATTTTCTTTTTTCTTTGTTGAAGAACCAAAAAACTCTTGACCTCTATTAAAACACAAATGCCTAAATTGTTCTTCAATTTCAATGATATTGTATCCTATATATCTTGAATTTTCATCTGATCTTGAAATGTATGGCCTCAAAATGACCTTTTCTTTGGGCGTTTTTGTTGGAAACTTAAAGTTCTCTTATACTTATCGATTCACCAAGCCAAGCATGCTGATGAAGATGAGATACTTGAGCAACCTACGGACTGGTACTGTTACTCCCCACCACAATGACATCATCTCTTGCAATCAAATTCTAGCCACTACACCTTAGCGCCATAAGATCAATCTATGGCAGATCGGATGATTTGTGTTACTAACACCGTGTGTTGATTTCTATGCCGTTAATTTTTTCATGGATATCCTGACCCTAACTGATTAATCGGTCCTCTTTATAGATCGAATCGATTCTTTACATGACCATGAAACAAAGCAAATTTTTCATGAGTGACTGATCGATCGGTCTTTTTTGGGAATTGATATATCCTTCAAATGGCCACAAATGACTGATTGATAGGTTCTTTCCATGGATAGAAAGGTCCCAGGTAAGACTTTTGGATTTTTTTTAAATCGTGATTATGCTAAGATAAATGGACATTAATTTAATTTGAATAAAAATTAACCGGGTTAAAGTCGAAATCGTATATAAGGGTGAAGAAATCTCCATCTCTTCCACAGTTATTCTTCTTCTTCTTTGTTGAAGAACCAAAAAAACCCTCAACCTCCATTAAACACACAAAAACCTTCAGTTTTCATCAATTTCAACCTTTTCTTTTGGAATTTTTGTTACAAACTTGAAGTTCTCTCATATCATTTCATCTTGTTAAATGAGTAATATAGGCTGGGGTTTTGTCTAGAATGATAATTGAAACTTGTTTGCACTAGTAATTTCAGAATGAATTGTGAATTAGGATAAGCACTTGAGTTTATTGGGAAATCAAATTTTTTGCAAATGAGTCTCCCCTAAAAACGAAATTATTGATGTTGTTGTTGCTTTAATGTTGATTGATGAGTAGTAATACAATTGTTTTGTTTGGTGATTACATTAGGGTTTAAGAGGCAAATTAGATAATGTATGATGATTTCTTTATTGTAGAAATTAGGGAATAAAAAAGATATTGAGGATAGCAAAAACGAGAGACCTATAACAAAATTCAAAAGTGATCTTCATAATAGAACCAAATATTACAACATTGTAAGAACCCAAACCAATGTTATCAACTTGAGACCCATCACGGAAAAGATAAATAGACTTGATAATGCATTCATTAAAGCGATGGAAATGGTGAAAATTGAACCGACACGTTTTGCTTTGAGGATGCATTGGAGCAGATTGGGATACTTGGAGGATGTGGAGAAAATGTTTTTAAAATGGGTTATGGAAGTTTTTTTTTATTACACACACCCTGAATATGTATGGGGTTTCATTGCAACATGTTGTCTCACATATGATGACCCGAAGAACTTTCTACCGAGCCAAAGCAAACTCACATTCTTCTTCAAGAAGGACTTTTGCTCCCTCTCTCCACGAGTTTTGTGATATCAATGGGTTTAGTCAAGGGGAAACGACCACATTTCCAAAATTTTAAGAGCCAACTATATTATGAAATTTGATTGGGACTGAGCACTATACTTCACATGGACCAAATATTATTGTAAATTCGCAAACCCGTGCTGAGATGTGGTGAAGATCATCAGCAACATGTTTTTTCTTTAGAGCTGACTCTGGTTCGGTTCGTGATGATGAGCTATTTATGCTTTATTATGGTGTAAAGCATACTATGGTAAAGTACCGAGACAAACATGAAAATAATGTTAATTTTGATGCTAAATTGGCTCAAATGTTAGTGAAGCTCAATAAATCTGCTCCTAGTTCCAAAAGGTCGTTACATAAGGTACAATACTCACTCATCTCTTCGTCCTAGATAAAGATATCAACCTCTCCACAACAACGATACTTCAAGATATACCAACTATAACCATCATTTATATGGAGAATTGTTACATATTGAAGAAGAAAGTTGCATACCAATTCATGGGTCGAGCTAGCAAAACTTTGTTTTGTGAGTACTCAACCAAATATCACTTCAATTGTCTCTCGTGAGAACCTTAAGTTTCTTCCTTATTCATGAGTATCTTCTCTCTAATCTGATTGCACCCACTAGGACACCTCCTAAAATTTCTTTTGGCCACCACTTCTCCATGCCGAGCATGCAAATAATAATGAGATACTTGAAGAGCCCACAGACCGGCATCATTCACTATCTGCCCAACGACACCAGCTCTTGCTATCAGATTCTAGCCACTACACTTTAGAACCACAAGATCAATCTATCGTGGATCGATCAATCCATGTTAAACACCATGTGTTGAATTTTCTTGACCATGTACAATCGATCAATCCTTTTAGGAAATCGTTCAATATCTATACTGTTAAGTTCTTCGTTTATTTTTTGACCTTGACTAATTGATTGGTCCTATTTAGGGATCAATTGATCATTTACATAACCATGAAACAAAGCAAATTTTCTATGTGTGACTGGTCGATTGGTCTTCTTTAGGAATCGATCGAACAGTCCCATTTAATTTTTCTTAGCTCTTTTAAAGCGTAATTCTGCAAAGCGAAACTAACACCGATTCCTAAATTGAAATTTATAGGATTAATGTCAAAATTGTGTGTAAAGATGAAGAAATCAATATCTATTTCTGTTTTTCATCGGCTCTCTTCTCAAGGGTGGTGGTTGTTGCTCCAACCGTGCGAGGCAATCAGTAATGGTTCACATAGCCTCTAGCAAACCATGTTGAGTTGTTGTGCTTCTTCTCCCATAGCTATTTTTTCCTGCCGAATCAACAAACAAGATAAGATGTAGAACTGGTTTCTTTGGAATGTAATTGCAAAAGTATACCATTGAATTTAAACTCAACTTTTGTATGTCAAATTCAAAGTCAAATAATCTCCAATAGTTGTAACATGATATCTTTCTTTTCTAGCACAAATCAAACAAGGCTAACACGATTTATATGATTTATGTGTGAATGCAAAAAAAAAAATCCTAATATTTATACAAAATAATTATGCAATCCAAATATGAATAAAATATGGAAATCCAAATATCCCTTTTATAATTTTTTCTAGAAATACAATCAAACTAATTTGACAATGAATCAAACTAAAGAACAATTGTAAATTATCTTTTCTTTTTATCAATGGAATGCAACTATATGATTGACCAACATTTAATATGAAAAACACATATGATAACTTTGTTTATGGATTTTCTGTTGAAAATGAGACAAACTTTTTAAAATGATTTTCTAGTTTTAATAAAAACACGAAGCAAATAAGCAAAAGCGAAAAGGATAGATAATACCTCATTTTAGGAGCTTTTTCATATGTGATACCAGATGATGTAGGGGCGTGACCTTACAATGATGGACTGATGGAACCCAAGCAGTTGCTTGTTTAAGTTTCTATGCTTAATCAATGGATGGAATGATGTGGAACGATGTTATATTTATTCATTTGGTTGTATCTCTCTCTCTCTCTCTCTCTCTCTCTCTGTTTAATCGATCAGTCCTCTTTAGGGATCGATTGATCCTTTTACATGACCATGAAACAAAGCAAGTTTCATGTGTGTGACTGATCCATTGGTCTTCTTTGGGGATCGATCTATCATTTCCATGGATTGATTGGTGATTTTTTGGCTCTTTTAAACCGTGATTCTGGAAAGCTAAACTGAACATCAATTTAATTTTAATCAAAATTAACAGGGTTTAGGTACAAATTATGTATAAGGGTGAAGAAGCCCCTTCTCTTCCACGATTATTATCCTTTTTTGGTTGAAGAACTAAAAAAAACTTCACATCGATTAAAAGGATGATCGATAATGGGGAGGACCAAACTCGAAAGCTAATTATGGTCATAAAAGGAGAATATTTGATTCGGGTATCATTGGAGGACAATTTCGAAATATAAAAACTTATACAAAAGTTTTAGCTCTTGTGACATCGTCTCTCGAACATGCCGATCCAGTCATCACTTATTGAAATTTTGATTTTGTTAATAGGATTTTTGATGACCAGTGACGTGGTGTCATGAAGTTTCTCAACCCCAAGGGAAGTGTTGGGACGAGACCAAAACCAGTATATCATAAATGCTAAAGAGTATGTGTTCTTATTCTTCTTAAATTTTTGATAAAAATGTGTCACATATGTGACCAAAAAGTCATATTTATTAACCAACTTGAGAAGCATATTTGTAGTACTAATTTTACTCGCTAATCGAAATGAACGAGTGGCTGTTTATGAGGAAACATCATGGTTTGGTTCATATCGCATTTTAAAAACAATACTTTACATTGAGGAATTTAAGTAATATTTTATCTTTATTTGCCAAATAATGGATGAGAATTACTAGGTTGCACAATTTTCTCCTCACTTTCTTTTTATTCAGAACATCACCATGGAAATTGTGATTGGAGTTGGTAAAATAGTAGCTAGATTTTTAGTTTTGAAGTATGGATTTAGTTATTGCGCTGAACACAAGCATGAAGAGTTTGTTTGATCTCTTACATAACCATTTGGGTCATACATTGGTCAAACTAGTTAGTTTGCTTCCAAACATTGAAATTTCTTGTAGTAATTTTTCTGTGTGACATACGTATGCGAGCTGGAAAAGTTCGTGAACCTTTTCCTTTGAGTCAGAATAAAAGTTTGGAAATTTTTTCTTATTCATTGTGATGTCTGGTGGCCATATCAAACATTATCTCATTCCAATGGTCTTTTTGACAGTTGTAGAAGATTTTGATCGTGGTATATGGGTATATTTGATGGTCTAAAAGAGTCAAACGGATAATCATTTGAATCACTTTCTAGCTCTTGTTGAGTGATAAATCAGTTGACAGTAAAAACTTTGAAAAACGATAACGCAATAGAAGGTTTTGTATGCAAAATTATTTTCTATAACAAAGAGTTCATCATGAACACCATGTGTGGGAAGTCTAAATCAAAACAGAAGGCTTGAATGAAAGCACCACCACATCTTTAACGTTGCTCGAGCTTTGCAGTTTCAGTCACTTCTACCAATTCACATATGAGGACAGTGCATTCTCACTGTCAGATATCTAATTGGTAGGCTTCCGCAGTTCTCAGTGGAAAAAGGTCTTATAAACTGATTTACAAATATGCTCCAAAATATAAGCATCTTTTGTATTTGGTTCATTGTGATATTCACTTAAGTTAAAAATCACAAAGAAGACAATTTGAGTCTCGTAAAAGAGAATGTGTCTTTTTTGAGCCAAAAAGGGTGGCATTTGTATAAAATGGAAGCAAAAATTTTGTCTTCTCTTGCAATATCATATTTGTTGAGAACCATTAACTCATACACCGATGAATTATGAAAAAGATTATAAGAACATGGATCCAGTGGCCAACAGTTAGATGATCCACATCTGGTTTAGATGCTTGGAGTTAATGGGCTGGACTGCACTTGAAAATTCCAAGATATGTCCAATACAAACGAATGATTTTCCACCTTCACCTAATCTTGAAACTATATCCTCAACATTTGATACTCCAACCTATAGCGGTGTCAATAAAGAAAAAACATCACAACCACTACATGGACGAATCCTCAACCTCACAACCTCATATATTTGTAAGTGTAGGCTTTCGGCAAAGAAACCGCCGGACAAAGCAACCAGATAAATTAAAACAATATGTTACAAATACTGAAAAAGCTTTCCACATCCACCACATCTTACATAGTCAGTTGAGCATTATATTGGTTATCATCGCTTTTCAAAATCTCATAAGCTATACTTAACAGATATTTATGCACGAAATAAACCGCAAACGTATAATTAAGTTTTCTATGGTAAAGTATGTTGTGATGCTACGTCAATTAGAGTTGATGATCTTGAAAAAATCACACTTGCCCAATTGCGGACCTTCAACCTTGAAAAAAGCAATTGGTAAAAATTGGATATATAAATTAATATACTGATTTTGGTTTTAGGAATTTTTCAAAAAAAAGAGTCAAATATATATGAAAAAACGTTTGTACATGTCGCCAAGATGAGAAATATAAAATTATTATTTTTGTGTTGTTCCTCCTGACTAGCATGTACATCAAATGGATATCATAATATCTTCTTACGTTATGATTTATAATATTAAGTATATACAAAATTGCTACAAAGTTTTCTATTAGATAATTCTATTAAAGTAGTCATTTTGCATCATTTACATAAATCAATTTATGAATTAAAACAAGCACTATGGTGTTGATGGTATGAAAACATGTAGCCTCAAGCAATCAATCTCATATTATTCCTTGTTTAGCTATAACAAACATGAGATTGTTGTTCATATTCTCATTTATGTTGAAATTTAATAATTGAAAAGAATTGGTCCAATATTTATAAAATGTTGTTTACATTTATTAAAAGTCACGCAATTCAATTGATTTTAGAAATTCATTAAAATCATGAGTTATTGGATTAAGATATACTTTAAATAATTTTCAAATTATATTAAATTTAAAAAAAAAAATTTGTATAAAAAAACTATTAAAGACTTTCAAAATATTAGATTGTAAAGTGATATTCTAAAAAACTCTTTGAGAATCTGTGAAATTTTAAAAAACTCTCTAAAATTTCTTTGAACACTACAATCATTATAATCATCATAATTCTACATTAATCGCTATCGAATAACACCCTCTTAATTTCTACTTAACTTGATGATTCAACCGTTACCAATTTGAGTATCCATAAATCATTATTATATTGTAATCTTTTTATTTGACACCAAAACCTTCCTATATTACTGTTTTAATCTAATAATAATATAAATAATTGAAGGTTACATTTTTATTGTATAATTAATATTTAATATATATATAAGTATAAATGATATCATTACTTTTGAGTGTACGATATGTTCATATGTCAAAATCTTCATCGTCAAATAGAAACTAAGAAAACGACTGGATTCTTCCTTTGAAGTTTGACATCAACTAATTAAGTAAGCACCGCACTAATGAGTAAAGTAGTAATGACTTTAGAAAATTCACTATTACGTTTGGTTTTGTTTTCGACTAGAATTTTCAGTTGATGTGTATTGAATTTTTACACTAAATCAGAATATTGATTTTTTAATTTTAAAAAGGTAAAATATTTGTTTAACTGAAAATTATGAGTTTAGCTAGATACATATCGTCCATTTTTTATGCACATGTGAAAAATTCAATTTCCAAGGAAATATTAAAATAACCCACGATCTTTATATGAAAATAATAAAAAAAAAATAGACTCAGAATGGATCAATGGCACATGATTTTAATAGTCTTTATAATTCAAGATTGAATAAGACTAAAAAGGTGTATTGAATTGAAAATTTAGAGAAATTTGATTTAAAATAACAAATCATATGTTATTAAAACATGGATATTAAAATATTTAAAAAAAAATTATTATTATTAAATTAATAATTTTAAAATATACAATTAAATCTATTGTTGTTAAAAATATTATAAAAATTAGATTTGAAAGCTATAAGTGAGATTTCAAAGAATTTTATAGATGAAGCGATAATAAACAATTATATGAAATTCACTACTCCTATAAATATATAAAATCAGTAAAGGGTCCCTAACGAGTACCAAACAATAAACTGAAAAACAAGTAATTATTTGATCAAATCCCAAATCCCAGACACCCTGTAATTAAAGTATATATTTTGATCGATCATTTCTGTTTTAGTAAACGAGAAAGAAAAAAAATAACCAGAAAAGAGGGTCAAAAACTCTAATAAACGAGGAATATTTTTTTAAAAATGTTGACTTAAAAATGCTCTTTAAATAATTTTACTGATTTTCCAAATCTATTCCATCACATAAATGTTTCAATCATTTAATCCACAGTTATAATCCTGAATATATTATCCGTAACATAAAATTTCATTTCGTCTCTATATAAAAGTTGTTATACCCTGTTATTTAAAAAAAAAACATATTAAAATTTACTAATTAAGGATACAAGAAACCAGGATCCACCCGATAATGGACTTCGAGTCTTCGACGACAAATATTGGAAGTATCCACTCGTATTCTTTAGTTTCTATTAACGATGAAGATTTTGACATCTGAAGAGATCATAACTCAGTTACTTATATTTATATATTTCACAATGCAATGGAACCTTTCATTAATTAGAAACATATGGTTCTGAATAAATATAGTGATACGACTACTAATGTAGAGTAGTTGTTTAATACAATTTCTATATATAGGATATCTGTGGAAAGTGAAAGTTAACCTACAAAATAATTTTGTAATTTATTCAAATTTTCAGTTATAACTATATTTTTAATACAATTTTCTTCTATATTTTTACTACCTTAGAAAAATATGTGAAATATACTTTTAAGAAAATAAAATTAATTAGGACTATATTTTTGTAAATCTAATTTATTACATCAATATAATATAATATAAAATAATTCTATATTTTCCCATGTAACCTCACTAATTCCATAATGACTTTCTCATGAAGCAATGAAGCAAAGCATATTCGAATCAGATAAGTAATAAAGGAAGTTTTTGCTGCCAAATAAAAATATTACAATATGATAATGAATTAATGATCTATATTCAAATTGGTAACAAATGAGTCACCAAGTTAAGTAGATGAAACCATTGGTAACGATTACATTATTAATTAAAGACAAGGCGGCAAATCGTGTGGTGGAGACAGAATCTGCTGATTTGGCCCTTTTCCGTTCTTAACAATAAACACAACATTCATTCCCCACGATTGATGTCTATCTAAGTGACAGTGCATGAACCAAACCCCTACACACGCAATTACAAGATTAGAAAATATGGTGTACAGTAGATTATTCAGTTTGGTTACTTTCTATTCATTATTTTGGTTTTAGTTTTATTTATTTTTAGAATTGATGACCCGCACTAAAATAAATTTTTTGTTTCGTTTGATTTGATTATGTTCGATTCAATTTATTTTCAGTTTTCTTTGTTCGGTTTTAGATTAAAAAATTAGTAAACTACAAATAGATGATCGTTTCTAACTAATGCTATCTAAGTTAAACATGATTAGCTCACTATAAAAATATGATCTCTGAAGAATTTACTTTTTTGGGGCGGTTCAATTATGTTAAATTTGATTTCTAGTTTGGTACATCAATATTTTTTGGCATATAAAATAAGAGATAAATATTTTGGTTAAAAATCCGGGTTTCTTAAGAAAATAAAAATCTTCGAGTGTGGTTGGGTACAATTTAAACACCAACCATAGAGACTCGAACTTAGCTAGTCAAAGATATTTATTGTGTAAAAGTAATTATGTAGGGAAAAAAAAAGTAATTGTATAAGGTACGTACCGGGATTATTAGCTACGAATCTTATAGCGATCCAACCGTTTCTAGGCACAGTAGCCGTATTTTTGTACGGAGGATTCTTGAGATTATACTTCGACGATGGATTTTCACTTATGTTAAAGTTCCCCAACCCAACTCCAACCAGATAAAAGCTAAAACCATGGAGATGCATAGGATGATCGATTCCACCACCACCCACACTCGTCCCTTGAATAACAATCTCAACCATTTCACCGAACTTAAGCACCTTTACCTCAGTCGCAAGTCTCGGAGTCTGCAAAAACATCGGTTGATCTTCCGCTGTGAAATTGAAAATATGTGGTGGAAATGTCGGAAACCGCGTTCCGTAAACGCCTTTAATATGATAGTAATAAGCTTTTAATATGTCCACGTGGCTTGGAGTGACGAACGATATGTTGTTCATACTTGCCGCGAATCTCGATCCGTTTGGACCTCCACATGAGTTATTAGGACACATGAGAAGATTTATAGAAACTGTCGTGAGTATTCTACGTGAGATTTTGACAGGAACTTGTCCTGAGTATAAGCTTCTGCGTTTGGTGAAGAATCTGAAAGCTGCTGACGTGTCATTGTAGTAAGGAAGGGTTGGGTAAGATTCTGAAAACGATGATGTTTTGGCTTTGCTTGAAGAGATGTAACGTAAGTTCGCGATTGTGGTGGAATTGTTGAATTCGATGTTGAGATTGCTTGCGTAAGCTCTAGCTGCCATGTGATAAATGCGTTTTGGATTTTGGTTGGCGTATAATAACGCGTCTAGCGTTTCGCCTGGAGATATGGTGATATAAGTAACGTTTAAAGGTTTGGTGTAGTGTCCATCGGAAGCGACAATAGTGAGATTGTGGTTTGCGATTGCGAAGAAGAGAATTAAGTTCACTGCAGCGTTAACCATTCGAATTCGGTAGGTTTTGCCCTTCTCTACCGCGAACTCGTATGTATCTGTTAAATATATAAAATAACGGAATTGTTTTAATAAGTTTTAACCGTCTATGTTACCAAAAAAAAAGAAGAAAGTTTTAACCGTCTATGCATGCAAATGTATTTTCCACGAATAAGAATATGCCCTTTTCGCAATCAATCAATGGAAAGAAAACAAATCCCAATAACCTATCTGATCGTAATATTTTACTATATTTTCATAGTAATTTTATACAGAATGCTAACTCTTTTGCTTGCATACAACTACAACTTAATTAACGCTACATATTTGTGTTTTTTTCTTGAATATAGACCATTTTCTCAATTAAATTTGCATTTGAGTACCTCTAAAAGGTTAACTAAATTTGTATAACTGCTTGAAAAAATTAAATATTTGGATCGAACGTTTATGTTTTATTAAACAAGTAAAAAACTTTTTGATAAAAACACGAGCGAAAATATCTAAAAATGACGAAAAACAATTTAAAAATTGTTGACTTAAAAATAATCCTCATTTTATTAATTTTACTTAGTTTCCAAATATAGTCCATCACATTATTTTTTCAATCATTTTATTCAAATTTATACTCGTGGATATATATATCCATAAATTTCATTTCATCTCAACATAAAGTTTTTATCCCAAAAACAGATTAATTAAGAAAGTATTAAACTACTAGTTTTATGGAGAAAGGATAAAAATAATAATAATAATATACCTGATTTAGAGCAAGGATACAAGAAGCCAGGGTGTCCATTAATAGTCAAAGCATCCGACACATTAGGAGCACCTCCGCTCGTCAAGAACTCCTCCACCACCTCTCTCACATCCTTCTTCCACCACTCTCCTGTTCAATTTATGTAATTACATTTTTAAGAAAAAAATAAAATTATTTTAAAAATATACATACATTACACATATATACTCGTCTCAAATATATATATTTTGTCCCTCAAAAAAATATATAAATATTTTGTCCCCGTACCAAGAACTAAGGGAACTTCATGGTCCGGCTTTGGAAAAGGGAGAGATTTGGGGTGCTGAGGATATACAAAAATAAGACCATGTACAGTGGCACGTGACCAAGAGCTATGTGCGTGCCACCAAACCGTCGCATCTTCAATGGAAAATATGAGTTTGTACAAAAAATCAGAGCCGGTTTGAATCGGGCATTGAGTGATGTATTCGGGTCCATCTGACCATGGGTTTCTCGGCTGCTCTACTCCATGCCTATGTTATGAAACCATTAATCGTTACATGCTTGTAATTAGTATAATTTACTAAAGAAAAAAAGGTTTTTAGATTACCAGTGTATTGTGATATTTTCACTAGCTCGGTTACGAACGTTAACGTAAATGGTGTCACCTTTGTGAACTTTTATAACCGGTCCTGGAAACTGACCATTAACGGTCAAAATCTTCTTGGAGCTACATAGTTTCTTATATCGAGTTTCCTTAACCTGCCATTAATTAACTCTTAATTAGTTTTCATCAATTCAAGTTATAAGTTTACTCAGGCTTGATTAAAACGATTAATTTAATTTAAACTCACCGTGAATGTGTAGTGAGACGCAATGCAATTGTTGTAGAGAAACAAAGAGATTAGGAAGATATGGAAGAAGTAATGTGACATTTTTGGAGGGTTTTAGCAAATTAATATTCTGACAGAAGTTAATTATACGGATATTTATAACGGGGAGAGACGTCTTTCTCAAGTGGATATAAGAATTACGGATTTACAAGGTATGTTTGCCATCGACGTTGATGCACAAATCCTGTCTTAATGTCGTAAACTATTAAAATAATATATATAATTCATGGCTATATATATATTGTAGTACTCTTGGATATTTCTTAAAAATTAATTAATTTGAGATATAAGAACTAAGGATTTATAAGATATATTTACCATCGATGGTTCATACACAAATCCTGTCTTAATATCGTAAACTTTTAAAGTAAGATATATCCTGCACGGTTATAATTATTGTAGCACTCTTGAGTATTTCTTAAAATTAATTAATTTAATCAAGTTAAAGTACAGTATTTCTTTTGCGAAAAAATTTAATTCGGTTAAAAATGTTTTTGGTCGACAAGAAATGTAACTACATCTCTTGGTCCAATTTTGACTTATGGGTTAAACATTGTCCAACAAAATATGAAACTACATCTCTCGGTCCAACGGAACTTTCGAGTTAACGAAAATAGTATAGTCGTTATATCTATTAAGTGTAGATTATATTTTCTACATTTTATATCTATAGTTAGAAACATGACGTCACTATTGTTAGAGACTTTTTACCTTTTCGCTAGACAACATCGCTTACGAGTTTGATTAGGTGATGCTTCCTTTGTTTTTATATCTTCCAAGACCTAAATCTTCCAAAAGTCTTTACCGTTTTGTGTTATTTTAGATTAAATGCATACTTTACGGTCTGTTTATATTTATCCTTTCAATCGCCTAAGCGTGTTTAATTAATATTGTGGCTTTGAATTAAATGAAATGAGTTATCATCTAAGCTACCGTTCCACCAAAGATCTACTTGCGTACTTGTAAAAAGATTCCCAAGAACAAAGTTTTTTAACGTAAGATATAATTTTTTATTGTTAACACTTACTGATCAAGCATGGTTATATTTTTTTTGAATATTATGTAAAATATATTCAATAAACTTTTATACAGATTTAGTAATTGAGAAAAATAGTACACTCATTTTTTATTTTCTAATGATCTGGATTTATTTTGGAAAAAATAGAATAGAAAAGAACGACGAATAAGTGTCTAAAGTTTTGTTGCAAACCATTCTTGTAAACCATTTTTTATGACGCCCTAGCAGTGCAATGTTGAGAGACAATTTTGAACTGTCTTGTCCATATCCTAAACTAGCTGATCAAGGGTAGACGGTATTTCCCCATGCCTCCTCATGTTTCTCTCCTGGCATAATAAATAAACAGCCAATTTAGAAGACATATTTTGCCAGAAAGTCTAGTGTCCCCTTTTACCTAAGACTAAAAATGGTAGAAAAATATTCTGAAATTGGTAGGTGTACCTTTATTGTAGGAGGCCTAAAGTGAGTCGATGTCATATTTGAGAGGTAAAAGGACAAGAGAAAAAGAGATGATATCTAGTCTCCAGCAAAGTGACAACCATGAGCAGCACTTGAAGACCATAGAATCATTCTCTCCTGTTGAAAGACGATTGAGAATGGGCAGCCACACTATAAAGGAGAACTTTGAAGTATCATGAGGGAATCAAACACCCTTAGAACATGTATGAACTTGATGAACTTTTCTTAACTGATTCCAAGTATCTTTTGAAGAGAAGTTTGTTTTGAATTTACCTTCCTTACCTCTCCACAAAGCAATATCTAACCCAACATAAGAACAATCCTTTAACTCTTGAATCTCTTCCTCAATACGAGAGAAGATGAGATTACGATGACACCTATGACGATGAGTTGCAAAACATCTCCTAAAGTATCTGACGACTTAACACCCAAATCAATGAAGCCTCTTTTCCCAAGGACATCAATCAGCCTACCAAGCGAACACCAGTCGTCAAACCAAAAAGAGGTATTGAAACCATTTCAAACCTCAGGTGTTGAAACCATTTCAAACCTCAACTTTATGAAACACTTTAGTTGAATCTCGAAACTTTAGAAGGTTTCGCCACATCCAAGAACCAGCAATTGTCCTCAACTTTTTCGACCAAAATGATCCCTTATAGATCAAGTTTTTATGGACCTAGTTCACTCACAAAAAAGTCATTGTCGAGACCAATCTCCAGATCAAATTGTAGCAATAAACCTTATTTGTTGTCTCCAAAGGCTTACGACCAAGATCCCCTTCAGCTTTAGGTTTACAAATGTCACTCCAAGCCACTTTTGACTTCTTTGGATTTAAATCAAGTTCAGACCATAAGAAAGCTGAACTTATCTTCTCTATTTTTTTAATGCAAGCCTGAGGAAGTCTAAACGCATCTATCCAAAAATCCATCAAACTTGCAATCACCAAAGAAAGTAATTGAAGATGACCCGCAAGCGATAAGAAACGATTCTTCCAAGCGCCAATATATGGTCAAATTTTCTCAATTAGCGGCTGAAAGTATGTGCTTGTCATTCGTTTAGTGAGCAAAGGTAAACCCATATATCGTATCGGCAAAATGCCTATGGTAAAAGGGAAATGCGAGAGAGAAGCCCGTGCAACCATAGAAATTTATGTGATAAAAAAGAATTTTTCTCCAAACTAATAGTCAAACCATAGAAACGAGCAAACTTGTCAAAGATAGCAAGGATACCTTTGATAGAGCGGCTCCTCCCATCAAAGAACACCATTATATCATCCGCAAAGTATAGGTGAGTAAGGTTAAGAATTTTACAACTCGTATGAAAACCATACTTGCCATCAATCGCTGCCTTGTCCAACATGCGAGATAAAAAAAATCATACAAATAACAAACAAGTAGGAAGGTATCTACCTTGGCGTAAACCCCGCTTACCTCTGAAAAACCCCATTAACTCACTATTTATTTGAACCGAGAAAGATAGAGTGGTCACAAACAGCTCGATCCACCTAACAAATTGATTCGGGAGCTGCATAGCTAGTAAAATATATTTTTTAAAAACCCCTATTGAACTGAGTCAAATGCTTCGGAGATATCAATTTTCATCGCACAGGGTGAAGCAACATTTGGCTTATGATAGTGCTTAACCAATTCTGACGCGAGGAGCAAGTTTTTCATCATATAACGATCCTCAATAAAAGCATACTGATTTTGCGTGATAAAGCGAGGAAGAATAAGCTTAAGATGGTTAGCCAAGAGCTTCGAGATGACTTGATAGACCACATTACATCATGATATAGGACGATAATCCTTCGTTTTAATGGTGCCACTTTTCTTTGGGATTAAAGCAAGAATCATTGTGTTGAGACCCTTAGGTAAAAAACCATATGTGAAGAACGATCTAAAAGCCACAATAAAATCATTTCCAACTATAGCCAAACCTCCTTAAAAAATTCCACGGTGTAACCACCCAGACCTAGGGACTTATTAGAAGGCATAGAGGATAAGACCTTTTTAATTTTTTGATCGGTGACCTCAGTCAAAACACTCAACCTCTCCTCCTCTGAGCAACTGTATTGAAGATAGTTAGAGATCTCAGCCACCGAGAGACCCGTGTAACCCTGAGGATGTGTACTCAACAACTCGGTAAAATAACGGATTGCTTCTGATTTAGTGTCCTCCCGAATTCTAATCAACTCACCATTTAGGAGACTTGACCGTATCAATAAGTCTCCAGGTCCGGATGGTTACACCGTGGAATTTTTTCCTTCTCTTTAACTACACTATGAAAAAACCGGTTATTCTTATCCTCCACATCTATCCAATGAAGTTTTGTCTGTTGTCTCAAGTAACTTTCCTCCAAAAACGCCCCTTTCTCCCATGCTTCATATGTTGTTGATTGGTCTAAGATAGACAGAGTATTAGGTTTTGTTAAAGTAATATTTTTCTTCTCACAAAGAACCACAAACTCTGCCTCTGTTCGCTTAGTTAGGTGATGTAACTTATGACGACTGAGCTCTCGACTCGTTGGCTTGAGAAACTTAAGTTTCTTGGAAAATCTAAACAAAGCAGAGGTTGAGAGAAACATAGACGGATTTGTATTCCAATATGCCTCAACTACTGGTGAAAATCATCCATTATAACTATAGCATTGACAATCTTAAAAGGACACCTCAGCTTGTAAGGAGCAAGAGCGAGAGAGATAATTCCACAGAGGTGATCGGAGCAGCCTCTCACCTCAAACAAACAATAGGACCTAGAAAGACGCTGCATCCAATGATTGTTTATAAGAACATGGTCTAGCTTCTTGCAAACTAACCCCTCATCTCGCTTATTACATCAAATATAGCGGGGGCCATGGTAAGCCATGTCGATTAGCCAGTAGTAGCAGATTGTATCTTGAAAATCAACCATTCCTGGTAAGTGAACATGAGAGATAGCAGAGAGAGTGGTCATCCCGATTCAATACCTCATTAAAATCACCTATGCATAACCACAGTTTCCCTCTAAACTGAATCAAGTCCTGGTGAAATTTAAGATCATGCCATAGACCTCTACGCTTATCCAGATCGTTTGACGCATAAATAAAAGTACAAAGAAAATCATCCGTAGAACTCGAAACTTTAATTAAACACAAAATTAATTGGCCCGTTTTGAAAACCACAGTAAGATCCACCTTTTTACTCTACAACACCCAAATCCTCCCTAATGGGTATGTTCATAGTTTGAGACCATGGATCAGTCCCTGAAAACTGAATTTGCGATGTGAGCAGATTACTTTACGGAAACCCGAGTTTCCAGTAAACCATCAAATTCCATCGAATTAGAATGAATCATATCTTTTGCCACTGAATGTTTCCTTGATTTGTTAAAACCACGAATGTTCCAAGAGAAACACGCCATTAATGTTTTTATGGGATGTCCACTTTATGATACCGCTGAGGGTCGAGTCCCCGACTTTCAGAGAAGGTTTTGCGTAATACTTGTGAGAAACTTTAGAGGATCTTGGGAGAGTTGGGAGAGTTGATGGTTCCTTTTTACCTTTCAGACCATCTTGGTGACCAGAGAGCTAGTTTGCAGAAATATAGATCATTGCGTCTGATCCCATTGATATATTAGGCACATTAGAAAAAACCGAGTTACCGTATGCCTCAACAACGAACTCTGTTTTTCCCTTGTTTTGAGACGCTTTTGTCGACCGAGTGTGAGTGTTTAATCATGTGATGCAGCCGTAAGCTCGTCTTCCTGATCCTGATAGACTGCATACCTCAATGGAGAAGCGATGGTAACCTGACCATAGACCAATCCAGCTGAATTTGCTGAAGTTGTTACCGGTTTTACTGATTTGACAGATCGTTTACTTCCAGAATGAGAGATTGTAGCCCAACCATTTTTCGTCGATTTCAACACTAGGGAGAGCAAACTAATCTATCCATCCAAAACCTCCCTGTTTTGAATGACCAAACTTTTAACCCCAGTAACACCGTGATCAAAATCATTTGTGCTAACTTCTGTATTGACTTTAGCACTCTGTTTCACAGACCCGTCGCTTTATGTAACCTCAATGTCAGACCTCTGAATCTTTGGTAGATTTCATGATGCAGTATGATTTCCTGGTTCTTGTGATCGCTGGAGCTTACCCACACAACCTTCGTCAACGTGTCCCCATTTCTGACAAGTACTACAGCGTGTCCCCGAACTTCTTCACCCTTAATCTAAAAATAATATTGTTGAGGCATAGCCTTGGATAGGTCCACATGAAGTCGAATGGGCACACCTAGAAGGCTTGCAAGAAACCTGAGTCCTTTCCACGAAAAAAGAGAATTAGGGACGGTCTTCAATTCGACCCACATTGGCATAGATGTTACCTCCGGCTGAGCATCTTTTGCAATGCGAGTCCACCGGGAAGCTATCATCGGTATCTCATAGATGATCTTTTGAAATTGCCCTAATAGAAAAACGCACCATTTCATGTTTTAAAATTATCTTGGCGAATATGTGTCGAAGATGTTTATATTGGTCTATGTATTTATATAGATAATGTATATGAAATATAAAAATGCTAAAATCCTCTCCGGTGAAATGTCGACTTCTAATGTGCTACGTGAAACTTGAACATGGTAACTTCAAAGAGATTTTTTTTTCTTTCTAAATCCTTTTGGAACTGAGAAAAACAATAACATTCTTAAGTTCTATTTTTTTGGCAACGAAAATCTTTTTGGTTTAGGCCGATATTTCTACGTGTTAGAGTTTAGAGCATGTTAATTATTATTTTATTTATTGTCGCAATTTGAATCATGATTTTGAAAACTTATGAGCTTTGGATTAATGATTACACATCCGAATAATATATATATTTTTTTTGAGTAGTATGTAAAATTATATTCAAATCAAAATAAACCGTTTTTACATCAAGTGCAACCTTTAATCGAAATAAGCATAGAAAAGATAGCTATATAGGTGATTGATAATTGGTAAACCTCGTTAAAACCCGAAGATGAAAAATCCAGTGGGACAAAACCACCTCCGGAGAAAAAGAGTACTTACCAAATACCGCAAAAGCTAAATGTGTTGAAATATTCATTCCCATCTTGCTGCGAAACAAGTTTGCAAACCGTTTGTCATAATGCCTTGTTGTTGGAGGGTTGAAAGTCTGTTCTTTATCAGCTGTCCTACTTCGCGAATCATCCTGTCTGACATGAGAGAGGTGCTGTCATGTCTTCGCATATTCCTTTCTCTCCATATCGAATATGTTAGAGCATGGAAGGTGTACCTTGTTATGAATGCCTCTGTTCCACTTCTTCTCGACTGAAGGGCTGTAATAATCTGATTGAAATCTTGGGTGTATCGTTGTCCCATCAGGCCATATGCCAGCTTTCTCCATATTTGAGCCGTGTAAGGACAGAAGAAGAAAAGGTGATCTCGTGTCTCAAGGAGTTCCAGGCAGAATACACACTTTTTAAAGCATTTGGAGCCCAAGAAATTATTCTATCTCCAGTTGCTAAACGATTGAGAGCCGCTAGCCACATGATGAAGCTATATTTTGGAGTTGCGTGAGAGTACCATTCTACCTTGTGCCATGTGTTTTGCACGCCTGGCTCCCTCAGCTGGTTCCAAGTCTCTTTTGTCTCAAACTTTGTCTTGTAGTTGTTCTCTTTATACCTCCAAACGTACATATCCTCCTCATCACTTACTCTGTTCCGTACATATTCAATCTCAGCCTCAATTCGTGCCAAAATCTAAGGTCTCCGCCTTCTCGGTCTGTGGTTTCTTAGAACTTCTTCCAATGTACTTTCAGATTTGATACCCATATCGATGAATCCTCTATCCCCCAACACTTCGATTAATATGCCAAGTGGACACCAATCATCATACCAGAAAGAAGTGTGAGAACCATTACGTACCTCAATCTTGTGGAACACTTTTGCTAAGTCGTGGTACTTAAGGATTTTTCGCCATATCTAAGACCCTCCCGTCTTGTTGTCTTTTGTCGACCAGAATGAGGCTTTTCGTATTAAGTTCCTTTTTATCCAACTTACCCATAGCGAGTCCCTCGATGATAGGATACGCCATATAAGCTTATAGCAGCTAACCTTGTTTGCTTCCGCCAATGATTTCAGCCCCAATCCTCCCTCTGATTTTGGTTTGCAAATGTCATTTCAAGAGACTTTCGATTTTTTCTTGTTTAGACTTGGACCAGCCCATAGAAAAGCGACACATATTCTCTTAATCTCCCTGACACATGCTTTTGGCAGTCTGAATGCTGAAATCCAAAAGTTCGTTAGGCTTACAATTACCGAGGATAAGAGTTGGAGCCTACCCGCAAAGGATAAGAACCGGTTCCTCCATGCACTTATGCGACTTCGAATCCTGTCAATTAGTGGTTAGTAGTCTGCTCTTTGCATTCTCTTTGTTAGGAGGGGGAGGCCTAGGTATTTCACCGGAAAATTCCCTTTCTCCACCGGAATATCATTCAGCCGAGAGCGGGTATCCGGCGTTATACCCATGATGAAAAAGGTAGATTTCTCCAAGCTAATGTTGAGACCCAAGGCTGAGGCAAATTTCTCAAAGACTGAAAGTATACCTTCGATTGAACTGATTTTCCCATCCGAGAAGACCATGATATCATCGGCAAAGCAAAGGTGAGTGACTCCCAAGGACTTACAGCTTGGGTGATATCCAAACACTCTTCTTCTAGCAGTGCTGTCTAGCATTTTAGATAGTACATTCATACACATTACAAAAAGATATGGAGATAAGGAAAAACCTTGATGTAAGCCTCTCTCACTACAGAAGAACCCTGCTAGCTCCCCATTTATTTGGACTGAAAATGATGGAGTAGACACACAAAGTTTAATCCATGAGATGAAAGTTACCGGGAACATCATTGCTCTGAATTGCCTACTAAGGAATCCCTAATTTACTGAATCAAAAGCTTTCTTTATATCTATCTTCACTGCGCATGTTGAGGAAACATCCTCTTTGTGATAGTCCTTGATTAGCTCGGATGCAAGGAGAAGGTTTTCCATCATGTATCGGTCCTTTATGAAGGCAGTCTGATTTTTTGTAATAAAGCTCGGAAGTAGTACTTTCAGCTGATTTGCTAGGACTTTAGAGATCACCTTGTAAATTACGTTGCAGCACGATATTAGGCGATAATCCTTCATCTCTATAGTTCCCGTCTTCTTGGGAATTAAGGCTAGAATGGTTGAGTTGATTTCCTTCGGCAAAAACTCGTATGTGAAAAAGTCTTGACGGCGACAATGAAATCATTCCTTATCACCAACCACATCTCCTTGTAGAAGTCAACTGTGTATCCATTTGGTCTCGGGGCTTTGTTCGAAGGCATGGAGAAGAGGGTGTTCTTTATCTCCAGCTTAGTCACTTCCTTAGTTAAATCTCTGCACTCATTCTCGCTACACTGAAAGTCCAAGAGCTGGTTCAAATCCGCAACAGAGAAAGTATCCTCACCATCTAGAGCCTGAGGCACCTTGAAAAGGCCCGAGAAAAATCTTACCCCTTCGTCTTTTATCTTCTAACGCTGTTAGCTCCCTGGCCTTAGGACTTCTTATCACATTTATCGTATTCCTTTGTTCCCTTTCTTTTATCGCGTTGTAAAAGAATCGGTTGTTCTTGTCTCCCTCTTGTATCCAATGGAGTTTTGCTTTCTGCCTTAAGAATTTATTTTCCAAGTCTGTCACTCTCTCCCAGTCCTCATGAGCCTTGGCTTCTTCTCTTAAACTTTGTTCATCCGAGTTCAATAGGTTCTGCGATTACTTCTCACAAAGCTTCTTGTAGGCCTCTTGTTTTTTGTTTGTTAAATGATGGAGCCTCTGCTTACCGAACGCACGAATCAGCGGCTTAAGGATCTTGAGCTTTTTCGAAAACTGGTATAGCGTTGAGGTTGATGAGAATAGGGTGCCCGTTGTCTTCCAATAGTTGTCCATGATGATTTTAAATTCCGGCAAAGGGACAATTGCGTGCACCACTTTAAATGGAGCCTTCGGTTAGTGAAGTGTGCCATAAGAACGATTCCACTCACATGATCAGAACAGCCTCGAGCTTCAAAAATGCTGTAGGAATTTTGGGGTCTCTGCAGCCAAATAGAATTAACAAGTACCCAGTCCAGCTTTTTACAAATCAGACCCTCCTCCCTTTTGTTGCACCACGTAAAAAGTGGCCCATGGAACGCCAAGTCTGCAAAAGAACACGTGTTAACCACATCCTTGAACTCTAAAATTCCAGAGCTTGCTGATACCGTAGGCGTAACCATAGAATGTTCTCAAAGATCAAGTATTTCGTTGAAGTCCCCTGCACAGAGCCAAGGCAAACCGCGTACAAGTGGATTATTTTGATGATCTTTCAAATCTCTCCATAGCTCCTGTATTTCATCTTGAGAGTTAGAAGCGTATATGAATGTGCATATGAAATCTTCCGTGTGTCCCTGGTACCGTACTCTACATGAAATCATTTGACTCGTCCTTTTTAATACTGTCAAAGTAACTGAACTGTTCCATATCAACCTGATTCTCCCAAGCGTGTTGAACTCGTAATTTGCTATTCTCGACCATCCCGGGAACGTAGTTTTAATAACCTGTTATGACTTGCTTTCAATTACTCTCGTTTCTAGAATAGCTCCAAGGACCAGCAAATTTTCTCTTATAAAATCTTTAACAGCAGATTTTTTCCTTTTTTTATTGAACCCGCGGATATTCCAGAAAAATATCGACATTATTGTTTTTTTGTGTGATTCTTTCGTCCTATAGTGCTTGAGACTTTGTCCCCTGCAAGTTGAGTTGGGATTAGAGAAGACTTCGGCGTCTGTTTTGCAGAACGTGGAAGTGGCACTCTCGCAGAAACCCTTTTCTTATGCCGCTCGTGCTCTATAATTTAAGACTCTGCTTTTGGCCTCTGATCACCTGATTTAACAGCCACAACTTCATTCAAAACTATCCCCAAATCTGGTATCACTGCGAGTGTAGTTTCCTGTAGCCTACTCACTGATTCTTGTACGGAAACAGAGTACCCTTCTTTGCTAACCTCCATCGCTCCTTTCTCTGTTTTTCCCACCGTAACTGGTTTTGTATCTTTGTTCTGTTTCGTCAGCCGCCTCTCCTCATCCCGAGAAAGTTGAGGGGTTTCTTTGTTCGAGCATGAGACGGTTTTGACTATAGGTTCCTGGGTTATCGTCTTTCTCACTGTCACCGACGCCGACCTTACTTCTAACTCACCATCAGTTACCGTACTTACCGGAGCAAGAATCTTTGGAGTTGTTTTAACCTTCAGCTTTTGATTTCCTGAAAGTGTTGTCTTGAAGCCTTCTTCTCTCCTCTGCAGCTTCTCCTGATCCTTACTCGCAGAAACATGGGATGGAGAGATCGTATTTTCGAGTTGCGTCTTCCCTATATCCGGCGAACCAGTGCCCTCCTCATATGCTCCCAGAGATTTGAGTACCTCGAATCTAGATGGTGTGGCTATCTTGACATCCCCGTAGACTAAACTTTTATTTTCCACTCGTATTTTTTAAGTGCGAGTTTGAGTTAGTTTTCCATTCTGGATCTGATACAGGAAGAGTCTCCTTATCTTTACGTTCTGAGCCTTCTCCAGGTGGCTCCGTCTCCACTAAATAATCATTAGGCTCAACTGCAGCCTCCGCTGGCTTGACTGCAACCTCCTCTGTCGCGACTGCTCTTACGTTTGAAGGCTGGGATTGGAACTTCGTTAGGCAGCCTGCTTCAGAGTGTCCCCATTTCCGGCAACAACTGCAACGCATTGGGAGCCAAGGATACTCAAAAGCCACCTCGACTTCCACCCCCTTAACATTAAAACAATGATTCAATGGGATATCTGTTTTAAGGTTTACATCAATGAAAACTTTTGCTTCATCAAATCTAGCAACTAGCTCAGTATCTTGATGAAGACGGAGTGGGATTCTCACTGGACTTGCGATGAAACTAAGCCCCTTCCATGTGAACAAATCTGGCGGAACATTCTTTAATGTGACCCACATCGGCATAGATGTTAAGGAAGGTTGCGCTTCCTCTTTAAAAGGTGTCCATTTGGAGACTATCATGGGTACTTCACATATATTCCGAATATGAAACTTGATAGCCGTCTCATTTACTACGTAAGCGTCAATTTGATGTTCTTGTCTCCTAGGTTCCAGATTTTGTTGACGAATACGTGGACTTTAGCCACATGTGGCGCTGTTGATGCGAAATTGCCAATCAGAAATTCCTCCCAGAGAGGACGAGCGTCTACAAACACCTCCTCCGGTACCATAACTACCGATCTTCCTTCAACCTTTGATACTGCATAGTCATACTTAGCGAGAGTAGGCTGGTTGAAGCGGTACTGCGTTATCCCCTCGAGCTTCTGTCTCCCCATTGATGTTTTCAATTCCTTTCTCAGCGCATCCGATCACACCTCCTACTGAACCATCCTGCAGTTCTAAAGCCAAATCCACCTTGTCCACAGAAGCAACGCTGACTACGGCCACATCCGCAGAACCCTGAACCCCCTCTGAATCCACTTCCTTGTCTGACACGGCTGCCTCTCCCTTTGACGACAAACCCAAACCTGAGTCGCTGATCTCTATAGTTTATTGCATAGAATTTAGTTGGTTGAATAGGTAATAAGGATAAATTTAGTTTTAAAATTCCTGTATATAGGTATATGTTTGAAAAATATGATCTACATTCTTTTACACACAGAACCCTGAACCCCCTCTGAATCCACTTCCTTGTCTGACACGGCTGCCTCTCCCTTTGACGACAAACCCAAACCTGAGTCGCTGATCTCTATAGTTTATTGCATAGAATTTAGTTGGTTGAATAGGTAATAAGGATAAATTTAGTTTTAAAATTCCTGTATATAGGTATATGTTTGAAAAATATGATCTACATTCTTTTACACATATGAGAAAATTTTAAGTCCCAATGTGTAATTTTCACAACAAGTAATCAAAGGCATTCCGACCGAACTTATACCACTATCTTCATCAGAAATATTTTCTATGGACTTTCTAATCAGTCGGACAGTTTTTATTGTGTCCATCAGCCAAAACTTCATGGAGAATTTTCGACAGAATGGAATATGTCGGTATATCTATGGCCATTACGTTGGAAACACAATTAAACATGGTAGAACTACCAATAATAGTTCATTTTGAAATTTTAATGTCAAACAAGGATTTTTAGTGTTCAACAATACACACTAGAGATCTCCATTTGAACAAAAATTTTTAAAGGGGTACCAAAAAACTGTCCCATAAAACATTCCGATGTGAGGCATTTATTGGAAATCTGTCAAAAAAATTTGATGATTCAAAAATTCATAACCATTAATTTTATCAAAAATCAGTCATAAATTTGATTTTTTTTGGAAATCGGTTGAAAATCTGTCTAAAATTTATATATATAAGAGCATCTTCAATTATTTTATATTTTTAAAAAATTTTCTATTTTTAGCGCAAAATCATCTTCAATGGTGTCCTATACCTTACTCTAAAAATAGAAGAATGAATGGCGAAACACTATTCATTTCTCTGTTTTTAGATAAACATTTTTTATTTATAATATGATCCTTCAGTTTTTATATGTATTTATTTTATACTTGAACAAAGTTATATGTTTATTTCTGTACTTATGTACAACTATATTTTAAATTTAGTTCTCTAACTGTAATAACATGCAACAATAACATATATTAAATCGGAAATACAAATTACATGAGAGATGATAATTAAAAAAAAACACAACTAATACATGCAATTAAAAATAAAAAGTTAAAAATTAAAAATAATGTTGTCGTTAAAGAAAACATACTTAACACAACATTAAACTAGTGATTTTTAATAATCGGGTATATCACTTCCCGAACCACCAAGATCACTTAACCCAACTGAAATATATGTAGCAAGAACTTCTTCATCGACCATTTTCCTTAAGAATTATTGTTGTCAAGCTTGTAAATGTGCACGAATGTTTGGATGTTCTATGGTATTTAAGTTTTAAAATAAAATTTTGTCTTTTTCTTAATTTCTTTCAATGCATAATTCTTACTTTGAAGCTCCCAATGGTTTTGTCTCTCAGCATTTGGTTTCTTTAACACCTGATTTTAGAAAGTTTATCTACATCATTTTTTAATTTACTCAAATGGTTTTAGAATAATGTTCAAAATTGTAGTGTTGTATTAGATTAAACATGAGGAATAATTATGGGAGGAGTTTAAAATTTTTCTTGAAAGTTTAAAATATTTTTTGGTGTTATTTTAGAATTTTAAAGAAATTGTGGTATTTCTAAGAAATAAAACTTAAAAGTGATATTTGCATCGAAAAAAATAAAGCCTTTTTCTCCCGCAATTCCTCAACTTGTCATCATATGCAGAGGCCCAAAGACTTTTCACATGGAAAGCTTTATACTTTTCCTCCAAATTCATCTTTCCTAATTCTTAGACAGATGGAAATATATCCTACAAATGCAGCTTCTTCATAATCACATTCTTTACTTCTTCTTTTTTTTAATAAATGTTAAATTATATTCAAAGAAAAACTCTTTTTACATCAAGTGCTATTGTATTGGAAACTTTTGAAATCTAGTCTAAAGTCATCGTTATGTGTAGGCCTCGTTAAAATCTAAAAGAGGAAAACCCAATTGGGACAAAACCTCCTCCGGAAAAAAAAGTATCCACCATAAACGATTAGCTAAGAATATATAATCGATAATCCTCATACTCTTGTTGCAAACCAGACTTGTAACTCGTCGATCATAATTCTCTGTTCTTGAAGTGTTGCTAGACGGTTTTTGACTGCTTTTCCCACGTCATGAGCCAGCCGGTCTGCCGCCAATGGTACACTCCCATGCCTTCACATGTTTCTTTCCCTCCATAGTGCATATGTTGAAGCTTGGAAGATGTACTTCATCATGTAATCCTCTGTTCTGTTCCTTCTTGATTCTAGGACGTTTAAAACCTCCTCAAACCTTTCCGTGTACTGATCTCCCATTAATCGATAAGCTAGCTTATACCATACTTGCGCCGAATAGGAACATGAAAAAAATAGGTGGTCACGAGTCTCAATCAAGTGAGGGCAAAAAGAGCATTGTACCAAGATGTTTGAAGACCATGAGAGAGCATTCTATCTCCCATCGTCAGTCGATTGAGAGTAGCCAACCATAAGATGAATGAGTATCTCGGCGTAGAGTGAGAGCACCATACTACCTGATGCCAAGTATTATGGGTTCCCCGCTCCCTGAGTTGATTCCATGTGTCTTTTGTAGAAAAAACCAACTTGAACTTTGTTTCCTTGTACCTCCACACAGTGACATCTTCTCCATCGTTTCCCTGATCCCGTAATCTGCATATTTCAGCCTCAATTTGAGCCAAGATAGCTGGTCTTGGCCGCCTTGTTCTGTGATGTTTTAACACATCCTCCAAAGTGTCACCCTCTTTAATACCCATGTCGATAAAACCTCTCCTCCCCACAGCCACATCTTCTCCATCGTTTCCCTGATCCCGTAATCTTCATATTTCAGCCTCAATTTGAGCCAAGACAGCTGGTCTTCGCCGCCTTGTTCTGTGATGTTTTAACACATCCTCCAAAGTATCACCCTCTTTAATACCCATGTCGATAAAACCTCTCCTCTCCAGCAATTCTATCAATCTGCCCAACAAACACCAATCATCATACCAAAAAGACGTATTTGAGCCATTACTTACTTCAACCTTATGGAAAACTTTCGCTGAGTCCCAGTACTTCAAGAGTTTCCTTCACATCCAAGATTCTTTGGTCTTTGTATCTTTTATGGACCAAAACGAGCCCTTTCGAATCAGATTCCTTTTGATCCAGTTTACCCACAACAATTCCCTGGAAGATAAAATGTGCCATATTAGCTTGTAACAGCTTACCTTATTTGCCTCTGCCATCGATTTCAAACCCAGTCCTCCCTCTGACTTTGGTTTGCACACATCACTCCAAGCCACCTTGGCTTTCCTTGTGTTGAGGCTCGGACCAGACCATAAGAAAGCCCCACTGATCTTCTCAATCTCCTTTATGCATGCTTTTGGTAACCTAAAAGCTGCGATCCAAAAATTTGTTAGACTTGCAATTACCGAGTATAAGAGTTGGAGTCTACCAGCAAAAGGATAAAAACCAATTCTTCCATGTAGTAATACGGTTCCGGATCTTGTCTATAAGAGGTTGATAGTCCGTCTTTGTCATGTGCTTTGTAAGAAGAGGTAGGTCTAGGTATTTTACTGGCAAGGTACCTTTGTGAAACGGGAAACCACTCAGCGAATTCCTTATTTCTGGCGAGATTCCTGTGATGAACAAGGTTGTCTTTTCCATGCTTATATTTAGTCCCGAAGCTGATGCGAACCTCTCAAAAACCGTGATAATGCCTTGTATAGATCGAATTTTGCCATCTGCAAATACCATGATGTCATCTGCAAAGCAAAGATGTGTCACGCCTAGACTTCTACAGCGTGGGTGGTAGCCGAATTCACCATTCCTTGCTGCCTTGTTCAGCATTTTTGATAGATAATTCATGCAAATGACAAAGAGGTATGGAGAGAGTGAACAACCTTGGCACAAACCTCGTTCACTCTGGAAATAGTCCGCTAACTCTCCATTTATTTGGACTCCTCATTCTTTACTTCAACCCACAAACAAGTTTCTTTCGTAATAGTTAAATCAGAATAAATTCCTTTCTTCCTCAATCAGGTTTCTTTCAAGATTCTTTCCTTTTAAAATCTCCCTTGGTCACCAAGAAACCAAGAAACCCACCATGAGAAACACTACTAAACTAGTCGTGCATGTGGTTGATGCTCAAAAATCTTATGCATAGAGATGGACAAGGTTCAGCTAGTCCTTTTGTAGAACTTGATTTCCTTAACCAGTTGAGCAAAACCAGAACCGTACCTAAAAGCCTTGACCCTGTTTGGAACCAAAAACTCTACTTTGATTACGACTAAACACTACTAAACCATCACAACCAATACATTGAAGTCTCTGTGTACCACGAGAGAAGACCAGTTCCTGGTAGAAGTTTCCTCGGTAGAGTCAAGATTCCTTTCTCTAACATTGTTTACAAGGTCGATCAAGTGTACCAGAGCTTCCCTTTGGAGAAGAAATGGCTTCTATCTTCTGTTAAAGGTGAGATTGGTCTCAAATTCTATATCTCATTGTCAGAACAAGACCAAACCTTTCCTGCTCCTCTTTCTTCTAAACCTTACACAAGTCCAACGCAAGCCTCTCTTGTTGGAACCGGAGAAGATACTACAGATTCTGAAACAGAAGATTCTCTTGATACTTTTGCATCAGCCAAGGAAGAAGATCTTGTTGATTCTGCTAGCAAAAGTGTGAAAGGTGAAAAGATTCAAGAATTTAAAGAACTAGTTCAAAAACTACATAGACAAGAAGTTTTTGCTCGGCCTGCACCAATGCATTCCATTTGCTTGCGGTCTCCTGAAAACCCGCAAGAAGCCAATAAACTGCAGTCTCGTGGAGCTAACCAGCTTCATCCTCAACACACTAACCATCTTCAATCCAATGGTGACACTGATCTAGAGTTAAATATATCATACACAAACTTAGATTTTAATAAGAATCTTCTCTTATTATATATGTTTAGAAACTCTCTCAAAACTAAACATCCAAAGGTCTCTAAAAATCTTAGAACTCTTGTTCTCTCTTAGAACTCTCATACAATTGTTACAACCCAACAATTGTATTTATAGTGTTTTAGACACCACCTATTTATAATAGAATTAGAAAACCTTATTAGCTAACTCCTAATATAAATCATATTATTATCATTTTAGCTAAACAATCATCTTATCCTAATACAAACAGGATTTATTATATTGCAAGCTAACTCCTTGACTTGAAGTTTATCCAACATTCACCCCCTTAAGCTTCAAGGTTGTCTAGGTGAGGTCTTGAAATTCTATCAAGCTTCACATCTCCTTGGACTTGATCCTTTCTAGGGCTTTAGTCAAAATATCTTCTTAGCTTACCAAACTACATGTTCCACCTTGATTTGATCATCTTCAACCCTCTCTCGGATGAAATGATACCACTTGTGGATATATTTGTTTCAACCGTGGAACATGGAATTCTTTGTTTCAGCGATTATAGATTCATTGTTGATTCTCATGAAAACCTTCTCACTAGTCGTCGGTTTGACAAGCTGCAAATGTTGCTGCCATAAAATCGGCTTCACACTACCATATGTTGGACATGCTTCAGACTTGGATTTAAGTCTTCTTATGTTGCTCATGTTTCTTAGGTAACCTCCTCAATTTGATCGATTGACTGAGGTGTATAACTTGATAATCGCCACCTTGGGCCTTAGTGAATCCAGCCCAAATTTTCCTTTGTCTCTTTTCTTTCGACAATGAAGGAGAAACGACGATCTTCTTCTCCAATGGCCAAAAAAACACCAGATGCACGAACCTTGCATCCGCTGGCGATGTTTTTGGCAAAACCATTTCTTTGACTTCATCTTATCTCAGATAATTCCTATTCCTATGAATTATTCACTCTCGACTTATACCTTTAGATTTAAGAACACACACCAAAGAAATGACTTTTCTTCTCTTGAATCTCTTCCAACATATGCTCCACCTGGAATCAATACTCCTTATTGCAATTCCATATTCTCATTTCTCTGTACCTCCTTTAAGAGTGTAATATCGATAATGGAGTTACCTGGAGATGCACCATTCTTCAAGCAATGTTGAGAAGATCACATCAATCTTGAAGTTTCTGTTCAGGTACTGCTTCCTTTTCCCCCTTTTTGATTGAATTTGACAACATTTGTATTCAGTTTCCTCCAATGAAATTCCTCTACATTATTGGTCCAATTCATTCAAAAATTCTTGTAAATCAAAGAACGCTTGATCTTCCTCTGATTACTTCTCTACATGATTCTCATCATTAACTATACGCTCCTTGTATGCTTTGAGCCGTCCTACTATATCTTTGAAACCGAATTTGTTTATATCTACGACTTGCTCTAGTGATGTTATGACGTGTATAAATTTATTTTGTGGTAGGCTATTAAAAAACTTCTTTACTAGCTTTGGTTCTTCCACGATTAGTCCTAGTGCTACTGACTTTGACGCTAGCTCCGATACCTTTCCTAAGAAGGAGTCAATTGTGTCCAAATCTTTCATCTTGAGTCTTTCGAATTCAGACATGAAGGTTTGAAGCCTCGCTTCTTTGACACAATCTGCTCCAAGATGTCTTGTTTTGATCACTTCCCATATACCTTTTGGCGAATCAAGATCACCAACTTGTAATATGAGTGTCTCGGGTATGGTTTGAAACAACAAGGCAATCACCATGTTGTTCTTCTTGTCTATGGTTGATCCTGCCTCAATCGTCTCTCATAAGGCAATCACCATGTTGTTCTTCTTATCTAAATGATTCTCACTTTCATTCTCATCGACCAAACTGTGTAGTTTGATGAGTTGAGCATTGGACATTGAGTCGATGAAGGTCCAAGCTCCTTCGACCTCGTCGTCGGGACGCTAAAATATCCCATGGCTTGGGTATACTTCTAGTGTTTGATTGATTGATAACCAATAGTTCTGCTACCAATTCACGAGTTAAATATATCAAACACAAACTTACCTTTTAATAAGAATAACTCTCTTATTATACATGTTTACAAACTCTCTCAAAACTAAACATCCAAAGCTCTCTAAAACTCTTAGAACTCTTGTTCTCTCTTAGAACTCTCATACAATTGTCATAACCCAACATTTGTATTTATAGTGATTTAGACACCACCTATTTCTAATAGAAGTATAAAACCTTATTAGATACCTCCTAATATAAATCCTATTATTATCCTTTTAGCTAAACAATCATCTTATCCTAATATACATAAGATTTCTTATATTGCAAGCTAACTCCTAAACTTGAAGTTTATCCAACAACTGATCCAGAAGACTTTAAGGTGAAAGACATGAACTTGGATCTAAGAGAGAGATAGCCAAACCCAAATGTTGGAGTTGGTGAGAGATTAACAGGCACATACGATCTTGTGGAACAAGATTTTTATCTCTATGTTCGAGTTGTTAGAGCTAAAGAACTTTCATTTGAATCACTGGTGGATGTGTTCCTTACGTGGAGGTCAAGCTAGGGAACTACAAGGGAAGAACAAAATACTATGATAGGAAGACAAATCTTCCTGAATGAAACCAAGTTTTTGCATTTATCAAAGAACGGATTCAATCATCAGTTCTTGAAGTTTTCATGAGGACAAGGAAACGCTAAGTCGAGATGATATTCTTGGAAACTTAGTGTTTGATCTCAATGAGATCCCAACAAGGGTTCCACTAAATAGTCCTTTGGCTCTATAATGGTACCAATTAGAAGATTGGAGAGAAGGCAAAGTAGTGCGAGGAGAGGTAATGCTTGCTGTCTGCATGGGAACTCAAGCCGATGAAGCTTTCCTTGAAGCATGGCATGCTTACTCAGCTTCTGTTCATGGAGAAGGCGTATTCAACATCAGATCTAAATTATACGTCTCTCCTAAGCTATTATACTTAAGAGTAAATGTTATTGAAGCTCAAGACATCATCCCAAGTAACAGAAACCAACTTCCTGATGTTTTCGTCAAAGCCAACGTTGGAATGCAAACACTCAAGACCACCATATGTCCCATGAAGACAACAAATCCATTAAGCAGTGAAGATCTTGTCTTTGTAGTTGCTGAACCATTTGAAGAGCAGCTACTTATCTTCGTGAAAGACCACGTTCACATGTCCAAAAATGAAGTTACTGGCAAGATCAGCTTGCCTATGAACGTGTTCGAGAAGCGGTTAGACCATCGTCCAGTTCATTCTCGGTTGTTCAATCTATTAGAGTTGATCATTTTTTCATTTGTATAAAGTTATGATATTTAAATTATAATTATGAACTACATTTTTATTGTATGTATTTAACATTACATTACTTAAATTAAGTATTCGTAAACTAAGATAAGTCTTTGTATCATGAACCGATACGAAGAACTTGTTGTAACCATTATACGGTTATAGTGATGAAACGTGTCTCTTAGGTTAGGTTTAGAAGAGTTGTTTCTCTTCGTTTATGTCGTGTCTTATGTTGTATATATATGTTTGTTAATGATTAATAAAATACATGTTCTCATCAAGAGACCATACGATCGTATACAAATGTAACGTGTTTCGAAAAAAGAAAAGACAAAACATATACGAAACAGAACACTCTGTTTTTGTATTATTTTGGAATCTTATTAGACTTATATGGTATCAGATCATAGAAGCAGCAATGTAACAAGTGATCCCAATCTTCAATGGAGAAGCTTATGGGTTTTGGAAGATTAAAATGAAGACAATTCTCAAAACTAGAAAACTTTGGGATGTGTTCGAACATGAAGCTTTAACAAGCGGTTCAACCTTTGAAGGTACACCCATAGATTCTAAACGACTTGAAGACACGACCTTGAAAGACATGATGGCCTTGCAGATACTTCAAAAAGCCGTAACATATAGTATCTTTCAAAGGATTGCTCCGGCTTCTAGTACACGAGAAGATTGGATGATGTTAGAATCAGAGTTTCAAGGTAGTCCTCAAGTTAGGATGATTAAGCTACAATCTTTGTGGAGAGTTTATGAAAATTTGAAGATGGATGAAGGAGATAGCATTAACATGTTCATCACTAAGTTGATTGAAGTCGGAAATCAATTGAAAACTTCATGGAGAGGAGAAAACCGATTATCATTTGGTTCAAAAGATCTTGATCTCTTTGCCAGAACTGTTTGACTAAATTGTGACTGTGTTGGTGCAGATAAAGGACCTATCTACATTTTCGATGACTGGGTTAGTAGGTACGTTAAAGGCTCATGAGAAGCGAGTAGAAGCAAGAATGAAAAAACTCATCAGAGGGAACCTTCTACATGCAAGAGAAAGAGACTAAGTTTGGTTCAAAAGGAGTGAATAAATCTAAGACCAAACATCAAAAAAAATCCGGAACATGGTGTGGCTTTTGTAAACAAAACAATCACGATGTAGAACGATGTTGGAGGAAGAAGAATAATGGTATTTTTCCTAAAACCGAGAAAGGTGCAAGATGTTGTTACTCGTGTGGAAAACCGGAAAATTATGGAAGAGATTGCAAGTTAAAGACTGAGGGAGAAAATCTAAGTTTTGAAAAGGCAAATTGTGACCAAGAAGAATAAATTCACATGTTTTTAGTGCAATAGATGAAGGATCATCATCATTCTGATGATGAATCTTGGTTGATCGATAGTGGTTGTACGAACCACATGTCAAGAGAATTGAAGTTCTTTGTAATTCTTGATATATTTAAGAAGATTCTTATCAAGATTGGAAACAACCAGCGCTTAATGGCATTAGGAAAAGGAGATGTACAAGCAGCAACCAATAATGGAGTTCACACGATTAAAGATGTATTGTTGGTTCCAGAATTAGCAAGGAATTTGTTAAATGTAGCACAAATGATATCAAATGGATATCGGTTTGTCTTTAAAGATGAAAAATTTGAGATTGAAGATCCAAAAAGGAGGAAGATTATGGAGGTTAAGATGGTAAATAAAAAATTTCCAATTAAATAGAACAACAACAAAGAAACCGCAATGCTTGCGATAGAGAAGGTTGAAGATCAATTTAAAATTTGGCATAGGTGGTTGGGGCATGTAAACTTCGACAAGATAAGAGCAATGCAACGCATTAAAGATTGTTGAGAATCTACCTCGATTCACCGTGGTTAAAGAGATATGTGATTCATGTGAAAGAGGGAAGCAACCAAGGAGAAGTTTTTCAAAGAAGTCTCAAAGCGTTTCTAACGATTTTTGGAGTTGATTCATTCAGATGTTTGTGGACCTATGCAAAAATCTTCATTGAATGGAAGTAAGTATTTTGTCTTGTTTATAGATGACTTCACAAGAATGACTTGTGTTCATTTCATAAAACAAAAGGATGAATTATTTGTGAAGTTCAAAACATTCAAAGCTTTAGTCGAGAAACAATCCGGTAAGTATATCAAGACATTAAGAGAGGAGGAGAATATATGGCCAAGGAGTTCATTAAGTTGTGTCAAGAAGCAGGAATTCACAAGCAAGTGACAACACCATATTCTCCACAATAGAATGGTGTTGCCGAAAGAAAGAACCGGACTATAGTCGAAATGGCACGAGAACTGCTTATCAATCAAGCAATGGCAAAATTATTTTGGGCTGAGGCAGTGTTTACTTCGGTTTACATACAGAATATATTACCCTCTAAGGCGTTAAAGGACGATGTTACTCCACTTGAATTATGGAATGGGAAGAAACCAAACATAAATCATCTACGTGTGTTTGGTTCTCCTTGTTATGTTCAAATTCCGGTTGAAAGAAGAAAAAAGCTTGATGAGAAAGCAAAACGTGGCTTTATAGCTGGCTATAGCTTGGAGTCTAAAGGCTATAGAATTTTTGTAGTTGAAGAAGAAAGGGTGCAAGTGTCAAGGGATGTGACCTTTGACGAAAATAAAACTTGGTGTTGGGAGAAAAAAGAGATAAAAAACCAATACAATCTGCAAATAGAGTCTACAACTAGTTACTCATTCTACGATCAAAAACTGAATCTAAGTGATCAATTTGAAGACATTACAGATGCAATGCCTCAATTCAATTCTTCAATAGAGAAGGCGATCAAGAAGAAGATGAAAACACGATTGGTCCAAGAGGTATGAGATCCATCAATGAATTGATGCAACAAATGGCTAACACAAATGAAGAAGCCTACATACATGAAGTATGTATGATGTTGGCAGAGGAACCAAATACGTTTGAAGAAGCATCACACAATGAGGATTGGAAACAAGCAATGAGAGAAGAAATTTCAATGATCGGGAAGAACAATACATGTGAGTTGGTTGACAAGCCGAGAGACAAGAATGTAATTATTGTTAAATGGATCTTTAAGGTGAAAACAAATGCAAGTGGTGAAGTCATGAAGCACAAAGCGATACTAGTGGCTAAAGGTTTCACGCAGGAATATGGCATAGATTATCTAGAGACGTTTGGTCCGGTCTCTAGATACAATATGTTTGATCTTGGTAGCAGCACAAAATAAATGGGTTATTTTTCAAATGGATGTTAAATCGGTTTTCTTAAATGGTGACTTAAAAGAAGAGGTTTACATCCAACAACCAAAGGGTTTCATTCATGAAGGAGAAGAAGAAAAGGTTTTGAGACTACACAAAACTCTCTACAGATTGAAGCAAGCCCCAAGGGCTTGGTATGGTCGCATTGATTCATACTGTAAGAAACCGGTTCACAAGAAGTATGAACGATGCCGCCTTATATGTGAAGAAAGACAAAGAGGAAGTGTTACTGATAAGTTTGTATGTTGATGATGTGATTATCATGGGTAGCAACACGACAATGATCGAAGCATTTAAGGATGATATGAAGCATGAGTTTGAAATGACCGATCTCGGAAAACTTAACTACTTCTTAGGAATGGAGATCACGCAAGGTGAAGATGGTATATTTCTCTCTCAAGAGAAATATTTTAACAAACTTCTAGAGAATTTTGCAATGGAAAACTGCAGACCGGTAAGGATGCCAGTCACTCCTCACGACAAAGACTTGGAAGAGAATGATGAAGTGTATGATGATCTCACAAAATATAGAAGCATGGTGGGTGGTCTCATGTATTTAAGTGCTTCAAGATCAGATGTTACTTACTCAAGTTCGTATCTATCTAGATGCATGTCATGTCGAAAGAAGAAACATTTCCAATAGGCCAAGCGAGTGATGAGATGTATACAAGGAACTAAGGAGTATGGAGTATGTTTTAAGCGTGTTAATGATCCTCAACTTATTGGATTTTATGATAGTGATTGGGGTGGTGCCTTGGAAGATAAGAAGAGTACTTTGGGTTACATTTTCACTATTGGTTTGGCTGTGTTCTCTTGGCAATCCAACAAGCAAAAGACGGTTGCACAATCAACTGGCAAAGCCGAGTACATCTCAGTGTGTCTTGCGGCTAATCAAGCGATATGGCTGCAAAGATTGACCAATAACGTTGGATTCAAGTTAAAAGGAAGCGTGAAGATTCTATGTGACAATATGTCAGCGATTGCAACAGCCAAAAACCCGGTTCAACACAAAATGACCAGGCATATTGAGATCAAATACCATTTTGTAACAGAAGCGGTTCAAGAGGGTCTAATTCATTTGGAGCATTGTCAGGGAAACGAGCAACTGGCTGACATATTGACTAAACCATTGGGAGCATAAAGGTTTGAGGAATTACGTGAGAAAATTGGTGTGAAGATGAAACATGATTAAGAGGAAGTATTGGAGTTAATCATGTTTTCATTTGTATAAAGTTATGATATTTAAATTATAGTTATGAACTACATTGTTATTGTATGTATTTAACATTACATCAGTTAGATTAAATAGTCGTATAAACTAAGATAAGTCTTCGTATCATGAACCATTACGAAGAACTTGTTGTAACCGTTATACGGTTAAGCGATGAAACATATCTCTTAGGTTAGGTTTAGAAGAGTTGTTTCTCTTTGTTTATGTCGTGTCTATATATATATATATATGTTTGTTAATGATTAATAAAATGCATGTTCTCATCAAAAGAAAAATACGATAGTATACAAGTGTAATGTGTTCCGTAAGAAGAAAAGACAAAACATATACAAAACATAACACTCTGTTTTCGTATTATCTTTGAATCGTATTAGACTTATACAATCTTGATAAGTATGGTTCCAATGTTATTCAGCCATACTCAAGAAGGAAAGAACATAAGTTCTCGTGCCGGATTCACCTGAGAATCTGTCTTGAAGGAGGCTACCATGTGATGGACGAGCCAACAATGTACATTAGTGACACAAGACCAACGGCTAGAAAAACAGCTCTGGATGCAGCCGGTGGGAATGTTAGAGATTGGGATTCTTGGAGCAAAAGGGTTGGTGCCAATGAAGTTGAAAGATGGTAGAGGGAGCACAGATGTGTATTGTGTGGCTAAGTATGGACAAAAATTGTGTGCGAACGAGAACCATTCTTGACTCAATGAGTCCGAGATGGAATGAGCAGTACACATGGGAAGTCTATGATCCTTGTACTGTCATCACTCTTGGAATTTTCGATAATTGTCATTTGGGTTCAGCACACTCCGGAACTGCCGCTTCCAGAGACACAAGAATCGGAAAGGTGATTTGTTTCTTTCTTTAATCTTTTTTTTCCTTTGTTTCAATTTTTACAATTAAAAAACAAAATCTATTACTGAAATAGAACTGATGTTCTTTTTTCTGTGTTCAGTTTGGTTTGAAAATATCTATTCGGTTTTCGGTTTATAATCAGTTCGGTTTTGAGCAAAACAAAAAATATATGATATATAATTTTATTTAATATTATGAATGTTTAGTAAAACTATATGAATTTTATTATCACAATAGTTAAAAATCTTATATATAGGTGTCATAGCCGTTAGAAATCTGTCGGAAATCCGTCAGTGTACACTAAATTCAAACGGCTATGATAACAGTTATATTATAGTTCTTATTTATCGACGGATTTCTGACGGGTTTCCAACCAACATCCGTCAGAAGTCATCGTTCATTAATTTCGACTGATTTGTGCTTGTCCGTAGGAAATCCATCGGTTGTTTTCTGACATATGCTTTCCGACGGATGTTATCAGTCACAAAATCATCGGAATTTTCCAACGAATTGTATTTCTGTCGGAATTTTTTGCTGCTGTTTTCTTGTAGTGTCCCTTTTGATACTCGGATACCGCTTTTACTCAACAACGTTCAAACTTTTTTCCTCCCACTTATTATATTCTCCTTTCTACTTCTCCTATACCAGACATTTCTCAAGCTATTCCACAACCACCAACTACCTCAGCGTCCTCTTCTCTTCCACCTTCTTTGCCGCCAAGTGTTTTCAAACATGTTTCCTTACCACTAAATACCTCAGCATCTTCTTCTCATTTACCGCTGCTTTACCTTGTATCTACTATCGTCATCACAGCCTCTATGGCTCCTTCCAACACTAATTTAGTCATCAACAAACCTGCTCACAATCCGCAATCTCACAATATGCAAAAACATGTAAAAGTGGCATCAACAAACTGAAACAAGTTCAGTCTCTTCACACTAAAGTCGTTGTTCCTCTTTTGACCTCTTATGTTCAAGTAGCCTAAACCATTGAGTGTAAGGATACTATGACTAGTGAATATGATTCTTGTATTTCAAGTGATTGGTGAGACCTTGTCCCACAACCCATGATACTAATATTGTGCATTTTAGGAGGGTTTTTTTTGTCATAAGATTAATACAGATGGATCTCTCTCGCTCTACAAGGCAAGGTTGGTCACAAATGGAAAGTCTCAAAAGTCGGCATCAATTGTGATGAAAATTTTAGTCTGATGATAAAACTCGTTACAATCTGCTCCGTTCATCAAGTTGTTATCTCTCATGATTGGCTGATTCACCATATTGACGTAAAGAATGTATTTCTCCATGGAACCATCAGGGAAAGCGTCGATATGTACCCAACGCCAGGTTTTGTTGATCCGTGCATCCTAATCATGTATGTCTCCAAAAAAAAGTAACTTTATTGACTCAAATAAGCATCTCGGTGCTTTGTACCATCGTTTTGCTCATTATGTTACACGCATTAGATTTATCAACAGCAAATCAGACACCTCTCTTTTTTATTTTTGGCCACGCGTCTGATCTGGCTTACCTACTCCTCTATGTCACATCATCACATTCTCGACATCCCTACTTATCAGGTCAGTCACCTTTTCTATTTCTTCTGAATTTGCTATGAAAAGTCTCATTGTTCTTCACCATTTTCTTGGTATTTGTATTCATAGAGACAATCATGGGATGTTCTTGGATCAACGAAACTATGCTGACATACTTTACCGCACCAAATTGAAAACTGCAAACCATGCTCCACCCTTAATGATACATGTTCCAAGATGACTGCCAATTCCAATCCTCAAATCTTGGACCAAACGCTTTATGGTAGTCTCTTCGGTGCATTCCAATACGTCACATTCACTAGTTCCATCATTATTTATGTTGTTCAGCAAATATGTCTCTACATGCATGATTCTTGAGAGTCACAACTCAACACTTTCTAGCGCATCCTCCGGTACATTCTGGTACCATCTCTCACACTATTAAGAAAATAAATACATCATCCAATACAATTGAGTCAATACTTTTAAAATTTCCAGACAATCATTCAACAAACCGTGTTGCTCACGGAAGACAAACTCACAAAATATCTGGACCAGGTAAGTAACACCCTAACTCGATTCATTTCTAATGATTCCAAAAGTGTGATAATAAACCTGTTATGTCTAGAATAGGTTGAGAAATTTTTGGGTACCACAAAGAAATATATAGTTCAAAATACTTGTTTAATACAAAACTAAAACATGAGCAAAAAATTGCTACACCTCAAGCGAATGAATCTGTCCAGTCTGTTGTTCATCTGCTTATAGTGATACAATGACTGTAATAATAATACACTTGTTCTTTGCTAAAAGTGTCAACAACATTGCAGGTATTAAAGAGGCAATTCATCTATAAAGAATATACTCAAGAACCAACAACGAGTAAATTTGATATATGAAAATTAACTAAAGTAACTGACACAAGTAACTTTTTGTTTGATGAAATTAATGTTTTTAAGGTTAATATATGTCGAAGATAAAGTACAATGACTTGGTACCTTGGCGTAGCAGTTAGGTTCTTCTGAGTCATTGAGAAATCTTAATTTGTTTCCTTTACGGCGAGAATCGATTTCGAGCTGAAAAATTGTTAGTTTAATGAGAACAAATATGTAAATAGATTATATACGTGTTTGGAGAAAAGGTTGGAGTCTAAATTGTTACCTGATCATTCAAGGCAAAGAGGTAGGAGGTACCAAGCTCTTTATCTTCTTTCCAACGTTCATTTGTTTCTTCTTCAGTGATCAATTCTCCAGTATATTCTCCGAGAAAATCATTTTTTTTGCTAGAGAGTCCTGAAAGATCAAATCAGATTACATCATTAGTTAATGTAATGGTCTAAATTTTAAAACAAAGAGAGAAGCGAGTTATGCATACACCAATACTAAAAAAGAAAAGAAGATATATTCACTTAAATACATAGTCTAGGCTTATGTCGTATGATCCCCATCCAAAGTTAGTTTAAAAATATATGAGCATACTAAGGAAAGGAAAATTTATAAAAAAAGTTAAGCGAATAACAATAAATAAATATTTGATTGGCAAAAAATATGATATCAGAATATCCTCTATAGTATGATCCCCGTCCAAAGTTAGTTTAAAAAATATGAGCATACTAAGGGAATGAAAATTTATAACAAGTCAAACCACTGTTAACAAAAAAAAATTGATTGGCAAAAAAAGTATGATATCAGAATATCCTCTATGTATTAAAGAGAAATATTGATGCTAACGTGTCAAGCCTACAATTTTCTCACAGTTTTTAATTTAATTAATCATTTTGCCAAACATTCTAATGTAACTTAGATTCTTTATTATGCAAGTCTTGTTTTATTTGCCAAACACTAATAATTAATTAATTTACATTTCCATAAATAATAAAAACCAAATTCTATTTCCACAAATAATTGTTTTTTATTCTTTTTAATTAAAACCAAAATTTAATTATTCCCAACTTTTTCCTTTAGACAATTTTTTGTTTTATTAATCATATTTTTTGTCGTAGAAATTGATAACAGATTGGTACAAATAAATAAACAATTTAACACTTAGAGAAGTTTTTATAAGAATAAAATAATTTATCATGACAGTAATCAATTATATTACAAAAGATATAAATTTTAAATACAAAAATTAAATTTGGGTACTTTTATAGAAATATATATATATATATATAAATCACTAAGTCCTGCCATGCAATATATATATATATATATATATATATATATGTATATATAATATTCAAAGTAAAATTATCCAAAAATTAAATAGCAAAATATTTTCCCATGCATGGAATGAGTTCTTACCTACTATACTATATTTGATTTACTCTTATCTAGATTTTAATTTATTTATTTTTAATATTTAGAGAAAAGGGTTAAAAATATTTAGAGAAGATTTTTTCAATAAAAATAGAAATATCAACTATACATTTTTATTTTAAAAATATATAGTAAAATATATTATATTTTGTGTATTAATTAGTTAAAAATTGATTCTCTTTTATTCTTAATGCATTGATTAAATTTTATTTTTAATTGTGTTAATGATATTTTTTATAATTTTCTATATTTTTAATTTCATGTTTAAAAATGTACTTCTATAGTAATAGTATTAGGATTAGGATTCTAATAGTCACATGATGATTGCTTACCCATGTAAATGTACCCCATCCAAGACTATCAGACTTTGCAAATTGCAATGAGAAGCTAGTGAATTATAATAAAAAAAAGATATTTAATTATTAAAAACTTTAATGTTGTAATATTAGTTTAAGATTTCGATATTGATTTGACGTCGACGGTTACCTTCTTTTTTTTTTTTTTTTCTTGTCGTCATGACGGTTACCTTCTTATGTTTCATGTTATATGCACTTTTTCTTAGAATTTTATTTAAAAATTTTAATCATCGAATTTGCAAAGAAACATTGAAATGAAAATGTCACCTAAGCCGACAACTCCGACAAAGATCTGGATCACATTCACGATTAGCAGCAAAGCAAGGACATTGTCTGTTTATGCATTGACCCTTTGCACAATTACATCCTCCAGAGCGATTGTTACATTTCTTCGGACACCTGAATAATAAAAATATAAACATGAATAATTTTTTTTTCCAAATTAAATTTGAGTTTATGATTACAACACAAAATAATTTTAAATTTTGCAAATAAAAGAATGACATACCCGCAATATTTCTCACAGCAATTTTCATTAATTAAACAAATGCAATTGATCTCCACATATTGACTCACAAGTGCATGGTTTGTACTGCTTATAGAACCTAACTTCTCCACTAGCTTGTTTTTTAAAGCAGGCGGATAACGAAAATATTTTCGAAGTTTGGCTGTTTTGTAAAGCAATTTAGTACTTTTTCTAGATATTTTTTTCTTAACCAGTAATGAAACCATCAATATGAAAATTCAATAATGTGTTTTTAACATAGAAGTCATGAGGATTACATAGTTTAATTTACCTGATTCTGTTTCTGTAGTTTTGGCATGTTCTAATAACATAGTGAAATGATCTTGTTCATACATGTAATTGTAAACCTCTAAGCACCTCTTAAGCCCCGAAAGTATGTTTCTCGTAATAAGACAACTGCAAAATAGCATGAATAGGGAATACATATACAAGTTATAAGTATACGTATATACTTATATACTTAAACCAAAAAAATATTATATAACAAAAAAAGATTCTTGTGGACTAAAATTTATTGCGACTACAATACAATCTTTTTATATCAAACCTAGCATTTTTTGTGTGTTTACAACTTAGGTATCTGTTATTTAATTTTTTTTTTTTTTGAATAGTATGTGAAATTATATTCAAAAGAAAAACTATGTTTACATAATATGGAACTGTTTTTGAACTGTAAAATTGAAAAGAGCTCTTAGGATTAATCAATAAGTGATGGCTTCGTTAAAATCCAACCTAGCATTTTTTGTGTGTTTACGACCTTGGTATCTGTTATTTAATTATATATATTTTTGAATAGTATGTGAAATTATATTTAAAAGAAAAACAATGTTTACATAATATGCAACTGTTTTTAAACCGTAAAATTGAAAAGAGCTCTTAGGAATAATCAATAAGTGATGGCTTCGTTAAAATCCACGAAATGTAAAACCCAATTAGGACAAAACCATTTCCCGGAAAAAAAAGTACAGATCACTTATGATTGAGCTGAAAAGGTTGTAAATCTAACACGCCTTACGTCCTTGTTGCGAACCAGATTTGTATCCCATCTACCATTTTTCCTTGTGTCTGAATGGTGGAGATCCTGTTCCGAACTTTTGCTCCTACTTCTCGGATTAGCTTTTCTGTGCTGAGAGGCGTACTCCCATGCCTTCTTTGATTTCTTTCTCTCCATAAAATGTGTGTGAGTGCATGAAACGTATACCTTGCGAGGAAGTCTTCTGTTGTCTTGTTTCTCTTAGCATGAAACAACGTCATCAAATCTGTGAATTGGGTGGTGAAGTCTTGGCGAAGCAGTCCATAGGCTAGCTTGTACCATATTTTTGATGTGAAGTGGCAGAAGAAGAATAAGTGGTCCCGAGTTTCTATGGGTTCTGAGCAGAAGACACATTTTGCCGAGATGTTTAGAGATCAAGTAAGCATTATATCCCCCGTTGCTAGTCGGTTTTGAGCAGCTAGCCACAAAATAAATGAGTATTTTGGAGTAGCATGTGAGTGCCACACCGCCTTATACCATGAATTTCGACTATGAACCTTACGGACTTGATTCCATGTTTCTTTGGCTCAAAACTGCATCTTAAATCTGTCTTCACCATGCCTCCAGAGGTCAATATCATCCCTTAGGAGTCCCCCATCCCTTACTTTGCTGATCTCGGCTTCTATTTGCGCTAAGATTGGTGGTCTTCGTCACCTGGGTCTGTGGCTTTCAAGCACTTCCGATATTGTATCACCCTCCTTTATTCCCATCTCGATGAACCCCCTTTCTCCTAACACATCAATCTATCTCCCAAGAGGGCACCAGTCATCATACCAAAAGGATGTTCGAGAACCATTACGTACCTCAACCTTGTGGTATTCTTTCGCTGAGTTACGATACCTGAGCATTTTTCTCCACATCCATGATCCCCCCCCCCCCCCCGACTCTGTAGTTTTATCCGACCAGAACGAGCCTTTCCTAACCAGATTTTTCTTTATCCAATTCACCCATAGAGAGTTTTTTGATGAGACTAGCCGCCAAATCAGTTTGTAGCAGCTTACTTTGTTGGCTTCAACTAAAGATTTGAGTCTTAGGCCTCCCTCTGGCTTAGGTCTACACACATCCATCCAAGCCACCTTCGCATTCTTTGAAGACTTCCAGAATGCCCTTGATTGATCGGATCCTCCCATCCGTGAATACCATGATGTCATCTGCGATACAAAGATGCGTTATATTCAAGCTTCGACAACTAGGGTGGTATCCAAATTTCTCATTTCTGGCAGCTTTGTCTAGCATTAGGGACAGAAAATTCATGCATATTATAAAGAGATAGGGGGAGAGAGAACATTCCTGACGTAGTCCTCTTTTGCTCCTGAAAAACCCAGCCAACTCCCCATTTATCTGAACCAAGAATGAGGGTGTGGTAACGCACAGCTCAATCCACCTTACAAAGATTTCCGGTAACTGCATTGTTCATAGCAACTTGATGAGAAAACCCCAGTTTACCGAGTCGAAAGCCTTTTTAATATCTATCTTCATAGCACATCTGGATGAGATGTTCGGTTTATGGTAATCTTTAACAAGTTCAGACGCAAGGAACAGACTTTCCATTAGATATCTGTCCTTGATGAAGGTTGTCTGGTTATGAGATATAAATTCTGGGAGAATCTGTTGAAGACGGTTTGCTATGATTTTTGAGATCACCTTATACATCACGTTACAACAAGATATTGGTCTGAAGTCTCTCATTCCTAGAGTCCCTGTCTTTTTCGGAATTAACGCAAGTATCGTGGAGTTTAGGCCTCTTGGTAAGAAACCAAAGGTGAAGAAAGATTTCACCGCCACCGTGAAGTCGTTCCCAATGACAGACCACATCTCCTTATAGAACTCCACCGTGTAATCATATGTCCCTTGAGATTTGTTTTTTGGCATTAAGAATAGAACTTGCTTTATTTCCAAGTCGGAGCATTGGAAATTTAAAATCTGTGGCAGCTCCATCTCCTGTATCACATCATCATTTGAATGCGGATCCTTGAAAAAGCTTGATAAGTATCTTACCGCTTCAGCCTTAATGTCCTCCCGTGATGAAAAGTATCTTACTGCTTCAGCCTTAATGTCTTTCCCAAGCATCAAGAGCCTGAGCTTCATCCATTATGCTTTGCTCATTTGGATTGCTAAGAGTAGCTGTCTGCTTTTCACACAGCAAATTATAGGCCTCCTCTTTTATCTTTGTCAAGTGATGAGTTTTTTTTCTGCTAAATCCCCTGATGATTGGCTTAAGCTGCTTTAACTTCTTTGAAAGACGGAAAATCGCAGAGGTAGACGAGTGAGAGCAGCCGTATTGGACCAGTATTTCTCCACGAGATGTTTGAATCCAGCCATATCGATTACTGCATTTACTATCTTAAAGGGAACTTTTGGTTTATGCGGTGCTCCGTACAGCGAGATAAAGCCACAAACATGATCAGGACATCCTTTTGGTTTATGCTATCTCTGTAACTAAACATTATTCACAAGGGCATGATCTAGTTTTTTTGCATATCAGTCTCTCTTCTTGTTTGTTGCACCAAGTGTAAGCTGGTCCGTGAAAGGTCATATCCATTAGATCTCAGTGCCGCACTGTATCACGAAATTCTGACATTCCTGGACAGTTAATCTGCGTGACGTTTGCTGCTGAGTGTTCCGAGATGTCTAGGATTTCATTAAAGTCTCCAGCGCATGACCAAGGTAAGCCTTTGTGCCGAAAAGCATTGGACTGAGCCTTCAAGTCAGCCCAAAGTTCTCGTCTTTCCTCCAAAGAATTCGATGCATAGACGAATGTACATAATATCTCCTCCGGGTGACCCTGGGTCATAACTATACAGGTTATCAACTGATTTGACTTACGGACCACTGTTAAGGAGACTGACTTGCTCCACAATACCCAGATTCTTTCCAACGAGTTAAACTCATAGTTAACTTCCATTGACCAGTCCTTGAATGTGGATTTTACAATCGAATCCGCTTTGTCTTTTGCAACTCTTGTTTCCAAAAGGGCTCCAAAATCCAATGAGTTTTTATTTATCAACTCTTTGAAGACTGAATGTTTTCTTGATTTGTTGAATCTGCGAATATTCTAAAAAAAAAACACGACACTAATTCTTCTTCCTTTGACCCCTTTTTCTGAAAGTACTCAAGGTTTTGTCCCTGCTTGTTGTGTTGGATTTAAAGACTGCTTCTGCCCCTTTGCCGATCTGAGAAGTTGGATTTCTCCAGCTCAGGTTCTGAAACTACAATCAAATAATAACAGAAAATTTTAATATATAGTTCAACAAGTTTATGCAAATTTGTTCGTGAACAAATGTTAATTAAGATAAATATTTTTTTCAAATGATAATCACTACTATAAGAAAGCGAAAATTTGTCATATATTTTTTTAATAACTAAATTTTCTTATTTAGTTAGATATTGTATATTAACACCAAAATCCTTTTCTTCTCGCAAAGATTTCAGCACCTTTTAAGTAAAGATCCTTCTCCACAGGCGTCTAGATAGTCATCTCTGTAATATTTTTGGTTACTTCATTAATATCATTCATTGCACAATCTTTAGTTTCTGTGTTTGTACCTGCGATCACATTCTTCTGTTTGGTAAAGAGTCATCATTATCCACCACATTATCAGCTTCTCTCACACTTCTTACCTATAAAGTATTAAACCAGTAATAAATACTAAGCATAAAATTAAGAAATAAACAAATGTCGAGAGAGGAAGAGAGAGGGACAGAGAGAGAGCTTGAGGTAACAACGCTCACTGCATTGTCTTCTATCATTTTCACTCTCTAATAAATTAGATTTATCTTCTCTTGACAAGCCAAAGAAGTCTAATTAAGTAAATCACTTAAGCTTACAAGGCCTAGGCAACAAAAAAATGAATTAAATAAATTCAAGCGTACATGTTTATTATCATCATGTTGAGACTTCTCAGTCATAAGACAATCAAATATCTGTAAAACAAAAAACATTATATGATATTCTTTTTTTTTTGTGTCGCTAAAAAGAATGATTCAAAGTTACCAAGTAATGACAGCAAAAACGTCTATCAGCAACATCCTGAAAAGTACTAATTATGCTCTTGGATCCCAAATCAGAATTTTCTCCAACATTTTCTTCATTCTTAATCTTTAGCTTAGTGTATCTTTCCTACATTAGATTTGGAAGTTCAAACATTTTTCACAACGACAAAAAAAAACAAGAAAGATTGCCGATTTGATTATTAATTACCAACATATATATATATATATATATATATATATATATATATGAAATATCTAATTTGAAAAACCTGGTGAGAGCACTCTGCACGACCCGATCATCCAAATCATATCCCTGCCCAATATTCCTGAAAATTCTTGACTATAATATTAACAACGTTTAATTATGGATTGGTTCAGTCTATTTGTGAGGAAAGTATAAGTCTCAAATCATATAAATATTAATAAAAAATTTCATCTTTCCATCATTGAATAATTTCATGTATATATAAAAATGATCCTTTATAATAAGACATAATGCAAAACTAACCATATAAACTGGTCTACATCCTTGGAAAATTCACACTTTACTTCTTTGGTTTCTTCCTCATCTTCTTGACTACTCACATAGTTTCTCTTACCAATCACCTTTGGCCATTAGCTGATTTCTGCAGTGTTAAAGCCATATATATACAATAAGAGTGATGCATATTATATATATATAACGATTGTTGATATTAATATGAAAAAAAAAAAAAAAAAACTTGCCTATCCGTGAAAACGCAGGTTATGAATCGAGGTAACTGCTCAACAAATGGAAACTCGACATTTGGTAATGTAATATCTTCATCAAGAGTATACGCTGGATCATTAGAATCATCAGAGGAGCTATTGAAATGACGAAGTGATCTTTGAATTCTAGAAAAAAAGCATATGGTTGTCTCTTCTATTATTTTCATCTTCACTGGACCGAGTTAAGGCAACCAATTGATGATGCGAAGCATAAGCAGCCACACTCGATTTACATCTCATCTTGATTGTTTTCTGTTAATCAAAAATAGGTAAATAATATTTAGTTTATGAATCAATTCAATGTGGATAATTGAAATTTTCTTTGGCATTTTCTTCCGCATATTATCTTTTCTTTTGGACCGAAAAATAAGCATTGACAAAATATCTAAATTCATTCTGAAAATTAGGATATATAAACTCTATAGTAAAACTAAGATTCGGATATAATATTTTTGATTTTAAATCCTTAATATATGCATCAATCTAGCCTTCTTATAATATATAGACTTGACCCAACAAATTGCAAAGTCATAAAAAACAAAAAAATTGGCCCTCATTGAAGATTTTTGAAAACGATATCGACTTTTGTGTGTTTTGTATGTGGCTTCATATAAAAATTGGACATATGATATCCTTTGTATGTTATATAAAACAGTATGAATTCGTGGGCCGTCATGTTTTTCTCTTCCTATTTTCACCAGACCTACACTACAAAAAAACAGCGTGGAATTGACGTTATATCCGTCTGTTCTAAATGGCCAGAAATAAAACAATCGTTGGAAATCAGTTGGTATTTCTGACGGAATTCGGATATCCGGTTTTCGACGGAATAGTCCGTCGGAATTCCGATATCTGGTATCCATTGAAAATCAATTGGAAAAAGACCGTCGGTAGTCTGTCGAATAACCGACGAATTTCCGATAGCTATTTCCGATGGATTTTCGACAGATACTGGACATCAGAATTCCGACGAATCATTTTCGACAGATTTCCGACGTAAAATTTTAAAGTTAAAAAGTAAAGAAATTCATACCGCAAATTATCGAAACCATAAATCACGCTCAGGCAACAACATAAGAGAATATGTCGGATACGAATGCTGAATCATTCCATTGAGCATACAGTTGATTAGTTTAAAATTGTTAAAAATAAACAAATAAAAGCTTTAATAAATTTTATTTACCAAGTTGATATGTAGTTGATACAAGTCATTAATTTACAAAAAACAAAAATTTATGTTAGTTTCTAAGAAATGTTATATGCTTGGTATGTATTCATATCTACGTTTAATCAAAATCATCTTAAATGTTAGAATTTAAGAAATATTTCAATTTGTATGCTATAAATGAATATAATGATTCACTTAGTGTTAGAAATTGGTTTTTATACTAATGTGTGTCAATCTAGTAACCAAAATCTTCCAAAACCCCTAATCCGTAAAAAATCCGTCGGAATGTTCGACGGATACGTGGTTTTAAAATAAATATAAAATATCCGTCGGAAATCCGTTAGAATTTTAAGAACATTCCGACGGATTCTTGATATATTTATTTTAAAACCACGAATCCGTCGGAAATCCTTAAAATTCTGACAGTTTCAGGTTTTTTGGGAAAAAAATTACAAATACAAATCTTACAAAAATCTCAAATACAAATCTTGCCAAAATCTCAATACTTTTACAATAACAAATATAAAATACAAAAAGCATTACTCCGCATCTTCAGATGATCCGTCCGAAGGAATTGAGTCTGAATCGTCTTTGAATTCGCCACGTGATTCCTCCGAGTCTAAATAAACCATATCATCACCAGTTTTTGTTAAATTAACCACGAGCTCAATGTCAAACGAATGATGAACAAGATCCATTTGACAAACTCTAGTTGGCTGCAGGACATCATGTTCTGAAACTCCATTAATTCTTCTTTGTGGGTTAATTGCAGTAACTGTATCCAAAGATCTGACCGATAAGATATTCGAGGGTACCGAATGTAGCAAACCTATATAAATGAAGATAATTTGTTAAAAATCAAATATATTTGGAATATATTAGTAAATTCAAATATATTAGTAATCCATTAATTCTTAATAATCAAATATATTAATTTAATCATATCCTGTCTGCTTCTGATGCTAGAATAAATGGATCGTATATAAGAAGTCTTCGTCTTGAATGTATCGATGTCACACCGAATTGATCCATTTGAATACCACGACCAATGAATGGATCATACCGATAGAACTTAAACACAATGCACCTCAAATCCAGCATTCTAGGATACCGGACTTCTAAGATTTCATTCAATATGTCATAGTAAACTACATCACCTGATCGCGCTGAAACACCAAAGTCTAAAGTCTATTTTGTTCTTCCCTCCTCAAGAATCCTAAACACATATCCCCTTGTGCAATACCTTGGATATGAAACAGATTCATGTTCTTTTAGGATATCAAGTTCGGGTTCAGTCATATCTAGATAATAGTCTCGTACTAGCGCCATGTAAATGCTGTAACATAACACAAAATTTTAATAATCAAATATTATTTAATTTCAAATAAGTAGTAATTAACACAAACAAATTAATCATTAATTACCTTTCATACTCCCGAATATCCTCACAATTTGTGAGAATATACGTATGCAACTGCGCAAACTCCTGCTCTAATAGTTTTCGTTTCTTTCCTTTTCCATTTACTCGACCAATTTGAGCAAACAACTCAGGAACATACACCGGATAAATCATTCTCTCAACTATATCATCATGCTGCGTTAGACGTCTACTCTTAGTACACACTTCCGATGGAAAATAATATTTAGCAAAGTGTGAGACTTCTTCGTTGAGGCTCTGTGCGACTCAAACAGATATGGAACATGTAACACTCAAATGGATACATCCCTCAACTTTGCTTAAAATTTTAACCTTTTTCTTGAGATGGAACATGTAACACTCAAACGGATACATCCAACAATACTGAACAGGACCTCCAAGTGCAGATTCTCGTGGGAGGTAGATAGGAAGATGCTCCATAACATCAAAGAAAGACGGTGGAAATATCTTCTCAAGGTTACAGAGGATAACCAGTACATTGTCCTGTAAATTGCGTATACCCTCTACTGTAAGTGTCTTCGTACATGAATCTCGAAAGAAACCACCAACTCCTACAAAACACAATAAACATTGTAATTGATATAAAAATATATATGTTACAAAAATGGTTAGTTAACAATATGAAAGTATTAATATATACCTGAAATTGCTTCTAGACGTTTTTTTGAAGAAGATGTACAAAGGAAAATGAAAGAAGCCGGTGCATTACAACATGACAATCATGACTCTTCATTTCAATAAATTTTTCTTTGGAGAAATCCACACAATTCCGCAGATTAGATGCATATCCATCCGAAAATTTTACATCATCTCGAATCCAATAAAAGAAAGTTTCTTTCTTTGCTGCTTCTAACTGGTAGGCAGACATACGACATTTAATATTTGACAAAACATGAAGAAAATCCCGAGAACAAATCAGTGGCAAGTCTAATCTAGACTTCATATTGTCTTTCGTCTTCCTTTGCACGTTTAAAACAGTGTTCATGATGTTGTCAAAAAAAATTTCTCAACGTGCATTACATCTAGATTGTGTTTCAACAAATGATCTTTCCAATAAAGAAAATCCTAGAAAATACTCTTTTTATGCCAGTTATGATATTCACCGACACCGTCAACAGGAGCATGCCCATTACCCCCGTAGTAAGGAGTTCTCTTAGCGCCAAAATCTCTTAATTGCTCTAATATACAATGTCAATCAATCTCCAAAGGTGCACAGTCAAACACTTGTTTGTTCTTCATAAAAAATATTCTAGACCGACGATAAGGATGATCACTAGGTAAAAAACTTATGTGGCAATCAAACCAAGACGTCTTCCTTCCGTGATGTAATTGGAATGCATCAGTGTTATCTTGGCAATAAGGACAAGATAATCTTCCATGCGTTGTCCATCAAGATAACATACCATATGCTGAAAAATCGCTTATTGTCCACATAAGAACCGCACGCATCTTGAAATTCTCCTCAATGAAACATCAAATGCTTCAACCCCATGTTGTCATAGTATTTGTAACTCATAGATCAATGGTTGAAGGAATAAATCAATTGACCTCCTTGGATGCTCTGGGCCGGAAACTAGCACAGAAAGGAACAAAAACTCTCTACGCATGCACAAAGATGGTGGTAAATTGTACAGTGTTACAATTACCGGCCACAACGAATATTGTCTTCCATGTTTTTCAAATGGGTTAAAACTATCTGTACATAACCCGAGGTATACATTTCTACGCTCATATGCAAAATCTGGATACATTGATTGGAAATGTTTCCACGCTTCTGTGTCTGACGAATGCGTAATCTATCCATCTTGACGATGCTCTGTATGCCATCTCATTGCCTCTGCTGTGCGTTGAGATTGATATAACCTCTTCAACCTCTCTGTTAATGGTAAATACCACATCCGTTTATAAGGAACTGAAACTCTCCCACTAGTTTCTTGAAACTTTTGTTTTCGATAAAATCTACATTGTTTACGGTTTTCGTCTTCTCTCCAATATATCATACAGTTTTTGATGCATACATCTATCGTCTGATACGGCAAACCAAGACCAACGACTAGTTTCTGTACCTCATAATATGATGCTTGTGAAAAATTATCTTCAGGCAAAATATTTTTCACAAAATATGTTATCGCATCAACACATTCTTCGGCCAAAATGTAGTCTGTCTTAATAATCATTATTCTACTTGCAGATGATAACAGTGAATGACCTTTTCTACAACCACTATATAGTGGCTGTTTCGCTGCATCTAACATATCAAAAAAATTTTGGACTTCTGCATTTGGTTCTTCAACCATATCTCCATCATAACCGGCCGACGACATGTTCTCCCTAAACAAATCATTCAGCATCTCAATCGTACCGATACCTACATCTACTTCCCTTTTATCTCCTATGCTATCCGCAACATTTTGTTCACTAGTACTACCATAATCATAATTTGTTTCTCCATGTAAATACCAAATCTTATACCCGGGCATAAACCCATTGCTATACAAGTGATGTCAAACTAACTCAAACTTAATATTATGAGAATTTCGGCATATACTACAAGTACATTTAATCTTACCATTTTTTTGCTTCCTGTTGATTTCCGGCCAATTCCATGAACTCGCAGATTCCTCATGCATAATCATCTTTCAGAAGTTTTGACTCTGGATATATCATAGGTTCGTCCATCCACGACCAAAAGTAATTACCAGAAGACATATTGTAACTATATATAGATTGAATTGAGTAAGTGGTGTGAATGAATGAAGAAATATGGAAACATATATATAGAAGTCGCGTCCATTGGAAATCCGTCGGAATATAACTTTTTAAAACGGCTATACAACGGATATATTAATGTTCTTATTGCTCGACAAATTTCTGACAAAATTACGACAAATTTCCGATAGATTTCTGACGGATATCTGTCGGAAACTCGTCGGATTATAACATATATAATTTCTGACGGATTTGGGTTTGTTAGACGAAAATCCATCGGAAAATAACCGACTGATGTATTTTCGTTGGAGATCCATTGGTTATACCGTCAAAAATCCGTTAAAAATTATCAGTTGCAAAACCATCGAAAATTTCTGACGGATTTGCCGCTGCTTTCTTGTAATGTGCTATGAATTAACAAATTTTGAAAAATCATCTGTAAAAGTTAATTTGAAAACATTATGCAACTATTTTTGTTTATATTTTGAATTATATATTATTATCATTGTATTTAAATTTGTGGATAGGTATACAAAACTTGGTTTAAATAAATCTGATATCTAGTAGATCTAGATCTCGTGATCGGTTTGTGCCATTTTTAACTTAATATGCTTTTTATTTAGGGTTCAGTATTACTCTTTTTGGTTTAAATGATTATGATACTATATAAATGTTCATGAGAGTTTTTTTTCTTAAGATTTCTTTGAAAACCGTATAGTTAGAAGAAACCAAAAGTCCCTTACATTGATATCCAGAAATCTCTCTTTTCCTATTTGCTATTTGGCCTGATTCATTTTGGATGGCAAATCCTCACCATCTTCATACTTTTCGTAAATAAAATTGAAAATAAAAGTTATTAAAACCCCATTCAAATCACGAAAATTGTACAAAATAAAAACAAAAGAAAAGCAACATAATCTATACACTACACATATGATTATTGTATAAAAGCTATCAATTAACCTAATATGCTATTGAACACAAAGATATTAAATCCACGAAGAAACAATAAAAACTTATTAAAAATACAAATTTTGATTTCAACTAAGCAACAAAAAGTTTTTGTTTTGTAGCAAACAAAATTTAAATCTAAATGAAAACGGAAAATGACTAAACGATTTTAAAATCAAATTAAAGAAACGACGTGTTTTGAGAATGGTAATGATTTAGATGAGATGATGAATCTTTGATGATACTAAAAACACATTATGAACACTATATTTCGTTATGGATCATTAATCAAGACTAATTCACTTCCATGGTACTTATCTTTTCACTAATCATAAAATCATTATCCACTTCCGTTCACAATTGAATGGTCAATGAGCATTAAAATCATGTCAAATCCAACCACTAATCATCCTAATCAATTATTTTCATAGGCTAAGTATGAAAAAATCATTTAGCTTCTTTCAAACATTTCATCGAACATCTTCCGTGCATGAAATCACAATGATCTAGATTCTCAATTACAACTTAAATCTAGCATTACTATCCATCTAAATGAAGGATAACCTAAAATCTAGTCATAAACATCATCTTCAACCCAACAAATCATCATAATCAACCAACTCTTAACTCACATCTAAAATACTACTCACTCATTTTCATGAAAACACAAAACAATAAACTTGATCTTTGCATAATAATGATTTAGAGAAGAATAGTTGAAAATTTTAAAAGAAAAACAAGATTTGATAACTTGAAATCAAGAGATTCATATAAAGAGTTTCTAAAACCCCAAAAATGGCTAAAGAGAATCTCTAAAAACTAGAATAACCTAATAAATTAGGTTTAGAGAGTATTTATAAGAGGAAGCAAAAATTTGGGTCAAATCATAGTAAACCGAGTCAAATCCGGTTTAGAATCATGATAAAATGGATTTATTTGTTCTTCGTGATGTCGTGCAACCGCTGCAAGAAAACCGCTAATCTGTAGCGGTGTCAAGACCCCCTGGTGCATCCCTCCGATCTCCATCGGTCACCACCTTGCTGCTGCACCAAGTAACTATGAACTAGGGCTTCAATCTCAATCCAAATTTGAACTTCTACAAGGCAAATATCCCCAATTCATATGCAAATGCAAACCTATATGTTTCTAAACTCAATCCTAATGGCAATTGCAAATGCAAAGGCTACATGCTTTTTGTGCTTTTCAAAAATTTCATTTTCTTGGATTTTTTCAATGCATAGTCTTATGTACTATGCAAAACTCAAGAGAAGTAAAAAATATACATGATTAGTAGACGGATCTCTCCCACAAAATTATTTCACATTGTTTCGATGTGAACCAAAATTCAAAAAAAAACAAAACACAATTTACAAAAGGAAAAATATAAATAAGTAAAGAGAATGGTATATACAAGGGAAAGAAAGAGCAATACCTTGGCCCTAGTCGGGAAACATAGGGAGCGGGTTGAGAGAAGGAGTTGTTGAACTCCGTGGATTAGTTGAATTTGTGGAAAGAGCATTGAAGAAGTGTGTTCCACCTTTGAGGTTGATGGTAAGTACCATTGAAGAAGTGTGTTCCACCTTTTAGGTTGATGGTAAGTACCTCCTTCATTACACCTTGACGACCCTTCGAATCTTTTACTTTAACCTCCGGTGTGAGGTTTGCTTTAACCATTGCAAAGGGATTTGACATTCCCTTGCGCTTGAATTTATACTCAAACTCTCCATCAACACATCTCAAAGTGTGAAAGGTCATTGAAGAAATTTTAATAGGTGAATTGACAAGGGTGGGAGGGTTGGTTTCTTTCATCTCTCTCTTGTTATTTTCCAGAAACTTCTTAGCTTTCCCTATCCTCTTGTCTTTATCATGTCCTTCACATTCATCGAATAAGGAGTATAGACATTCACATCCAACATATCATCATCAAGCTTTAGAGTCTTTTGATTCTTCACAATCAAAACTTTAAGCTCTTCCTTCTTTTATAATTCTTCATTGGTGATTGTTCCACAAAAATTTGTAGAGAAAGTTTTGATTGGATAAGTGACTTTGGCATTGACGTGGTGAAAATTCACTCTCTTGTTTGGGAGTCGATGCTTGCTCCCATGGTGTTGAGAAATAGAGTTCTGAGAATGAGAGGAAGTTTGTCGGATTGCGGCCGCTCCACAACCATGAAATCCGTTGGGATTAAGCAATCTTCAACCATAAGTGGATAGTCCTCAATCAAGCCAAGTGTAGATTTCGAAGAAGCATCCCCAAACGTGATGGAAGAGGAATTTTTCTTAATCTCTTTAATCCCTAAGCTCTCCGTCATTTCAAGCGACATAATATTCACACTAGCACCGAAATCACACTAGGCATTATCTATCTCCAAATCACTAAGAGAGGAATTGATGATGAATGTATCCAGATCTTCAAGGTTTGGAAGCCATTTGGACTAATTTTTGTTGTGCTTGGGGATTCTAGCACTCCAATAACCTCTTCAACTTTCTCTTGGTTCGCTAGAATGGCTTCAATGAACTTAAAGTAGTATAGTGGTAAGTATTTCCGTCTGTCACACGGGTGACCCGAGTTCGATCTCCGACAACGGTGCCAAATTGATAAGTGTATAAAGGCTATCAGTTAACCTTATATGATATTGAGCAAAAAGGGTGTCGAATTCACGAGGAAACAAGAACAGCTTAATAGGAATACATATTTCAATTCAAGATAAGTAACAAAGAGTTTATGTTTTGTAGCAAACGAAATTCTAATCTAAATGAAAACATGAAATGACTAAGCGATTTTAAAATCAAATTAAAAAAAACAACGAGTCTTGGGAATGGTAATGATTTAGATGAGATGATGAATCTTTGAAAATACTAAGAACACATTATGAACACTATTCTTGGTTATGGATCACTAATCAAGACTAATCTACTTTCATGGTATTAGTCTCTTCACTAATCATAAAATCATCATCAACTTCCGTTCGCAATTGAATGATCAATGAGTATTAATAATCAAGTCTAATCCAACCACTAATCATCATAATCAACTACTTCCATATGGTAAGTATGAAAAGCTCATTTAGGTTATTTCAAGTATTTCATCGAACACCTCCGGGCATGAAATTCTAATGATCTAGATTATCAGTTACAAGCTTAAATCTAGCATTACTATCCACCTAAATGAAGGATAACCTAAGATCTAGTCCTAAACATCATCTTCAACCCATCAAATCATCATAATCAACCAACCCTTAACTCATCTAAAAGATTACTCATTCATTTCCACGAAAGCATAAAAGAATAAATTTGATCTTTGCATAATCATGATTTAGAGAAAAATAGTTGAAAGATTTAAAAGAAAAACAAGATTTGATAACGTGAAATCAAAAGATTATACAAAGAGTTTCTTAAACCCAAAAGTGGGTAAAAAGAATCTCTAAAAACAAGTATAAGCTAATAAATTAAGTTTAGAGAGTATTTATAAGAGGAAACTAAAATCTGCTCAACTCATAGTAAACCGAGTCAAACCCAATTTAGAAACATGATAAAATGGATTTATTTAGTTTTGGTGACGTCGTGCAACCGCTGTAAGCAAACCACTGAGTCGTGGCAGTGTCGAAACCCCACTGGTGCACCCGCTACCTTCCAATGGTGTAGTTTGCCTGCTGCAAGTACCTGCCAGTTCTTCAAGTGACTTTGGTCTCCTCTGCAGCGGTGCCAACAAACCGAGACAACATGCCGCTACGTGTCTCTGATATGCTTATACCGCTGCGCCTCGCCGTTTAGCTTTACCGGTGTTATTATCATGTAGCATACAACTGCTAGATCCTCTGTTTACTTCATTCATTCATCACTTTGATTATTCTTTAGTCTATTTGACTTTTTTTCTTGTACATTTCAACTTCAAAACTTATAGAAGAGTATAAGATATGCAAACATGCATGTAGACTCTAAATATGAGATGTAAATGCAAGATACTGATGATTAAATGCAATCACAAACATACTAAAAATGCAACATATCAATACACCAAAATAATATCAAGATTTGTTGACTCTCATTATTTCTTAAAATTTAGTAGATAAAGGGACGAATAACATAACTCTGTTACAAGAAAATCCAACCTATAATGTTATTGAACTTATCTCGGCAACCAAATAAAAAATATATAAACATTAAAACCAATATGTACATGATTTTTTAAACCACTCAATTTGGATCTTACTTAGAGTATAATTTAAATTCTAATATATGCTGCTGAGGTTTACTAATCATCAAACGATCAATAAAGAAAAAACTGTAACAAACATTAACCAGTATACTCTTTCTCCATTGCCCCCTTGCCTCTTCTTCTATTCTTGTCTGAGGTTGTTTTAAAAGGATAATGCATTGGGGCTTAAATATGTAATTAAACAAATTGAAAGAATGTTAACAAGGAAAATTGTGATATGGATGATGTGTATATGGAACAATATGCTTTAAAAGGAAAAGAATATAAAAATCATTTAGAAAATTAAAATTTTCAAAATATAATACTATATCTATGTTGGTGTTGGGTTGGCTCTTGAGGTTTTATTGACACAGCAAGAGTTTTGTTTTTGACATCTCAAGTTTAAATTTATATTTATGTGATAATATAAATTTAAACTTGAGATGGTTCAAACAAGTACAAATAAAAATAGATAAATTTCGATATTTTTGATCAAGATAAAACTAATCAATCTGTTGTGATCCACGGTTCAAAAACTAATATATGCATAAGGTCCCAATTATATATATAATGCAAATATAGATTTGAAGTACGTATGAATATATCCATACACTTGTCTAAATACATTTAATGAAAATGTCGCATAAAATTATATTTGATAACTGTGATGCTTCTAACCCTATTACGTTTTTCTATTAAAATCCTACAATAATGCAAGTATTGGTATCTAGTCATTTAAAAGATTTGAAGTCTACTTTCGTTCATATCTTAACTTTTACTAATAAAAATATTATATATTTAGCGTTAACGAATACATTTTTATATTTTTGTTGTTTGTATTTTTAACGTATACAAATTATGCATGCAATCTAGTATATTAGAATTCAGATTATGACATGCTAGCCATATATGTATGTGGATGTTGGGTTGGCTATTAAATCGCGTCATGACATCTCAATTGTTTTTTATATATATCTCAAGTTTAAATTCATATTTGTGTGATAACTTAGTTTAAAGAATTAATATATTTATATATATATATATATATATTCAAATATTGGTGATATAAATAAAACCTATCAAGCTGCTCTAATTCGTTATTCAAAAAAGTACGTACGAATATACCGATATATTATGTAAATATATTTTATGAAAACGTACGTGCAAAATTAGATTTGATAATTACGATATTTTCAACCGTACTACATTTATAAGTTTTGAAGCATACTGTCGTTCATAGCATAACTATCACTCCATGTGCATACTAACTAAAAGGAGCTATTTGGAACTTTTCCATTTGTCAACAACAATTTATTAGAAATCCTCTTTGTTGTGCCACATAGCATATATAACCCCAAAGCTAATCTCATTCCCCTTCTTGGTTTCTCAGACGATCATCATTCCATATAGTTGTTGTAACAACTATTAATCTTCCTTCAATTCTTTTTATATCTAATACCGCTTAGTCGTTTCATTTACTTCCCAATAAACTAAATCTCTTCAAAGTGCATGTACCTTCGTCTCGCCTGCCATTTAAAAGTTCAAGCCAATATACTTTATGGCGGCTAGGTCCTTTGTCAAGTGATTGTTTTCATCTTCCTGGCCATAGATTTTGGTGAGATTTGTACCTCTCCAATGATTTTTTCGATCTGTTTTATATTATGACTATGAAACATGGGCATGCAATAATTAACCCAAAAAGAAAAAGAAAACAAGGACGGGCAAGACTTTCATAATGGTTAGTATTTCTTTACGTCCGCTCGATTTTCTAATTGTTTAGCAAATTCATAGGAGAGTTGTTTTTCCTAAGTCAGGTGATTGTTTTCATCTTCCTGGCCATAGATTTTTTGGTGAGATTAGTAGCTCTCCATTGATTTTGTTCTATCTGTTTTATATTATGACTATAAAACAAGGCCATGCAATAATTAACCCAAAAAAAGAAGAAAACATGAGCGTGCAAGACTTTCATAATGGTTGGTATTTCTTTACCTCCGTGCGATTTTCTAATTGTTTAACAAATTCATGGGAGATTTTTTTTTCCTAAGCTGAGGAAGAAATTTGTTTTTCTTTCCGGACTGACATAACAAAGAATGTTTTGATATTAATCTTCCCTATAAGGCACCCACTTATGGAGATACCTCATGTAAGCGTATAGACGATGTGATTATAGCTCAAGAATCGCAGTTAGTCTTTACATATTTTCAAATGGCTTATAAGTTGCATTCATTTTCCCTCTATATTTTTGCGTATGATCACTTGATTCTCCCATGTTCTATACTAAGTGTTTCAAAATCTTGAATCACATTATATGCAAAGAGGGAATATAATTTAGGATCACATTTTGTAAAAGGGATTAAGTGAATGTGATGGTCAAATATCTAGTTGTGCAAGTGAAGGAGGTGGATGTGCCATATGAAGCAGTGCTCTTGTGCTCTTGTGCTCTTATCTCTGCCTAAAATTTACAATCTAATTCTTTAATAAGAACGATCACATAATTTGGGAACATGTAATCTGTTTTTCTTTCAATCGTAATTGGAAGTTTTTAATGATTTACACTGAGTTTCTTAGAGAATCTTGGTTTGAAATGGTTAGGTTTAGATATATGATGTCATGTTTTTTTTTCATGGAAGTGAGTGACATTCTGCTGATATTTGCTGTTTCCTCAGATAACCCCTTTTAATTAGTATACACTACACAATGTCACATAGTGCCATGTTGATGCCAATAAATACTTCCAGTGTAAATGATGCATCTTTTGTTAAATTTTTAAGAGCTTTTGATCCCTTAGTTCTTTTTTTCATACTTCGTATACTAACCTTAATCTCTGTAGCTCTTCACACGAGAAGAAACCATATGCAACCATTTTCAATTACCTTTGCTCTAGCATCAGGTTTGGTATGTTCAGCTTTCTTACGTAATCTATTTCTTAGTTTCTCTTAATTATTCTCCAAAATTGAACCCAACATAACTAATGTTGTTCACATTTATTATGTATCTGGTTAGGGCTTTCATTTCAAGAAAGTTGTGGATTATCTTTATCTTCTAATTATTAACGGCAAGTTCACAATCTTTCACTCCAGTGTATTATTGGTAATTTATTTTCCTTAAATGGGTTGATTAAGCAAAGTTCATAATGCTTAAGCTTCAATATTTCTACAAGAACACATATATACTCTCCAAAGATGAACTTCTCGAGGCAAGGTACGTAGAGATTGATATCTATGTATATATAGAGTGTTTTGTTAAAGAAAAAAGTTGTAGAAAAGGTCTTTAGATATTTTGTATTGTGAGGTTCTTATTTTGTTCTTTAGTGACTTCATTCATGTATGCATAAAAAATATATTTAGAGCAAAGGAGTAATTATAAAGAGGATCATATTGTTCATTAGAGGAATAAAGGACGCGTTGGCTCTAAGAAAGAAGTACACAAGGAGATAAACATGAAGTCTATAACGCCGATGATGATCAATTCAATTGTCACATCAATGAACAAAAGAATGTGAGGGAGGTGGTGTATTAGCGAAAGGATCGCGATGCAGGAGAGGATGAAAGTGCTGTTAGCAGAAATTGGTCAGGTATTTGTTGTGTGAACATCGTCTACAGAAATGCAGGGTTTCAAAAAGTATTACTTCGGCACGTTCTATATGTAGTTTGGTCGGGAAAACCAGCAAAAGTAGAGGTAATAGTTCTGTTTTCGCTAATATAGTTGCACGTGCAATGTAAATAGTGTATTATGTGTATGGGTGGGTATGTGTCCATTGCATATAATGGAGAAAATTAAGTGACTGGCATAATCTGTTGTGTGAGCTACGAACTCTAAATGAAAAATCAAATTCTAAAATAAAAGAAAATTAATATTTTGAATATTTTTCTTGACTTGTCAACCGCCCGGTTCAACCAATCCACAAAATCGCGGATTAATAGTTTTTTCTGGGTATTTTGATTCTATTATTGACTGATATTAGCACTAAATCTAAACAGATCGGTTGGACCGACCGGTCGGGTCCGGGGGTAATATCCGTTTTTACAGTTATTTTATAAGTGTCTATTTAAGCAATATCCGTCAAATCAGTTTAAGCAATATCCGTCAAATAAGTTTAAGCAATTGTACCTATTTTTCTTGTATCAAGACTATTTCTTACAGTTTCTTTTTTTTACAGAATAGTGCCTATTTAAGCAACTGTACATATTTTTCTTGTACCAAGACACCCTTCTCAAATCTGTTATTTACAAGAGATTGCCAATACTTTTTTTTGACCCCTCGATAATTCATTAATTACACACAAATGTCATTGTCTTGTCAAATAAAAAACTATCCCTTTCTCTCTTCTCATCTTATTCATCATTTCTTAAAATTTTCCCCAATCTTTTTATTTTGTTTTTATTCCAAACACTTTATAAAAAATTACTTCTCATTTAGTATTTTTTGGTTTTTGAATCTAGACATTAGTGTACGGTTATAATAGTATACATCAATATACAAGTAGAATAATATATGTGTAAAACGGTGTACACTTCGATATACCAACAGAAGAGAATAGCATACACTTAGGTATACCAACGATGTACATTCGTGAGTGTACAACATGATTTGTATACTCGTGAGTGTACGAAATATTTTGTACACTTGCATTTTCAATATACTTTATGAATGTAAACCTGTAAGAAAACCCCCACAATTACTTCTTTATATCACTATTAAGTGTACAACACATTATATATACTAGTGAGCGTACCATATGTTTTGTATATTTGTGAAAAACGCATGCTCTATATACTCGTACTCTTAGTACATACTATGAGTATTCTTCGTATACCAACAATGTACACCCGTGAATGTATGACACTATGTAAACCCATGATTGTATAATTCGCTTTAAAGTGTATATATAGAGTGTATACCCCAAAATATATAAAATAGTGTATACACCGAGATATACGAGAAATTATGGAAACTAAAGTGTACGAGAAAAAGTATGTACTTCAAAATGTATGATACACAGTCTGTACAACAAGATGTACTACACTAAGATGTACGATAAAAAGTGTTTATACCAAAACTGTATACATCGATATACATGTAGAATAATATACGTGTAAAACGGTGTACACTTCGATATACCAACAGAAGAGAACAGCGTACACTTCGGTATACCAACGATGTAAACCCGTGAGTGTACAACATGATTTGTATACTCGTAAGTGTACGAAATGTTCTGTGCAGTTGCATTTTCAATATACTTTATGAATGTAAACCTGCAAGAAAACACCACAATTACTTCTTTATATCGCTATTAAGTGTACAACACATTATATATACTAGTGAGCGTACCACACGTTATGTACACTTATATCACTATTAAGTGTACAACGAATGCTCTATATCACTATTAAGTGTACAACGCATGCTCTATATACTCGTACTCTTAGTACATACTATGAGTATTCTCGGTACCAACAATGTACATCCGTGAATGTATGACAATATGTACACCCGTGACTGTATGATTCGCTTTAAAGTGTATATATAGAGTGTATACACCAATATATATATATATAATAGTGTATACATCGAGATGTACGAGAAAGTATGAAAACTGAAATGTATGAAAAAAGTATATACTTCTAAATATATGATACACAATATGTACAACAAGATGTACTACACTAAGATGTACGATAAAAAGTGTTTATACCAATACTTTAGAAACCAGTGGCTTATGATCCATAAAAACTTATATTTGAAATTATATAACAAAATACATGTTAATTTATATCGAAAAATAGAGATTTTTCCGAGATGAAAAAAAAACAAAATTACACCAATATATATTCTCATCAATCAATTTTTTTAAAAAATAAATATTCTTAATTGATATGGAGGATAAGAGAGAAAATTGGAACAAAAACATATATATATGGTTCAACAAATAGAGTTAATTGATCGTATGCCCTTAAGGGTAATTACAAATCTACTAACTTTTTCTATTTCAAAACAAGTGTATTAGAGACAATTGTTTGCTATATTGAACAGTCTAATTAGCCAAATATTAAAAAAAAACTGTTTACTCGTCCACTTTTAACACTACAGAATAATAATTCTCACAACAGTGTGTCACTTGGTTTGCACGCGTTGCTTTTGGTTCAGTTATGTGTGATAACATTCTAATCCTATCACCAAATCTTTTTTCTTGTTCAAGGGATAAATGAGTATTATTTACTCAAAATTCTCTATTTTTGTCGATTAGATATTTAAAATATACTATTAAGTAATTGGAATATTATATTGTTTCTTTTGTCTTCTGGTGTTTATGTGGTGTTATTATTTTTTTAATATTATGGAAAATTTAAACTGTTGTACAACAAATGCAATTGTTTTCAAAATTTTAAAACTGAAAAACAGAATTCTAAAATAGAAGATCGAAAGTGGTTTCCCTCATTAAAACTCACATATGGAAAATCTAATTGGAACAAAACCAAAAATGAAAAATAGTACGTTCCACTTTCGATAGAGCTTAGAAACAACAGAAAAAAACAAAGGCTGAAAGAATTAAATACAGAAACCATTAGATCCTAGATGAGATCCAAGCTTGCAAACCATCCTTCATAAGCTCATTTCTCTGCAAAGTTGATTAGGCGATTACGGACTGCCCTTCTCATATCTCGAACTAAAATATCGATGTGAGTTGGGGCTTCTCTATGCGTTCTCCGGTTACGCTCCCGCCATAATAGATAGAGCGTACTTGAAAGATATACTTAGCAATGAAAGCATGAGCATCACCACATCATAGGGTCAAAATATAGGAGATAATATCATGGAACTGAGTTGTGTACCTTTGTTGAAACAAAGCGAAAGTCATTTTATACCAAACTCGAGAAGTGAAAGGACAAGAGAAGAACATGTGATCCCGAGTCTCCAATGTAGCTAAGCAAAAGACACAACCTGTAGGAACGTTAATATTCCAAAGAAGCATTCTATCACCTATTGTCAATCGATTTCGAGCGGCCAACCACAATATAAAGGAAAACTTCAGAGTAGCATGGAAAAACCAGATACCCTTGTGCCAAGGAGTTACCGGATATGTCTCTCGAATTTGGTTCCAAGTATCCTTTGAAGATAATTTCGGGTTGAACTTATTCTCCTTACATATCCATAAAGATAAGTCCAAATCAGGATATGCGCACTCTTTAACCTTAGTAATCTCATCCTCTATCAACGATAAAATGTGAGTTCTTCTCCGCCTAGTATGGTGATTCGAAAACACATATTCCATTGTATCTGAAATCTTAATACCCATATCAATGCAACCTCTCTCACCCAACACACCAAACAACCGACCCAAATAACTCCAATTATCAAACCATAAGGATGTAAGAGAACCACTCCTCACCTCAACTTTATGAAACTCTCGAGCCGAGTCTCGATATTTTAGAAACTTTCTCCAAATCCATGAGCCAGCACTCGTATTTAACTTTATTGACCAAAACAAACTTTTCATAATGAGATTCTTATGCATCTAATTAACTCACAAAGACTTCTTTGAAGAAACTAGTCGACATATCAACTTAAAGCAGATAAATCGCCTCTGACAGAGATTTTAGGCCAAGCCCCCCTTCTGACTTCGGTTTACAAATATCACACCAAACCACTTTATATTTCCTTGAGTTTAAGGTTGGTCCTGACCATAAAAACGCTGAACTTATCCTCTCAATCTATTTAATACATGCACTAGGTAATCGCAAATTAGAAATCCAGAAATTTATCAAACTTGCAATCACCGAGGTAAGTAATTGGAGCCTCCCTGCAAATGATAAGAACCTGTTCTTGCAAGAGCCAATACGTGATATAATTTTCTCAATAAGTAGCTGAAAATCAGAACTAGTCATCTTTTTAGTCATCAATGGGAAGCCTAAATATTTAACCGGCAGATTTCCAATGTTAAATGGAAAGCAAGCAAGAGAGTTCCGAGTAATACAGAAATACCAGTAGTGAACAACGAGGTTTTCGCCAAACTGCTATTTAGGCCCGAGAAGCGAACAAATTCATCGAAAATTGCAAAATCCCATTGATTGATCTCATTCTTCCATCAACAAAAACCATGACATCATCCCAAAGCATAAGTGAGTGATATTCAAGCTCTTCCAGCCCGGGTGGAAACCATAGTTTCTCTCTAACGCTGCTTTATCCAACATACGAGATAAAATGGTCATACACATAACAAAAAAATAGGGAAAAAAAGAGCAACCTTGTCGAAGCTCCTTTTGACTTTCGAAATAACCAGCAAGCTCTCCATTTATCTAAACAAAAAACGATGGAGTGGTAACACAGAGCTCAATCCATCATATAAATTTAGCCGGAAGCTGCAAAGCCTTCAAAATATTAATAAGAAACCCCCATTGGATAGAATCGAAGGCTTTGGAAATATAAATCTTCATAGCACACCTAGAAGAGATATTTGGCTTGTGATAATATTTTACTAGTTCAGAGGCTAGGAGATGATTTTCCATCATATAACGATATTTGATAAAAGCTGATTGGTTTTGCATGATAAAACCTAGGAGAATAAGGTTCAGTCTGTTTGTTAAGAGTTTCGAGATAACCTTGTAGATCACGTTACAACAGGAGATTTGACGATAGTCTTTCATCCCAATACTTCTAGTCTGCCTAGGGATTAGCACCATGATTGTTGATTTTATTCCTTTTGGTAAAAATCCATAGGAGAAAAAAGACTTAATAACCATAATAAAATTCTTTCCCAATATATGCCAAGCCTCTTTATAGAATTCCATAGTAGCTGTCCGGATTCGGTGATTTATTTGACGGCATCAAAAATAAAACTCTCTTGATTTCCACATTCATGACCTCCTCTAGAACGCTCATTTTTTCCTCCTCCGAGCAGCTATAATTCAGAATGGTAGCTATCTCTGCCTCTAACAAATTCGTAAAACCTTGTGGATGTGTCGAGAACAGGTCAGAAAAATACCTCACCGCTTCAGATTTAACTTCTTCCCGACTAGTTAACAGCTCCCCCTCGTGATTTTTAACCATATTAATCGAATTTTGAGCTTCTTTCTCTTTAACCACATTTTGAAAAAACCGAATACTTTGATCTCCCACATTAATCCAATGCCGTTTTGCTTTCGGTCTCAAGTAGTTTTCCTCTAAATTTGACACTGACTCCCAAATATCAAAAGACTTGGACTCCTCTTGCATTGCTAGAGCATTCGGACTTGCGAGAGTGGCAACTTGTTTTTCACAAAGATCCCAAAAAGCTTCATCGGTACGCTTGGTTAGGTGATGCAGCATTTATCGGCTAAGGCAACGAATAGCTGCCTTGAGAACCTTTAACTTCTTAAAAAACCAGAATAACACTGAAGTAGATTTAAACAAAGCCACCGAATTCTTCCAATGATCCTCCACAACTAACTTGAACTCCTCCATATTGAGAATAGTGTTTAACAATTTTGGAAAGGACCCCTAGGTTTATGCAAATCTCCAACAAGAGAAATAAGACCACAAAGATGATTCGAACAACCCTTTGTTTCAAACAAACAATAAGAATTTTACGGATGCTGCAGCCAAGAAGATTTTAAAAGAACTCGATCAAGCTTCTTACAAACCAAACAATCCTCATGTTTGTTACACCAAGTATAGAGGAGTCCTTAATAAACCATGTCGGCAAAAGAGCAATAACGAACAATCTCTTGGAAATCTGCCATACCCGGCAAAGTAACCTGATAATAGACGACAAAGAGTGCTATGATGAATCTAAAACATCATCAAAATCTTCAGCACACAGCCAAGATTTCTCTTGAAACTGAGCTAAATCTTGAATATATTTGAGATCCCTCCGCAACTCACACCGCTCTTCGAAGACATTAGAAGCGTAGACAAAAATACACAAAAAATCTTTGGAGGTCTCCTCAAAGTTTACCAAACAGGAAATCATCTGTCCTATTTTTGAAACCACCTGAAACTCGATCTGCTTACTCCATACTACCCAGATCCTACCAAGAGGGTTGTGCTCATAATTTGAAAGTATTGACCAATCCCCAAAAACAGAACAATCAATACGGTTGGCTTTGCTATCAACAATCCTTGTTTCAAACAGACCTTCTAGAACCATTGCATTAATATTAATTAGATTCCTAACCACAGAGTATAATGAAGACATGGAAAGTTACAATTGTCTTAAGCAGGTTCATGGGTGTTTTTGGTGTGCCAAATTAGGTTTGAGTTTTGAGACCTCAAACCTACTATGGAAATGTGTATTCACGGATGTTCAACACATCTAAGGCAATGCTCTGATTCCACTGAAAATTTACTAATTTAGAGGAACATTGTATTTTTAAAACATCTCGATATCTCACATGTAACAAAAACAATTTCAAACAATAACGTGATTTGACGATTTGCTTTTAAGTACTATGCATTGGTTCTGATTTACTTGATGGTCAATTTTGTTTAATGCAAACTTCTTCACGTTTTAGTTATTAATCAGGAAAATTTCAGGTTCATCAAATAATAGTCAATGGCTTAATTATTTATTAGAAAAATACTGATGTTATATCCGATCTGGATTTAAAAAATGACTACTTTCCGAATCATCGCGTTACCGGTTCGACCGTATGTCGATCCGGGTCGACCACATGTTAATAAATTAAGTTATATATATAGTTGTATAAATTAAAAGTAAAAATCATAATATATTTAAGAAAATAGAATATCCAACAATAACAATAAAATACTTAAAATTTTTAAATCGAAATTAAACTTAAAATAGTAAAAATCATCCATAACAAAAATATACTAATAAAACATCACACCATGAAGATAAGTCATGTGTAATACAATATAATCGACTGATAAGAAATAAAAAAAAATTAAAATAAATTATTATAATAAATTTTTTTAAAAATATTATATTATATTATGTTGACCATATTACAAAAAACACAAAAATATAAAGAACATTTTATTATTATACAATATGAAATGATTATAACGATTTTAAATTAAAAAAATATAAATATAAATTAGTTTGTTATGTTTGAATGGAAGAAGACAAAAAGAATAGTTGTATGTATAGAAAAATTGAAAAGTTATTAAATATCTGTAAAATATTATTTTATTTTTAAAATTAAATATTTTATTTCTATTAAAAAGGTTATAAAATAAAAAAACATATATTTTTAAAAAATTTCTTGAACACCTGACCGGTTCAACCGATGCATAAGGTCGCAGGTTAATGGTGGTTTTTTTGTTTTTTTATTGACGGATATTAACACTAAATCCGAAGCAAAATAGTGTCCAGATTTCATGTTAACTGGTCGAACCGGCTGGTCCAGTCCATACGTGATATTCGGGTAGGGTATAAAAATATTGTCATTTTCCAATTTGATTTGCATTTTGAGTTCGTAGCTCACACAATAGATTATGCCAATCAATTAATTTTCCCCATTATATGCAATGGACACATACACACCCACACAATACATTTTTTGCAAAGCAGGGGGAACTATATAAGCGAAAACATAACTATTATCTCTACTTTTGCTGGTTTTTCCTACCAAACTACTTCTAGAACTTGCCGAAGTAATGTTCTTTAAACCCCTGCATTTCCGTAGACGATGTTCACACAAAAAATACCTGACCAATTTCTGCTAACAGCATTTTCATTCTCTCATGCATCGCGACCCTTCCGCTAACACACCACCTCCCTCACATTCTTTTGTTCATTGATGTGAAATTTTGAATTGATCATCATCAGCTTTAGACTTCATGTTTATCTCTTTCTGTACTTCTTTCTTAGAGCCAACACATACATGAATGTGATCCGCTTTATAATCACTCCTTTGCTCTAAATATATGTTATACACACATGAATGAAGCCAATAAAGAACAAAAAAAGAACCTCACAGCACAAAAGATCTCATGACCTTTTCTAAACTTTTTCTTTAACAAAACACTTTACATATACATAGATATCAATCTCAGAGTACGTACCTTGCCTCGAGGAGTTAATCTTTGGCGAGTATATATGTGTTCTTGCATAAATATTGAAGCTTAAATATTATGAACTTCTCATAACTAACCCATTTAAGAAAAATATATTTACCAATAATACACTGGAATGAAAGATTGTGAACTTGCCGTTAATAATTAAAAGAGAAAGAGCATCCACAACATTCTTGATTTGAAAGGCCTAACCAGAGACATAATAAATTTGAACAACATTAGTTATGTTGGGTTCAAATTTTGGAGTATAATTCGGAGAAACTAAGAAATAGATTACGTAAGAAAGCTGAACATACCAAACCTGATGCTAGAGCAAAGGTAATTGAAAATGGTTGCATATGGTTTCTTCTCGTGTGAAGAGCTACAGAGATTAAGGTTAGTATACGAAGTATGAAAAAAAGAACTAAGGGATCAAAAGCTCTGAAGAATTTAAGAAAAGATGCATCATTTACACTGAAAGTATTTATTGACATCCACATGGCACTATGTGACATTGTGTAATCTATACTAATTAAAAGGTGTTATTATGAGGCAACATCAAATATATGCAGAATGTCACTCACTTTCATAAAACATAAAAATAAAAGAACATGCCATTATATCTAAACCTAACAATATTCAACCCCATATTCTCTAAGATACTCAGTGAAAATCATTCAAAACTTCCAATACAATTGAAAGAAAAACAGATCACATGTTCCCAAATTATGTCATCGTTCTTATTAAATAATTAGATTGTAAATGTTAGGCAGAGATAAGAGCACAAGAGCACTGCTTCATATGGCACAGCCACCTCCTTCACTTGCATAACCAGATCTTTGATCATCACATTCACTTAATCACCCCTTTTACAAAATGTGATCCTAAATTATATTCCGTGTTCTTCGCATATAATTTGATTCAAGATTTTGAAACACTTAGTATAGAACATGCACTACAAGAAAACTACCGCAATTCCGACGGAGGTTTCCGACGGACTTATTTTCCGTCGGAAATTTCCGATGGAAATAGGTCTGTCGAAAATTTCCGACGGACTGACAAAATTTCGTCGGAAATCCGTCAGAGAAAACGAACGTTAATGTAGCCGTTGCATTGTCCGTCGGAATCCATTGGAAATTTCCGACGGATTTCCGACGGACCGCTGACAGTCCGTTGGAAATCCGTCAGAAAAAACGAACGTTAATGTAGCCGTTACATAAGCCGTCGGAATCCGTTGGAAATTTCTGACGGATGTCCAACGGACTGTCGGCGGTCCGTCGGAAAAAAACAATAGCCGTTTGGAATTTAAAAATTCTGACGGATCCCGACGGATGACGTCCCTTTATAAATGTTTCAACACTTCTCAATTCATTCACACTTCTCTCAATCTATTCATCCACACTTCTCTCTATTCTTTCACACTTTACTATTCATTTACAATCTCTTACAAAATTTTTTTTAAATAGATGTCGTCTTCTAATAATTTTCGATCATGGATGGATGAACCGATGATGGATCCGGAGTCAAATATCTTGAAAGATGAGTATGCTCGAGGTATATGCGAGTTTATGAAATTGGCTGGAAATCAACCGGAAGCAAAAAATACTCGTAAGTTGAAATGTCCATGTTCTATTTGTATGAATTCCCACAATATTAAGATAGAGATTGTTTGGAGGCATTTGTATTACAATGGGTTTATGCCGGGGTACAAGATTTGGTATCTACACGGAGAAACAAATTATGATTATGGTAGTACTAGTGAACCATATATTGCAGATAGTTTAGAAGAACATAGAACGGAAGTAGATTTTGGTGTAGGTACTGTTGAGATGGTGAATGATGCGTTTAGAGAGAATATGCAGTCAACATCTGTAGATGGAGATAGGGTTGAAGAACCAAATTTAGAAGCACCAAATTTAGAAGCACAAAGATTTTTTGATATGTTAGATGCAGCGAAACAACCACTATATAGCGGTTGTAGAGAAGGTCATTCGCCGTTATCATCTGCTAGTAGAATGATGACCATTAAGACGGACTACAATTTGGCGGAAGAATGTGTTGATGCTATAGCCGATTTTGTGAAAGATATATTGCCTGAAGACAATCTTTCACCAGCATCATACTATGAGGTACAGAAACTTGTAGCTGGTCTTGGTTTGCCGTATCAGACAATAGATGTGTGCATCAACAACTGTATGATATATTGGAGAGAATATGAAAACCGCAAAAGATATCGATTTTGTCGTAAACTCCATTATCAGGAGAGTAGTGGAAGAGTTAAAATTCCTTTTAAACGGATATGGTATTTACCGTTAACGGAGAGGTTGAAGAGGTTATATCAATCTCAGCGCACGGCAGAGGCAATGAGATGGCATGGAGAGCATAGACAGGACGGAGATATTACACATCCTTCAGACGCAGAAGCGTGGAAACATTTTCAATCAATATATCCAGATTTTGCATTCGAGCAAAGGAATGTATACCTCGGACTATGTACAGATGGTTTCAACCCATTTGGAAAGTATGGAAGACAGTATTCGTTGTGGCCTGTAATTGTTACACCTTATAACTTGCCTCCATCTTTGTGTATGCGTAGAGAGTTTATGTTCCTCTCTGTGCTTGTTCCCGGTCCAGAGCATCCTAAGAGATCGCTTGATGTATTTTCCAACCATTGATATATGAGTTACAAATGCTATGGAATTATGGTGTTGAAGCGTATGATGTGTCATTGCAACAGAATTTTAAGATGCGTGCGGTTCTAATGTGGACCATTAGTGACTTCCCAGCATATGGTATGTTATCTGGATGGACAACTCATGGAAGATTATCGTGTCCATATTGCTAAGATAACACTGATGCATTTCAATTAAAGCACGGAAGAAAGACTTCTTAGTTTGATTGCCATAGAAGATTTCTTCCAAGTGATCATCCTTATCGTCGTTCTAAGGAAATGTTTACAAAGGATAAACAAGTATTTAATGGTCCACCTCCTGAGATAGACGGCACAAGTATATTGGAGCAGTTAAGAGAACTCCAGATTATGGTGGTAATGGGCATGAACCTATTTACGGTGCCGGTGAAAATCATAATTGGCACAAAAAGAGTATTTTTTGAGACTTGCCTTACTGGAAAGACTATTTATTGAAGCACAATCTTGATGTTATGCACATTGAGAAGAACTTCTTTGACAACATCATGAACACTGTGTTAAACGTCCATGGGAAGACAAAAGACAATCTGAAGTTTAGACTAGACTTTCCATTGATTTATTCTCGGGATGTACTTGAAGTTCTACCGAATGGTAAATGTGCGATGCCTGCGTTCCGGTTGAACCAAGAAAAGAAAAAAGCTTTTTTTGATTGGATTCGTGAAGATGTTAAATTCACTGATGGATACGCATCAAATCTGCGTAATTGCGTTGATTATGGAGAAGGAAAGTTTATTGGAATGAAGAGTCATGACTGTCATGTTGTGATGCAGCGCCTCCTTCCATTTGCATTTGCCAAACTACTTCCAGAAGATGTTCACCATGCAATTGCAGGTATATATTCTTATAAATGCCATGATTTTAATAATTTAAATGTTTCTATCTATATAATTGTATTAAATGCAGGAGTTGGTGGTTTCTTTCGAGATTTGTGCACACGATCACTTACCATTGATGGAATTCGCAATTTAGAAGACAATATACCAATGATCATTTGCAATCTCGAGAAGTTATTTCTCCCGTCGTTCTTTGATGTCATGGAACATCTTCCAATCCACCTCCCACGAGAAGCAGCACTAGGAGGGCCTGTTCAATACCGGTGGATGTATCCATTTGAGCGTTACATGTTCCATCTGAAGAAAAAAGTTAAAAATTTAAGCAGAGTTGAGGGATCTATTGTCGCACAGAGCATCAACAAAGAAGCTTCTCATTTTGCTGAATATTACTTTCCATCAGAAGTTCGAACGAAGAGTCGACGGCCAGCTCGCCATGATGATCGAGGTGAGAGACCAATTTATAGCGTGGTTGTCCCTCAGTTGTTTGCTCAAGTTGGTCGTCTTAGTGGAAAAAGAAAGAAACGAAAACTTACAGAGCAGGAACATGCACACTTACATATGTATATTCTCACAAATTGTGAGGATATTATGGAATACGAAATGTATGATATTTGAATTTTTAACAATATAACTATTAAGATTTTCATTTAACTATTGAATTTAACTCTCATTTGGTTTTTTTACAGGATTTACATGGCAATAGTTCGTAGTTACTATCCGAATAAGACAGAAGAGGAACTTGAATCTCTAAAAGAGAATGATTTCGCGCCTTGGTTGCAATATTACGTAAGTTTGTTAATTTTTGACTTTGCAATTTGTTTTATACTTGCACTGACTTCTTATTTATTGTTTTAGGTTACTGAAGGAATAAATGGTGGGCAAACATTTCCATCATGGTTAGTAGAGTTCGTTAATGGTCCAAACTACATTGCGACTTCTTACCCTAGGTATTGCACTAGGGGATATGCCTTTAAGGTTTATGATGGAGAAAGTACGAGGACAACATCTGATTACGGGATCTCTGCGAGATCTGGTGATATTGTTTACTACGACATTCTTCAACAAATATTAGAAATCCGCTACCCTGGAATGTTGAACTTAAGATGCATTGTATTTATGTGCGATTGGTATGATCCATTCGTTGGGCGTGGTGTTCTAGTTGATAAATTCGGTATTACATCGGTACATTCAAGACGAAGACTTAGTTATATTTGTATTAATATGAAAGGTATGATATTTATATTAATATGTTTCATGTATTAATATGGTCGTCGTTCATTGAAAAACATTTTAGGTTTGCTACATTTCGTATCCTCGAGTTACAAGACTCTCAAACCCTTGGATCACTATAACATCAGTTAACCCAAGAGGAAGAATTTACGGAGTTCCTGAACTTGATGCTTTGCAACCAACCGAAAGTGGTCAAATGGATCCACCAGAAGCTTCATTTGATGTTGATCTTGTTATCGACTTCACATATATCAACTCCGATAGAGTGCATTCAGACTCAGAGGAATCACACGGCGAATTTTCTGGAGATTCAGACTCAATTCCTTCAGATGGATCTTCCGAAGAGTCTGAGTAGTTTAGAATTTATATTTTGTACTTTATTTTATATCATGTATTTTTCATTTATATTATGTATTTTTCATTTATGGATTTTAGTTTAAATTTTAGGTATTTTTCATTTATAGATTTTATTTTAGATTTTTATGGTATGTTTTAGTTATATGGATATAAATGAACTTGAAATTTTTTATAGATGTTTCATTTATATCATTTATACTTTAAATTGAATACTTGATGAATAAATTTTATACTTTATGAATTTAAATAGACATATATATATATATATATTTAAATAAAATAAATAATAAATAATTTATAGATTCCATCGGAAATCCGTCGAAAATTTCTGACGGATTTCCGATGGACCACTAAAAATTATTTATTTATTTTGTTAAATCGATAAAACCCTAAATGCGTCGGAAATCCGACGGAATCTATAAATTAATAATTTTTTTTTGAATGTTAAACATTTATCACATGTTTTAATAATCCGTCGGCAATCTGTCGGAAATTTCCGACGGATTTCTGACGGATTTAGGGTTTCATTGTTAAATTACAAAGTTTTTAGCACTTGGTCCATTGAAACATCAATGTTAGTTTAATACATAAACATTTCAAACAAAATAGCAATTGAAACATCTTAAAATTCAAAATTACAAAAAAAATTTCGTTTATATGTTATATGTTAGTAAATGAATATTATACATTTAGTTGTATATGTAAGAAACTTGTTTCGAAATAGTTAGTTTGATAATTTTATAACTTAAGAAGAGGATTTAAACATAATTCAGTAGTGAAATGCGTAAATATCACATATACAAATCCGTTAAATACTAAAACGATTAAAAATACGATCAAAACCCTATATCCGTCGGAAATTTCCGACGGATTTCCGACGGATTTAGGACTTCAATCGTCTGTTGACTAACCAATGGATACGCATGCAAATTAATGGTAAAAATCAATGATCCGTCGGAAATCCGTCGGAAATTTCTGACGGATTTCCGACGGATCATTAATTTTTACCGCGGGAATTAACTTTTCGGCTCCCGCGGTTACCAAATTTTCATTTAATTTATTTGGTTTCCGACGGATTTCTGACGGATTAGTCCGTCGGAAACCTGTTATAAATACATCTCCTCCTTCGCGAAAATCATTCCTAAAACCGATCAAATTACTAAAAAAATCATCTACAATCTTCGAAAAACCCTTGAATTTCTCCAAACTTCATCACATATGGCCAATCTTCCTAATAACATGTAAGTTTCTTTGATTTTCAAGTTTATTGTTTAATCATGTTAGATTTTAGGAATTAGATTGTTAGATTAGTATGTTAGGAGATAGGTTTTTGGATATGGAATTGAGATTAGGAGTTAGATTGTTAGATAAGTGTGTTAGGTTTTTATATTTAAGTTTGAGATTGTTAGATTTTATGATTTGAAATGGATTAAGGATTTATGTTTTTGATTTTAATTTAGAGTTTAGTTGTGAGATTTTTCAATAAGGATTATATAATTTTAATTTTATAATTGATAGAATTGTTATTAACTTATGTATTTTTCGGATTTTTATAATTTTTAAATTATTTTGAATTTTTATGAGTTTATATGGATTTTTGTGAATTTTTATGAATTTTTTGAATTTTTAAGAATTTTAAAGGATTTTAAAAGATTTAAGGATTTTAAAAGATTTTAAGGATTTTTAAGAAATTTCCAAACTTTAATCATTTTTAAGAAATTTCCAAACTTTTATCCAAATTTTATGATTTTTTAGAAATTTAGGAATTTATTACATTTTATTCCTATTTTATAGATTTTATATATTTTTTAATTTTTATTCATTTTTAAAGTTTTTTAGATTTTATTTAGTTTTTGGATAATTTTTTTAAAGTTTGTTTAGATTTTTAGATTTTTTATTTTATAGAAATATTTATAAATTTTAGAATAAATATAAAACTTTATGAAGTTAATATTTTGAATTTAATATGATTTTATCGTTTTGTTAAATTTTGCAAGTTTTATCAAAATTATGGATTTATTTATTTTTGTTAATGTATTCTATATATTTGTTTTATTTAATTAGTTTTTTAATTTTTTTCAGGAATTACGGTCACTATGTTGATTCACCGGGAGCTCGTCGTGCGAGACGAGGCATGAGTTCCGCCCAAACCGAATCGACTCATATCCCGGATACTTTACCGGAATCTACACCGACGATGAATCCAACTCCAGAGCCAACTGAGATGTCCGTCGAAGACTTTGCTTCTCAACCGGGCGAGATCACACCACCCGCCTTCATCCGACGAATCATGCTAATAGAGCTACTTGGTAAGTTAACATTTATTTCATTTACAATTTTTAAGTTTTCTATAATTTATATATTTTTTAATATATTTTCAATATTTATTCTTTTCAGGTTTAATTTCTCCAATAACGGGATTTCGAAGGCGATCAACAACATGATTATCGGAATGTTAAAGCATCCGTATGAGAAGTTTGCGAAGATGCCTGTGGAAGATCGTGAGCTTTGGTTTAGGATGTTTGCGGTAAGTTTTAATATATTTTTTTTATTTTACTAATTTAATATTTTTCTATGTTTTACCATTACCAAGAATTCATTTTAATAAGTTTTATAATTTTGTAGCAACAATTTTCTTGGGACCGTGAATGTACGGTCTTAGTTAGACAGGAGTTCGAGAAAAAAGCTGGAATCGTCTATTCCAGGAAGTTTAACGAATGGAAGGCGAAATGGCAAACCGAGCAGATCCCAAAAGAGTTCGTTGGGAACGCAATCCTATGGAAAGGGTTTGTCGACTATTGGAACCAGGAGGAAACAACTCGGATCTCCAAAATCCAATCTGCCAACCGGATGAGCAACCGGAAGGGTAAAGGTATAGCGACCCATAACTTAGGCGCTACGAGCAAAGCTTCCCGGGAAGAACAACTCGTAAGTTTTTCATGTTTTCAATTTTACTTTTAATAATAGATAACTTATCTTAGGTTTTGATAACTTATCTTATGTTTTGGTATAGTTCAAACAAGATGGTGTGCGGCCCTCGCACCTTAGGTTGCTAGAGGATGCGCATACCAACCGCAAGACCGGTGAGATTCAAGATCCAGTTGCTCGGGAAGTCGTCGAGAATGTGAAGAAGCTCGGCGAAGAGTACATCCTCTCCCAACCGGTCGTTGACGGAGAGGCTCCACTGGAAGTGTCCACAGAGATGTGGAATGATTTGGTTTTACAAGTAAGTTTATATTTTTTTTCTTTTTTCGTATTATCGATAACTAACATATATTGTTATGTTATTTGGTTTCGCAGACAACTCCGCAGACGAAAGAAAGAATTTTTGGGATTCTGCAAGATTACCATCCATTATCCCAATCTTCTAGTTCATATGGCGTTTCAGAGGAAGCCGTCGAACTCAGAGCGGAATTAGCAGCGAAGACCGTCGAGCTTGAGCGTTTGAAGACTGACATCGTCACAATACGCGAAGAGCGAGCACAAGATCATGTGAAGAGAGAACAGAAGAGAGCACTCGATCTAGCGAAGATGCGTGATATGGAAGAACGGATGAACGCTTTCTTCTCACATTACCCTCCACCTCCACCACCAGCTCCGTAGTTTTTTTTTAGAAACTTTTTAATGTTTTTGGATTATGAATGTTTTTATGGATTTTTAATGTTTTTGGATTATGAATGTTTTAATGGATTTTTAATGTTTTTTTGCTTTTTAATTTTTTTTATATTTATAAATATTATTAAAATTTAATATTAATATTATTTACATAAAAATAAACTATAATTAAATAAAATATAAAATATATTTAAAAAATTAATTTAAATAAATCCGTCGGAAATCCGTTGGTAATAATTCCGTCGGAAATTCGTCGGTAATAAATCCGTCGGAAATCCGTCTGAAATCCGTCTGAAATCCGTCGGTAACAAATCCTTCGGAAATCCGTCGGTAATAAATCCGTCGAAAATCCGTCGGTACTAAATCCGTCGGAAATCCGTCGGAACCTCCTATAAAAATAATCGTCGGGAATCTGTCGGATATCCATCGGGATATCTTCTGGCGGATTTTCGATGGACATTCCGACAAAATTATATCCGTCGGAAATCCGTCGGAGAATAGTTGATTTCCGACACGTTATAACCGATGGCCATATCCGTCGGAATGTCGTCGGAAATACCTTTTTCCGACGGTATTCCGACGGATATGGCCGTTGGGTTTGCAATGTTTTCTTGTAGTGATGGGAGAATCAAGTGATCATACGCAGAAAAGTAGAGGGAAAATAAATGCAACTTAGAAGTCCTTATAAAATATATAAAGACTAACTGCGATTTTTGAGCTACAATCGCATCCTGTATACGCTTACATGAGGTATCTCCATCCGTGGGTGCCTTATTAGGAATGTTCCACCTACTCAAAACTAAGAGGGGATGCCGCCTATTACTAAAATCCCGGTTTTTGCAACAGAATATTAATGTCAAAACATTCTTTGTTATGCCAGTCTGAAAAAAAAATCTTCCTCAGCTTAGGAAAAAAAACTCTCCCATGATTTTTTTAAACAATTATAAATCGAGCAGACGTAAAGAAATACTAACCATTATGAAAGTCTTGCATGCCCTTGTTTCAAAGTCATATTATAAAAACAGATATAACAAAATCAATGGAGAGGTACTAATCTCACTGAAATCTATGGCCAGAAAGATGAAAACAATCACCTGACAAAGGACCTAGCTGCCATAAGATATATTGGCTTGAACTTTTAGATGGCAGGGGAGACGAAGTGACACTTTGAATATATTTAGTTTATAGGGAAGTAAACGAAATGATTAAGCGGTAATAGATATAAAAAGAATTGAAGGAAGATGAATAGTTGTTGCAACAAATGTACGGAATCATATCGTCTGAGAAGCCAAGAAGGGAGTGAGATTAGCTTTGGGGCTTATAAATGCCATGTGGCACAACGAAGAGGGTTTCTAATAAACTGTTGTTGACACATGGAAAATTCCAAAATAGTTCCTTTTAGTTAGTATGGATGATGATAACTAGTGATAGTTATGATATGAACGACAATATGCTTCGAAACTTATAAATGTAATCCGGTTGAAAATATCGCAGTTATCAAATCTAATTTTGCTCGTAAATTTTCATAAAATGTAGTTACATAATATATCAGTATATTCCTACATACTTTTTTGAGTCACGAATTAGAGCAGATTGATATGTTTTATTTTATATCACCAATATTTGAATATATATATATATATATACATATATATATTTCAAAATTTTAAACTAAGTTATCACATAAATATGAATTTAAACTTGATAACTGCCATTTAAGAGCCAACCCAACATCCACATATATGGCTAGCGTGTCATAATCTGAATTCAAATATACTAGATTGCATGCATAATTTGTATACGTTAAAAATAAAACATATAAAATATAAAAAAATTATTCGTTAACGCTAGATATATAATCTTTTAATTAGTAAAAATTAAGATATGAACAAAAGTAGACTTCAAATCTTACAAATTTCTAGATACCAATACTTGCATTATTGTAGGATTTAATAGAAAATATAATAGGGTTAGAAACATAACAATTATCAAATATAATTTAACAATATATCGGTATATTCATACATACTTAAAATGTATATTTGCATTATATATAATTGGAACCTTATGCATATATTAAATTTATTGAACCGTGGATCACAACAGATTGATTAGTTTTATTTTGATTGCCAATATTTGAATATATCTATTTATATTTGTACTGGTTTGAACCATATTATCACATAAATATAAACTGAAACTTGAGATGTCAAAACAAAACTCTTGATATGTCGAAGCCTCATGAGCCAACCCAACATCAACATACATATAGTATTTTATTTTGAAAATTTTAATTTTCTAAATAATTTTGATATTCTTTTCCTTTTAAATCATATCGTTCCATATACGCATCATCCATATCACAATTTTACTTGTTAACCTTTTTCATTTTTAACTCCATATTTAAACCTCCATGCGTTATCCTTTTAAAACAACCTCAGATAAGAATAGAAGAAGAAGCAAGGGGGCCAATGGAGAAAGTGAGTATACTGGTTAATGTTTGTTACAGTTTTCTCTTGATTGATCGTTTGATGATTAGTAAAACTCAGCAAAATATATGAGAATTTGAACTATACTCTAAATAGATCCAAACTGAATGGTTTAGAAAATCATTATATATATTTTTATTTTGTTGCTGAGAGAAGTCCAATAACATTATAGGTTGGGTTTTCTTGTAACAGATTTATGCTATTTGTCCCTTTATTCATAATATTTTAAGAAGTGAGAAACAAGAAATTTTGTTATTTTTCTTTGGTATTTGGTGTACAGATTATGTTGCTTTTCTTTTCTTTCTATTTTGCAAAATTTTCGTGATTTGAATGGGGTTTTAATAACCTATTTTTAATTTTCTTTAGGAGAGCTATGAAGATGGTGATGATTTTCCATCCAAAATGAATCAGGCCAAAGAGCAAGTAGGAAAAGAGAGATTTTTGGATGTCAATGTGAGGGACTTTTGGTTTCTTCTAACTATACGTTTTGCAAAGAAAACCTAATGAAAAAAACACTTATGAACCATTTATATCGAACCCTAAATAAAACGCATATTAAGTAAAAAATGGCATGAACCAATCACGACATTTAGATCTACTAGACATCATATTATATTTAGTAGTGTATGTAAATATATGTTCCGAGTAATATGTTTTATGAGTTGACTATACTATATTCGATGAAAATCAATATGTATGCAAATCAGAATAGTTTTAGCCTTTTAGGTATACCAATGCGTGAACATATTTGATGAGGAATCGAGCCGTGCTGGTACATTAGTTTGAGTGTGGTCCTGTTCGTTTGGCAGTTTTAGGGTTATGCGGCTGCGGCATGCGGTCAAATGCTGCGGCAGATGCAGATCACTGCGTCAGAAATTTTTAGCCGTTGAAAAAATTTAGCGGTACGTCTGCTACTGTTGCGTTTGGTACTGTTGCGGCTGCGGCTGCAACTAATTTCTGTTCGTTTACCTGACGCAGGATCCTGCGGCTGTCGTTGCGACCAAACGCGCAGCTGTTAAACGAACAAAAATTACAGCGTCTGTCGGCAGGTTGCAAACCGCAGTCACAAACCGCAGTCGCAAACCGCAGTCGCAACCGCAGCTACCTACGTCTGTCAAACGAACATGGCCTATGTATTTTTTTTTATCATTCGGTGATAGTCAGTTTGTTGGACTTGTCTCAACAACAAAATAATATTATGTTGGCTCTCATTTCCCATAAATTTTAAGAATAAAAAGACATAACATAAATCCATTACAAGAAAAATCCAACTTACAACTTTGTCTCAGCAACAAATAAAATATATGATAACATTAAAAACACTCAGTTTGGATCTATTTGGAGTGTAACAAAAATTCTAATACATTTTGCTAAGTTTTACTAATCATGAAATGATCTCCGACTCCTCTAAAGACAAGTTAGATAATAAATCAATTAAGAGAAAACAGTTAGTAAATATGTAACAGTTTCAATATCCACCTTCTCGATTGCGTCCTTGCCTCTTCTTACTTTCTATTCTTATTTGATATTGTTGAAAATGATAATGCATGGGGTTTAAATAAAAAGTTAAAAGCATAAGAAAAAAAAGAAAAAAATAACAAGAAAAATTGTAATCTGGAAGACACGTGTATGGAACAATATGATTTGAAAGAAAACTAATATAAAAATATTTTAAAAATTAAAAATTCAAATATGTATGTGCATGTTTGATTGGCTCTTAAATGACGTTTTGACATATCAAGATTTGTTTTTCTATATCTCAAGCTTAATCTTATATTTATGTGATAATATGGTTTAAACCACTAAAATATGGATATATATATATATATATATTTCTTCAAACCTTGGCGAAAAAATTAAAATTAATCAATATGCATAAGATATATCCCATTATTTTTATTATTATATATATATATATATTATATTTTTTATATTTTAGTCGTCAATATATAAATATATTATCCATATTTTCGATGCTTTAAATCAAGTTATCACATAAATATGAGTTTAAACTTAAGATATATAAAATATATCTATCCAATATTTGAATATATATATATATTCAAATGTTGGCGCAAAAACTAAAATTAATCAATTTTTTTGCTCCACGATTCAAAAAAACTAATATATGCATAAGATATATTCCGTTAATTTTTTTATATATACATATATTCTTTTATTTTAATCGTCCATATTTTAATATATCTATCTATATTTTAAACCATATTAACACATAAATATAAATTTTTTAAAAAAACTCTTGATATGTGAAAATGCCATTTAATTGTGAACCCGACATTCACATATGTATAGTATTATATTTTGAAAATTTTAATTTTGAAAAATATTTTTCATATTTTTTAAAGCATATTGTTCCATATACGTATGTTCCAAATTATATTTTTATCTTTTTATTATTATTTTTAACTCCTTATTTAAACATCTTGCATTATCCTCGTCAACAACAACAAATAAGAATAGAAAACAAGAAGAAGCAAGGGGCAAACAGAAAAGGTAAATATAATAGTTAAATTTTTACTATAGTTTTCTCTTGATTGATTTATTATCTGACTTGTCTTTAGAAGAATCGAAGATCATTTGATGATTAGTAAAAATCTCAATATGTATTAAAAAAATTATTATACTCCAAATAGATCCAAACTAAATAGTTTTAATGTTATCATATATTTTACTTGATTGTTGACACAAGTCTAATAATATTGTAGGTTGAATTTTTCTTGTAAAAGATTCATGTTATTCGTCCCTTTATCCATAAGGTTTCTGAGAAATGAGGGCTAATATAATTTTATTATATTGGTGTGTAGTGTATATATTATACTGATTATCCTTTCCTTTTATTTTGAATAATTTTGTGATTTGAATGGGGCTTTAAAACTTTTATTTTTGATTTTTATAGGAAAACTATGAAGAGGGTGAAGATTTTACATCCTAAATAAATCTGGCCAAAGAACAAATCACAAAAGAGATTTATGTATATCAATGTAAGGTTTAGATAGATAAATTCATTCACTTTCGATCCAGATCTGCGCCGAGTAATACCGATCGAAAGCAGCAATTCACCCAGCATCGATTTACCTCGATGAGTATGTATGATAATCGATCTGGAGGAGAACTTGGGTGAAGACGACAAGATAAGTGATCCGATAGAAATAGAAGATACCTAGGCTACAACGGATTGGCGAGAGCCCTTAAGCTTTACGTCACTGATGTTGAAGGCACAGAAAGTATTGAATTAAACTTCTTACAAGAACAAGAAGGAACAACATATGGAGTAGGCCTGGGTATAATTATATGGATCCGTCGCATATCTGGATTCGGATCCAAAAGACGGATATCCGGGCAAAACGGATGCGGATGCGGATACTAAAAATCTTCGGAACGTATATCCATATCCAGTTAAAAAGCAAAAAAAATACCGGATATCCGCTTTTTACATCTGGATATCCGGCAGATATCCCTTTTTTACACCTAATATTTATATAAAAAAATTTAGACCGGATCTGGATATCTCCTAAATCCTAGATATTCGGATCTGTAATAGACATAATATGGAGCATATGTGCAAACAGACGAGAATGAATCAAACAACAAATATATATGGGATGCTTATGATTAGTGTATTAATATATCCAAGAACAATGTACTTTTAGTTCATTAATTTTTGTAGTTAGTAATTTTTTTATTTTTTATTTAATTTTTATGTTGTTTGATACAATATTAATCCATTAAAACAGTTTTTTAGGCAAGCTCATATTTTTAAAAATTTTAATCATTAATATTTAATTTAAATTTTAAAATACTTTTAATTTTATTTTCTATTACTACAATTATTTCTATTATTCAATTAGACAGAAATTTATTTGTTTCGTTAATCAATCATCCTTAATATTCTGTAAAATTCAGCCACATTCACCTGTCATTATTTGAGGGGCCGATCGGTAGGACTGTTATTGTAGGCTTTCGATGAAGGCTTTTAGTTAAAGAGACTTTTGTTGTAGTAACTTTTACTATAGAAGTTGTTAAATTTAATATTTTTAAAAGTCTGATTGGTAACCAAAATGTAGAACTGTTATATAAGTAAAAAAAAAAATTATTTGTGCAAACGTAAAATTTATTAAATCATATTCAAATAGAAATAATGATATAAATACATAAATAAAATTTACTAATAATAAAAATTTAGAGAAAAAAATACAAAAATTCATAAGTAATGGTTTGGTAACCAAATTTTCGTCAAAAAATGGAAGAAACTGAATAAAATTTGGGAATACGTTTCACTTCAAAAGGTTTTAGATTATGAAGATAGATATTATAATAAATGTGGTGCCTAATTAGATCTGTCAAATGCATGTGCCCGCGACCGCCTGGACAAGGACCGCCGGGACCGCCGGGACCGCCATTTTCTTCAGCCGTGCGGGTCGGTCTGTTACGGACTGCGGTCGTCAGAATCCATGTCCACTTCAATTTATTTTTTTCGTGTTTGATTTTCTTTGATTGAAAAGTTTTGATTCTTGAAATTGTTGATCTAAATTTGCATTTTCATGTCTATGCCTTAGTGGAGAAGCTTCAGAATGATGTTAACAAGAATGATAAGCTTAGAGTTAGGGAAAATGAAGATGATAAGCTTTGGATTCTTGAATAATTTAACTACAACTCTTGAATCTGTATGCGAGAGTATAGTCTCACAAATGTTCATATGATACAAAGTCAAGAAGATACGATCACACCTTTATACCATTACTCATTCGGTTTTGTAAGATCTGTTTTTGTTATATTTTATATCTTAACTGATTAGATATGGTGTTGTAGGTTCAATGTGCTACATGTCTGGGTTCATTGAGATGGAGAATACTTATACCCCTGAACAAGATGTTGGAGTTGTACATTGGATTTTAGGCAAGAGTGTTAGTAGTATAGTTCTTCGTAACACCGGGCTAAATGATGGGTTTTTCGGTATTGCTGCACCTTCTTTGGCAGTTTTTGGTGGGGACATCCTCTGTCAGGTAGAGCTGATGAACTAAAACCCTACAATTTTTTCCTTACATATATATATTCTCCACAAATCAGTATTTTCTTTGTGTGTATTTAGATGCTTAGCTCTCAGATTTTTTTTGTTGTTGTGTAGTCATATGCATTTCTCTGTTCTGTTCATGATGTGAAGGTCATAAACTCTGTTTATCAGAGACAGAGAGCAAGAAACATTGATGGGGCTGGCGCTGAGTTAATGAAAACAATACATTGCACTGGCCTTTGACACATTTCATTTAAAACTTAAATAGTTGTATCTTTGCTTGTTATTTCTTGTAGATGCAACTATGTGAAAAAATTTATATGTCTGGCTTTAACTCAAAGAGACGTTGTTGCAAGGGTTTCTGAGACAAAAGCTATCTTGTCAGGGTCTTGCTTTTATTATCGCCGGTGGCTCTGGTATGCAACTAAGGTTTATCTCGTCATGGTCCTATTTCAGTTTAGGCCTTTTAAAATGATCTTACTCCATTTTGCACTAACATTATACTGGAGGTCTAGTTACAGCCTTACAGGATCTCTTTCTTGATTTTTTTTCTTGTTACATTTTTCTACTTTGCTTATTTGCTTGGAGATCCTCACACCCTAGAAAATGTTAACTCTTTGTTTTGTGGATTTTCTGCACTGGTACATTCTCATGGAAATAGATTCATTGCCGAACTTTTCTGTCTGCAACATGCTAAATATAGATTGTTCAATAAGGTGTGCAAATCTTGATTTGTGTTCTCAAGCTTTTGTAATCATGTAACTGAGTCAGATCCAGCAAATTCATTCACAGAAGCAGCAGCAGTTCCAGTTTCAACAACAGCAACAACTTATGCAGCAACAGATTCAACAGCAGAAACATGTCTACTTGAGTGAGAGGTACTCCTGAAACATAAACTTAAACTGAAACTTAAAGTAAACCAAAGCTTAAACACTAAAAGTCTAAAATTCTTAAAGTAAAGTCAAAACTTCAAACTAAACCAATGCTAAAATCTGAAACATTCAAAGCCTGAAACTAAAAAACGAATTATCAAAGTCTTAAAGTAAACTTCAAACTGAATTAAGACAAAACCTTAAACTAAAAACCAAATGAAACTGAAATCAAATTATTTGTGTCCCATGACTCGCATCTTCAACATCAAAGTCTTCATCATCCTCTATAAAATTAAAAAATTTTAAACACATTTCAATACTTCATATGCAGATGTAAATTACTATTTTCATATGCTTCAAACCTTTCAACCAATTGCGGTTGGAAATTAATGCTTGTACAGTTTTTGGGAGAAAGCAGCTTTGATATTTGCTCAAAACTCTAGAACCAATGCTAAAGGAAGATTCAGAGGCTATAGTTGTGATTAGAATACTAAGAAGATCACAAGCCATGGAAGCCAATTCCCCATAACGTTGAGAGTTATCTTTCAAATACTTTAAAATATCTAAACTCGCAAAGTTCTTCATGTCTAATGGGGATTCTTTTAAATACAATTCCAAAGAAGACTTTCCACTCCCAACAACAGTCTCTTTGCGGAAGGCAAAGAAATCTTGCATAAAAAATAATAAAAAATAAGAAAACACATCAAATACATTAAGAACATAAGAAGACACAGAATTTCCTAGTAGTTACATCATAATTGCCAAAACTTTCTCTTTCTCCTTCGTTATCATCTATCTCTTGGTCTATTTGGCGGGTCTCTGTATGAGGTGATGCAAAAATGGACTTGTTCTCATATGATTCAAACAGAGAAGTTATTTTTAGATGCAAGTGTTCAATCTTTCCTTGAAAAGTTCTTCTATCAATTTTACTAAAACAAAATTGTGCTAGTGTTAGCTTCAATCTTGGATCAAACACTGTAGTCATTGCAAATAAATCATTAATTTCTTTCCAATACTTATCAAACTTCTCTTTCATTGGAACAATCATTTATCTGATAACTTCATCTTCACTAAACTCATTCAGTGTCAACCAGTTATTGATCTTCCAAACTTGCATGAAATATAACTTTGAAGTTGGATATGTCGAACCTGAAATAAGATTAGTAACCTCATCAAATGGCTCCAGCAAATCACAAAGATTTTTAAGTCATTTCCATTCATTTTCAGTAGGAAAAAACCTGTAATTTTACCAAATGCAACTTTATACTTGAGAGCCCTATCTAGCATCTTGTACGTTGAGTTCCATCTAGTTTTCACATCCAACTACAAATCAGCCTTAAGATTTATTCTAAGTTTTGACACATTTTGCAAATAAGATCTCACAATGTGTTGATCCTTGAACATACTTAATACTCTCCCTAATCTTATGGAACAACTGCAAGACCATCTTGTACAATAAGATTAAGAACATATGATGCACATATCACATGAAAATGCTGTCCTCCACAGAACAAATCATTTCGGAATATAAGCTGATTTTTCTCAATCTCTTGCATTGTATCATTGTTACTAGCATTATCTAAGGTGAGAGAGAACACTTTTTTTTTAATTCCCCAATTCTCCAAATTTTCAAAAAATTTTATAGCTATGTGCGTACCTGTATGCGGGGGTGGTAAAGCATAAAATACAAGGATTCTGTTGTTCAGCTTCCAGTTTCTGTCAATGTAATGTGTTGTTAAACACATGTACCCCTCATGAGTGATTGCAGTCCACAAATCAGAAGTTAGGCTGATCCTTCCAAGAAGATTAGCTAGTTGCCTTTTTAAATTTGATTTCTCACACTCATAGAACTTGTAAACATCAGTTGTCGTTGTGTTCCGGCTTATAAACTTCACATATGCATTCAAGTACTTCTATATTGATCTTACTCTCTCATACTCAACATAAGAAAATGGGAGATCATGCTGAATGATACATCTAGCTATCATGTCACGGAAAACCATATGATCTATCTTTCTATCTTGTAGTTTTGCTTATGAATTGATCATCATTGTACCAATATCAGCATTTCTAATCTTTAGCTTACATGCATTCAAGTGACGTCTGAAAATATTGGTACTTTTCTTATGTGGATTATAAGCATAATCGTTCTTACAATGGTTGCACTGTGCTTTTTTCACTTTTCCCTTATTATCTTTCTTAGTGATCACTGCAAAGTGTTCCCACACATCTGAATATTGCCTTCTCTTTTTCTGTGATGAATTTCCTTTGTCACCATCATCAACATCATCCTCAATCTCCATTGAATGCTTTTTATGAGTTTGAGATGCTTCAGCTTCATTAATGGATCACCTTTTCCGAGCTTGAGATGCTTCAGCTGTTGGTGTCTTCTCTTTGTTTAACATATCATCAGAATCGTCAATCTCCATCAAAAGTCATATGCTCGTGTTCATAATTTGTAGCATCTACAACTTTCTGAGATTCCGAGTCTAGTGATCTAAACTTCCAAAAATCACGTGATGAGTCCTAAAACAAAAAAAAACACGATTAGATTATTGATATGAAACTTTAACTAATAAGATATTCACATGAGATCAAAAGCTTAAGACAAACAAGATTATCATTATTGTGAATTCCATTAGTTTAATGAGATCAAAAACTTACAACAAACAAGATCAATTTATGCTACCAAACTATAACACTACACACCATAACCACGAACTAAAAAATGTTCAACTACTTAAAGCAACCCTGAACCTTTAGCTAGTGACTCTTAAGCTCTAACTTAACACTAACAAAAACCTAAGTTTTAAGCCTCAATGATAGTCTCTGATGCTAAGTTTACAAACCAAAATAAATGGTTGTAACTGTTTTTTCAAGATAGATAATGAAATTAGAAATACATGAATGAGAACTGGGAAATTAAAAGCACATGAAACAACTTCAAATTCACTCTCTATTTTACAGACACCTAATACATACATTTAATAACATGAATGATTTTGATTTTAATATAATCAGTGTAGAGACACCTAATACAGACTATTTCGATTTCTATGCAATGTGTGGTAAAGTTGTATAGACAAATTAATGAGTATTTAGGGTGTAGTGACTCGTGTAGTGAAGAAGATTTTTGATGTTCTCATTACACCAGATGCAACACAAGCTAGCTACCTCATCAACAACCATAGATGATGGTACCAGAAAATCACATGGTTAATAGATAAACATTGGTAAAAAATCTTCAAAGTGTGCTTAGTAGGAAAAACTGTTGAGAGTTTAAAACTATATATACTCCTTAAAGTTTGTAACCAACTAGCCGCTAAATATTTATTTATTCCGCCAAATTCTGCAAAATATCAAATAAAAAATTCTAACAAATTTTGCATTCATCTAGATTTAGCCGTTACCATTTAAATCCTTTGTACAAACTGCCTAGTAATTTATGTGGAAAATAGTTCACCTTTGGTGTTTTTAAATACTCCGTTTCTTAAAATAAATGTTTTGAAAATTTTATACATTTTAAGAACAAATATCTACCCTCATTATAGTTTTATTATTTCAAAACAGTTTTTTTTTAGAATTATTTTATTGTATTAATTAGTAAGAGTAAAACTGGTAAACAAAAAAAACTTTTACCTTGGAAATACAAAACATCTTTGTGAAACAAAAAAAACTTAAATATGGAACGGAGAGAATATAAAATAGAAAACTATTTTAAAGTAATCCACTACAAGTTGAAAATAGTAACACAAGTTTATGACAAAATTTTGAGAATCAATAACACATTAGAATTTCCAAATCAATTAAAACTCACTAACCAACAAACCCCACTCAAGACTCGACACTCAACTCGCAAAGTGTCTATGTCCTACATTACACGTACATCTATCAGCAAGGAAACTAATAATGCTAAGAGAATACAGTAAAAATACTGCATTATTGCTGCGAAGAACACAACTTGGCTTCGTGAAACTCTGAATTCAAACTTCAGGATGTGATTGACGCCCTGTATTTTGACAATTATCAGAATTATTTCATACTATAGTAACTAAAAAAGCCACGATTGCAATCGTGAAAAAGACTAACCAAGCCTGTCTGCATCTAATCGCTTCTTTCCGAACTCTCTGTTTCGGATCATCAAGTGCCTTGACAATCGCTTGTAAAACCTGAAGTGAAAATTTTCAGTCATGCGACGCATTTCGTACTCTACATACATACTTAAAACTGCGGTTTAGATCTTTTAACTAACCTTTCTTCGGAAAGGATAAATCCTTCTATGCGGCAATTCCAACAAGGCGACAAGACACTGAATCGCTGTTTCTCTAACAACCTGCATAACATTTAACATGGAAAAAATTTTCATTAGAAGATTCAAAACAATTTCATTGTAAAAAGAAGATGCTACTGGAGAGGAAATTATATGTTACCATTAGATACGGATATGGTGTAAGCTTGACCAAGCATTCAATGATTATATGTGCATTATCACTTGCAGACTGTTGTCCTACAGACGTAGCAAAAGATTAGTAGGCAATAAAAACCATGTTTCTTGGGATTAAAACTGCATATGAAATGTCTTTCTGAGATTTAACAACCATTGAATTGACTCAACCATCTGATCATAACCCCACAAATCATTACCATATTATCAATTCGTACCTGTTAAATCTTCGACAACTGAAGCGAGATTTGATATAACGCAATATAACTTTTCTTACCTTTAGTATCAGTAAGCGTTCCAGATAAAACAAGTAATAGACTGAAGAGAGTTTCTTTCTCTGTAGAGTTAACACTTAAGACAGATAACCCTTCCAATATCAACGGGTGTAGCTGCACAGACCAAGGTGTTTTAAGAGGACTGTTTATAAAGGTACAAAATAAAAAATTTATATTGAGGTTAACCTTTTTCGTATTGTCCAATATGACCGTTACTGGAACGTTGGATATAACATGTGCGAGAGCTATATGAAGCATTGTTCTGAAACCATGACGAAACCAGTAAGCTGAGAATATAGAATTGGTTGTCCACAATATATTGCAACTTGAAACATGGTGCAACAACAAAGAAGCCTAAAATTTTACGACTCTATGTGCTAGCTACACCAAAGTATCTAACCAAAATTAAACTAGCAATCTTCAAGAGTAGTAGAAGCAATCCGATCTAACTATCTGTTCCACAAAATTTGACTAAAAGGTAATTCAACCTACATCATATAAATGAATAACAATAATATAGTTAAAGATATGTTTACCTCGACAGTGGAGCCTCGGATTTCATAATCAAAGACTCTAAAACAGGAACTGTTGAAGAGAAAAACCGCTGCTTATAGAGTGGCCGTATAACTGCATGAAATTTTCTGTTCAGACACACTTCGGAATCAGACATTAGTATGAAGAATGCATCTGCTGCATGTTTCATGGCAGACAGATGCAGAGCAGGCTCGGAATGGTTAGTGGAGTTTAAGCACTCCACTAGTAGTTGAGCTATTTCATTGACTCTTTTACTACCCCGCATAAGTAAACCTTTGCCAATCCACGCTAGTCCTGTGATAGCACGGGTTTGAAGGTCCAGGGAACCACAGAAACCTAAAACTATCTTTGACAATGTTGTCTCACTTGCACATATAAGTTTACCAGACGCTCCAGACCCATTTGAAGAAATATTTTTTTCCGATGCAAAATCTGCGTGAAATATTATATCACATGCTTCTTCCAAGGAACAATCGCTTGAGATATTTGTTCCACCTGAACCCGAGCCCAATTTGTTAACCATGGAGCCCAAAGCTTGAGCTGCTGGGATATAACCCTTAAGAAGTGATACCAAAAACAGATGTATAAGTGACTTCGCATCTGGAATGGATGCTGAGGGAGATGCAGCTATGATAACTGATGCAAATAGTGAAAGTATCAATTCATCCCTCGTGGACAGGTCACGTTGTAAACCCTTTAATGCAACAAAAGTCAAAGGAATAGACTCCATAGCTGGAAGCATGCTTGATGAGACCATACTATAAGCTTTTTGGATTATACTGTTTTGTGAATCTACCAAAGCAATTCCTACAACTTGCCCCATTGTTGTCATTGCTGCCTCAACAAACTCCTGTAGTAGATAAGCAATTAAATTTCATGCGGTAAGGCAATAACATTAACAATAGACAAATCAAACCTTCTTCTAAGAGAAACAAAGGGTATAGAGTTTATCCGAGCACTTACCCTACCATTAAAATCACAACTGAAAACTTCACAGGATTCAATTTGATTCCACATACTAATAGTGAAATGCACCAAGAGTTTCTCGAGATCATCTATCTCGGCCACACTATTTGAGATCAAAACAAAATACCATGAGTCAAAAGAACAGATACAAATTGACATGCAAAGGAGGAACGATGAAAAAAGTAATCATAGTTATCATCTCTATTTTGTAAAGTAATAATAGAAAAGACACCCGTGTTATTAACTTGCTTGTTGGCTTCCACGTGCGGTTAACAAAGAAACTAGTTTCTCTCTCTTTTATTTATGTCTATTGTAAACACTCTCTGTTAGAATAATGTGACATATATAGTTGTCTTCAACATAGTTAGAAGGGATTGATAAAGGGGGATAACACATATTGAACCTTAACAGAGAGAAAGAAAAAAAATCTTAACAGAGAGAACCTAGATATTCTATCGAAGTACAGTAGAGATTCACATAGAAACCAACAAGCAAACAACTAAGGGTACAAATAATCAGGCTGGCAAAGCTAATTTATCAACAAGATATAAGAAATTCAAGAAAAGGTTGGGTACCGTGGAAGCAATTTGTTGGTCAAACACTCCAGGAGCTGAGAACAATTGTCAATTGACTTTAAGTTTCCATTGACCTGAAAAGTGTTTCCAAATAGTTAGATACAAGGACCTCTAGATCCCTTGCTTGTTAAACATAGAAACCAGTTAGCTAATATAGCAAGCTCTTAACATCGAGCTCAATACAGAAGCTGTTAGTTCAAATATAAATGAAAACTTTACGATCTAGTGTCATGGGGGCAACACATACATAGAAATCAGACAATCTGGAACAAAAAGCTTCTTCAAATCCTTGAACCATTTTCTCCACATACTTTGGCCCAGTGGAGCAAACTTCTGAAGTTGCTTCTAATATCATCGCATATGGAAGACCACATTGATTAGAGCAGGCCAATGAGACCAAATTTTCGACAACTATACGCATGTAGTTCATAGCCTTGTCACTCTCATGATACCGATCAATAAATGAGCCAATGCAGACCAGTGCTTTCAATGCCAGTTCCCACACCACTGTTTTGGCACTCTTGACAGTGATGATTGATGTTAAGGTCATCAAAATCTTCTCGAATTCGGATCTCGATACAGGAGAAGAGCCACCCCAAAACATACCCATAGTCAGCAAACCCTTTACTATATTGATTCAGAAGCAAAAAATTAGATAATAGGAATAAGAACAAGGCAACCTAGAAAGATTTGTAGCACGAGTTCAGTATTATGATGGAACATATCTGTTAAGTAAGCAAAAGTATTCACCTCCAAAATATGCATCCGCAGTACAATCATCATTAGAGCTGCGCACTGCAGAAGTGAACACCTGGATCAAGGGAACTGAGAAGCTTTTCACCACAGAGCACCATGATTCCTGAGCACATCCGGATGTTGGAGAAAATTCATCGAAATCCAAGATGAGATCTTTTGATGCTGTAAGAAGTTCGATGCAAAGATAAAGACCTCCATCGTAGAGTCTGGTCGAGACTATAGAGTTTCCGTTATGAACAACATCACCAGTTGAATTTTTCTCTACAATCCCCAGAGTATTCATAAGGCGGATGAAAAAGTTCTGAAAGATTATATTGCATGACTTAACCGAAGCTTTGGCAGACACAGACAGTAACTGACTGATAACAAGAACCTCCAGTTTGCTTGTGTCAGGCATTTCTTTATAATGAGAGTATCTAGAGATGGTATCAAAGACCGTGTTTATACGTATATCATCAACAACAAAACCTAAAAACGAGATATCTTGCTTAACTAGCGTCTGAAGAAGATTAACAGCTTCTCTGTGGATCTCATTCATTTCAAACCCTGGACTAGTGAGAGATTCTACAGCAAAGGACAAATGCGTTTCAGTGGAAGAATAAAATTCATCTTTCAAAGCGGACCAAAGACCTCCATAGTGCTTCTTCATTCTGTCTACTCCATATTTCATAGCGCAATCTTTCAGACATTTCAAAGAATCAACCTAGACAGATTTGAGTGGAACAAAAATAACTACAATTGTCCAACATTCGGAGTGGCATATAAGCTAGATAGACTAGAACAGAAACTACATGTTAAGCAAACCTTTGCGACTGGTAGAGAAGAAGAAAGCTTTTCAAGAAGCAATGGAATAGCAAACGGTTCAAAAAAAGGTGTCGAAGAGAACGCCAGCTGCAAAATCGAATGAAATACATCAGTGGATTCAACCTAATCAGAAAACTACAATTAATATTTCCAACTTCAAACCAGCATAGTTTGGAGAAGGAGATAGCTTTTTAAGATTAATAAAAAACAACTCTTAACCGGAATGATCAACTTGATATTATACCTTGAGAACCTAAACCATTGAGCCACAATAAGACAGCAAGAATTTTATACAAATCATGAATATTGACAAAATACTCACCAATAGTCCCCTTGAGAGGTCCTCTCTTGTAATACTATCTGCACCACCTTTTTTCTAAAAACCGCACAATAAACAGTTTAATGCAAGAAAGAGAAACTCATCTATAAATCACATCATAAAAAGACAGTCTTGAAACTCACATGCGTAAAATGAAGTGGGAAATAGCAACCAATACTATCAAAAATATCAGATGCATCAGAAGCAACTGGACCAGATGGACTAGGGAACAACTGAGCCAAAAGCTCTATTAGATGAAACGCTACCATTAAGCATTGAGGGTCTTTTTCTCCATCGATGGCTTCGCATGTAGCATAAACGAGTAGATTACCCTAGGAAATGATCATTTAGTCAAATAGGATGAAAAGAAATTGAGGAAAGACCCTGAGTAGATCTAAAAAAGGGAGAAGAAAAAACAGAAAACTAAGATGAAAACGCACACAGTTTGTTAGTATAGACCTAATCAATTTAAGAGAACTAGGATAACCTAAACGTGAATCTTTTAACAAGCCGGGGCCATTTATTACATACTTGCATATTTAGATAATTATATCTCTTCCCACCAAGCTGACGTTAATAGATCTGCTGAGCAGAGAGCATATACTAAATATTTGCATATTTACAAAATCACGTGTCTTTCCACCAAGCTGATGCTAATAACTTGGAAAGAAAACATTCCTCATCAGCAAGTAGAGAGCATTAACATACCATAGTCATAATAGCTTCAGAGTGTTGTTGTAGAAGGCACTCTAAAAGTTCGAAACAGAGCTGCAAAGTCATTTATAAAAAGATAATGAAACAATTCAAGAAAAAAAAACATCACTCAGATAACAGAATACTACTAGCAACTGTTCCACACCTTGCGCTCATGCAGTGCTAAAGACTGCACTTGCACATTCTGTATCATTGCCTTTGCCATAGCTAGAACATCAATATCAGTGACCGCACCAGCTACGTCTTTCCTCCTCAATAGAGCCAAACAACCAACAAGTGCGCCACGCACCACTCTCCAATCTGCCTGATACAAGTCCAACATCGAATCTTATTCTATTTTCGAGACATTGAATCAATAACACATTTGATATAAAACTATAAGTATCAAATCACCAGTTTTTCGGTAAAGAATCCAATGAGACTATGGACAATTGCATTATCCAGCGGCTTTGCTTTAAGATAATTGAGAATCTCCGCAAGCAAGAGAATACCTATTAAGTTGTAAAAACATTTTCCGTTCAGATTGAGAGAAATAGAGATGCATAAATTCACTAAAAGAAGCTAGAGAGTCGAAATACCGCGTGCTCGAACAACATTATCAGTTGTGGTCAAATACATTTCCATCTCTCTAACCTAGACATTACAAAATACAGAAATCAACAAAACACACACACAAACAAATAAGCATATGGAAGATTCAAAGTTAAATTGATACATATTACCAATTGGTTAATAGATAAAGAATCATTCTCCAAGGAAGAAGCAATTGTTTTCATACTATCAACCTGTAAAAACAAACCAAACTCGCTAGTAAATTCATGAAAACTGTTCTAAGTCAATTTGATAAGGAGGAGATTAAGAAATACCTGCTGAGTAGGAGACCGAGTAATGTCAACAAAAGTTTCGAGATGCTGAGTGAGTTGATTCGGTTCCACCATCGTTCGTACGCCGACCTGGAAGAGCACAAAATAAGTTAAGCCCTAAGCCTTATACAATTAACTACTCTTTTATATGAAATTGATGTAAGACAAATTATATGAAATTTATTCTAACGTGGACCAAAATTTTATCTAATTACAAGATGAATCAGGCTAAACCTTACGCGAACCAGACTTAACCAAAAAAATCAGATCAATCCAAAGACAAATGATCAAATTGAAGCGAAAGAGAAGAAACCGGTGAGAAGCAATGGCTACAATGTTAAAGAGCAGAACATACGATTTGTGTTCTTTGCTAAAAAAAAAAATACTAATTTGATTTGAACTAATTAGAGAGGACAAAGCAGAGACAATTACACTTCTTAAAGCTCAGAAAAACCATGCTTGCTGCGATTTCAACGAACATATTTGAATTTCCAGAGTTTCAAAAAATCCAAAAAATTACAATTGAATTCAGAATAAACGAAGGTAAAGCTTTCTAGGAGCAACGCTAGCAATTATGTTTATTAATCCCGAAAAAAAAAAGGGTACGCTTACGTTTGGAAACGACATCACAGAGAGGGATGCGAAAGCAAAAGATTGGTTCTTCAGAGAAAAAATTCGAAAAGGCTTGGCTTGAGATTTTCTCAGAGACTAACGGCGAGGCGAGAGAAACTCAGAATCAGCTCTCAATCTAGGCAAAGAAGACGAAGCTTGTCGCTACCTCTCACGATACTTGCTAGATTTCAGCCTTAAACCCCTCCTCCTGGTTTTAAGGCCCAATCCATTTTTTTCATTTTTGCTTCATTTTTATTTCTTTCAAAAACGTATTACTATAGTATTTTTCTACTTCCTTTTTCAGTTTTCACTAGGTGACACAAAAATATATTTTTAGTTTTATAATTTAATATTTCGATTTTATAATGTTTTCACTTATAAATGTGCACAATAAATTTTTATATCTAAATTGATTAAAAATGAATAGAATGAATTATTAAATTGGAATTAGCTTTGCATATAAAACTTGATCAGACCTGATCTCAAACGAAATTTGGTTCGCTTTTGGTTTAGTTTTTGAATCAGTTCGGATAGGAACCAAAACAATATATATATATATATATATACAATTATAGAGACATGATATAATATATCTTTTTAACTATAATTGGTCGATACTTTTGTTTTTGTCGATTTCAATTCTCTTATCTTTTCAATTCAATATTTTTATGATTTATATAAAACTCAAAATTGGATAATTATGAATTCACTTTTCTGCTATATTCGCTTCGTGAATCGGAGTAATTTACCCTTTGTTAAGTTCTTTTATTTTTTTGGCTTCTTGTAACACTCCCATTCTGCAAATTTTATATCATAGAGTCGACGCATGATAAAAGCCCATCAAGCCAAATCATAAACTAATGAGAAGACATATATAAAGGATTATAGGATTTTATTCTCCAATTTTTGTGCCTCCTTGAACAAGAGAGAGGGAGAGAGATCATGAGGGGAAGTTATGGTTGTTCTTCTGGGGTTGATATTTGCAGATCATATTTCGTTGCCGCCTAACTTCAAAAGCAGTTTTCCGGTGAATCATAAAGAGTTATGATAGTCGAGGTTTACCAATTAAACCTATCGTGCGTAACATTCTAGGATCGATCCACAAGGAAATATAGCAATCAACACAAAATGAATACAAGTAATTAATCAATCTAAGTGAAATCAAGTTGTGTTTTTTAAATGATATTTCAAAATTAAATGAAAGAGGGAAATAACTAAAAAAGGTTTTAGATATTCAAATAAAAGGAAACAAAACTTTCACAAATAAGAGAGATGAATATAATGATCGAATATAACTAGTAGAACTTAATTATATCACTTAGAGCTAATTCATTGGTCTTAGAACACTATATCAACTAATCTATTTTCGTGACACTTAATTTCTTTCTAATCATTTGATAATCAATAACTCTCATTAGTTATCAAATGATCAATAAGCATTATTACCAAGCCTAATTAATCACTAAATATGAGAATCAACTATTCTCATAGGTAAGGAATGTATAGCATGTGATATTTTGGTTGGGGCATTTCATCAAACACTTTGTGGGTGAGAAAATGCCTAAGTGCTAAACTAGCATGATCAAAACTAATCTAGCATTAATAACATCTATCAAGCATGGACTAAGTAGTTACAAATCTAAACTCCACTAATCTACAAGTAATCATCCTAAATCTATCAATACCAAAAGCTCTTAAAAGACTACTTACTCATCATCTTGTTAACACAAAGTAACAAGGTTGATCCTTGGTTAATCATGACTATCTTGTGAATATATGAAAAATTTAAGAAGAAAACAAATATTAACACTTATAAGATCAAAATGCATACAATGTTCTTGAGAATATCCAAAATAGGCAAATAAAAATCTCTAAAACAAAACTTAGTCATTAAATTAGGTATAAAATGCTATAATTACTAAGAAAAATGTGTAGCGGGTCGATCCGAGACAAACGTGATCAGATTCCAAAAGTAACAGAAGGTGCAGGGTATGGCGATGCGTGCTGGCAGTCGTGACCGCTACGGTATGCTTCGTGCACTTCTTGGCGGGGCTGATTCTGGCGGTCAAGGGACCGCTACAGATGAGTCCTGGAATGATGAATCTTTAGAACACTCCATGTTAATCTTGGCAGCTTTCCCTAGTGGTTGTGACTGCTACGATCGTCACATGCAGTTCTGGTGGTGCAAATGTGGTGGTTGAAGGACTAGTACAGATGAAATCTGAAGGTTACTTCTTCAGAACACTCCATGTTGATCTTTGTGGGCCTCTCTTGGCAGTTTTGACCACTATAGATTGCTCTTCTTCATCGAAACCACTTTTTGTTCGCTTTGATAGCCTCAACTCTTCTCTCCCAAGTTCCAAGTCTCACCATGACCTAAAATAAGACCCAAAACATATGAAACATGCAAGGAATGACACTAGATGATCCTAAAATGTGAAACATGTAAACTTAAAACTCAAATGCATATTTAAAACACCAAATGATGCGAAATGCAAAAAATAGTGAGATTAACCAATGTAAATATGATGCAAAATGCATAGATATCAATTTAGAATATGATCTATATATCATTGGAAATCCCTCGATGTCAGTTTGACGCTTACAGATCCGGATGCCGAGGTAAACTCAGATAGAATCGAAGTTTGAAGATAACATCAGCTATGAGCTAATTTCAGAAACCCTAGAAGCATAAATCCTAATTCAGAAAGTCGGGAGAAAGAGGATTTAGAAAAAGAAAGTCCGAACACGGATGATTTAGAAAAAAGTCCAGACACAGAGGTTCCAAGTAAGGAAGTTTCCCAGACTTTCAAAAAAGTCTCAAAAAGAAAAGTTCAAAAAATGAAAGCAAGGCAAAGGTGAAGGTGTGATCTGCGGAATCATAGTGATATTTTATTTTGTTATGCTTTATGAATCATTATATGTAGGCTTAGATCTTCCTGATTAAGATTGAATAAGTAGTGACATGTTTTGATGTTTGTTGAGTGGATATTTGATATGCATGATTATGATAGTTGATGATGTGTTATTTTATTTATGATAGTGTCAAGTAAGAGTATGTTTGTATGTATGAGAAATAGACAAGTATGTGAACTATGATGGACCGACGGATCAACATGCAGGTCAAGAATGGCTGACGAGCCCAAAATGAGAGTGTCTGAGCCACAATAGCATGCCTCCACTCATGGGGTTCCATAAGGCATCATGAGAATGGTTGAACTTGCCGATGTATGGAACTCTTGCATTATTTGGGTAAGAGAAATGTCATGTATGTTATACCTTGTCGAGAAAGACATGTTATATATTTGCTACTGTCTAGGTTTATGTGTTGTCATGATTTTTTCATAGGATTAGAAATTTTTTTTTGTTTCCGGTAGACGGAAAGGATCTCCTCACTGATTAATTCATTATTCACCATTTTTTTCTTTTTTCCTATGTTAGCATTTATGGTTTTGGTCGTTGGTGAATTTTTGAAAAAACAATTAATAACGAGTCCAAGGAATAACACATTGCCTTGGCATCTGTGGCAGGACGGGTGTTATACTTCTTTCCATGAAGCTTCAAGTTAAGTGGATCATATGTTTGTGTTGATGTAGTGATAATAATGTGATTATGAGTCGAGTTGTCAGATTTAGAAAATTTAGTCTTTAAGGCTTTTAGCACTATGAAAGAGAGCACAATTATTGGTTTATATATATGCGTCAGCAATGGATTTTCATATCAAATTGGTTTATATATATGTTTGCTTTTCTTGTTTTTAGAATGGGACTTATATGTATGTTTCTTATTTATGATCATCTTTTACTGCAGATGGATTATTTTTCACCTCAAGAATAAAATGATGATGATGGAGTAGAATAAACTGATGATGATTTCAGGACAAATAGTCCAAAAACTTGAAGCAGAAAGAAAGAAATTCAGAAAAGTGCAGACAGTTCAGTTTCATCTAAGTCAAAGAAGAAAGCCTCTAGTGCAAGGTCATGGGTATGGGAACAATAAACAAGAAGAACATAACTAAATGTTGATGTCAAACTGTGGTAGAGTTATGTATTGTTCAATAGCTAATGAGACTTCATGTTTAAAGAAACATCTTAGAATCTACAAAGAATATAAAGGTATGGAATGAAAGTAAAACTCAGGCTCATTATATATTAAATCTTGAAGGTGATCATGGTAGTCTTAAGTTGTCAAAGGTTTATGAAGATGTTTTTAGGGAAGCTTCTAATGAGATGCTTGTTATGGGTGAATTGACATTTTCCTTCATTGAAAGTTTGGTTTCGAGACATTTTTGTAGTCAGGTTAATCTTTACAAGTTTCATTCTCAGAGAACATCCACTAGAAACATTGTCGAGATGTATGCGAAGAGGAAAACGACTATGATGAAGTTTCTTGGTGCTAATAAGCAAAGGGTATCTTGTAACACCCTAGCCCGAGGCTAGGGAGGAAACATGTACCAGGTAGGAAAAATCCGCTCCAAGCCATAACATGGAGGAAGCAATAGGGCACAAGCCCATTCATAAGGAGAAGACAAATGTGGATTGGCCCAACAAGAGAGACTTGTTCGCCAAGCAGAAGTAGTAATGGCATGGGGAAGAAAACGGAAAGAACACAAAAGGAAAATCGACGAAAAAGAAAAATATGGAGAAGAAGAATCTGCGTGGGAGATTAAGGAAGGCATGTCAAGGTGATGTAAATTATTCCAGATAAGGAAAGAAAGAATATACACAATTAATTGGATGTGGGCGAGAAAAGGAAATATGAAATAAGAAAAAAGACTTAATGCTCGATCTTTTTGGGCAAGTTTACCTCGACCTATATAAGGACAAGAACTATTAAGTGATTTATTCAGAGAGAAATGAAGGCGACGCATTGCCAAGAGAAAGAGAGAAGAAAGAGAGGTGGAGGTATGCGTTGGAGACATATCAGACTGGTTCTAGGAGAAGAAACAAACATGAGATCAAATGGAAGCCCTTTCAAAAAAAAACCTTGGTAGAAAGATAGACAACAAGCGTCTCTAACCATATTTGAAAGCATATCCCAATTGGGTGCTATTGTCCAGAAGTTATGGGCATTCTCCCAAGGTGGCAAGGTGGATTTCTGCAGATCAAATCCCGTGACCATCCAACTTCATTAATTAGTCTCCATCATCTAGTTTTACAATAAGACGCAATCACAGACCTCCACCTTCTCTTCTTCAATCCTTTGTATTTGTTAGGTATTTGAGTCAAGAACCAATGGTTTTTTACTGATTAGACCAAGAAAATGTGCGAGGAGTATGAGTTTTGCATAGGCAATCCCATGTGATGATCAACCAGTACTTGTACGACTTTTCCTTGTTTATTTCATATCATATATGCATTATAACCTTCTTGTTTGAGTGAATCCATGTCACCCATGGTGATTTCATGGCCGCATGTTAACACAACATTGAATACGGCATTTATCTAGGAAACACGGTAATCCACTCGTTCTTTTAATGATCTTTATCGATAACATCTATACAATTTTAATTAAAACTTAACTAATTGACTCGAGTGAATTTGAATTTGGTTTGATGATTCCTCTATTTTCTCAAACTGGATCAAGTGGGAACAAGTGCTCTCGGGTATCTTTAATTCCATTCATTATTTTTCAAATTTTTTTCATCAAAACTTTTAGAAGTCTTTCACATAATCGAAAGAATTTTGAAAGAATTTTGAAAGAATTTTATAAATCAGTCAATGAAGTTCTGAAGCAGTTGATTGATGAGTATAACAATGTTCCAGTTAGAGTTGGGAATGTGACATCATCTCAGTCAGCTGGGACTTCATCTAAGCGTGATCAAGAGTCACAAGATCATGATGCAAGTGATTTGTTTGACACTATGGATTTAGATAATGCTCATGGTAGACATGAAAAAATGCATTGTGTCTACAAAGAGATGGTAAATGAGATAGGATTTCAAAATGCAAGTACTGAGTTAGAATTGTATCTAAATGAGAAATTTAAAATTCCAAATCTCAATCCACTTGGAATACCTTTTGATGCGTTGGAATGGTGGAGGGTCAACAATTCAAAGTACATTTTTCTAGTCGCAATAACTAAGGATGTACTTGTAATGCAAGTATCTTCAATTGCATCAGAGTTTGTGTTTAACACTAACAATCTTATCCTAGACTCATTTAGGAGTTTTTTACTCACTACATGATTGAAGTGTCAATGTGCACAAAACAGTGGATGGAGTGTGAAATTCACATGAATGATAAAATGAGTAGTTATCATTCAACAAATGCTTGTTGATATTATATTGCAAGATAAACTTCAAAGAGGCAATTAAGGTTTTTTCCCCTCTGTTTAATTATTATTAGAAATATTTGATCTAATTCTATTATAATAAAATTCGACTACATGCCGTATATGCGATTATGGTGAACAATTTCGCCAAACAATAATTCTATGACACAAACTCTCCCTGATGGACAGTTCTGCATGTACGACATCCCTTGATTGATAGACTCTCTTTGCAACACTCAGATCTACACCATACGGTTTTTCAAGTACGACATCCCTTTGATGGCTAGGCTCTCCCATCAATAGTCGGAACCACGAAAGACAACTCTCTATGCAGTACTCTGAAACCTTTAATAAACTTTGTATCGATTAATCTGTAATAAACTGCATTCTCTGGGAATCAAACTTCATCCCTGGTGTAGGTGGTCAAGGGGCTTCCACAATCATGTTTCTTAATTCTTTTTTCAACTCTGCTTTTGTGTCTTAATGGTTAACTTTCTATTCTTTTAATGTTCTTTCGAGTTTGAGTTTCAATGAAATTTAGGAGACTCTTAAATGGGAAGTTGGTTTTGCATACCCTAAATTGTTTTATTAATGATTTGTAATTGTGTATTTCAAAATGATATGATAAAATGATATGATTTTGGGATTTTGTTATATATTATTTAACAAGTTTTTAAAGGGTGTCATTACGTTTTTGATGAAGATGTAATTACGAGAAAGAGCTTTTTTCGGTGAAGTTTTATGGCAGAGGAAAAGGCAGAGAGTATGGAAATTTTGGAGAATCCATCGAAAATATATATTACTTATATATATGTGTATATATGTAAATGTATAAGACTCATAAATGTTGGGAAAAATGCAGAATATTTAATGTAAAAACCTGTAAACAGTGACATGACATCCATATCATCAAAAGTTTTTTTAACATTATCACAATCAATGTATTACTTTGCACAATTTTAAAATTTAAGATACTAAATTCAAATGTCTAAATTGTTGGGATATGTTCTTACACGGTGATATAATCATGTATGAATTGAACACATCAAAATATTTGAGGTTTGGAAAAACCGATTTCCCACTTCTAAATCGTAATCGGCTATAAGATGAGAAATATTTGTTTCAACTTCTTTACAAGTCTCAATGCTTTGATTCAGTCCTCTTTTAGAGTATAATGTCGTGTGACTCTTGTAGAGACTCCTAAATCCTAATAGGCTAAAGACATTAAATAATGTCTTGTGACTGTAACCGGCTAATGATATGTATCAATGCTTATGTTATCTCTTTTTCAGATTTTGGATGGAATGCTTTGAATTTTCGAATTTAGGTAAGATTATCATGTTTGACCCGGGAAAATACGCACCCGGAATGGAGGAATTCAACATCAAATCGGGCCCTGAGCAACCACTCGAGTAAATGCTGTCAAACTCAAATTCCACTTTGAAACATATTCAGAAAGAGAGTTTTCTTGAGTTAGAAACATGCAGGAACGGGCTTGAATCGATGATGACCGAGAAAGCTCCATTAGGTACGAGAAATCCCTATCAGAGACTCCATAAACCAGAAGAAAAAAGATTATGGGGAAACTACTCGAACAAACACTGACAAAATAGAAATCTATCGGGAAACACCTCAAGAAAATGTGATTGACCAAGCCAAAATCATGGATGAACGGACTGGATTTAAAGTTAACCGAAGACTCTACCATGCACGAGAAAACCCTGCGCGAGCGCACCAATAATGACAAGATGTCGGAGCTCATGCAAGCTGCTCGAGAAAACCATTTCGGATTGTTTGTGCACAAATAAAACACTAAGGAAGAAGAGGAAGCTCAGCTAGAAGGCACTAAAAACCAAGCTCCATGCAAAGATATTTGGGAGAGTTCCTACCCAGCAAGCTCAACGACTCCACCATGGGCATTGCTTCCACAAGACCAGGTATGTTTTTCAATAACTTTCTTAGCAGGTACAAGCGACAGAGTTGAAAGCTTCTAAACGACTCCAAAGGTTCAAACTCGACAATTTAGTTAAGCGTGTTTGTAGTTTCCTTTTTTGAGTAATGTGTTTTTGCTGAGTTAGTATAATAAGGTAGTCCTTTTTTTTTATTTTTTAGTCATTAGTGTATTTTTCATTTACTTTTTCGTAAACCCTAAGCTGATGAGCTATTAATAAAACTCCCCTGCAGCCTTGTAATTTTCACTATTCATTTTAATAAAGACGAACTTTCTTCAAACCTAGAGAACTGCACTTTTACCCATTTGCTTTGTTGAGACCAGCACCTCCATAACCATGAAATTTGAGTTGTATCACGAGTTCATCATCCCTCATGTGGTACTCATCGCCCCATCCATACATACCTTTGATTCTAGAGGAAACATGCATCTCTTCCTCTCGACCACACCTCTTAGTTCCGAGTAAATCTGCCAAAAGAAAAAGACAAGGCTGAGTTTTGCCCCTTCTACCATCTGAGGTGGAATACGCCGGATTCTAGTGGCCAAAAGTGTATTACCTTCTCTTTAATAAAACTATGAACTCTTTGCGTTTTTACTTTAACCAGGTCTGAATAGTTTACTTGTTAAGTTGTGGAATTTTCAGTGAGCTCATAACATGTTATCTTGATATCGGTTCTACTAGGATTTGTTTTATAAGTTATTCCCCTTAATTTGTGTTCAATCATGATTGTTGGAGTATCTAACTAGCAATTGATATCTAGGAAAATATGAACCTAGAAAATGATGAATTTTGTTTGCATGAACTAATATTTGGTGAGCAATAAAAGTATTTGGAAGGAAAAAAGAAACAAGACAAATATATATCTGAAAGACATAAGATCAATATACCATTTTATCCTATGACAGTTCAATTTTCATTTTTTGGGGGAAAATTCTACCAAAATTTCATTATGGAATCAATCTACACTGACTCAAATGACATTGCATCGGTTCTTAGACCAACTTATTAACCTGTGACGCAAACTAACTTAACGTCGATTTGGAAACAGACGTTAAGTTTGACGTCTAAACATTAACGTCAGTTTTTTGTATTTTAAATCGTTTTATTAACCGACGCAAAATGCAAACCTTTGCTTATATAAAATTTTATTAAATATAATATAATGTTAATATTTATTAATTATAATATTCATTTTAGCTCACTTATTTTTTGGCAGCATTCTTTTTTGGCTCACTCAAACATTGTAAACAGACAATTTACCCATCTGAATTTTCATAAATCAAATATAATATAGTTTTACAAACACAATTATCTTGAATGGAAAAAAGGAACAGAGTACCCACAATTCACAATTCTTCCTATATTTATATACTCTTCTTCAAATCACTAAGATCTTGTTCCTTAGATTACTTGTGTATGCTTTTGATCACATAGGGAGACTCATACGCAATGGTGATTATAGTTCTCTTCCATGATCATCTCTCCCAAACTTAGACTACAAGTATAAGAAAACAGGGAAATAATTGGTACTTCGAATATCTTATGACGTATAAAAATGTAGAAAGTTACCTTTACTTAATCGATCAAGTAGAAAGTGGAGATGATGACTGATGACTATGTGTGATGATTGAAGAGTTTCGCTATTCTCGACGCTCACAATCCTGCAAATTTAACAGAAGGATAAATAACATGTGTGCAAAGAAACTTAAAAATAAGATGAAACCAAATATTACAAGTAAAACTTAATGCTTTCGACAATCCGGACTCACTGAGCATGCATCATTCGACTCCTCACAACCAAGACCAGAAACCATTTAGAATTTCAACTTATGAAAACCAATACATAGCCGCATATATCATGTAATATCAATAATCTCTATCTTCATATGGAAGTGTAAGGTACCTATACTAAAGATCCTAAATAAGGATTTCAAAACAATTGTGTAGTTAAAAGAAACCAATTGCGTAAATTCTTGTTGAAACTAAGATGCTGCGTTGATGCTTAGGCTCAGGTACCCATACCTGAATCGTGGAGCTTTTTCCTTTTGGCGGGCCTGGAAAAATGTTTTTAAAAAAAGAAATAATTATGTCATTAAGCAAAAATAAACAAGAGAAATAAGGAATGGATACTAGCTAGCACTAGCAGTTATGTGACTATTATTTTTGTTTGAAGAAGTTTTTTAAGATTGCAACAGCAATTTTAAGCGTTTCAGGGCTTTCAAAGCTTGTATATTCTTCAGCTGCAGAATCAAAACATCCATAGCTAGTTTCCATAGTCTTTGCTCATCAACTATTCTGGTTTATTCACTCCATTCATAAATTCTTCATAATTCTTATTCAACATTCAGAATTTTTACTACATCATGCTAATTAGTCAGAAACACAATCAAATTGATAGACTACTGAGAGGCATGAAAACAGTTGTAAAGCCACTAGCAACAAGAAAAACAAGTGTCCAGCGAGACCCACACATAAAATAGAAGAAACTATCCAACATTTATGTTGTTTACCTTATAGACATGCAGCCAGGTTTTTCCAGTGTCGATCAGCTAGTATTCCTGGCTGCAAGGGAAGGAACATTCTATATGTCCTGTGCAATGACATAATTGAAGCAAAATAGAGTAGATAAAAAGAGTGTATTAATTTGTTGTCTGGGAGATAAATGATAGTAATTGCAACTTTCCGATACTGAAGCAAACCGTTATGATAACACGAGCATTAATATACAAAACTCTTATAAGCTGAAATAGAGTTGAAGATTAACAACAAAGATCAATGGCAATAAGATTAAGCATCACAATACTCTAATTTCTGTAATAGAAGCATAAACAATACCTTTCATTTAATTACTAGCGTCACCTTACTAAGTCTAACAAGAACTACAATTTGTTTCACCAAAATTTCTTCAATAAAAATGAAATCTGGTAAAAATTTACTTTCAAGTTATCATAACTGAAATTTGAGATTCATCGGCAAATTTTAGCACGAAATTCTCCATAGTTTATCAAAGAAAACAAATTGGAATTTCTTAAAAATCAAGTTATATGGATCAGAGAAAACCAAATCGAAAGAGATTATACCATACTGTGAAATATTAACTAAAAGTGATATTCTATTGATTCAGCAAAAGTGGCTTTAAATAGCAGAGAATAGCTAGAAAATAGGACAGATTCTAACACACGACTCCACTAAATAGACTACTTAAGACTCGGACTGATAAAACAGATAATTGACTAATTCAACTAATGACTCAAAGACCAATTCAAACACCAACATACCCTCTCTTAAGCTAATTTATCTGAATTTAGCTTACTTCATAAGTGTTAACCATTCTAAGCAAAGCTCGTAACTTTTCATACTGCTCCAACTTCAACAGTTATGTGAAAATATTTGCAACTTGTTCTTCTGTCTGTCGGAAAATACTCCAGCTTAACAACTTCACCATTCACCAATTCTATGAGATAATGAAATCCCACTTTAATTTGTTTACTTTTCCCATGAAGTATTGGATGCTTCGACAACTAAATAGTAGAACTGTTGTCACAATCAATCACAGTTGCAGATTTTCTTCAGCTCCAATCTTTTCTAACACTCTCCTGAACCAAACGCATTGACATGCACAGAATGTTGCAGCCATGTATTCGACCTCGGTAGTAGAAAGAGCAACCACCAACTGTTTTTTTAAGTCCAATAGATCGCTCCAGACGCCATCAGGAAAACAAAACCCGACGTGCTCCTCCGATCATCCAAATCATCGGCATAATCACTCTTCGTGAATGCCATAAGCTTTAGGCTTCTGCTCTCACTTCTCCTATAAAAGATTCCAAGCTCAAACGTACCCTTTAGATATCTTAAGATCTTTTTGTGGCGAGCCAATACGACATTCTTGGATTAGACATGAATATACTTATCAAACACACTCCGTACATTAATTCAAGCATGTTCACTATTGGGTACATGAAACTTTCAACCAATTGCTTGAACATGGTTTCATCAACCTTTTTGCCATTTTCATCCTTCGTAAGCTTCGTTCCTGGCACAATTGGATTTTTCACAGCATTACTCTCCTCCATTCCAATCTTGCTAAAACATTTCGAGCATATCTTCTTTGAAAAATAAAAATCCCAGCATCGCTCTGTTTCACTTCTACCCCAAGAAAATGCTTCATCTTTCCTAAATTCAACATTTCAACTTCCAGCATCACCGACTTCTTAAACTCATCACACATAGCTTTATCATTCCCAGTAAATAATAAATCATCAACATATAAGCTGACAATTAAAATATTACCTCATATTGTCTTAGTAAATATTGGGTGTTCACTAGGACATCTCTCGTACTTCTTCTTTAGAAAATAAATGTAGTTGTACTAAGCTCCTCGTGTCTATTTGAGCATGTATAGTGCCTTTTTCAGCTTGTAAACTTTCTCTTCTTCTCCTCTCCTAATGAATATTTCTGGCTGTCTCACATAAACTTTATCCTTAAGTTCTCCATGTAAGAAGGCGCTTTTGACATCTAATTGAAAGATCTCCCAGCCCGATTGAGATGCCATGGCAAGTATGGTACGGACTGTATCAAGCCTTGCAACTGGAGCGAACACTTCGATGTCGTATATACCATAACACTGAGCATAACTTTTGCTACTAACCTCACTTTGTGTTTATCAACTTCTCCCTCTTCATTTAACTTGGTTTTATACACTCATTTTACTCCAATTGGCGTAAAACCTTTATGCAAAGTGGTTACCTCCCATGTATTATTCTTCGCAATTGATTCGAGCTCACATCAAATGCTTCTCTCTAGACTTTATCTTTCACCGCATCATCAAACCGAATAAGATCAGCTTCCGTCATCATCATCCTTAGCATAACCGACAAGTTTTCAACCTTTTCTTCTTCTCCAGTTTCATAATCAGCCATCCAACCCGGTGCTCTCTTTTCACGTGTTACCTTTGCTACAACATGAATCGACGGAGCTAAAATTGGTGACCCGTTTCCGTATTGCCATCGTTGCTTGATGTTTTTGAGCTTGTTGTTGTCAGCTCAGCTACCTCCTCTGCATTCGGCTCCTCCTTTTCATCTTCACACCATATGTCACTTCCTTTGTTTCTGCATCAGTTTGACCCGAGTCCCAACTTTTGCCTTCATCGAACACACGTCTTTGCTTATCACAATTTTTTAATCATCGGTCATATAGTCTTCATACTTTTGATTCCTCACTAACTCCCAAAAAGACACATTTCTTGATTTTATCATCCAATTTACTTCTTTTCTTATCGGGTATATGCACATACCCTATGCACCCAAAATCAAGAAAAATCCCCAGTCTCCAACCCCACTTCGAATCTGTCACTACAAGACAAAGACAAAGAAAAGTTTACGGTGGAGGTGGAGGAAGAAAAATCCAAAGGGGATAATGAATTTGAGGCCAAAAACAGAGTTGGTACTCCGCCAAACTTTGAATTTGGCTCAGGATCAGGAAACGGGCCACTTGTCTTGAACCTAGACAAGCAAGAGAAGCGGTTGGGAAAAGATTTTCAAGGAAACGCAAAGCAGATTCAAGGGCCAAGTGATATTCCACTGGAGGATCCATCAGAGAAGATGGAGGAAGATTTGGAAGATTTGGGTAATGAAGACCTCACTTATGATGAGGAGGCTGAGAATGAGGCAATCTTTGGTGATGAGGAGAATGAAATCCTATCTGATTGAGAACAATTGGTAGAAGAGGATATTGGCCTTGCTAAGGAATTGACGGAGGAGGATATAAAAAGGATGAAGGATCTGGAACATGAGATGATTCTAGACAGGGTACTGACAAAAGACGATTTACACAGAGAAGATTTGATGGAGGTGGATTTTCCTAATCAAAGACAGCACTTGAAGACGAGCTGGAGCACGAACACGATCACAAAAAGAGCTTGGAGAGAACCATATCTAAACAGGTCCAGCCGATATCCCATCGCTAGATCGAGATTCCGACGATATCACAATCTCTGTCAAGCAAGAGGACCAGATCTCCGTCAAGGCTATACAAGATGGAACTGTAGAGGAGTGGGCAGACCAAGGAGAAGAAGAATTTGAAGGCCCATGAGAAAATTTCACTAAATTTGGCAAAAGAGCAGGGGCCCAAAATTTTGACGTTGTTATTCTCCAGGTTTTATGTTTTTATCGGAAACTAAAACACTAAGTAGTATATGCAAGGTTTGCAAGTTGATCTAGGATTTGATAACCTCCAAACTGTTGAGCTAGTAGACATTAGTCAAGGTTTAGCTCTTTTTATTCTAAGGATTATCCAGTTAAGTTTATGTAGTTAGATGATCGTCTCATTGACATTGAAACCATTATTGATGGAAATAGAGTATTTATAATTTATATCTATAGAGATCATGTTGTTAAGAACAAAAATTATGTTTAGGAATGATTCACCCGTATTGATATTAACTGATCTGAAGCATGGTTCATCATGGGAGACTTCAATGAATTTAGTGGGAACATGAAAAACGAGGTGAAAAAAAGATCGGAGAACACATTTTTACCCTTCTGCGGTATGATTAACGCATGTGGATTTATTGATTTCCTTTTCATCGGAAATCAGAGTCTTGGATTGCCCAACAATTAAATTGGAAGATACGATATCGTCTAGATAGAGCCATGGGAAATGAGGAATGACACAATATTTTTTCCCACACGGATGTGGAGTACTTAAAGATGTGAGGATCGGATCATCGACCAATGATTGCTTCCATCTTATCCTAATCGCAGAAAACACGTAGATGCTTTATCTTTGACAAACGTTGGGTTGATAAACCAGGATTCAAAAAAGCAGTGGAAGATGGTTGGAGGTTATCCATGTTTTAGGAAAATGGAACTTTCACGAAGAAAATCCAAAATTGTCAAAGTACTATAGCAGCATGGAAAAAATAAACCAAACAAAATTCAGAGAAGCTAATCAAGGAACTTCCTGATAATATTAATGAAGCACATGAGGACGATCATACCCTTCTAGTAGATATGCTAAACCTTAATGGGAGACTATGGGATGCTTATAGAGAAGAAGAAATTTATTGGAAGTTAAAAAGCAGAGAGTACTGGCTTAAGAAAGGTGATAGGAATACCAAATTCTTTCACGTATCCACAAAACAAAGGTGAGCAAGAAACCGGATCCTAGGTCAAATCGACCATTCGGGCGAATGGATTGATAATGACGAAGGGGGTGGAGCAAGTAACGGTGGATTTTTTTCAAAACTTATTTAATTCCTCGACATCGAGAGACCCAACTCTGGCAATAAAGGATATTCTAAGGATAATGACTCCATAAATGAATACGGTGGTAACCCAATATATTATAGGAGAAGAATTTAAAAGGCCATGTTTCTCTCGGAATCCCAGAAAAGCTCTGGGACCGGATGGAATGACGGCCCTCTTCTTCCAGAGATTTTGGACAACAACTGGCCCAAACCTCATCAACATGGGTAAATCCTTTTTCAGGACCGGTATATTTGATGGCAAATCAATGAGACCAAAATTTGTCTCATTCATATCGAAAGGAGCTAGACAACGGAAGATGTCAGGATTTAGACCTATTAGCCTATATAACATAAGATATAAGGTGATCTCAAAGATTCTAGGTCTACGACTTAAGAAGTTTCTCCCAGAGCTAATCTCTAAGATACACTCGGCATTTGTGGCATGTGTATTGATTACATATAACATTTTAATAGCTCAGGGGAATTATCATGCCCTCATATCCAATCCGTTCAATCGAAAGAAGTATATGGCCCTGAAAACATATATGAGTAAAGCTTATGATAGAGTGGAATGACCATTCCTCTGATTTGTGATGGAAAAGATGGGTTTTGAGCTCCGATGGGTGGATTGGATCATGCAATGCATAACATCAGTTTCATACAAATTATTTATCAATGGTAGACCTAAAGGATGCATTAGACTGACTCGGGGTATCCGGCAGGGAAACTCCATTTTTCCATACTTTTTTATTATGTGTTTGGTGTAGAGGTTAAGGCCCAAGAAAGACATGAGATAAAAGTATAGTTGGGATAACCCAAGGAGTAATGGGAACCTATATGGGCCTACCAGAGAAGATTTATGGTTATAAAGCCCCAAGTTTTTGCTTTTGTGAAAGATCGGCTTCAAAGCAGAGTGAACTCATGGTCATAAAAATTTCTATCTAAAAGAGAGAAAGAGGTGTTAATTAAATCTCAGGAGCAAGTTCTTCTGACATATGTTATGACATGTTTTTTTATACCAAAAGCGATATGCGCAAATCTTAGTAGTGCGATTGCAAATTTCTGGTGGAGCCACAAAGCAGATAGCAAGGTATCCACTGGATGGCATAGGAGTAGGCCTATCAAAATGATTCACCTGCAGGACCTGCGGGTTGGACCCGCGGGTTAGCTTAAAATTTTTATCCTCAAATCTTTAACCCGCAGATCAAAATCGATCAACTCGCACCCGCCCCGCTCAAAACCCGCAAAACCCACGGATAACACGCTACCCGCTCTTTTTTTTTAGTAAAGAATTTCAAAAAAAATTACGATTTTTAGGGTTGACGATCTATCAACTCACCGAATATCTATTAAAAAGACCAATATTTACGGGTTACCCATCAACCTGTGGATTTTGAACCAACGACCTGCACCCGCCTTGCAAACAAAATATTCAACCCACACCCGCAGTTGACCCGCAAAAGTTTTTCCCCCGTCGACCCACACTTGCCCTGCGACGAGTCAAAACCCGCAGGTTAAATAATTTTTTGACAGGCCTACATGGGAGCATTTATGCAAGTCATTAGCAGACGGAGGATTGGGATTTAGATCATTAGAAGATTTCAACATTGCTATATTAGCCAAACAATTATGGAGATTACTCCGTTTTCCTAATTTGCTACTCGGTCGAGTATTGAAAGGGAGATACTTTAGTCATTGCGGTCCTTTGGATATACAAATATCAAATCGACCATCTTACAGATGGCGGAGTATGATGGAAGCAAAGCCTCTTCTAAGGACGAGATTTAGGAAGACGATTGGCTCAGGTTTCAGAACGAGCATTTGGTCCGAACCGTAGATTCTAGATGAGCCACCGCATCCCCCAAAGAGCATTAATGATGTCCAAAATCCATTTGTCTTCTTCAATACCCTAATTGATTTTGACACCAAGATGTGGAAGACGGATCGTCTCCGAGAATTTTCCCCCGGAATATATTGCCCTTATACTAGGGATTAAACCTAACCGGCAAGTTTCAAGTGACGGTTATAGTTGGACCTTGAATATATCTAGTAACTATACCATTAAGTCGGGGTACTGGGCCGCGAGAGCTTTCTCTTGTCGAGCGACCACCCTTTTCAGGGATCGAGTGTTATAAAAGTCCAGGTGCAAGCATAAAACCTAAAAACTACACAGAAGTTTAACCATTTTTTTGTGGCAATGTATCTCAGGATGTTTGGTTTCATGTCAACTCCTCTTTTATCCGCACATTGGGAAAGATGAAGAATGCCCACAATGTGGTACAGAGGAAGTAACTATTAATCATCTTCTCTTCGATTTCCCCTCGGCAAGACAAACTTGGGCCCTTTCGAGTATTCCCTTGTCCCCAAATCTTTTCCCTTCGCAAACTCTGTTTTACAACATGGATTACCTTTATTGGAGAGGGAGGGATTATGGAGAGAACGAGGAGAGTTTGAGGATTTTTCCTTAGGTTATGTGGTATATCTGGAAGGCGAGAAACCGTAAGATCTTTGAGAACATTGATGAGAACTCGCGTGTTACAATCGACATCGCCATCCAATAAGAGAAAGCTAGGAGAAGAGCAAATTCGAAAGAGGTCCAGCCTGAAGAACCAATTGGGGAAATTTCGGAGGAGAAACTACCCAAAGACACCCTTCTTTGCTACACAGATGGTTCGTGGCTTGACTCCGATAGTAAGAGTGGACAAGGATGGGTTGTCACTCTTGGAGACAAGATTTTACATGTAGGAGTGAAAGGTTCCCGACAATACCTTTCTCCACTGCATACGGAACTAGAGTTTAACAGATATCTTTTTGACCGACGTTCTTTTCATTTCAAATTATTCAGACCTCATTAATATAATGACAAACTTAGAGGAGTGGACATCATTTGCATCAAAACAGAAAAATTTTCTGTTGTTTAAGAATTTATTTGTTTCCTTTAGTGTTAGGTTAATCTCGTGTTGTAAAAACATGTAATTTTTGTGAAAAAAATGAAAAACACGTAATTTTTGTTTCTTCGTGTTAACACATTGGTGTTTACGTGCATTTTCCCTATAAAGAATCTATAAATCGATTACTTAAAATGGGGTTTGACGGAAAAAAACTAAGCTTTGACTTTTGTGATCAAGACAAAGAGTTGTTACCTAGAATGGTAAACTAAGCTTTTAAGTCCGTGAGCTGCAGTCCAATTCAATCCAGAATATCCAATTGCTATATGAATTACACATTTGTACCCCTTACATCATTTCATGCAAGGATAAAACGAACCGATACATGACCTATATTTATTTACGCACGACGATAACAACTAGACCACCATCATTAAATTAAGTATATATATATAATTTGTTATGACTATTGCCATCTATGGACGTATTCTCGTGTCTCTTTATCTAGTATTATCTTACACACACATATATATATATATATATATAGTTTAGCAATGAGTTTACTCAAAAGATTTTAGAGAATTTTGAACCAATGAACAGGAATTATTTTTAATGAAGACATAAAATAAATTTGTAATATGTAGTGAGATAGTTTACCAAAACAATTTCCTTATTAAAAGGTGTTTTCTTCTTTTCTCTTCTGAAAAACCTGAAGTAATGGAGATATCCGAGAATGTTGGACACAAACCAGTTTTAGAAACTCAGATATGAAGCATGAGAAGATACAAAGAGTTAGAAAAGAGATAGCGGCCTAGAGGCGGGACAACCCTACTAATTCTGCCAAAAGAATTAGAGAATTGATGGTTAAAATCGATCAAGGTCACACAGATCATGACATGTTAGTGGAAAAAATTCGTTTATTAAGGAAATAATTTGCCATCGAGTATAGGAATGAGAAAATCTTTTGGCAGCAAAAGAGTAGGAATAAATGGTAATACTATGGAGATCGCAATACCATGTTTTTCATGTGGCTACAAAAGATATAATTGCTCGAAACAAATTTTCTTCTATTAAAATGGACAATGGAGAAGTCCTTTTTCGTAACAAGAATATAGCAGAGGAAGCAGAACGTTATTTCCAAAATTTATTTTCAAGTTCAAACCAAGAAAACCTAGAGAAGGTATTAGCCAATGTTGATCAAGTGGTCACGCTGATGATGAATGATACACTCATCAAACTAGTTATGGCTGAGGAAGTTCGAGATGCAGTTTTTCTATTGAATCAACAAGAGCTCTGGGTCATGATGGTTTCACCTCAAAGTTTTACCAACAATACTGGGATATTGTTGGTCCATCGATTCTTCATGAAGTCCAAAAATTATTCATATCAGGTATTTTTCCTACTGAATGGAATCATACTAATTTATGGCTTATTCCTAAAATAGATCAACTGGAATATATGAAGAATTTTAGGCCTATTAGTCTTTGTCATGTTTTGTACAAAATTATTTCCAAAATTTTGGTACAACGACTAAAGATGGTACTGCCCTCTATAGTTTCGAAAAATCAAGCAGTTTTTATTAGTGGTTGTTGTATCACTGATAATATTCTTGTAGCCCATGAGCTATTACATTCTTTACGAGTCCAGAAAAGATGTGTCAATGCTTATATGGCTGCTAAGACTGATATTAGTAAAGCATACAACCGTATGGAATGGAGTTTTTTAGAGGCGGTATTAAGAAGGAAGGGTTTTGATCAACAATGGATAGGCTAGATAATGAGATGCATTAAAACGGTATCATTTTTTTGTATTCATTAATGGAAACCCTTATGGTCGTTTTGCGGCTCAGAGAGGTTTGAGACAAGGAGATTCTTTATCACCATATTTATTCATTTTATGTGTGGATGTACTAAGCTCTCTTATGACAAAAGTGCGACGAGATGGACGAAAAAAGAAATACATATATGTAATAAAAGTCCATCGATTTCTCATCTATTATTTGTGGATGGCTCATTATTTTTTGTCAAGGCTGATCAAGAAAATAGTCGGCATCTTATGGAAATTTTTGAGATTGACAGAAAGGCTTCGGACAACTTATCAATTTAGAAAAACCAGCTATTACTTTTGGTAATCATGTTTTTCAGAAAACATAAGACGATATAATGAAGCTTCTGAAGATAACAAAAATGGGTGAAAGAGGAAAGTATTTAGGATTACCGGAACAGTTTAGGATTACAATATATGAAGTCCATTGTGCAACATAAGATGAATGGGTGGCAGAAAAGATTTCTATCTCAAGCTGTAAAGGAGACTCTAATAAAAGTGGTAGCTTATGCAATGCCAGTTTACTTTATGAATTGTTTTCAACTACCGAAAGAATTATGTTCTGAAATAGATGGAATGATGGCTAGATTCTGATGGGGTACGACTGATGGGAACATAAAAATGTCTTTGGTGGCATGGAAAAAGATGACAACACCAAAACAAGAGGGAGGCCTGGGTTTTAGAGAACTTCAATATTTTAATCAAGCCTTGCTAGCAAATCAGGTATGGAAGCTGATTCATAGACATGAGAGTCTTCTATATAAAATTCTCAAAGCAAAATATTTTACGGATGGAAATTTATTAGAAACACATAGAGACACCCAACCTTCGTTGGTTGAAATTCTCTAAGGTTTGGTTGTGACTTAATTAAGAAAGGAATTCAGATTAACATAGGAGATGGTAAAGGAACAAAGATTGGAATAGATCCTTGGTTACCAATGATACCATCACGGCCTCCAATATTAAGATCGTTGGTTGATCATACCCTACCAGTTGATACCATTATTGATATCGAAACAAATCAATGGGATATGTAAAAGTTAAACGATATTATTGATCCATCGGATCATAATACGATTAACAAAATCTTTTTACCTAGTCATCGACGATGTGATTCCCTGATTTGGAGCCTTACGAAAAATAGGATATATATTGTGAATTCAGTATTTTGTGTGCATCTAATTCGGAGAGATGAAGACCAACCTCGAGCTCCTTTATTTAATCACTCAGATATTGCAATCAAAAGTTGGAAATAGAATATTCCACCTAACCTTCAACATTTCCTCTGGTGACTGGCGTCGAATGCAATTGGAGTGGCTGGTAATTTACTTCGCTGAAACATTAGAGTTAATACATTATGCGCTCGTTGTTGTACATAATTCGAAACTAGCGATCATGTGTTTTTTACATGTCTTTTTCATCGGCAATATGGAGATCTACTGGAATTCCATGTTATTATCTCCTAGATTCAACAATAGTGATTTAGGATAAACTGACGTACATTTTCGCATTGAGTGTTGATACAAATGTAGATCCACACATTCGACTTTTGCCATTTTGGATACTGTGGTGAAATGAAATGGGAGAAATGACTTGGTTTTTAACCGGAAAATTTATGATATTGTGGAGATTTTTGACAAAAGGCAAAATAACACAAAAGAATGGTTGGATGAAACATGCAGTGTACATGAACCAACTGAAGCTATAAGAAGACCCAGAATACTGAAAACCCACTGGATCACACCGAACAAGGGTGTTTTAAATGTAACTATGATGTTTCTCATCAAGACGGGGATACTAAGTCGGGAATGAGTTGGATTATCAGAAACCATTTTGGTATAGTACAAGAATGTGGAATGGGTAAATTTCAGGGACAACACTCGATAGAAGAAGCAGAATTCTCAGCTTTGATATGATATATTCAAGTTGCATGGAGTTTTGGATATAGGCGCATCAAATTCGAAGGATATAATTTCTATATTAACCATATTGAGAAGCGGAAAACATATGTTTGCAAAACTTTAAGAAAACAATTCAATTGTGGAAGGGTTTCATGAAATTAAATTTAGTTTCAAGCCTGTAGTACATAATACTTGCGCTGATTACTTAGCTCGTCTTTTGATTGTATCTAATTATGTTTCGACTATTTACTATTCATGTCCATTATTTTTTAACTCTGTTTGTAATTCGTGATTTTGATTATTAATAAAGTGTTTGGAAGAGAAAAAAAGTAAGACAAAGTTATTGTTTTTTTTCTCAATTTTTCCAAGTAAAATAAAAAAATTATTCATTTCTCGAAAAGATTCATGTCCGCCTTATACTATTTTATTAATTTGTAGAGGTATTTATGAAATTAAAAAATCATTTCGGGAGTTAATAAATTTATTAATTTATTAAAGTATCAATTTATAAAAGTTTTATTGTTCTTGTTTCCTTCCTTATTTATTCAGGATATGATGTTTGCGGGAGCATCAACGGTTTTCAACCTAATAGAATGGACGATGACAAAGCTCATGAGACATCCAAAGTGTATGAAGAAACTCAAAGATGAGATTTGTTCTGTTTCAATGCATAGTTTATATGTGTCGGAGGAAGGAGTTGAAAAGATGGATTATTTAAAAGCTGTGATTAAAGAGGTGTTTCGGTTACATCCTTCCGGTCCACTAATTTCAAGACTACTGACTGAAGATGTCAAAAACGGATATGAAATAGCTGCCGGAACACGTGTAAGTCTATACATTTTTAACGATTAAATATAAACGACAAAGTATGTTTTTAAAATATCAATTCTCTTGAAAATACAGGTGCTAATCAATTTATGGGCGATCCAGCGAGATATTGCAACTTGGGGACCAGATGCAGAAGAATTTAGGCCAGATAGGCATTTAGATACGTTTGTGGGTTTTCAAGGACAAAATTTCAATATTTAGAAGATTGTAATCTTCCTAAAAAACATTTAATCATTCAAAAATCAAATTAGAAGATCCTCAAAATATTCGAATATTTCAATTACTAATACATATTTTCTTTTAATGTAAATCTGATGTTTTGATATCAAATCTAATTTGAACACCAATATAGTTTTCAAAATTATTGGTTACATTTTTAATTTAGTTAATTATTAAAAATAAAAAAATAAATCAAAATTTTCATAGTAAACTAAATATAATATTCTTCTTTACAAATTTTTAAATTCGTATTATCTTTGTGCTATATAAGATCAAGTTATCCCATTAAACTAAACATTTATTTTTTTCTTCAAATTATATATATATATATATTTGTTTTGTATTTGTTTTACGTTTTATTTTTTAACTAATTTTTTTTAGTTTGTGTTTTTATATACATAGTTTTATAGTTTGTGATGCTTTATATTTTGATATTTCCAATATGTTTGCTTTTACATCCATACATATTTTTTGTGACTTTTAAATTTTGCAGGAACAAATGTTAATCATCCGTTGAAATTAAAGATGTTTTACATATTCTATCACAGAAACTAAAGATACCCTTAAAAAAATGCAATGTGAAATTTTGTTCAAAAATAGTATTATTCATGTATATTTTTGTTATCAACCTGAACAAATGGTTAATACAAAAGTTGCGGATAATTTTAAGTTTGCTTAATAATTCCATTAATTATAATAATACATGATATTATGTTAAATTATTTAAATAGTCACGAGTTATTTTAGTAGTCAAGTTAATTTTATTTTTTGTAATCACAGGTTGTACTAATAGTCACGGGTCATTTAAACAAAAATTATAGATTATTTTAATTTTGCTTAATAATATCATTGGTTGTTTGGTCTACCAACTAAGAAGTAGATTTATAATTAATGTATGTTTAGAAAAAAATATTACTGGATGTAATAATACATGATAATAGGTTAAATTATTTCGTTCATATAAAATTTATAGAAAACTTTAATAAATAAGGTATAACAATGATAACAATAATCCTTTATCTTATAAATTACAAGTTACTTGGCCAATAAAAACCTGCCACATGACAAAATTTATTTAAAGAAAAACAAATTAAAAGAAAAAGTATTTTATTCAAAGAAAAAAAAACTTTTTACACGATCTCCTCTTAAATATTTTTTAGTTGATTTTATTTAAAAAAACAGGGTTTTTTTCCATCAATCTCTTTTTATAGCACCACTTTCTCACATTTTTTCTAATCTTAACTTCTTTATATTCTGCTTATATATTAAAACTGAATCATTATTATTTTCAATCTTAACTTACTTCTCTTCCATTCGAATAAGAAAAAATCATTACTCTCCTTCTCATTCAAGATCAGTTATTGATGAATACAAGCATGAAAACATATAGATTGCCGACAAGAACGAGAGTAATTCCGTTTTAAATCCAACATAAGCGCCGCATATCTTTTTCAAGTATCAAATTTATAATATTTAGAACTTTACATATCTAAATCGTGTTGCATATATTGTTCAACATCATTTTGCTTTATAAGTTGTTGATCTTCTTCTTATCATTTTTATTTTTTGGTGGCTATTGACGTGAAAACTTACCTAAAAACTGTGAGAAATTGGAAAGCATTTTCCAAAAAACAAATCGTCAAAACCAAAGTTTCTTTCACGGTATGACATAATATTCGGATATTTAGTATGCTTTAAGTTATAAGATTTTTCAATTTGTTCTTCTTCTTTTTTCATGTTGAAATTGTATGTTGAATAAATTTTAGGTAATATAGCTATTCCAATCACCAGTGTTATCATTCGAACTAAATGTTAAATTTTAATAGCTTTTGTTTTGAATCTTTAATCTAATTAACCAAGACGTTTTTGTTACAGCAAAAATACATTAACCTTTAAATACATTAAAAATTTTAAAGTATTTATCAAATTATTTTTTCTCGCCGGGCTTAAGACTAGTATCATATGAGTTATAAAATCATATTAAAATTTCAATGTTTATAAGTTATAAATATTAATCAACTACCACAACTTACTCAAATTTAAGTACATACATTTCTAACATAAATACCAAATTACACAAAAATCTAAATACATCATTAACCCAATATTAATTTTTGATATCATATATATTAACTAAAAACAACATTATATCTACTACTCAAAGTTAATAAAATAAATAACAAAATATCTAACTTAACATACTCATGTCATGACTTTGAAATAAATTTTATTAAGAAAATAAATCTGATTTTACATTAAAAATAATAAAATACATCCACTCGCGATAGATTAAATAGGTAGTAGAAGAAATCTACTATATATTTCTTATCACTCACTATGTCTATTTTAATAATTCTTATAAATTTTTGGTGGTAGATTACTTTGAAATTAAATAATTCATTCCAATATCAGGATTTACAATTGATCGGGTAATATAATACTAAAAAGCATATTCCTAACCAAAACTAAACTCAAATGATATATCGTTACATATTATATTATACTCTTTATAAATCGAAACTAAAAAAAAAACCAAAAAAGTGTTTATACTTTAACATTATAAACGTGTTAATATTCATATATAATATTAATGTTGTTAATGGTTTAAATGATTTAAATCCCTTGTTTTGTTTCTTGTAAATAATTTTTAGTTGCATATTTTGTAATATCTTACAAAATGTTGTCACAACTTCTAAAAAAGATTCAGACTAACTTTTTTGATGACACGTTAGAAGTCATATAATATATTTAATAATGTTATCTGCGGAAAATTAATTAAGTATATCAACAAAGTTAGCGGATGTTGTTTCGCCGTGATATTCGTGCCCGAGGGTGGGTTTATACTAAACATATCACTCAATGAAAGTTTTTACTATCACCGTGAATCCTGCCGGAGTCGTTGGCGTTGGTATTGTTGGTGGGGATGGAAATGTTTGTATCAGTTTTGGTAGAGGAAATTATGCCGCCGGTGGAAATGCTCATGCTAGGGTCTGTTTTAATGGAGGAGATGCTGCTGCTGGTGTAAATGGAAATAACAATGTTTTCTATTTGCTATATGTCAAATATTTTGCCAACTGATTAATGATACAATATAGTTCGTAATTCATATTGATAATAAACAAATATCGCCAATTTGATTTTACATTTAACTATCCATTTAGCAAGAGAAAGTGAATGATTTTAAAAGTTACTAATGTAAGAAAATGATCTTTAAACTGAACTCGTACAATCAAGTTAAGATTGTGGTCTTCACCTAGAAGGTTCGAAGTCTAGGGCATAAGAAGAGTTTTGGAAGGAACTAGAAGGTTCGACTTGGATTAGGAAATTTACGATTAAAGAATGAACCAAGATTGTTAGCTGTGATGTCTTCTAGTAAAATCATAGTTTAATTGTACAATCCATTTTTTAAAATGTGAATATCTTGTAATATAATTCATATTGACCGAATTAATAAGTAAAGTTGATGTGAGTTTATAAGTGATGGTAACACCTTTTCCATGGTAGAAACTTATGTGATCAAAACTTGAACAAGCAATAAGTAGATATTTTTTTCCGTATAATACCCTTTCCTTATGTTTTGGACCAATTTCTCCTATATTCTTCCGGCCAAAAAATTAATCCATTATATCTCTTTTTTATTTTTTTATTTTTTTAATTAAAAAATAATAAAATTACGATTTTATCTTTAATGAAATCTGATTGTCGACCAAATCGTATTATATTCTTATAATTGCGAGTGATACCAAGAAAATAATGTCACATTAAAAGGATTTAGAGTGTATTTCGTGACAAAACGTTAAATATTAGATATTTAGTTGGATAACTTTGCAAATCAAGTAAGTTTTATGTTTTTATTTGCTAAATGAATAATTTTTTTCTGATAAATGTTTTTATTTGAAAAATAAATAATTTATAGGATAATTTTTAGAAAAATGGTTGAAAAAATTATAGGAAGAAAAAAGAGAAGAAAAGCAAATTCGGACGTAGACAAAAAAGTTAAAAACAGAAATATTTTTTTATAAAAATAGGTAGCTCATATCTTTAAAAAAATAATAACAAAACTATAATTATTCAATTTTACAAAATAAAAATGTTATCAAAATAGTAAATACATATCTTAAGAAAAAACTACTAATTTACCAAATTAAATCATAAAACTACATTTTTCTTAATTTTTTAAATTTAGAAAGCCTCCTCTCCTTGTTGACAAAAAAAAGAAAGCCTTCTCTCCTTGTTGACAAAAAAAAGAAAGCCTTCTCTCCTTTTTTTTTTGAATAATATGTAAATTTATATTCAAAGAAAAAAATATTTTTACAACAAGTGTTTACCAAGTTTATATGGATAAGAAGGTAGAAAAAGCTCAAAATGAATAAAAAATGGTGGTCTCGTTAAAACCCAATCACGGAAAATCCAGTTGGGACAAAACTGGGAGTTGGGAAAAAGAGTACACATCATTTATGATAGAGCTGAAAAGTGACAAAAAATAGAATACAACAGAATACAACAATAGATAAGATACAAATCCAGAAGGCCATAGGAACTAAGGTAGGCAACTCTACCTCCAAACCAATCCTGCAGAATGCCACTGAACCGGCCCGTCTTTTCCAAAGTGGAAAGACGATTGTGGACTATGCGATCGATGACTTTTATAGCAGTAGCGAGACTCCGAGGCAACTCTCCGTGTCTGCGTTGATTACGCTATTGCCACAAGGTATAGACCGTAGCTTGAAAAACGTATCTTAGTATAAACCTGCAATTACCAGCAAACACCAAGGCAGAAAGCATAGTAATAATCTCAGAGAACCAATCGACATACCTCGTCTGGAGATGAGCAGAGCTAAGGTCAGTCCAAACGTGTGATGAGAACCTGCATTCAAAGAAGAGATGGTTTCGAGTTTCCAATGCCCTGTGGCAGAGTACACAACCTGCGTTTGCCCCATGGGCCCAAGCTAACAACCTGTCTCCCGTCAATAACCTATTGTGTACCGCTAGCCAAACAATGAATGAGTATTTTGGGGTAGCTTGAGAGAACCACACCCCTTTGTACCAGTCAGTGATCTCATGAGCTGTCCGCAGCTGATTCCAGGTATTCTTTGATGAAAAGGCTTGTTTGAACACCCCCGGTGCGTGACTCCACAAGGGGCAATCTGGCTCCAAACTCCCGATGAGTCGCCTTTTCCTTATTTCCTCCTCGATCATGTTCAAGAGAACTGTCCGCTTACATCTTGGTCGATGAGTAGCAAAGACCTCAGCCAAGGTAGACGTAATAGGAATCTCTATATCTATGCAACCCCTATCTCCTAGAAGGTCGTGGAGCCGACCAAGGTGAGTCCACGCATCAAACCAAAAGGAGGTGTCCAGGCCATTCGGAACCTCCATCTTATGGAAACTCTTTGCTTGATCCCGATATTTAAATAGCTTCCGCCAAATCCACGAGCCCCCCCCGAAGAGTTAACGTTAACAGACCAGAAGGAGCCAGCACAAATCAAATTCTTTTGCACCTAGTTGACCCAAAAGGAGGATCTGGCTGAGGTGATCCTCCAGATAAGATTGAAACAACTGACCTTATTTGCTTCCTCTATTGACCTAATACCCAAGCCTCCCTCCTTCTTGGGCCTACAGACCTCTATCCAAGCTAACTTGGCCTTCATGGGGTTCAGGTCCGGACCGGACCAGAGGAAAGCAGTGCTTATTCTTTCAATTTCCTTTATACAAGCGCTTGGCAGACGAAAGGAAGAGATCCAGAAATTCGTTAGACTTGAAATAACAGAGGTAAGGAGTTGAAGCCTACCCGCAAAGGAGAGAAAGCGATGCTTCCAAGAGCTGATCCGTGTCGTGATCTTATCTATGAGCAGTTGGAAATCCGCCCTGGTCATCCTCTTTGTAAGTAGTGACAGTCCAAGGTATCTAACCGGAAGGCTCCCCATTTCAAGCGGGAAGCGAGTGGATAGAGCAGTGCGGCGTGACTCAGAGACCTCTGCCAAGAAAAGTGTGGATTTCTCCAGACTTATCTTCAGTCTCAAGAATCGCCCAAACTCCTCAAATACCTCCAAGACCCCTGCAATTGACCGAGGACTCCCATCCGAAACGACTAGAATATCATCTGCAAAACATAGGTGATTGATAGAGAGACTACGACAGCCTGGGTGATAACCAAATTTCCCAGCATCTGCCGCTCTATTCAACATCATCGAAAGAGCATTCATGTAGATAACAAAAAGATAGGGCGACAGAGAGCAGCTCTGTCTCAATCCTCTGGTACTCTGAAAAAACCCCGCAAGCTCACCATTTACCTGGACCGAGAAGGACGGGGTAGTGATACACAGTCTGATCCAATTGATGAAGATATCGGGGTTCTGGATAGTAGTAAGCAGGTCTAGGAGAAAAGTCCATTGGACTGAGTCAAAAGCTTTAGAGATGTCAATCTTCAAGGCACAACGAGCCGCAATATGCTCCTTATGGTAGTCCTTGACTAATTCTGATGCCAAGAGTAGATTCTCCATGAGGTAACGATCTTTGATAAACGTAGATTGGTTGGGAGCAATAAACCCATCTAGGACCGTCTTGAGACGATTTGCTAAAATCTTGGAAATCACCTTGTAGAGAACATTGCAGCAAGAAATGGGTCTGTAGTCTTTCATTATCGCAGCATTTGACTTCTTTGGAATAAGGGCCAAAATTGTTGTGTTGACTCCCTTAGGGAGAAAACCATAGGCAAAAAAGGATTGCATTGCCAAGACAAAGTCCTTGCCAATCAAAGGCCATATCTCCTTGAAGAACTCCACCGTGTAGCCGTCAGGGCCAGGAGATTTGTTTGACGGCATGGAGTAAAGAACCCCTTTAATCTCATCTGGCGAAACTACTGCACAGAGTTGGATCCTCTCGAATTCCGAGCAACAGAATTCAAAGAGAGAACTTAAGTCTGAAGTCGTCGCTCCCGTAAAATCCAATGGAGTGTGAGTAAAAATATCCGTGAAGTGCCTTACCGCTTCTAACTTGATCTCCTCAGGATTTTTTAGACTAACTCCCTCTTGGTTTCGAATTTCTCTAATCGATTTGCGCGCTTACCGATCCTTAACCGCATTGTGGAAGTAGCGGTTGTTTTTATCTCTGACCTCCAGCCAGTGTAACTTTGCTCTTTATAGAAGGAAGAGCTCCTCAAGATGAGTAACTTTCTCCCATCTCTCGTAAGCCAATGCTTCCAATGCCAACGCAGATGGATTCGGATGGTCAAGGGTGGTCGCTTGGCAAGTGCAGCGGTCCGCATAAGCCTCTTATACTCGCCTAGACAAGTGGTGAAGCTTTATACGGCTTAATACTCTGATCTGAGGCTTTAGAGCTTTTAACTTCTTCGAGAAACAAAAAAGAGAGGATGTGAACACAAATAACTCCTCTGTATTAGTTCAATAAGCCTCCACCAGAGGGGTAAACTCTTCCACCTGCAACAGCGCATTAGAGAATTTAAAAGGAGTTCTCGGGTGCAAAGGAGTACCAAAGAGATTGATGTGAGCACGGAGATGATCTGAGCAGCCTCCAGCTTTAAATACAAAGAATGAATCCGGGTGCGCGTGGAGCCAAACATCATTAACTAAGACCCTGTCCAGCTTTTTACAGATCATCTCGTTTTCTCGCTTATTACTCCAAGTAAAGAGGGGTCCATGGTAGACCATTTCCACCAAGGCACACTCACGGACAGTCTCCTGAAAAGCGAGCATACTTGGAAAAGTACCCATTGGAAGACCTCCAGAATGCTCTATACTAGCCAAGGTATCATTGAAATCCCCTAGACACAGCCACGGTATATCACGATATGCAAGGGAAGCTTTTAAAGCTTTTAAATCCAACCAAAGGATGTTCCGCTCCTCTGCTACATTGGAAGCATAGACAAAAGACACAAGGAAATCTGTACCTTCGTCTATGGAGACTAAGCAAGAAACCATCTGCCCACTCATCGACACCATTCTCACAGAAATCCGATTATCCCAAAGAATCCAAATACGGCCCAGGGAATTGCAAGTATAATTTGAGAGCATAAACCAGTTAGGCAAGATTGAAGAAACCATCGGAGCCGCGCGAGATTCACGAACTCTAGTTTCTAGAACTGCCCCAAATAACAACTGCTTTGAGGTATTCCAATTCTTCAAGATAGTGTGAACTCTCCTCTCTCTTCTCTCTCACATATCTGAGAGAGAATGGTTAGTTTTGTTTTCCTCTTCAGAATTGGTTCAAAGCCAGTCAATGGCCGGCAAGGAAGCTTCTTCAATTCTTTCATATGCTCTAATCACTTCAATCCGAGGAATAATATTTCCTGCACTTCTCCGATGATGGGCCTTTGATAAAGGTTGTGAAGTGAAGTGTCCAACACGTCGAGATGATTGGAGAAGGGGTTCTCGTGGAGGTGAAGAGAACGCAAATCGAAGCTCATTGGATCTGTTCTGCTTGGGATTTTTCAGTGGAACTGAAAGAAAAGGCTGAATCACCATGGATCCAAGTTTGATTTATGCAGATTCCGGCTGAAGAAGCTTCAAGACGGTGGTAGCGGTGGAGCTTCGTCCGTCCAATTCGTTGACAACACGTGTGTCGTTAGTATCATAGTTGGTCCCCTTATTTTGGGCCGACACATGGGCTTCATTGTAACTAGGATTGTATGGTAACTTCTGTTCCATTCGTATGATAGCCCATTGGGCTTATTGCAATGATTGCATTGGCCGGGAAAAAAACAGATATTTAAATTTATTACTGTAGAAAATAATTGAATAAGTATATCAAAAAGTTAGTGATATCAATCGCATTGACACCTTCCCTTTTTGATTTTTTTTTACCGGCAATAGGACTTGTAAATTCTCGAATCCTCAAATCATCTGCGAAATGAATATCAAATTAATGTTTCACGGTGTAGGTCTGTTTGCTCCTCCACCTCAACCAGAAGATGGTATCACCGTAATATTCATGCTTGGGATGGGTTTACCATAACAATCCTACACATTGAATGAATTACTTTCATTGTGAATCCTGCGGAGCTGCTGGCGTTGGTATTGGAGCTGGTGACATCGTGAGTGGGGATGGAAATGCAGGGGTCATCTTTTGTGTAAGAAATGCTTCCGCCGATTAAAATTGACATGTTAGGGTCGGTTTTTGTGGAAGAGATGTTGTTGTCGGTGGAAACCGAATTGTGCTCGACCATGGAAACGAGTCCGACCATGTGTCTCATTAAGGTCCAACAGCGAACGCGGTACAAACCCGTAAATGATACGAAAAAGACTAAATCCAGTATTGTGATTTGATGCATGATTGTGAGCGAACTCAGCTTGGCAAAGAACATTATCCCACGAGCATATATGATCACCCACCAAGCTCCTCAACAGATCACCTAATGCGCGATTAGTAACTTCAGTCTGGTCATCCGTTTGAGGATGAAATATAAATCCACTTGATGATTTCTATCATGAAATCTGTCTACATTCTCTTTGTTTTAACCCAACCATGAATATTTTTTTAGAGAAGAAGAAACATGACTAACCGTTATCCGTTGACATGATTTTCTAATGCCTTCTCGAATCCTGTTAATGTCTTCTTCCCTTTTATCTTTTTCTTTTTGGTTTGATCAATCCTTAATAGAACATGATTTTTGTTTTCTTCAATCGATTTTCTGTTCTATTCTTTCTGATAAAATCTGATCTCATAAACCCCACTCACATCTCCTTTCTCTTTTTAAATAATGAGTGAATATTCTTAGCATCCATTAATCACATCTTTTAATTAATACATATTATTAACTTCCGTCATATATCAAATACATATATATATATATTATTAATGTTTTTATTTAGTTATGCATATATATATATATATATATGCATAACTAAATAAAAACATTAATAATATAATGGGCCAGGGAAGAGGGTTATTAACACACCCAATTCTAATACCTTTAACCGAACCAATCCATTACGATATCGATATTTATGTATTAGAGCTACAGACTATAATACAAACTTAACTTTAATTATTAAATCGTTAATACATCGGCAACACTTTACGAAAATATTCTTATATTCTCCCACTTGGCTGTTGTGTTAACTAAAAATAGTTCTTTATTCTTAATATGCACCATTATATTAAGTTCAATAAACCTTAAGTATCGTAAGACTAGAGCTAGTCGAGTCATGGCGGTTGCCTATCATTTACTGCGATAAGTTTCCTTCCAAGTACCACTTACCAACTCCACTTTTACTACTTCTTTAATATTGAGATTAATTTTTATTCTCAAATATCTATGTTATCTGTAGAACTATAATATGTACATAACTTTAATGATAGCATATTTTATATGCAGAAAACACAAATCTTAAGTGAATTCAACTTTGAGTAACAACTTTACAATAGTATAATTAATACAACAAGGTCTTTTCCAAAATACCCATTCTTTCTACATGGCCAATGAAAATAGTGGGTGGTAATCCTTACTCAACAGATCCGCTACCATCATATCTGTTCTTATATGCTCAAATGTCACTTTGCATTTCTGCACGTCTTTTTTTACAGACAAATACTTTAACTCTATGTGCTTAGCACCTTTCGAGTATTTTTCATTCTTTGAGAAGAAGACTGTTGCGAAATTATCACAATAAATTCTCAGCAGCTTTAGCTATACTGTCAACAATTCCAAGTCCTGAGATAAAGTTCCACAGCCACAATGCATGAACCGTGGCCTCAAAGCAAGCCACGAATTCGGCCTCCATGATGGAAGTTAGGGGTGGGCAATCGGGTATCGGGTTCGGGTTCGGGTATTCGGGTATAGGAAGTTTATACCCAATGGAATAATTTTTCTGGTTCGGGTTCGGTTCGGGTAAAAAGTTTCGGGTTCGGGTCGGGTTCGGGTACAAGACTTGATACCTGGAAAAAACCCAAAAATTTTGGGTATTGATTCGGTTCGGGTTCGGGTTCGGATTTTTTGGGTTTTTCGGGTTTTTTTCGTGTTTTCGGGTCGGAATCGGTTCGGGTTTTCGGGTTTTTTGGGGTTTTTGGGGTTTTTGGGTTTTTTTGGGTTTTCGGTTCGGGTACGGGTCGGGTACGGGTCGGGTACGGGTCGGGTTTTCATGTTTTCGGGGTTTCTTCGGATTTTTAGGTTTTTTAGATTTTTGGGTTCGCATTCAGCTCGATTCGTGTATATTATACATAAAAAATTCCACATTTATAGGATCTAGTCTTTGAGTTAGGGTATTTTCTTATGGGTAGTTATGTATTTTCTTATGGGTAATTATGTATTTCGGGTATGCTTTCGGGTTTCGGATTTTCGGGTTTAGAACGGGTTCGGGTTTTTTGCCCAGCCCTAGTAGAAGTAGCAATGACAGACTTCTTTCCACTCTTCCATGAGACTGCTCTCCTAGCTAATAGTAACAAATAGCCAAACATCGATTTTCTGCTATCAACGCAACCTGCATAGTCTGAATCTGAATACCCGATGACTTCAATATTCTCGGATCTCCTGTATGTAAGCATGAAGTCTTTGGTGCCTTGCAGGTACTTGAGAACTTTCTTTGTAGCCTTCTAGTGTTCCATTCTGGGATTACTTTGATATCGACCCATCATACACACATCGAAACTGATATCTGGCTGAGTACATGTTTAAACATAGTTCAAACTCCCAACCACTAAAGCATAAGGAATTCTCTCCATTTCTTTACGCTCTAATTCATTTTTCGGACATTGCATTTTACTGAACTTATCCCCTTTCTGAATTGGAGCCTTTCCTATGGAGCATTTTCCCATCCCTTATCTCTCTAAGACTTTATTTAAGTATCCTTTTGAGACAAACTTACAATCCTTGTGATCTATCTCTAATGATTTCTATCTCGATCACATAGGATGCCTCACCCATATCTTTTATTTCGAAATTCTTACATAGATAATTCTTTACATTACACAACATTCCCACATCATTAGAAGCTAGCAATATATCATCAACATACGATACCAGAATTATAAACTTGCTCCCACTGAATTTCATGTAGATGCATCGATCAACGATGACCTCTACAAAACTGTATGAAAAAATGATATCATTAAATTTTATATACCATTTTCTGGAAGCTTGTTTTAATATGTATATTGACTTTCTGAGCCTACACACTAGATTTTCTTTTCTTGTGGTCACAAAACCTTCATGTTGGTCCGTATAAACTTCTTCCTCAAGCTCCCCATTAAGAAAGGCGGTTTTCGCATCTATTTGGTGAAGCTCTAAATCGTAATGAGCCACCAAACTTAAAACGATTCTTAAGGAATCCTTCTTTGAAACTGGAGAGAAGGTTTCCGTATAGTCAATGCCATCTTTCTGGGTGAAACCTTTGGGGAAAAGGCATGCCTTATACCTTTCTATGTTACCTTTCGAGTCCCGTTTGGTTTTAAAAATCCATTTACACCCAAACATTTTGAAACCATCAGGTAACTTTACTAAGTCCCACACTTTATTAACACCCATGGAAGAAATTTCTTCTTCCGCAGCATTAGACCATTTTTCAGAATCATTACTTTCCATAGCTTTTCGGAATGTGGTCGGGTCTGCATCAATACTTATATCACATTCATTTTCAAAAGCGTAAACCACATAATCATTCGAAATGGCAGATCTTTTATCCCTTATAGATCGCCTTAATTGTTCTTGTGGTACGTTATTCTCTTCTTGAATTATGACATGTTCATTATTCGTTTCTGGTTCTAGTGGAAGTTGTTCTTCATTATGTTGCTCTATTGCGGTATTAGTATTTATACCATCAACAGAAACAACTACATTAGGCGCAACTTCAGATGATGCTTTTTCTATATGAGTTTCCATAATGTTTACCTTCCTAGATACCATACTCCTTCTATTTTGACCATCCTCAATGAACCTTACATTACCCGTTTCAACTATTCTCGTACCATGGTTAGGACAATAAAATACATACCCTTTAGATTTTTCTAGAGCCAATAAAATATCCACTGACCGTCTTAGAATCTAATTTCTTTTCATGTGGGTTATACGGTTTTACTTATGTTGGGCAACCCCAAACACGTAAATGTCTTAAACTTGGTTTCCTTCCCATCCACAGTTCAAATGGAGTCATTGGCACTGACTTACTAGGAACCCGATTTAATATATACGTCACAGTCTTTAATGCATAAATTCACAACGACATGGGTAAATCGCAATTACTTAACATACTCCTAACCATTTCCATTATAGTACGGTTCCGTCTCTCAGCAACACCATTCTGCTGAGGTGTACCCGATATTGTGTATTGAGCACAAATCCCCTTATTTTCTAGAATTTTCGCAAAAGGACCAGGACATTGTCCACTTTTGGTGAATTTTCCATAATATTCACCACCTCTATCAGATCTCACAATTTTTACTTTCTTTTCTAATTGCCTTTCCACTTCATTGATGAATGTTTTTAGAAAATTCACCGACTCAGCTTTCTCATGCAATAAATAAATATAACCATAACATGAAAAATCATCAATAAAGGTAATGAAATATTTTTCACCACTCCAAGACGGATAATGGAACGGACCACAAATATCTGTGTGAATCAACTCCAAGAGTTGATTACTTCTTGTGGCTAATTTCTTAGTGATGTGTTTTGTATGTTTTCCTTTTATACATTCAATACACACATCGAGGTCACTAAAATCCAATGACGGTATACCATTCTTAACCAATCTCATAATCCTTTCTTTGGAAATGTGACCTAATCTTTTATGCCATAAGTATGCTGATTTTTCATTAGATGCACTACATTTTATTCCTTGATTCTCAACATTGAATAAAGATTCAGAAAAACTATGATCAAGATTGAAAAAGCGAGTCAACAAAGTACCACTACTATAAAAGTATTCGTTTCGGTACAAAGAAAACACACCATGTCCAATCTTAAAATTAAAACCTAAATCATCCAACCTACTTACTGAAACAAGATTTCTAACACACTCGGGTACAAAGAGACAATTTTCAAGATCTGTAAAATAACTAGTGTCTAATATCAATCTATACGTCCCAATGCCTTCTATACGCGCTTTTATCCTGTTTCCCATGAACAAATGCCTTTCAGTTCCTCTTATGGGCTGGATCGAACTGAATCCTTGTTCAATATGAGATACATGAGTAGATGCACCAGAATCAAGCCACCAAGTATTTTTTAGGCACTTCAACAAGATTCAGTTCAGGACAAACATATAAATGTTGTGTATCTTTCTTGTCAAACCATGTCTTTCATTTTGGACAATCTTTCTTGAAGTGTCCCTCTTTCTTGCAAAAGAAACACTTCATAATCTTCTTGATTTTGCTCTCAGGTCCCTTAAAGACAGCTCTGTCTTTCATTTTATTTTTGGTGCTTGATTTCCTTAAGCTGCTACTAGCTTTACCAAGGTCTGCGAAAAGAGCAACTTGGTCTTTCATCTTCTGTAATCTCGCCTCCTCCTGAACCAACATAGCCTTCAATTCCTGAAATTTCCACTTTTCTTTAAGGGTGTTGTGATTCACCTGGAATTGGCTATATTCAGGAGGTAGAGAGGTTATGATGAATTGGACCAAGAAAGGCTCATGAACCTCCATTTCCATGGTCGTCAACCTTGACGCCAGATTTGACATGTGTGTAACATGTTCATGGATTGGCTGAGACCAGTTCACTCATTAGGCTTCCTACAATCAACTTGTCAGGACATCGGATTGGGATTGTTTCTTGATTTTCAATATGAATTCCCTTGCCTTCTTTGTCTTAGGCATTGATGGCTTTATATTTTCTGCCATCGACATCCTCAGTAGGTTCAAGCATAGCCGATTAGATCGCTCCCAAGTCTCATAACGAGATTTTTGCAATATCGAGCTTTCATCCGTTATGGCTGCAGGCTCCTCATTAATGAGTATCGCTTGGTCTAGGGACATTACACCCAAGGAGAACCTTATTTTTTCAGACCATTCCTCATAGTTGAGCCCATTGAACTTTACAACAGAGTTTGCGGAAGCGAAAAGTTTTGATGAAGCTGCAAAATTTAATCATGCTTACCCATTAGTGCTTTGAGACTTTAATATAGATTCATGAACAATATAATCTAAACACTTTAATAGTATGTATTTAAGAAACCTTTGGGAAATACTTTATATACATATGCCATTCATGATGCTGTTTAGATTTTAATTCTTTAACTATTAATCAAATCGTACATACGAAATAATAGCAATGCTACTTTTGGGCAGACATACTAGTAACCGTAGTAAAAATTGACTAATCCTTTAGATGTCACTAACTACACCCATTGATCCACCTTTGGGTGATCTCTTAGGACATAGCAAACAAGCAATTGATCAATCTAAATTTTATGTCATTTAGCATCCTTTAATCATGATCAATTATTAATCGTTTCTTTAATATTACAATAAGTATAACAAGACCACTTTGGTGATTAACATGTCACACTCAATGTAAAATCTCAACTTTAATAGGTATATTAATCGTTACATTGTATCAACATTCCATAATACAATTATCCAATTAATAAGATTGCAGCGGAAAACTAATATATATTCCTATATCGATCACCTTTAAAACAAGACAAACAATGTCCTTATCTTTTTTTCGACTGAGCTGAAAAATAGAAATAGGAGAGTAAAAAACCCTTAATAGTCACTTCGATTGTGAGACTTAGAGTCTGGTGGCAAACCAAACTTGTAGACCGGACTTCATCAAGCCGCAGCTGTTCATCGTTGAAAGACGGTTACAAACTGTCCTTCCAATGTCACAAGTCAAAATATCAATGGATGATGGCATATCTCCGTGCCGCCTCTTGTTGCGCTCCTTCCATATGAAGTAAACCACAACTTAGAATACGTACTTGGATATAAAGTCCCGAGGGTCTCTACTGCCTGTGGCCTGTAACAACATTAGAATTCCTTGGAAAACCTTGGTATACATGTGGTGGAAGAGCCCTGCCATGAGCCGCCTCCAAACCTGAGATGTAAACGAACAAGAGAAAAATAGATGGTCTCTCGTCTCCATCGAGTTAGAACGTAATACACATCCATGATGAACATTCGAATTCCATAAAACCATACGATCTCCCGTAGATAAGCGATTAAGAATAGCTAACTAAGCAATGAACGAGAATTTTGGGGTAGCATTTGGAAACCAAAGAGCCTTAGACCAAGGCTTTAGAGGAGATTGAACCCGGATGTGGTTCCAGGTGTGTTTGGTTGAGAAAACCGACTTAAACTGATCTCACTTGCCTCTCCAGAGAGACACATCAATGGAGTTAGACATCCGACTTGGAAGGGCTTGAATCTCGTCCTCAATCTGTCCGTGAATGGCTGTGCAGTGGCGGCGACGCCTATGGTTTCTAAGAACCTCACCTAGCGTTTTCGTTTCCTTAATGCCCATATCTATGCAGCCCCGGTCTCCTAAAACCCCATGTAAGCGCCCAAGAGAACTCCAATGATCATACCAGAAAGACGTGTGACCCCCAATCTTAACCATAATCCGGTGAAAATCCTCAGCTACATCTTGGTATTTTAGGAGTTTTCTCCAAATCCAAGAGCCAGCTTGAGTCCCAGATTTAATCAACCAAAAGGAGGCTTTTCTAATAAGATGTTTTTGAATCCAGCTTGTCCAAAGAGACGTCTTTGATGATACCAATCTCCAAATCAGTTTGAAAAAAATTACCCTATTAGCTAGCTCCAGTGATTTGAGGCCTAACCCCCCCCCCTTTCCTTTTTCGGCTTACACACATCCTCCCAAGCCACTTTTGATTTACTTGAACTCAACTCAGTACCTGACCAAAGAAATGCTGAACTGATCTTCTCAATCTCCTTAACACTAGACCGGAGAAGCCTAAAGGCTGAAATCTAAAAGTTGGTTAGACTAGCTATAACCGAGGAGAGAAGTTGAAGGCGTCCTGCATAAGATAAAAACCGATTTTTCTAGGAGCCTATATGCTCTTTAATCTTCTCAAGAAGGGGCTGGTAGTCCGATGTGGTCATGCGATTTATGAGTAGCGGTAAATCCATATATTTAACCGGCAAGGTACCTATAGAAAAAAGAAAATCCGACAAGGAAGCACGAGTATGCGTAGAAATTCCCGCAATGAACAAAGACGTCTTCTGCAAGTTAATAGTTAGTCCAGACATTCTAGCAAAATCATCAAAAAACTTTTAGGATACCTTGAATGGAGCAGACTCTCCCATCCGTGAAAACCATAATATCATCCGCGAAGCAAAGGTGAGTTAAGTTCAAACTCTTACAGCCCAGGTGAAACCCCATGTTACCCTCTAACGCAGCCCTATCTAGCAACCTGGATAAACAGTTCATACAAATCACAAAGAGATAGGGAGAGAGGGAACAACCTTGGCGTAGACCTCTCTCACTTCTGAAAAAACCCATAAACTCGCCATTAAGTTGGACCGAAAATGACGGAGTAGTGACACGCAGCTCTATCCACCTAATAAACCAGGTCGGAAGATGTATTGCTCGAAGTATATTGAGTAAGAAGTCCCATTGAACTGAATCGAATGTCTTTGATATGTCCATCTTCATGGCGCAACGAGATGTGATGTTGTCCTCATTTTAGTTATTCATCAACTAATTTTGATCGATATAATATAATAGAAGAAACACTAACATATAATATACAATATAAATATTAAAATTAATGGGTAAACAAACTATCTTAAATTGTGTTAATAATCCATAACACAAAAAAATTACATGTTCATATGACACAATCACTTTCATGCACACATACTTTAAACAATGCGCACGTTCATTAGTGCACTCATCCAATTAATAACGAAAAATTCTCAAACTAATCTTAATCCTTCAATGGTGAATTAAACAAATCTAGAATGGTTTTGATACCAAATATAAATCAACTTGATGATTTCTATCATGAAATCTGTCCACATCCTCTAGATTTGTTTTAACCCAACCATGAATATTTTCTTAGAGAAAAAGAAACATGACTAACCGTTATCCGTTGACATGATTTTCCAATGCCTTCTCGAATCCTGTTAATGTCTTCTTCCTTTTTAACCCTTTCTTTTTGCTTCGATCAATCCTTAATGGAATAGGATTTTTTTGTTTTCTTCAATCGATTTTTCTGTTCTGTTCTTTCTCTTCTTTTGATGGAAGTTATTAATGTGATAAAATCTGATCTCATAACTCCCACTCACATCCCCTTTCTCCTTTTAAATAATCAGTGAGTATTCATTGCATCCATTAGTCACATTGTTTAATTAATACATATTATTAACTTCCATCGTATATCAAATATATATATATATATATCAAATATACATATATATATATATGCATAACTAAATGAGACCATTAATAATATAATGGGAAGAAGGTTATTAACACATCAAATTCTAATACCTTTAACCAAACCGATCCATTACGATATCGACATTCATGTATTAGAACTACAGATTATAATACAAACTTGAACTTAATTATTAAATCGTTAATACATCGGCCACACTTTACGGAAATATTCTTACACGAAACGCCAAACTCATATCCAAGCTAATGCGGAGAAGCTTCCATAGAGATCGCCAAAAATGACCGAGAAAACGATAATCACGGTCTGTAACAATTGAGATTGCCAATCCATGAAGCTTGTAAATTTCACGAAAAAACAAGCTGGCTACTTGAGACGCATCCGTAGTCTTTTTACACGGTACATTATGTGTCATCTTCTAGAAACGATCAACCACAACGAAGATCAAATCATGACCTGTGCGAGGCAACCTAAGGACGAAGTCCATACTAATATCAGACCACGGCTGTGTCGGTTTAGGCAAAGGTAAGTATAAACCTCCATTAGTCGCTTGCCTCTTGGAACGCTGGCACACTCCGCATCGCACCACAAAACGCTCTACATAGCGTCGCATCGCCGCCCAAAATTATGAAGCCGATACAAGCTGCAGAGTTCTGTCCTGACCGACATGACCCTCATTGTGCAATTCTTTGATAATCTGTAAGCGTAGGCTACATTCTGGCGCACACAATCGAATTCCACAAAACAAAAAACCGTCTAAAACAAATCCGCACAAACCCCAGCTAATGCATCAGACCACAACTTGCCAAAGAATGGATCAACATGATAAACTTCGGGAAGGATAGAGAAACCCGTTACCGAAACGTGGAGAGATGTGAGCAAAGTGCGACGGGGACTTTGTTAAGAGCACCTGATTTATGCTTTTATAACAAAGGTAAACTATTGCAAATAAACAAACCATCATATGATATATTAGTTTTACTATCTCCTCCTCAACTCTGCTTATATACTTATTTCTCATAAGGGATACTTGAAGCATCAATTAAAATTAGACACTTCCATGTTCTGTGTGAGAAGAATCTTCTGAATAAGCAATATATCAATTTCCTCGCTCGATTTTCCCGCAGTGAACGACGGTTGAAAAATGGCATTCGTATAATTATATTTGTAAAAATACTCAGTTGTTATTAATATAGTCAAAGAGAAGACCATACTGAGAATCATAAACAAGCGTCACAAAAATGTCTAGTTGGAACTTTTTCCAAGTCTTTTAAGTTTTAACAGTCAATGAATGAATATATATATATATATATATATATATATATATATGGGAGTAAAAGTAAATCTTGTTGATAAAAGCAAAAGAAAAATATTATAATACAAGATTTTTCAACCCTTCTCAACACTCGAGGAACGTCGCCTTCAACTTCTAGCCTTGAACTTTGAGATCTTCTTTTTGAGCTCAACACTCGTGTGCATCTGACTTTGACCACATAACTACAACGCATATATGTATGTGTGCCCGCACGCAAGTAGGCATATATAGTTTAATTTTTGATAAAATCGAAACCAAAAATACTTGGTTTTTCTCAAATCTTCCTTAGCTTCCTCTGGTTTTGTGGATCCTAGAACCCTTTTCTTGCTCTTCAATCCCCAAAACACGCAAGTTTCCGCTTTAGAAATCTAACTGAGAAGATGAATAAATTGTTGACCAAATGTCTCTAATTTCATCATCACAATATCGGTTTTGGTATTCTTAATTTTTACAAGTTGTATACTCAAAAAAATGGAAACTTGCAACCTCAAGGATGGTTCATCTGTTTCTTCCAGCCCAATTTCTTCTCCTAATATTAGTACGCTTTTGAAAATCAAGGTTCTTTCTTGGTATGAACCTCAAGATTTTTATTTTTATATTATTAAATGAAGCTTAAGATTCTTATTCTCTAGATATCTGAATTATCCATGTTTTAGAGTTATGTAATGTACCTGTATGGCCGTGTGTGTGTGTCGCAGGAGCAAAGAGACCGGCCTACCTGCTTCAGTACGTGTCCGAGTTTGCAACAAGAATTTTAACCTTCACAAGGTAATAATGTTAAATCAAACTCTTAAAGAACTAACTTTACGACCAAGACATGTAGCCTAATGCCTAATTTTCTATTCTATCCTTTTGAAGAGTCTCTTGTCCGCAAAGAGCGGATACTTTAAGGAAAGAGAAGATCAGCTATCGGAGATCGAGATACCATCTGAGTTTCCTGGTGGAGCAGAGACCTTTGAGAAGATTATGCTTTTTATATATGGCTGCCCGACTTTTATACATCCTTTCAATATAGCTGAACTTAGATGTGCAGCTCAATTTCTTGAAATGACAGAACAACATTCAACAGGTAACCTCTGCGAGAGATTCGACCTTTATCTGAACCAAGTTGTGTTGCAAAACTGGGACGATACGTTAGTTGTTCTGAAGCAATGTCAAGATCTATTGCCTTGGTCTGAAGATTTACTAATCGTGAGCCGGTGCATAGAGTCATTAGCTTTTACCGCATGTATGGAGATTCTTGATCCCGAAAGACGAAGAGAAAAAACAGTAGTTATGCTTGAAGGTTTGGTGAATCAACCTTGGGAATATACAACCGTAGAGAAAATCATAAACCAAGATAACTGGATCAAAGACCTTACAGATCTTCCATTTGAATTCTTCAGACAAGTTATTGGGTCACTTAGAAGACAAGGAATGAAAGAAAGATATGTAAGTCCATTGATTGTCTTTTACGCTAACAAATTTGTAGTATCTGAAGATCAAACTAATACCAATACTCTTCAAAGAGCTCTAGATCTGCTTCTTACAAGAGACAAAGCATATAGGTTCGTTCCTGTAGGGTTTTATTTCGCCTGTCTTGTGCACGGTTTGAGGTATGAAACTGTAATGAGGCTGCAAGATCAGATTGTATCTCTTCTTCACACTGCCCACACTGAAAACTTTATATACCCGAAAGCCGAGAACGGTCACATTTCTTTCAGCCAGGAGTTGCTTACAATGGAAACCCTGTTTTCAGCATACGTATCATCAGAAGAATCCAATCTTATTTCCTCCCCAAGCAACATGAGAGTTGGAAAATTGTGGGATATTTTTCTCTCTCGATTACCATATGATCAAGAGATGAAGACTACAAGATTCATTGAGCTGATTGAGATAGTTCCAATGTCATTCAGAGAGAGTCATGACAAACTCTACCTTGCAGTAAACGCATTTCTTCAGGTAGGCCTTAACTTTTTTTCCTTCTTCCATTATGTAAAATTAACCAATATTGTACCTTATTTCGCTGGGGCTCTACTTTAGGTACATAAGGCCATGTCTCAAGAAGAAAAAGGATCAATCTGTAGTTACCTAAACTGCCAAAAACTGTCACAAGAAACATCACTCGACCTTGTTCAAAACGAGCAAATGCCATTACGTTTGGTTGTTCAAGCACTCTTTGTTCAACAGCTCAACACTCACCAAGCTTTCAGAGACTGCTCTGACTCATTCAGATTCAAAAACTCTGCGGACTTCTCTGGTAGTGTTGTTCCAAGCTCAAGACCCTTGACCTCCCTACAAAGTCCTTGCATTGATGATGAAACCGGGCTAAGAACCAAACCGTTATGCTTCTTGATGCAGAAAGATTCAACATTGGATGAGTATGAGTCAACAAGCTTCAGAATCCATAGCCTTGAAGAGCAAATCGTTTCTTTAAAGAAGAGTCTTCAGTCTCATAACAGCCTAAAGAAGCCAACTTGCCTTGGAAAGAGATCTGGGAGTAAAAACAAGAACCCTTTTGGCCAAGTGACCACGGCTTGTATTGGCTCTGTAAACTTTAGTTCACAAAGGAAGTATGCTAATAGGCTGCTTCGGGTATTACGTAGAGTTAACTTGTTTGGAAGTGGAAAAAGTAATAGAAAGGCAGATGAGAGTGAAAGATGAAATGTATTAATCAAATGTAATAATATTAATATGAATAATTAATGAGTAAAATTCATAAAACAAGGATTAGTGGAATAAATCTGTTTAGTTTAATGAGAAATCTTCATAGATGGATTCGTAAATAAATGACGATAGTTCTCATATTTTGAGAGTATTTACTTCGGTTTCATAGAATTGTGTTTTTAATTTGGAAAAATTCCATAAAAATACACTAATTATTTATCAATTTCCATAAAAATACATGAATTTTGTGGATATCTAATAAAATATATGAATTATTGTTTCTTCCATTATAATACATAAACTTTTAAATTGTATCCATTTAACATAAAATATGTTTATTTTTTATTTTTAATAAATTCATATTTAAATAATAAATTAATTTATAAAAGTCGAAAAATAACTACTAAAATTCCTTTCAAATCTTAAAAATTTCTTAAAATTTCAGAAATTAAAATACTAAATTATCAATTTCAGAGATAAAAATTATTTTTTAAAATTCTTTAAATTTTTAAATAAGTCTAAAATTTAAAATTTATATTATAGATACAAAAATTTAGTATAAATTTTTCGAACATTTTAATTCATTAAATATTCAAATAATTTTAAAAAATTTATTACCATATATAAGGTAAATAACATAAATCAACGTTTTCAAAATCATATATTTATATATATATATATATATATTATATTATTTACATCAGAAATTACCCAAATCACAAATAAATACAACCTATATTATTATATTCACACACAATTTCACAACTTTATTTCTTTTAAAATAGTGGTAATTTTATTACTGAAATTTTTGAAATTAAAGATATTTTAAATTTTATTTTTAAGTATTAGTAGTTTTATCTGTTTTTAGATTTTTGTTTTGTGAACTCCAAAATTTACAAGTTTAATTTTTATTTAAGACTTATTTTAGGTGTTTTACGAATTTTAAAAAATTTTATTAGGGCTTTTGAATTTTATAATATAAAATATTTTTTTATCAGAATATTTTTTATTTGAATAAAAAATAAATATATTTTACATTTTATCAAGCCTTAGATATTAAATTGATATAATATAAAATTCTTTGTATTATAATGGAAGATATAATTAATACGTGCTGGGTATATATAAAGTTTGTTTATTTTTTAAAAAATCGATAAATAGTTGATGTATTTTTATTGAATTTTTTTTTTTACTTTTAGATGTTTTTATGATGGATTATATATTTTTATAGGCGCACAAAAGATAAAAATTCTATATGTTATAATAAATAGGATAATTACCCATCTAATATTTTATTGTTTTCTTTTTCACCGATTTACATTTTCACCGACTTACTTTTGCTATATATATATATATATATATATATATGTGGTTACCCTTTGTAAGAAGTGTAGAAAGAATTGAATAATAATAAGATCAGATTTCTCTTTATAACAGACATCTCATCTTAAGTCTTCCTATCTTAACTCCCACATATAATATTATATTATATAATATACATCATATATAAAACATATATCTCATCTTATAATATTAATAATTTCATATCACTATATTATCATCTATATTAGTGTTAAAAGTTCTGCTTGTTAGAATAACAAAACTAGAATATTAGAAATATTTTATTTTTTAAAACTAACACTACAAAACATACGAATGTTGATGTCATTTAGTTTTATTATTTTTCCATTTTATTATTTAATATATATATATATATATATATATATATATATTTGTAGTTGCTCTTTTCGTGATATACATTATTTTTTCTATATAAATTTTTGTTTTATTTTTATAAATGGTCTCATTATTTGATTTTTGTGTATATAATATTTTTTAATTTTTGTTTACTAGAGTATATGTTTTTTTTCTCTTTTGCAGTTTCTTTATCTAGTGCATTTTAATGGTTTTTAATGTGACTGTAAATTAGTTTTATGTTTTTAAATTGTTTATGTATTCTTTAATTTATTTATAGTAATTATTATTTTTTAATATTTTTAATCAAACTATTATACTAATAATATTTCTCTATAAATTCTTTAATAGTATAAAATATTAGTCACTAATTTACATTTGCAAGTCGCACATAATTTTAAAATTTATTGTTGTTTCTTCCTAAATTATTTTTATTAGTACTCAAAATTGATATAAATATTAAAATAATTCTCTTCTACAATAGGGACAAATTATTTTGTACTGTAACCAATTTGAAATACAATCGTGATGAAATTTATAGTCGCAAAGTTAAGTGTTGATGTTCTTTGACCCTTTTAAGCTATCTAGATATATTAATCAATCATATTTTTCTTCTTCTTTTGTATCTGGTTGTTGAGAACTTTCTAAATCTTGTTGAAACATTTGGGTTGAGATCTCCGATTTTGATAAACACTTCGAGACTATGTGTGTGTTTTTCTTGAAATGGGAATATTATTGTATGAATGAAGTTTAATAAACCATTGGTTAATGTTCCTAATGTTTGTTCATCAATGTTAGGTAGAAGTTGATCAAATATTTGAAGTTGTTGGTATGTGTTTGGAGTATTTATTCGTTAGCAAAAGGAATCGTGTAGTCAATGTTGTTTTCTCAATGTAGAGGTCTTGAGATTTTGAGTTTGAGAGAATTCATGATTCCAGTTGGTGTTGGAATCATTTCATAGAAAATATGTATTGTATTATCACTTTTATTTTTTTATTTTCGGAATAGGTTTTTTTGTTGTTGGAATTTCAATTGTATTAATCTTGTATGTGGTTGATATTTATATGTTAGTAAAAAATAAACATTAATTTTAGTTTTTTTTGTTCCTTCTCATTTATGTATCATACTAAATTAATAACCCGTGCTGCGTCCGCGTGCTATTTTGTTAAATGTAATTTGTTACAATGTAATTTAAGTTCAATATAAATATTTGGTTGTGTTAGAGTATAATTCATATAGATTGTTAGTAAAATGATTATTAATATTAATGATTATATAGATATTTAAGTATTGATTAAGCATTTTACGAATGATAATAATCTTTAACAGTGGTCAGGTACAATCTCAAATTTTTTTTGTGTACATAAAAACTCCGTTTAAAACAAAAGAGGGAAATTACCACAAAAATCAAATTTACAATTATTACTTTAGTCACTATTTATAATATGCATTGTTTAGAATATTAGATTAAAACTCTAAATTAAAAACTCCCAACCTTTCAATGCATTAAACTATAAAATAATTTTAAATATTTTTAATAGTTTTAAGCAATATTAAATTTTAATAATTAAAATTTTAAATATATTAAAAATGTGAACAATACTTTTTACATTGAATATTAATAGTTAATTCATATCTTGAGAGGAATACTTAAAAAAAAAAAAATTCAAATTTTGAAATTAATAATAAAAATATTATTGTGTTAAAAAGCATATATAACCCAAACTCATACCGGTTATGTATTCAGTATAGTTTCATTCCGGTTATGAATGTTAAAATAATAATGATTTCATAAATAGTTTAACACTCGAACTGATATAACTGTTATAACGGGATTACTCGTGAACCGTATTAGTGATCAGTCAAATTTATACTAAAATCGTGAACTATCAAATCATATATAAAATCATCAAGAACGATTAAAATTATGTAAGCCGGATCAGCGTGTTTTTAAAAAATTTTATGATTACATTTACGACTGAATTTAGATTTATTCTTAGTAAAGTTGAAAATAATTCTTATTTCGTTGTGTTCCGTCCTATTCTGTCCCTTACACGTTTCCATTTCCAAAATCTTGTTCAATATAAGAATACATTCCCGATATGTGATAAATTTGGTATTCCTGATTGACTACGGACCGGATGGAATCCCAAATTTCCAAAATCTTTGGGACAAATAAAAATATTAATATAGAATTTCCAATATATATATATATATATATAATTTATTTACAATATATATATATTGTAAATAATTTTATATATATTATTTTTCAAGTATCATGTATCTCTGATTGTGTTTAAAGGTTGTTTATAGATCAATAATTTTGAGTTTTATCTTTAAAGATTCATATTTAACAAAATTATTCAATTTTTCTTAAATTTACTTGACATTATTCTATATTAACAAAATTATTCAAAAAATTACTCGCACGGAGGAGGGAGACGGAGTTGGAATGGTCATGGCCTTTAGCGAAATGGGCCATCTTTTTCATAGGCCCACCGTTAGACAAGATATCCCATTATGATCTTAGCCGTTAGTTTCCAAGAAAGTCAAACAACCACTGTGGAGAAACTGACATCCACGAACCTAGCCGCATTTAGAACTATCCCAGGTGGTTCACCCAGATTATCCGCGCTCTTCCTAGCTATGATCCCCAAGCACTAGTCGTATCCCTTTGACTCATCGTCACCATGTGGAGATGAATCATTCTTTCTCACCAATGCGTCACCTCGTCAATCGATCAACCATTTGGGATTCTTCTTTTGTTATCCCTCTTCATTTCAGCTCCAAATCAGGTGATAAATATTTGCTATAATTTGTTCGTTTTCAAATCTAGGTTTGAGACTCTGTTAAAACTCGATTTAAGAAGAAAGGAAGTTAGGGTTTATGATCCAATTCACAATTTTCTGTAAAATCAGATGTGATGTCTTGTAGTTGTCTACAATTTCCTGCGTTTTAAAGTCTGGGAGATCAAATCCTTATGTTGCATACAAGTAGATCTTGCTATATCCTCATAAGGTACTCGATCTTTTTTTAATCTATATATTTTTTTCAATCAAGATATAAATTGATTGATAGTATAGGAAATTAATGATTCTATAATTTCAAAATTGGGTTTAAAATTGATTAGCTTTAAAATCGATTAGCTTTGAATTTCAGTTGGTCTTTTGATTTATAACCCGTGAGTTATGTTTTTTGTTTTGATTTTCATACATCAATGATTCCCAAAAAGATTTGGCTTTGCATGTCCATTTAATTTTCCACATTGAAGTTAAGAAACACAAATAAGTCTTTCACTTAAAGATCCACGATTGATTATATTGTTCCAAAAAAAACCAAAATGAATAGGCAAAGGTTACCGATTATGATGACATTGTTTATGGAAGATTTAAAATGATTACTATACTATTTGTGATCTAACATTTTTTGGTAATGACAACAGCAATGGAAAGGAATTTTCAGTACATTAAAAATCATTGTAAATGACACAAAAATGGAATATCATTATGCACATGTAATAACATAATTTCTATAGTTTGATATATTTCGCACCTAAATTAATTTGTTTCTAATCAAAAATTATTAATTAACTTAAAACATAATAAATACTTAAATCATCATGACAAATTCAATATAAAATGCAGACAAAAACACTTAAAATATTATCGCTAATAAAACGAAAAATATTAATAAAGAAACTGTCTTAGATAAACATAAAAAAAGAAGTAATACTCAACATTAGAAGCATTTTCAAAATGCATAATCAAACGAAACAGGTTCTTCCTCCTCTTTATCCACATCGTAAAACTTATGTAAAAAATAACCTATAATATTAAAGAAAAATTGATTTAATTATTACTTGTTTTCCAAATATGATACAAAAAATAATGTTCATTGTGGTAAAATATAAAACTTACACATATTAAGTTTCACTAAACTCTTCCAATTCAAGGTTTAAAAGGATCTTTGAACATCCAACTCCATTAATAGCATAAATTTCTCCTAAATACAAAACATTTTCTATTTTAGTGCACTCTTGAAATAGTTATATCTACTAAAATATAGACATGTTAAAATAAATTAATTACCTTCATGTTTTATCAACCTCCAAAATCGCAATACACAAAAAACTTTAGGGCGTTCAACAACAAAATTTAGATCATATTCTCCTTCACGCCACTGAACCATAAATTCCAAACATGAATCTCCAATGGCACAACACTTCATGAAATTACCATTGAAATGCATTTAACAATATTCATTATTTTAGTAGATTTTAAAAGAAGTTATACAATACAAATATAATAAACTTACTCATGATCCACAATTTCAAAGCTCACTACCATACATTTATAGTCTACCTCATTCTCTTTTGGAACATAAGGAATTCTTTCAGGATTCTTAAACTTTTTCACAACTTCATACAAATCTAAATGAAAAAATATTAGAAATCTATATAAGTAATGACCCTTAACATTATTTTCACTATTAGTTTTGACTGAAAATTTTCATATGAGTATCGTTAGTACACGAGAAAAGGATGGAAGGGTCTATAATCTTGAATATAAGAAAACTTTTATTTTCACTATTAGTTTTGATTGCATGTTTACTGACTTAGATATTAAATTGTATACTTTAATTATGTTTTATTTTATAATTTTGTGATTATACAAAGTCTCTGAGTTCTCATTGCTTTATATGATTTAGTTTAATGCAAGTGATTTTTTCCCCATTTTAAACGACTAATGTATTTTAGATGTTTATTTTATGAGTTCTTCAATGGTGCAACATACATTTACTGTCATTTTATAAGGTATTCATTGCTTTCAACGATTGTTGAATCCAATGTAACTGATTGACAAAGGCATTATGCATATGGAATTTGCAGGGATTCATGAAAACTTAAACTAGTTAATTAAGCAGGGATCAGATTAAGAACCATTCTAGAACTTGAACACTAATGTAAAACTAACCTACTCTCGCAGCGTTAACTATCTAAGCATGAATCCTAAGACACAGAACAATCGAATGAACCATAGTAGACATGCCAACTTTTGATTCAGGTTCGATTGGTTCACAAAGAGACTTAACCTCAATTCTCGTTACTTTGCTCATCTAAAGTATGTTCAGAAAATTTAACAATCACTTTTGGTGCATAAATTAAACCTATAGATCTTATACTAGGTGAACAATCAAGCATGATCATTGAGAACACAGTAGATGAAGAATTCTAAAGATTGGATCCCATATCTAACAACCTAGCAATAAATAGTCACTGATCTTCTTGAAAAACCCCTAAACCCAATAGTGGAACTACTCAGACATGTAAACCAAAATCATGAAAAAGAGATGAAAAGGAAAGCATAAATAGATATCAAGATAAAGAAACCGGGGTTTAGAACACTTCTGGAAAAGTAAGAGATCGTCTCCGCAAGCTACAATATATAAGAAAATTCTAAAACATAAAAACGTCGGGAAAAGAAACTAAATCACGTTGCAATTAAGGTTAGAATCTGGTTGGGGATCGATCCGACTTCAAAACGACATCAACATGTCTTATGACTTATGAGGATCGATCGATCTAAATGAGGACTGGTCGATCCCAGCATCTCTTCACTTGATATTTAATGCTTCAAAACGTCTAAAAGCTGGTCCAAACCCCTTGTTCTCCAATGACGACTAAAAACATGTAAAGACTCAAAAAGAAACTAAAAAGACCCAGAATATGGACTTGAATTCGATAAAGACTTGATAAGTTAGTAGTAATAAAGGTTTAAAACCAATACACATTAATTTTCCCAAACTTTAATATTTGTTTGTCCTCATGCAAGAACATACAAATGAAAATAAATTTAGAAGAAAGGTTTTAAAATGGTCAGAAAATTGTTTAAATGCAAAAGCACCATAAGCACATGAGAAATTCATAAGACTATACAAAATTCGTAAAATTTTAATATGTTTAAAAGGGTTTTATAAAATTGTTTATCAAATTCAGAAAACACAACCTTTTCCCAAAGTAAATCATCATCTCAAAACTATACTCTTTTATATTGAATTGTAACAGTACTTAAAAATGATAAGAAGTTATATATAATATTCTTATAAAATTTATAATGTTTTTAAAATTCATATCCACATTTTTTTTTCTACACCAAAATTATCTTCTCAAAAAACACAAACTCTAACGTTAAAACTAGCAAAACTGTACCAATTATAGTTCAATACAAACAACTGAAGCTTAAATGAAAACTATTTAATATAATGTCTATAAGGACCTTTTGAAAATCCAAAAATCATTTCTTCTCCAAACCAAATCATTTTTCAAAACCACAAACTCTACTATAATTCCCTTATAAATCCTTATTAACTTTTTTATATTCTATTCTAACCAAATATAGCTATATATATGGTCTAAAAGAAAATTTATTTTAAGTACCCTTATAAATCTTTATTTAAACTTTATAAATTATTGAAGCACCTTATATATTATAAGCACTTTTACAAATCCGTATATTATCATTTATGAATTTATAAGCATCCGTATAAATTCTTATAAGACCAGGAAGACAACCCGTTACTCTTCTATAGTGTTTATGCCTGAATCATACTTGTAAAATGAAAGGCCATGACAATGTGGTCTTAGTACCTGCACCATCTGATGAAGTGCCAAATCCTGGAATTCTTTCAGACTTGAGAAGTTGATAGAATAAAATCTTTTCTTTAATTTCGTCAAGTCAGTCTTTCTAGAATACGAGCTTAGCTACGCTAGTAAAACAAATTTATCGTTTTATAGCAGTCTGCACCACATGTTAGATTTTCATCTACATGACTCCATGGAGCTGGTTTCTCAGCCTAAAAATCAACAGATTAATATAAGTAACTAATTTCAGTTGGAACTAATTCATAAGTTTCACTAGAACTTATGGACAAGAATGTTGCTAGTTCCTCCAAGAAAGAGGCTGAAAGACCTAGTTGCTCAAGGGTCATGCTGAAAATTTAGTCCAAGAATATATGTGAGAATGAAAAGCATAACAACTGAAAGACAAAAATTTTAGGTGGCTTGATGTATGTCGTCCTAAAAGAGAAGGAGGGCTGGGGTTGCAGTCGTTGAAAGATGCTAACAAGATAAGTTGTTTAAAACTACTATGGAGGATTTTGGCTGGAACTGATTCCTTATGGATTAAATGGGTCTCACGCTCATATCTTAGGCAGCATTTCCTTTGGGAGGTAAAGGAAAGCACAAGTATGGGATTATGGATGTGGAGAAAGCTATTGAAGTATAGAGCCATAGCTAAAACATTCTACAAGATAGAAGTTTAGAATGGGAGTAAGGCTTCTTTTTGGTTTGACCGCTAGAATGAGTTGGGTTGTCTATATGACATCACGGGCAGCAAAAGGTTTTATTGACATGGGAATCCCAGCACAAGCAACGGTTGCTTTAGCCAAGGTTGCTAGTCATCAGTGATGGCATAGGACTGATTGTTATATTCAGATTAAGGCAGAAATAGATAAGGTTAAATACTACGGATGGAGAGGATATCCCTTTATGGAGAAGTAAAAATGACAAATACAAGAAAATTTTTAGCACAAAGGTGACAAAAATTTTGGTACGTGTTTCAAATCCATGTAATGAATGGTATTCGGGAGTTTGGTTCCTAAAGCAACATACAAGTACTCATTTATTACATGGTTAACTATCAACAATAGATTTTCAACATGAGATCAAATGCAGGGCTGGAATTCAGGACAAAGAACATCATGCATATTTTGTGGATCCTTAAATGAGTCTCGTAATCACCTTTTCTTTATAGGCCGATATTCAGCAGCAGTGTGGTCATCTCTAATAAGGAGACTACTCAGTAACGACTTTTCTCTAGATTGGAGCCAGCTGCTAAATATGCTAAGTAGTCAAAGCCTCGATCGAACACCTCTTTTCACATTTAGGTACGCTTTTCAAGCAACAATATATCATATTTGGAGATAGCGCAATGCATAACGACATGGAGAAGTTTCGTCTACTTCGGCTCAGTTGGTAAGAGTGATCGACAAGAATGTTAGAAATCGTTTCAGTTCTATCCGTGATCAAGGAGATTCCTCTTACAACAATAGTCTCACCTTGTGGTTTGCAACAAGATAGCATGTTACCAAGGTTCTTCACATTGGGTTTTCTTTTCATCAGCTACTTCAGCCATCTTTTCCAAAAAAAATCTATTTTTCAGCTCTTTTGAAAGTGGTTTGAACTCTTTTTTCTAAAAACTGGTTTTGTCCCAAATAGGTTTTCAATTTTGAAGTTTAACGAGCCAACCATTTATTAATCATCAAAATTAGAGTTCTTCTTCTTACTATAAATTTTCAAAAACCAGTTGCACAAGTTGTAAAGAGTTTACTTTGAATATAATTTAACATAATATTCAAAAAAAATATAACAATGAAAATAGCTAGCACGAGATTCACATTAAGACACCAAAATGCAAATCCACAGCAATGACGAAGGATTGGACCGATTTATATTATTTAATACCAACCTAATAATATAATCTTCAGGCTCCACAAAATCTCTTTTCTTTTTCCATCTTCGTCATCAATCACTTCTTTCTTTACTATTTCTGGAGATGAGTGCTTTCCCGCTTGATCATAATAAATTCTCCTTCGACCCACTACAAACTGGTCTTCAGTTGTTCTTTGATTCCTTCAAGTAGACAATTTCCAAGTACACTTGGGGCGTTGATGTCAACATACTTGTCCAGAAAGACCCATGTGGTATAACGTGATAAGCGTTTGATTTCAGGTATCTTGATTGGGCGTAAGGAAATTTAAAGGCAAACTGGATCCTTCAACCAAAGATGGAATTTAAGTGATATGAAACCTGAAAAAATCTAACTAAATATAAAATATTGCAATATGTCAAGAAAACAGATCCAATAAGGATTGGATTATTAAAATATTGCAATATGTCTCGCGTCTCGGAAACTTTTTGGGGACGGGGAAATGTCCTCGAGACGTTTTGGTGTCTCCAATCTATAAAATTGTTATATAATATAAAAATGTTAATTATGGGGTGTATTGAAATGAGTATTTGGAGTAATTTAAGTTAAAATGATATGTTGTTGAAACATGAATTTTAAATATTTTTTAAAAATCCAGTGTTATTGGATTAACAATTTTAAAATCTACAATCAAATCATGTATTGTTGAAACCTGAATTATAATTTTTTTTAAATCTAGTGTTATTGTATTAACGATTTTAAAATGTACAAACAAATTCTCTGTTATTGAAAATATTTTAAAATTGGATTTGAAATTTTTATGTGAGATTTAAAAGACTATCTTAGTTAAAAATATAAAGATCAAAATCTCATGGTTTTAGGTGAGATTTAAGAGAATTTTTTAGTTAAAAATACAAATATCAAAATCTCATGGTTTTAGGTGAGATTTCAAAGAATTTTAATTACAAATTTTCTAATTCACCAAAATTCATCAAAATAATCTCAAAACTCATTCAAACTCAAATAACTCTAAATTCTGCATCCAATACAACTCTTTTAATATACATTTTATAAAAAGATGAAAGCAAAAAGAAATAACGGGTAAAAGTCTTTGATCACTGATAATTGATTAATTTTTTTTTTCATTTTAAAAAAATCAAACTATCATTTGAATATAATCTTGTGGTTATGTGTAACTTTCTTTCTATCCTAACTCATGGATATTTTTACATTGTTATTGATGTATCAGTGCCGTACATGTTTCTTTAAAAGTTTTATTTTACCGTTGCATGTGTTCTTTATCTATTAAAAATGTTGTCCCCAAATTTCGATTATAAAATTTAGATTTAGTAAAAAACGGTCTCCCCAGTCTATAAAATACTAGGGAAAGTCCCGTGTAACGTATTTGATATATATTTGTTTATGTATTACACTTTCTAAATGTATAATATTTTGTTATTTTTAGAATATCATATTTTGACGAGATTTTGTTTTATCATTTTGATTTTATTATTAAAGCCATATTTTCTGATTTTATCATTTAATTATAGTCGATGTATATATATATATATGTACATATTTATTTGTAGTTACTCTTTTCATTATTATACATTGATATTTTCACTATTTATTTGTAGCACATAAATTTTAAAATTCGTAGGTATTTCTTCATAAATTAATTTTATTATTACTTAAAGTTGATATAAATAAAAAAATAATTCTCTTATACAGTAAGGACAACTTATTTATAGTATAACCAATTTGAAATACAATTGTGATGAAATTTATGATCGCAAAGTAAAATATTAATGTTTTTTGACACTTTTAAACTTTCTAGACATATTGATCAATCATCTTTTTCTTTTGAATTGATCTTTTATGTATGGTTGCTATTTATATATATTAGTGTAATATAGATGTTGATTTCAGTTTTTTTCTTCTTCTGATTTATTGTATCATTTTTAATTGCTTTTAATTTTTAGTCTTTATTTTCTTTGATTATTAGTTTTAATTCTCTTTGATTAGTAGTATTAATTGTGTTGGCTAATTTTTATGTTCTTTTTGTGGTAGTGAGTTATTTGATTGATGTTTTATGATTGTTGTTATATATTTGATTGGTGTAAATGTGAAACGACTGCACCCATTTTTTTGTTTTTTGCACCGAATAATTACTATTTCCATAAATAATAATTATCCTAACCGATCAATTAAAATTCAACTACTCCTGAATAATAATTAACCATCCCAAACAATTCTAAATTTTTAATCCGGAATTAAACAATAAATTATCTAATTTATTCCACCAGAAAATTAACCAATAAATCCTAAACCCAATAATTCCTGAAAAATAATTAGATCCAACCAGCGAGTCTAGATCATCCCCTCTTCCTCGCCTCAATCCCACGGTCACTCTTTTTCTTTTCCTGCATCAAATAAACGAGATGCATAAGTATTTCGACAAATAATTAGTGAGGTAATCCTCCCATCTACAGGTTATACACACAAACAAATAAATTTATTAAACGTAATTAAACACGAAAATACCGAAATAAATCAACCATCTCATGAAACATTCGATCTAGATCCACCCGAGATCATACTCGGCCTATAATCATGTAAAACACATCAACAAATTATTTGCTCAGATAAACCTATGGTCATGCACTCACCTTAGCCAAATGGTTGACTCCTCGATATAAACTCGCAACCGCAGAAAAGCAGCTCAACAACAAACTCGGACGTTAGAAACCGTTGAATCCTTAGTCTGAAGTACCCTCAATAACTCCACCAATTTTCAGCAAGATCAGACAACGTTTGAACTTCCAAACGATACCTTAAAACAACCAAGTCGGACTGAAGTTTCCTGCACCGATCAGGTCCAAAAAGACTCACGTAAATCATAAACGAACCGTTAAAAATTCAATATGTCCGTTGAATCTGGAACCTGCAGTTCCAGAAAGCTCCCCACCAAATTTCACCCTGATCAGACTCCGTTTCGTCCTCCAAACACGGCTTTGAATGAACCATCCCGGAGCTGACCCCTTTCTCATACTTAGCATAAAAACATTTGCTTAAGTCCACCAATTACTTGTCATCCAACTCACCATCACGTCACCATCACCGGAGTACACACACCGTGACTCACAACACCAACGATCTCAACACCGATTGACGTCACCGGCGATCTCGACATTGCGTGAGACACACGCCACCGCTCACATGTACAACCTGCCATCACCGACCTCCACATCGCTCTAACGCTCACACGAGCAACAAAAAGGAAAAGGAAGAGCTCGTTACCTTAGTGAAGAGAGATGGTGGCTGCAACTTCTTCCTCACGGCACCTCGACGACGGCACACAACAACGATCACCACTCCACTTCCTTGATCCTCACGCTCCCAAGCCTATGTCTCTCTCACGCCACAAGGTTCCTTTCTCATAATCACGCCTATGTAAGAGCTTCTCTCTCGCGATCATGGCGGCTGCGCTTTTAAAGAGGAGGAACGTAGGTTTTTTTTTTCACATTCCTCCGTATTTGCAGCTTCGTCCTCGAATTTTCCAAAATTCACAAATAAACCTTAAACTTCCAAATTGATCAAAATCAACCTCCGAAACAACTTCCAATTTGATCAATTTAACCCATAATTTTCGAATTCTCAATTGGACCCAAACTTTTAAATTGATCAAAATCAACTTTCCAGATCGGCCCAAAACTCTCTAATTGATCAATTTAGTCCAATCCTCTTGCGATTTATTTTATGGTTAAATTAATCCAATCCCGGATTAAAAATTAACCCAAAATAATTAAATTCTTCTTAATTTAATTATTTAAATTCTCCAACCCAAAAACCGGAGTTAACCGACTCCGCTCCGCAACTCAGTAACCTTCACAGTTCCAATTTCCGGAACACGGGCGTTACAAAATGGCCCCTACTTAAGTCATTAATTTTGTTGTTTTAGTTTTAATTTTGGTTAAATTATATGGACTTTTTTTATATTTTTCCTAACAAGTTGACCATATTATAGCATATTAGAGAGATTTTTGGGTGATTTAATTCTTTGGAAAGTAATAAATATTATTTCTCAAGAGAATAGATCATGATTCAAATATATTTTTATTTAATAATTTTTAATTGAGAAGAAATTTTATTTTTATTATTATTCTCGTAAGCCAAAGTAGAGTTTATTTGTAGTTTTTGTTATATATTTTTAATAATTTGACCATACATATATTATAGCATATTAGAGAGAATTTTAGATGATTTAATTCCTTGGAAAATGTCAAAATATTTTCTCAAAAAAGTAGATCATGATTCAATTGCATTTATTTAATGGTTTTTAATTGAGACGAGCCATTTTTTTATTATTCTAGTAAGCAAAAGTGATTAAAGTGAATATAAGATGTTTACTTTTGTGTGATAAACATAGCCTTTTTGTAATTTTTGAGAATGAGGAGAGAGATTAAATTTTTTTTGAAGTTTTTATTTTTGTGTGGTAAACATAGTTTTTTTGGAATGATTTGTTTTTTAGTTAGAAGGAAGAGAATGAGATCAAAGTTAAAAAAAAGAACACATGGCAGCAATTCCGAGTAACCTTACTATATTAGATAAGCTTATTTAATAAATGTTTTCCAAAAAAGTTTTTTTTAAAGAAAAAATAAAAAAATAAAAAAATGGTAAAACTCTTTAATCATCGATAATTGATTATCTTGTTTTGTCATTTAAAAAATAATAATTTTAGTGTTGTTACTTACGTTTATAAATTTTATTTTTTTTGAGCTGATCCTAGTGTCAAATTCGACATTCATCTTATATGTTATCTGGAAGCATGCACACTAGTTTGTGTTTACCTTTGATTGGATCATACCCTAAGAAAAATTTTATTCCCTTCCAACTCTTTTCGGGTTAATGTACAATTAAAAACTGTCTCACGGTAGGGTTTCAAATTATGGGTTTTGAAGCCATTCGGAAGCCGTAGACAGAATCAGTGAAGGGGAATCAACCACGTTTTGGGTATTTTAATATGATATATATTAGACATGCTGGAAATAAGAATGAAGCTGATCATTCGAATTATGATTGTGTTGTGGAAATGAGAAGATAAACAAGTTGCCCCTTTTTAAAAGAACATTAGAAGATTTGGCCATATCAAGGATCAAGTTTCGTATGAATTTGTAAAATATAGGTTGACGAGTAGGATGTCCAATGTTCTTATCCCTATTTCATCGGCACATAAATGAGTTTGGCATTTCTAAACAACATAAGACTGTTTTCTCAAATTCCTACAACACACACGATAATTTTCTTCGACATCATTGGTGGACATGTATAATCCTACCTTTCTTTGGTCATTCATATGCACTAATTGTGCACTCAAGAAAAAAGCATATAGTTCATCTTACTCTAAAACATAATTTTAAAGACTAGTGATATGTACTTTTCTTGACAGTAGTTTTTTGTTTTAAGGCAATTTAATATTTTTTGAGATGTTTGTGCTACCATGTACTCTCCAATCCAAAGATAATATAATAAAATTTACTCGATAATCCGTTGGGAGAAAAATAGTACCTACACTAGATTGTCAATTATATGTTGAGATAAAATAAAAGAAAGACTATAAAAATCAGACAACTATATATATAAAAAAAAAAGATACACTCAAGAATATTGTATGTTGTAGTAAAAATATTTATAAAATATGTTTATTTGAGGACTATACTTAAAGATAATATTTCTTTGAGTACCTTACATACTTTTGGACATTATATAATTTAGTGAAAGAATTGCTAAAGTTTTTAATCAAACAAAAAAAACATGCAAAATTAGTTATATAACACTATAGTAAGTATTGTACTATTTTGTAAAGGAATAATAAACTACCACTCATAGAAAATGAGTCATATAACAAATAAGCAAGAAACAAAAGTGGTTAGAATGGATAGTAATTGACGCACATGCCTTTAGATATATATTATGATATATTGATACGTTTTCCATCCAACATACGTAAGAGATCCATTGAGTCTCTCACCACTATAATATTATTATTTTAGTGTTAAATAGTTTGAAAATCTTTCCATGATTATTTGTGGTGAAAGACCTACTAAATCTCAAATTGATATAATATATATATATATATATATTTACTGTAGTTTAATATTTTAAGTATAATTTAACTTAAATATTTATTTTAAATTTTATCTGAAATATTTATCTTAAATTAGAAGCTTTCTAATTAATATCTTTTCAACATATCATATTACATCTTAAATATATTCAAGTTTATTAATTTATTATATTTGTTTACACAATCTATAATAGTAACAATAATAAAACCATTCTCGCTTTGGTAGGTTTGCAACTGCTGGACATTTTGAATGATACATAGCAATTTTTTGAATAATATATAATTGGATCCTTGCTAGTATTTAACCATGCATTTATGAGGATGATATCTTCGGTTGGCCTTCATTTGCATTTTGTTTCTCTACGATCGGTTGTGTTTTGAATTTGGTTTGGATTATCCTCCCCACCCATATTACTATATTGGGTACTATATTGTGGATTCATTTGGTTAAAGGTTGAAATAAAAGGAAAATGATTTGTAGTGTTCCCTTCTTGTTGATTACTAAGAAGATCCATGGAATTTGTTGAGAAATGAAATGAATTGTTTAAATCTATAATCTAATTAAATGAAGAAATTAGATAAAGAAAGAAAAAAAGAAAGAAAGAGAAAAAGAAATGAATGTTAAAATGTATGAAAAGATGAGGTCTACGAAGAAAATAAATAATATACATGATCTTAATAATATCAAAATATATTTTAAAAAATTCCAAATCTCAGATTTTTTTCTAATATTTCATATTATTGTATTAACTAAAACAATATTAATTTAATCTTATTTTAATATTAGCTAATATTAATTTATATAAAAATATATAATTTAAACTCATGTATAATGGAACTTGTTAGATATGTAATTTTATTTTTTGATTTCTAAGTAAATGAAAAATAATAAATAATAGCATATAAACTATTTAATTAACTTTCTAAACTATTTTGAATTTGATTTATTACAATAAAATTTGGACCGAAGAGATAATGTCTCCCACATGAGAGATTCTTAAGAGGTTTTCAAGATCTCTCATATGAGAACCGATTATAGATCCTACTAAAGATGTTCACAGAATATGATACATCCAATCGAGGTTCTATTGACTAATTTGATCAAATACAATAGGAATTTAACTATAAGAATATTTTATCAGATGTTCTAAACACAATTTCATTTAAAACAATACACAGACAAACAAACTCATTTTTGGATTTTCTAATATACCTCAATCATACTTGTATAATTTAAAATGTATAACTAATGCAGATATATGTTGTGTATTTTCTTCCTCAAGGATTCTTCTTCATCGCTTTTGATTTAGAGAAAATATGAGAGAATCTCAACCGGAAAGCTTCTCATGAACCTCTGTCTCATGAAACCGACACGTATTTACCATTTCGTGGTATCAGAAACCAATTGGTTCTACCATGTTTCCTAAGAAGAACCTTTAAGAACAGATGGACGATCAAGTGGATGCTATTTGTGAGGATGTAGCCGAGTTTCAATAGAATTTTCGCACTCTATGCAAAATTTTATCAAAGCTGCCTTAAGAGCCATTCTTTAAGAGAATCACCAGTAGCCATTTTGTCCTCAATGTGTTGATCCGATTTTTGTTGTGGAAGAAGAGGGAAATGAGGGCATTGATAACAACCCGTTTTCAGGGCATCTGGGGCAGCCGATTCAACATCAGCGACATGATGTTGTTGTGGCGCCTAGGGCTGACAATAGGTGTTGAGAGTCCGAGTTCAAACAGGATCTACCAGAATTTCACGGTGAACTGAAATGGTAGGAATAACTGGAGTGGATTAGTTCAGTCAAAGAAATTTTGGTATTTAAGCAGGTTCCAGATGATTTGTGTATTTTATTGGTAGCAATGCGATTTAAGGGACTTTCATTTGCTTGGTGGCAGCAGTTGAAAGAACAACATATTGTCTTGGGAAAAGTTGAAAAGAATGCAAAGTGCATCAGTGAAGATTGCAAAGTGCTTCATTTCCGCTCGGGCAAAGGCATTGGTAGCGGTCATGTGCATCGGTGAAGATTGCAAGGTGCTTCATTTCCTCTTAAAATTCATCTCTTGCTTTCTTAGAACCTCCATGTCCAACCTCCAAAGCTCCAAATAACATAAAACAGACTCAAAACTTATGCAAATAAAATACATACAACCTATGACTCTAAAATACAAAATAATACAAAATAATGCAAAAATGAGACTAGAATGTGTATATGTAATTCCTAAATAATACAAAATGAAACTAAAGTAATGAAAACAAAGGTTAGAATCACAAAAAAGTACCATAGGTATCACATATACGTTGATGACTATGAGTTGAAATTAGGAAATAATTTGACTAAAGCCGAAGAACAAGTGATTTCTCGATTCATTGTTGGATTGCCTCAACAAACCCAGAACATGTAGAAATGTTATTTCCACAATAGGGAAAACTGAACTAATTGTAAATTTATTGAATAGAAAAATGATACAAATATATGAATTATGAATGAGATTTATAGAGTTGAGACAAATCTCTTTCTTTAAATTCTAAAAGTTCTCCGTAGTGTGACAGTTGGATGACGTTCTGAATCCCATGATACAACTCCAACTATTCTGTCTCGCACAACTCCAACTCCAACTCCAACTTCTCTGGTTTTTTTGTGTTAAGAAAAAACCAGAGAAGAAAAGAAAAAAAGAGAGAGTGAAGAGATTGCTGGTTTTTTTTTGTGATCAATAAAGAGTCTTTGAATGAATAGAGGAGTGTTGATTTTACATCCACTCAAGGAGGGCCATTTATGATCTTAACCATTATGGTTTGATCTGTGGTTATGATCTCAGCCATTATGGTTAGATTTACAATTACCTCAGGGGCATAAAGCATTGACATAAATTAAGGCAGAAGACCAGTCAACGTTAGACTTGGTTTTAATTTAAATTAAATTTGACACTTAGTCAATATTTTTCGTGCCTTACAAAATTTCTAAGCTTTATAAACTTTATAAGTCTTTATAAGCTTTATAAGCATTTATAAGCAGCCCATATTGTACTTCCATTTCTTATTCAAATTGACATTAATGTTGACAAGTGAGTACACTAAGTTATAGTGCTCATGACCGGAACAATTTTCTATCATTGTGTTCCAACAGAACTTGCTGCTTATGTTTCATTTAACTTTGGTTTTAGCAGCTCACCAAGGAGTGCTCCTCTTTGAGCAACAAAATAGAGAATTTTCGTTGAGGTTGAATGCTTCTTCGACATGACAACATGGATTTTTTTCTTACCACCACACAACTACCATTTCTCCGTCATGTCCTCAGAAAATTGTATATAATAATGGTCCTCCGCGCTCTGTTAGGCCTTCTGCAATTCATTGTTTTTAAATGTGTGAAACCAGGACATCATCAGCCATGGTGTCTCATCAAGGATGATGAGGTCTATTTGTCGAACAAGATGTGGTGTTTGATGCAAATATGGTGTTTAATGCAGAGGGGGAGGCTGATAATTGGTTTTGGGAGATAAGAGATGACATTGGCTCTGAGGCGCAATTTCTTGGCAACGCAGGGAACATAAGAGTTTTCGCTTTTAACCAATATTTTTTGCACCTTATGTACGATCCATGGACAATTTTTTTGCCTTATCATTGATTTTGGCAGTTGCACTACATCATTTCTGAGGAGGCAATCGCTAAAGTGGCCCTGTTCACAGAACCACATCAATCACCTTACTAAAACTCTCTTTGTTAATCTTCACAGGTGAATTGCGCATCTCCAAGCATTATCATGTACTGTCCTTAATTGAACTCGATTACAAGAACCTTATTTATTGTGATGTGATCCCGATGGATGGGTGTCCTATCTTACTTGGGCATCAATGGCACTTATCACATTTTGCCGCGTACTTAACACAATCAACAACCATAGTAGGCCAATAGTAACCCTACCTTTTGACCTTTGAACCAAGTACGCGTCCTCCAGAGTGATTACCCACAAACTTTTATGAACTTCACGCATCATAGTCTCTGCTTTATCTTCGTATATGCATACAAAATAAGGACCAGCCAAGCATCGTTTGTACAAAGTATACTCAATCATACATAATCTTTGCATTGACAATTTTTAATTAACGAGCTTCCCAATTATCAGCCGATAGCTCGCCAGTAGCTATATACTCTATTCAGTAAGAAAACAACAAATAATAAATGATGACTTGAAACTTGTGTATAGTCTATTTCTTAGAGAATTTTCTCTCCTCCCGGTTATGTTTCTCTTCCACCTTTCATAGGGCTTACATATCATAATGAATTATATTGAATATAAAAATTTAGCATTCATTGCAGTAATTTCTTATAATTTGCAATTAATGCGAATTCAAAATTGCAAATTCAAATTGTCTCTTTTAATCTTCAGCATTAACTCACCGAGCTCTTTCTCATTTCATTGAATTGTTCTTCCTCTTGCTATCCTGATGTTTAACAAGTTGCAGACCAACTCGTCCTTTCTTCTTAACGGGTCTTGTAACACCAACAATTTTTCCCCTAATCTTGCGAATGGATCAATTTGTAAGAATTTAACATGTATCGATTAGGAACTACTTATCTCAATCAGCCGTAAATCTCGGAGATTTCAACAGTTGTCAACCCTAACTACGTTAACCCTATCGTTCCTACTTCTCTCATTTATCTTAATACGTTTTCAGCTTATTTCCTCCATTCTGCTCTTTTCAAGATGCATCGCTCTGATCGAGGTATATTCTCTTTTCCTTCAACCTTGATTGTAAAGACTTTCTCTGAAGCGTGAATCTTCCTGGTTCGTTAACCTCTATTTCACTATCATTGGAATCCGACCATCTCTTTAAATTAGGCTCTCGGTTTGGGGAATTCCTTTTGAACCGGTGCTCAAGTCCGATTTTGACCGTAAGTTTTCTTCCAGAATCTAGTTGTTTTTCCTATCATGATTCATTTCCTATGCTTTCTTTGATATGCCAGAAAAATTCACTCCTCAAACCTTAAGCCAAAGTTGAAGCAAGAAGATCTTGATGCCTTCGCTGTTGGACTTATCCTTGATTCTAGACCAAATATGGCCGAGGATTCTGATTCTCCGAAAATAGTTAAATCGGGTTATCTCTATTTGCGCACTGTGCTATTTACCAATTACTACCTTGTTTTCCTTTACATGAGGTGCTATTGAGGTTTGCACATGAACTAGGACTTGTCTTTTTTACAAATTTCCTCAACTTCCATCCGATTGGTCCTTTGTGCTCTGACATTGGCCGAGGATCGTAGGAAAAAGATAAAGGTTGATAACCTACTCCGTCTTTTCTCAGTGCAAGGAAGTCGTTATAAATGAGGAGCAGATTGAGGCCTTGAAGAATGCAAAAGAGGAACTAAGACCGAGTGTAGCCATCTGAAAGGATTTTGAGAAGATGAATGACACTGGTGAAACAAGCGAAGGAACCTCCAGTCCAATTGCTATGATGGATAATGAAATAGGTGATGCAAACATCAAGATCAAGAATCAAAACCTTAGTCTTCATTACTCTGAACTCAAGTATATAGGGAGTTTTATCGTTTTGTGAAACTGACAAAAAGAAGGCTATCCAGGAGGAAAAGAGGTTGAAAGAGAAGTACGAATAAGTGATCATGGATCTGAAATCGGTGATTGATGCGAAAGAGGTTGCTCCTCTAAGGATTCGTCTTTTATGAACAATGAGCGAATCGTGAATTTATCGGTGAAATCAAAGTTGGGGAAATCACAGACTTAACAGCCGAGGTGGAAACCATTGAGCCAATAAAGCTTAAAAGAAGGCCAAAATAACTTGGGGTAATCATTCCAGACATTACCCCCATGACCCTTATCGCTTTAATTGTTGGATCCCCTCTTAAATCCATCGTACCCAAATTCTCTTCAAGTGCTGGTGTTTCTGTAGATGTTGGTCTTTCTAGTGAATACCTTGTGATAGTTGAGGAGTCTCAACCCACTGCAAATATTTCCTCCATCGAAACTTCATCACTCACCTAGAAACCCGTTTTTGTTAATGTAGCATAGCCAACTGAGATATCTGTCATCACCGAAAGCCTCCATGTTGTCACTGATCATGTAGTGGCTGAAAACCTTGGCTTTGAGAAGGATGTTGCTCCCAAACAGGCAGTTGTCATTGAAGTTCCACTTGCTGCTCAAGATGTTGATGAATATTAGACCAATGTCGAAACGATTGGAAGATTGGAAGTTGAAGGAATGCGAGCTGAAATTACCTCGGAGGGTGCTCCTCCAACTACTTAATTTTAAAAAATATTAAGTTTGCAATGGTTTCGTCTTGACCGTTTTGTTGATTTGAACTCCTTTCCTTTTCCCTATTAAGTGTTCCTTGTTTGAGTCTGACTTATTTTGAGGATTTAATTGTTTAAGTATTGTTGTGATGAAAAATCAAGGTGCAAATTCATCATACTTAGATTTAGGTTTTGCGAAAGTGTTTTTTGGCTAGAGTTTTAGGCTTGTTCAGCAAAATTTAGTTGGAGTCTCATGTGAGACTCATCCTTATTTTACATGAGACAAATTATAAACTCGTTCTCTGAGGATAATCCGATTTGAAAGGATATCATGGTTTTATGCAATGTCTGACCTTGATAGGCAAAAGATCAAGTTATGAACTTGTCTTGTGAGATCGAAAGAAATTTTGTTTCTTGTGTAAGATCTGATTTCAACTTTAAAGGGATTGAGTTATAAACTCGATTTATTTACTTATCAGATTTGAGATCAGAGTTTGATGCATAAGATTTTATTTTGACTTTTAAGGGATTTAGTTATAAACTAACCTTATTCACTTATCAGATATGAGATCACAGTTTAATGCGGGTGTTGGTCTCGACTTCAATGAATTAATTTGCACAAATTCTCCTTGTGATATTGGTTTCATACAAGGAATGAAATCCAACTCAAGATTTGACCCTGATTTTCAATCGTTGAACCAAGAATCGAATGAATATGATTCGATTAAACCTAGAATATGAAGCACATGAGATTTATTTTCCCGATCCAATCTATTCATCCAGTCATAAGTTATGATGAAATCATTAAATACATGTCATGCAGAAGCAAGCCCAGTGCTCCACCGAGACACGCAGTAGCGCCGACAGGCCTCCTAAGCGCTCCACCAAGCCCCGCAGGATCCCAAGACCACATCCAAAGCCTTTTGGTTCAAGACGACAATACTTCGCTTATTTGAACCTAAAACCGACTTAACAAGACTCAAGCTCTATAAATACTCATCCTAAAACCATAGAAGGATATGAACTAGTAGGTCTAAGCAGCCATCAACAAGGAACTCATGGAGAACTCGAAGGAGACACCTCTATAAGCACTTGAAGATCCAAGCACTTAGTTCATCATCTCTTTCATTGCCTTCATAGTTTTCTACTTGTCTAAGGGAGAAGATCTCCTCTGTACTTTTTAGAGAATATCCCTAAAACCCTCTTAATATTTATATTTAATTATGTTTTTCATTACATTTATTGTTATGGTTTGTTTCATCATGTTTGAGTAATTTCTTTGTTGGATTTAATCGGGGTTAATTGAAGGGGGGATTCATGGTTCAGTTTACGTAGGTTGTTAGATTTATTTCTCTCTCATTCATATGATTAGGATTCTTCGCTAGACTTCTTTTCATCTAGATTTATTCTTAATGCGTATTGCTTGATTATTTCTTGCAACTGGACCTAGGGGAAGGACCCATCAAAAGCACAAGCTCTTTTTCTGAACTAGCTAGATAGAGCAGATTTCTTCATGTCCTATCAACTGGTTGAGTCATGTAGTGCTTTGAATTAAGACCACTAGGTCACAATGTGTACCTACCTGCGTCGACTATCTGCCAATTGGTTAAGTAGGTATAGTTAACTTGACTATCACAAGTGGTCCTGTTATATGGAGTGTTGCAAGTTCTAGAATCTACCTTAGAAAAAATTATATGAAGATCGCTGAAACTATTGAGAACCATGATCCCTGGATAGATCCCTCATCACCCAATGCTTCGCTTTATTGATTTTACTTAGTTATTTACTTGGTTATTTATGTTACCATTTCATCAAAAACCCCAATCATATTTTCGTCCTAGCTAGTTATACTCTTAATAGATTGGATGTAGCAACATCAATCTCTGTGGGATCTATCTTTAAGTACTACATACGATCTGGTTGTGCACTTGTAACCTTTCCTTTGTGTCTACTTGAGGTTAAATCTGAAACACATCAGCACTGGAAACGTGATATCAAGCTGCTCAAGAGCGAGCCGTGGGATTGGGAGAGAAACATATTCATCTGATTTACCCAGATTCCAGAAGTGGTACGTGAGTCCACCGAGCACACCACCCTCTAGACGCTCCTCCTATGTGATCAGCCTCTCGCCATTCCTAGAAGAAAATTTTTGGGACCTTGGTGAAGCTGAGAGTCACCGCAGCTTGAATTTCCTTTGTCTTTCCCCGGGAATAACATATATAGGAAGTCTTTTGTTTTTAATTTCCTTGTAATTTTTTATATAATCAATAAAATTTGATCTTTCTGAATTGAAATTATTAATAAGACATAGCTGAACCCAAACTTGGGTTGCATACGTACCCATAAGTTGGGATCAAGTCTTAATGTAGTTCAATTACAGATGGAAATAAAAACTTAAACATAATAATTTTTCAAGTTCATGGAATTCCAAAAACGCTTAATGGGTCCAATTCACACCAAGTTTGCCAGCCTGATACTCTGATATATTCTCGAACACACGACAAAGTACCAAATCTCCAACATTGAAACTTTGATTATTCACTTTAGTATTGTAATAACAAGGTGCATGTTCGAGGTTTAATCTTGCCTTTCATCAATTAAATCCAAAGACTCGTGAAGTAGATCATTGTTAACTTTCTCATGTTCGAGGTTTATAGTCCTCCAAATTTTGGGAACTGCAGCTTCAGTTAGAATCACAACTTCCATTCCATAAACCAGCGAGAAAAGAGTTTCGTTAGTCACACTCTGAGGTGTATTTCGACAAGCCCACAAAATGCCTTCAATTTTCATCATACCATCCATCCTTGTGAGCATCAAGTTGCTTCTTTAGGTTGTAAGGTTGTAAAGGACTGATTTGTTGACAGCTTTGACATGGTCATTTTCTTAAAGATACCTCGGGGTTGATTTACTTAGTCTGATCTTCCACTTTTCACAAAGATCCTCAAAATCCTTTGAGATAAATTGCAAACCATTATCAGTTATGATTTTATAAGGAAGTCCATGATGATATATGATATCCTTCCATACAAAATTCTTCACTTTGTTCTTCGTCACATTAGGAAAAGCAGCAGCTTCAATCCACTTTGAAAAGTAATCTGTTATGACCAATAGGAATCTCATTCCCATAGTCGAAGGATGCAAAGGTCCTATGACATCCATAGACCATCTCACAAAAGGATAAGGTGACAGTAAACACGAGAGGAACTTAGTTGATTGATGGATGAGAGGACCATGTCGCCAGCACTTCTCACATCTCACTAATATTTAGGTTTATTAATTAACCTATCGTGCGTGTAGCACTTTAGGGTCAATCCACAAGGAAACAAGAATATATCACATTAGGAATCAAAGTCATTGATTCAATGTAAGCAATAAAAAGGTTTTTGGTTTGTAACAAATGAAGTTCAAATGTAAATTAAAGAGGCATATGATTAAAAACGGGTTTAGAAATCAAAATAAAGGATATCGAACTCTCGGGATGAAGGTAATTGACTAGGGTAACTATTTGCTAACTAGCTGAGATTAATACAACTTAGCAAACTAATTCTTCAGTTTTAGGTCACTAATATTAACTAATCAACTTCCATGGCACTAATCTCTTCCTCAATCACCTAATTATTAATAATTTCCGTTAGTGATCAAGTAACCATTGAGCATTAATAAACCTAAATAAGAAATAAACATCCTAATCAACTATTTATGTAGGCTTGGTATGTAAAGCACTTGATATTTTGGTCCAATCATTTTATCCACTAAAATTTCTAAGTTCTAAACTAACATTATCAAGGCTAATCTAGCATTAATACCACCTATCAATGAAGGATCTATGTTGTTACAAACGTTAAATCCACTAATATACTCCTAGTCACCCTAGATCTACCATTCCTAAGAATATCCATGAAAACACAAAGCAATGAATTTGATCTTTGCATAATCATGATTAAAAGAGAATAGATGAAAGATTTTAAGAAGAAAAAGAGAATTGATAACTTGAAATAGAGAGATTCATATCAATTTTAGAAAAAAGCTTAAAGTGACTAAGAAAATCTCTAAAACAAAGCATAACCCTTCTAATTAGGGTAAAAAGGTATTTATAGGAGGAAATAAAAGAGTTCGGTCAACCAATAATAAGGTGGGTCAAATACGGGTCAAACAAATGTATAGCATAAGAAACTGTCTTCTCTTGATCCTTTTATCTTCATTTTCCCATTTTGATTCACTTTACTTCAGGACTCTATAAAACAAGAATGTTCCTAACATCTAAATATGAAATAAAAATGCAAGCATTTGATGGTTGACTATGGTGGGAAATGTTTGAGTTGAAGCCGTTTGTTTATAGCCACCAAAATTTTTTATCTCCTTTTGATTCGCTTGACAAATCTCAACACCAACCTCTTGATAGCATCATCTTGTTAAACGTTTCACTCAAATATTTTATCTCCCGTCAAGTTTGATCTTCATGACTGCCACTTTCCTTATAGACCTATCATAATCTTCACCATAGTTCCCATCAATCATGGTAAGATTCTCAACCAAGATCATTCTTTGATCTGTTCTTTGACCCAAGAAGTAAACATTACTTGCGATGTTGAGGAGCATCCTAACTTTGGCAACATACCACGGTATAAAGTTGAAAGCAATGACTCTTTGGAGAAACCGTGGAGAGGACATTGTGATGTGTAGCCCTTGAATCATTCCTAAACTTTGCTAAAACTCTCATCCACCTTTTGGGTAAAACTGGAAATCTCATTTCGAAGGCAAGCAGTTCGTGAAATAGAGAAGAATTTGCTTAAAAATACTCACTTGGGTAAAACTAGATCCCAAGAAGTAATGGAATTTTGAGGTATGTTCTTTTTGAACACATATGCCTTATCTCCTAGTGAAAACGGGGAAAGATTAAGCTTGTAAGCATCCTTGGAGATCCCATTGATCTTCACAGTATCACAAAAAGCAATCAAATTGATCCAAGTGGTCTAGATCCTCTATTGGCAACCCATGAAACTTGCTACCTTGGATCATATTAATAAGACTGGTTTTGATCTTAAAATTGTTATTCTCCATGGATGGTGGACGAATACTGGCTCGGTTCCCATATATGTTGGGCTCATCAAAGGTGTCAATGACATGTGGGTTCCTTAGCGGATGATTTGGTCCTTGACCAACTCCACTACCTCTTTCAACCCCCCCCCTCTTCTTGATCAACATTTCGCTGATATTTAGGACCATGTCACCGGCACTTCTCACATCTCTCTGATATTTGGGTTTCTCAATTAACGTATTGTGTGTAGCACATTATAGTCAATCAACAAGGAAACAAGAATAGATCACACTAGGAATGCAAATCATTGATTCAATATAAGCAATAAATTATTTTTTTTGGTTTGTAACAAATGAAATTCAAATGTAAGTTAAAGAGACAAATGACTAAAATGGTTTTTAAAATCAAAATAAAAGAAATTGAACTCTCGGGATGAAGGTAATTGACAAGGGTGACTATTTGCTAACTAGTAGAGCTTAATACAACTTAGCAAAGCTAATCCTTCGGTTTTAGGTCACTAATATCAACTAGTACACTTCCATGTCACTAATCTCTTTTTTAATCACCTAATCATCAATAACTTATGTTAGTGATCATGTAATAATTGAGTATTAATTACATGCCTAAATAACAACTACACTTCCTAATCAACTATTTACATAAGTTAGCTATATAAAGCACTTGATATTTCGTTTCAACTATTTTATCAAACACCTTGTGTACACTAAAATGCTTAAGTTCTAAACCAGCATTATCAGTGCTAATCTAGTATCAATACCACCTATCAAGTAAGAATCTATGTTGTTACAAACGTAAAATCGACTAATCTACTTCTAATCACCCTAGATGTACCATTTCCAAGAGCTCTAAAATGACTACTCACTCATATACATGAAAAAACAAAGCAATAAATTTGATATTTGCATAATCATGATTGTAAAAAAATAGATGAAAGATTTTAAGAAGAAAAAGAGAATTGATAACTTGAAATATAGAGATTCATATCAATTTTAGCAAAAAGCTCAAATGATTAACAAAATCGCTAAAACAATGCATAACTCTTCTAATTAGGGTAGATAGTATTTATAGGAGGAGATAAAAGAGTTGGATCAACCCATAACAAGCTGGATCAAACCCGGATCAAACAAATGTATAGCATAAGAAAATGGTCTTCTTTTGATCCCTTTAGCTTCATTTGCTGGTCTTTTGATTCACTTTACTTCAAAACAATATAAAACAAGAATGCATATACAAACAATACTCCTAACATCTAAATATGAAATATAAATGCAAGAATTTGATGATAATTCAAGTCATAAACATACTAAATGCACTAACTATTTTTAATTTACGAGCTTCCCACTTATCAGGCGAGAGCTCGCCAGTAGCAATATACTCTACTATCGGACCAAGCCAATCTGCCCCCAATTTTCATGGTGCATAGATGATGGCTCAATCAAAATTAGGGATGCTGATGTGGCATTTGTGTTTGTGATGTCCCCAACATCTCTTCCATCGGTTTTTTTTGCATCGCCTGAATTGGTTCAAGGATATAACAGGCCAAGCATTTCACGCAAGGGTAAAATCTGAGAAAGCCTTTTGACTCAGTGGAATGGAGAATCATCCTTGATATCCTAAGATCAACAAACTTTCCTCCAATCTATATAAGATGGATTCAACATTGCATCTCCACCACCAGATTTTTTATTATAGTTACTGGAGAGCTTTGTGGATATTTTAAGGGAACGAGAGAGGTCTAAGAAAAAATGACCCGCTTTCACAGTATCTCTCTGCTTTTGGAATGGATTTCATTTCTCAGCGTATTGGCTTGAGCTACGCATCAAGTCTTATTGGTGGTCACCCTAGAGCAACAAACCCCAATGTGTCTCACTTAATATCTGCGGATGATATGATGGTTTCCTTTGATGGCACTTAACCTTCTCTCCAGGCTATTGAAAACCTTTGGATTACTTCTTCTCAATACCATATCTCACCACGAACAAAAGCAAGACGACTTTGTTCAGTGCATGGATATCCAATTTGGAGCAAACCACCCTCACAAATCGCTTTGAGTTCTCTAAAGGCACTCTAGCGATTATGTAACTGGGGCTCCCCTTATGCCTTTGAAAATGAAAAAGATTGATTATCAACTCTTATTGGACATAGTAAAGGCAAGATTTCACTCTTGAACCTCGAGACACCTCTTATTAAAATTTTTTTTTACTATATTTAATATATTTAAAAAATTCCAATAAAAAGACAAAAAAATTTTTTATTAAAATCTTGGCATAGCATACAAATATTAATTGATTTTTTTAATAACTATAATTACTATATTTTAAATAATTAATACAATCATTCCAAATTTTATATTATGATTTTTAAAGCTATAAATGGATTGCAACTTTATCATTCTCTCATGAAAAGATTTTTACGAAAAATGTTTAAGTTTAAAGATCAATAAATACGCTATTGACTTCAGATAAATTTTCTTAATATATTTTATATATGCAACTAATAAGAGGAACACGGAAGAAATGATTTACCAAAACAGATCATGTTACATATTCGTATTAACATGATATATTGAAAGTTTCAAGCATTTAATATAATCTTTTCAGAGGAATGTAAATATTATTTAGTTATATTGAAACTTTTCAGAGGAATGTATTTGTATTGCACTTTTGTAACCATTTGGAAATAATGATATGATATGGAATTCTTAATGAGAAGTTTTGGTCCAGAATCTAAATTTTATATTATAGGCCCAATCCCTTCGAATCCTATTGTTTGATTATCATAGGTTTGATGCTTCTTAGACTGATTCTCCATTTTTTTTTAAATCCTAGACTTGTTTTTGAGATTTTAAGATTTGGGAGCAATTTTTGAAACTTAATTGACAATTTAGAGAAAAATTCTCAACCCTCTATTGACAATCTTGCGTTCACAAACGTGTAGACCCTGTGAGGAAAAAATGCAGACCGGAATGCCAGTCTACTAACAATTACAAGAGGGTATAGTCAAGAACATGCGTAGCCAGACACTGGCCAAATATATAACCGAAACAAAAAATATCCGACTCATTACATACGATGGGCGAATGACAAAAAACCATGTAAGCCACGTTACCTTTTTAACAGCCAGCCGATAGAGATTAATGAGTCTGGTCATACTGTACCTTAGTTGTAACAGATTTCGGTGAGCTCGAACTGGATATCAGAAGAAAGCACAAAATCAACCAATGCTTTGATCACACGGTTTCAAGCCTTAAGGTTTGAATGGGTCATGGGCGAAGGCGTAGAGATGGGGAGAAGATGTGGGCTGTTGACTGAATCCACAAGCAACAAACGAACAAGATAACTTGAATCTACAAGCTAACTTAATCCGCAACTTACAAAAGAATAGTGAATCCACACTAGACTTGAATGAACAAATACAAAGACAGTTGCTTTGTAAGAAGAGAACTAAACCATCCTATTAATTTCTAAAAGGAAAAGATTGGTGGTTTACATTGAGGACAAGCCTGAGCTTACATAGACTCGAAAATAGACTCCCTAAAGGTGTAAAATGATAAAGTAATGCAACAAATATTCTAACATAAATGGTACAAACGAAAAACTAGCCTTTTCGTGGAGGTGCTAGACAGTTTGGACATGAATTCATGTGTCGATAATAGGAAGGAACCGTTAGAGTTTTAATTAATCGGTCCAAATAAGGAAACTTGGGTTTCTTAGGGATCCATATGACATGTGCATGAGGGAGCAGCTAGGGACGCCTTTAAGAGTCTTTGGATGGTGTGGAAGCTCTTCTGGTCGCCAAAGGTAAGTTTGCAAGGTTCCATAAAAGTAAATTTCTTAATTAGGTAGTAAATAATTCATGATAAAGTCCACATACCCATAAACTAGCTGATTTATCAAGATAATTCTCTTTATAACGACTGGTTTATTGATGAATTTCGAAACCTAAATTAATTGGTCTAGTAGAAGCTTCGTTGGATACATTTTGTGGCTTAGAAGCAGTGCCGGTAAGCTTTTGTAGACATTTTTTTGAATGAGCTCATTCCTGGGGTTATTTTCCGCGATCAAAGGCCTCGTTGTTATGGTTTCTTTAAGGAATTGAAGCCAAGACTTGATGATCGAACAGAACTGAAATTGGGAAAAATCCTATGCTCGTGGTACGTCAGTTAGGGTTTTTTTGGGATCTTCTAATCTAGCTCGGATCAAGCATGATGTTTCTCGATCAAAAATCACAACTTTGGTGGGTTTCTCGGGGAATCTTCAAGCTCATGTCATTTTCACAAGTAGATTCTTCAATGTACGCGCGTTGGCTTGAGTTTGGTACGGCTGAGGTAACATCAAATTTTCTTCTAGAGATTTGGTTCGGGAAAACTGAATTACACTCGAGTAAATAGTCTTCTTAGGGTAGATTTCCAAGTAAATATCCAAAGCTAGGCCATTTGCTCGATCGGAGCTTGATTTGGGCATGTTTTCTCTATTTGGCTCGATATTGGGTTGGATGGTCTAAATGTCTCCTTGCCTAGGAATCTGGATAAAGGTCTAATGACATGCTTTCTATGGAATTCAAATTAGAGAAGAACAAGGAATATCTGGCAGACTAGCTAGGGATTAGATAAGTTATGAACTTCATCTAGAGTAGAGTGAATACGAATACGATTTGATAAGGAAATTGGAGATCATAAGTTTTCATGACAAGTGGTATGATTTGATCACTTTTCATCAAGATTTAGCGAGTTGTGAGAATCTTGATCTTGTTAAGCAAATATTGAGTTAATCCGATCTTCTTCCTAGATCAGTTGTTCTATAAATTTACTGATCATATTTTGAAATCTAGTTGCTACTCATCATCAACTTATCTGCTAGAACTTGCATGATTAAAACGTCTCCTTGGATAGGGATATATCATCACTAGGGACTGCTTGAGGTTTGGAAGATTCATAAGTACTTTGTAAATGACATAGGGTTGGAATCGTTGGAATATGGAGGAAGAGAGTGAAGCTTTTACTCGTTGGAATCGTGTTTCGTGTTTAGAAGAAAATTTTCTGAAACATAGATCAAAGCTTCACTGGTTGAGTATTGGAGGTAAGACCAATAAGGCTTTTCATAATGAGGTGGTAGCTCGACAATCAAAGAATATGATCCGAGAGATAAAATGTAGAGATTGATTTCTCGTGTTAATACGATCATGAGAAGCAACAAGGAAGATGAGTCCATAGAAGTGTCAAGTGGTCTAATGACAAGAGCAAGGACAAAGAAACTCAAAGAAGCTCTCGTGAGTCTAGTTCAAGAAATGGAGTCATCAATGTCTAAGGAGATTATGCCACACGACACCTTGATTTTCCATACAAGCAAATGCTAGAGAAGAATATTGGATGGGCTACGGAGACAAGATTGTACTCTTTTTTCTTATCCTCGTTTTTATCCCAATGGATTTTCCGGAAAAGGTTTTAATGAGGCAAGCTTGATCTTCTACGCCTAAATCCATCTTTGTTCTATTCTTAGCCCAAGAGAAAGCCTGATTCGAAGAGAAGAATTTGTTAAAGAGAAGGCCCGATCCATCATAGAAGATTCAAGATATTTTCTCAGTTTCATTCAAGTTTAGACGTTTTTCTTTTTAATATCTTTTAAAGCATTTAGTTCAATCAAAATCTCAATGATTAGCTTAGATATTTTCACTATTTTGGCCAAGTAAAATCCCTATATAAAGAGGACAAGGAGAGGAGATATTCATCAATCAATCAATCATCTTTATTAATAAAATTTCTCTTTGCATTTTGCAAACTCGTTTGTTCCTTAGGAATGCTTTGATTAGCTTGGTGTATCATATCTAAGGAGTTTTAGAGGTTTATCAAGTGAAGCTCATATCACTTGTGTGGCCAATCTATCGATCGAAGGTTTTGAAGAGTATAGTCGCAAGTATTGGTCCTAGGTTTTGCATACCTAGTGTTGTTACTTACTTGTTGTTCATCATCAAGATCTCCATCGCCTAAGAGATTGAGTAGATAAAAGAAGGCTTGGATTTGGGTTTAACATACCCTCACTTTGAGTCTTGATCGCCTTCAGTCTCCAAGGATTATCCTATCGGTTCCAATGAGAGTGATCTTCGGGAAACTTGTACCATTTTGTATTGGATTTGGGTTAACATACCCTCACTTTGTTTTATTCTTAGCCCAAGAGAAGGCCTGATTCGAAGAGAATGATTTGTTAAAGAGAAGGCCTGGTCCATAAAAGAAGATTCAAGATATTTTCTCATTTTCATTCAAGTTTAGGCATTTTTCTTTTCAATAGCTTTTTAAGCATTTAGTTCAATCAAACACTTAATGATTAGCTTAGATATTTTCACTTTTTGGGCCGAGTAAAACCCCTATATAAAGAGGCTAAGGAGAGGAGATATTCATCAATCAATCATCTTTATCAATAAATTTTCTCTTTGCATTTTGCAAACTCTTTTGTTTCTTAGAACGGCTTGATTCGCTTGGTGTGTCATATCCATGGAGTCTTAGAGGTTTATCAATTGAGCCTCATATCACTTGTGTGTCCAATCCATCGATCAAAGAGTATAGTCGCAAGTATTGGTCCTACGTTTCGTATACCTAGTGTTGTTACTTGTTCTTTATCATCAAGATCTTTATCGCCTAGGAGATTCAGGATATAAATGAAGGCTTTGATTTAGGTTTAACATATCGTCACTTTGAGTCTTGATCACCTTCAGCCTTCCAGGATTATCCTATAGGTTCAAACAAGAGTGATCTTCAGGAAAGTTATATCATGTGGCAACTGACGAAAAGATCAAGGAGGAGGCTGAAGGTTTTTTTAAGGGTTTTTTGGAGCATACTCCAGAGGATTTCAAAGGAATATCAGTTGAAGAGCTAGAAGATTTGGTCCCAAACAGAGTTGGCGAACCTGATAAATTAATTCTAATATAAAGGGTTTCAAAGGAAGAGATAAAGGATGTCTTATTTGCAAGTAACAAATCCCCATGTCCGGATGGGTTTAACTCTGAGTTTTTAAAGAAATTTTGGCCAATCATTGGTAAGAATTTCATCGTCTTTGTGCAGTCTTTTTGTCAAAGGTTTAAACTCGACAATCTTGGCTCTGATTCCGAAAAAGACAGCAGCGTTGGAAATGAAGGATTTTAAACCTATCTCCTGTTGCAATGTAATCTACAAGATTATCTCAAAAATCATTGCAAATGGATTGAAGGTATTCTCCCTCGGCTCATTTCTATTAACTAATCAGTTTTTATAAAAGATAGACTATTGATTGAGGATCTATTGTTGGCCACAGAGTTAGTAAAAGATTATCATAAGGAGTAGATTTCTTCTAGGTGTGCCATTAAGATTGATATCTAGAAAGTTTTTGATTCAGTTCAATGGCCTTTTTTTGCTGAATAGTTTAATAGCTATGGATTTTCTAAGACAATTTATTCACTGGATATCATTATGTATCACAACAGCCTCATTCTCGGTTTAATTAAATGGTGAGTTAGTGGGTTTTTCAAAGCAATAGGAGTTTGCGTCAGGCTATGCTTTATCACCTTATCTTTTTGCCATTGCCATCAGGCTATGCTTTATCACCTTATCTTTTTGCCATTGCCATGATTCGCTTTCAAAAATGTTGGACAAAGCTGCTAGTGCTCGAAAATCAGGGTATCATCCGTAATGTAAGAACCTTGGTCTTACTCATTTAAGTTTTGTTGATGATATCATGGTGTTTACAGATGGTAAAGTCAGATCGATTGAAGAAATTTTCTAAAATATCAGGTTTGAGAATAAGCATGGAGAAATCAAGTATATATCTTGTGGGTATTGCTAGTACAACTCGGAATGAGATTTACCAGTAAGGTATTTAGGTCCTCCTTTACTGACTAAGAGGATAACACCGACTGATTACTTACCTTTGTTGGAGTCTATTCGTAATTGTATAAGCTCATGGTCTTCAAGGTTTTTATCTATTGCAGGGAGGTTACAGCTTATTGCCTTGATTCTAATAAGTATATCTAACTTATGGTTATCGGCATTCCGCCTTCCAAAAACATATATTAAAGAAATTGAGAATTTATGCTCTGCTTTTCTTTGGTCAAGGCCAGCTCTGAATTATAAGAAAGCAAAAATAGATTAGGAAGAGGTTTGTAAACTGAATTCTGAAGGTGGACTTGGCCTAAGACCACTCACGAAGGTGAATACGATGTTTTCCCTGAAATTGATTTGGCGAATACTTTCTTCTCAATCCTCTTTGTGGGTACAGTGGATATAACTTTATTTGATCTGCAAGGAATTTTTTGGTCTATTCGTGAAGAGTCTAACAGGAATTCTTGGATGTGGAGGAAATTCTCAAAGATCGAGGTCTTGCCCGCTCTTTTAAAATAGATATTCAAGGAGAAACTACGTCTTTTTGGTTTGACAATTGGTCATTTTTGGATTGCTTATATGATAAGACTGTTTAAGAGGAGTCATTAGTTTAGGGATTCCATTGAATGCTTCAGTGGCATTAGCTTGGGCGATTAGAAGATGTAGGCAACATAGAACAGAGATTTTACAGCAGATTGAGTTAGCTCTTGAGGCTCAAAGATCTCGCCAAATTCCACATATGTTAGATATTCACTTATGGTGTTTTAAGGGGATAAGTTTAAACATGTTTTCAGTTCTAAACACACTTGGTGTTTATTTCATGAAGAAGCTCCTCTTGTGATTTGGTCGAAAGGTGTATGGTTTAAAAATTCTACTCCAAAGTTTTCTTGTGGTTATTGATTCAGAATAAACTATCAACAGGAGATCTAATGTCTCATTGGAACGGCATGCATCCTCTGTGGTTGAATACATCATGCATCCTCTGTGGAACCCCTTCGAATCGTGACAACACTTATTTTTTACTTGTGTATACTCCGCAAAAATATGGAAATCTTTGATGCGGGTTCTCTTGAAGAATAGATTTAGCACATAATGGTCTCTAATGCTAAGCCTCATTTGCGATCAGAGTCTAGACGTTGCTACTCAGTTTTTAATACGGTATGCATTTCAAACTTCAATCCATAGCATTTGGAGAGAAAGGAACGCTCGAAGACATGGAGATATTCCAAAGTCGCCAGCTACTCTTACTATGCTGATCGACAAACATATTCAAAACCGGTGCTCCATGCTCAATGATCCTAAGCTTGCTAGGATTATCCAGGTTTATTTCAAAACATTGAATGTACTCATTCGCTTTATTTCAAAACATTGAATGTCCTCATTCGCTGTTTCACCAACTTCAAAGACATCAACTATATTTTTTATTTTGATATTTGTTTCAACTCTTAGATAGTGTTTTCTACTCTTTTTCTCAAAATTTGTTTTATTCCAATTGGGTTTTCCAATTTTGTGTTTTACAAGACAAACACTTATCGAACATTAAAATTAGATCTCTAGTACTTTTCAAAACACTTTTAGAATATAGTTGTATATTTTTGTAAAAAGTTTATTTTGAATACAATTTAACATTTATTCAAAAAATGACATAAGATTTTGAACTTTTGGTGTCAATACTTTTAAATGTGAATTTTTCAATCGCAATATCGGGTATAATAATGAGGTGAGAAGCAAATAGAAAAAATCATTAAATGCAATTTCTTCTTTTCTTTCTTCATTTTCTTTTCCATTTCTTTATTTTTTGTCTTCATCTTCACTTTTTTTCTTCTCTTTCTTTCTCATCTTCTTCTTCCGCATCTTTTTCTCTTTTTCTTCATTTTTTTCCATTATCTTCATCTTAATCTCTTTCTTGTTCATCTTCTTTTTTCTCGCTTTTTTTTCTTTTCTTCTTCATTTTTTCTCATTCATTTTCATTTCAACACAAACCCAAAACTATATTCATCCAAATCTGTCACACTTCCAAACCATATTCAGAAGTCAAAATCAAATATTAGATCCAAATCCTTCACATCTTTCCGCCATACCTCCAAATCTATATCGATCCAAATCAATTATTTTTTAACTGCTATTTATTATTTTTTAACACGATAAATATTTGATTTCACAAGAACACAGTTTTAATGTTGTTAGCATGCCAAAATATTTAGATAACATGTTATGTCTAATTGTAACGCGTTAAACATAAATGCATTAATATGATATCAAAATCTAATAATTTAGTTATTATGTTAAAAACAAAACTAGAAATATATTTTAATATTTATATGATATAAAAATAGTTTAACATGTTACGAAAACATATAACTTGTTATATATATATATATATATATTTATATATATATATAACAAGTTATATATATATATATATTTATATATATATATATATTTCTGTTTATGAGATTCATTGAATGTTTATTGTTTTCAACATTTAAATTTCTAGGTAGAATGTTAATTTATATTTGAAGATCTGTTGCATTATAAAGACGGTAATTTATCTAGGTGGATTAAGTTTTCGTGAATTAAAAAGTTTCAATCAAGCTCTTTTTGGGAAACAAGGCTGGCAGATTCTTCAAAACCCACAGTGCTTAATGGCAAGAGTATTAAAAGGAAGATATTTTGCTGATACTAATTTTCGTAATGCTAAGCAGGGGATTAAACCTTCTTTTATTTGGAAATCAATTTTACATGGGAGAAATCTTATGAAACAGGGTCTTCGATATGTAATTGGAGATGGTACGATGGTAAATGCTTGGCTAGATCCTTGGCTCTCAACCAATCCTCCCCGACTGCCAGCTAAGAAGAATGAAGATATTCAGGCTTGTATGGTCGCTGAGCTTCTTAATGATTTGTGGACGGATTGGAATGCGGACAAAGTTAAAGAACTGGTTCATGATGAAGATGTTAACAAAGTCTTAGCTTTAAAAGTTAGTTCGAATGCTTTAGGAGATTGGCTTGGCTGGAATTACACTAAAGAAGGACTCTACACTGTCAAATCCGCCTATTGGCTAGCTACACATTCAACACCAGAAACAATGATATCAACACCGCCGGGAGACTTAAACATTAAAAGAAAAATTTGGCGAGTACAAACTGCTCCGAAAATCAAACATTTTTCTGAAAATTAATTTATGGGGCTCTTCCTACAGGTGATGCTTTAAAAAGAATACATAAAAGCCAAGATTCCTTATGTAGACAATGTTGTAATGAAGAAGAAACTACACAACATTTATTTTTTTATTGTGATTATGCTAAAGCAGTGTGGCGAGCATCTGGTATACCTACCTTACTTTTATCAGATTCAACAATGATAATAGAAGACAAGCTCAAGGCAATACTGTTTATGAAGAATTTAGTACACATTCCACATTTTCGTCAATTACTGTTTTAGATATGGAGACTCTAGAAAAATAGGAATTTGCTATGTTATCAACGAAAACATATCTCTTGGCAATTTTCGCTAAACGCTATAGATACGGATTCTAAGGATTGGATAGATGCACAAGACTTCATGTCAGGTTCTATTTGTCGAGATCAGCTCCTACGGCAACGAGACAATATTGGATTCTGGAAACCAGCTGAAGTAGGATGGCTGAAGTGTAATTTTGACGGCTCTTTTATAAGTGACCATTTCCCTTCCAAAGCAGGTTGGGTGATCCGCAACAGTAACGGGACTTTTGTGGGTTCTGGGCAAGCGATAGGGAAGAGTATAGTGAGTGTCAGAGAATATGAATTACAAGCCCTTCTAATTGTTATGCAGAATTGTTGGCGTAAGGAATTTAGGAAAGTCTGTTTTGAAAGAAATAATCAAGAGATGATGAAGCTTATTCAAGGAACAAAACTGAATTTTGGTGCTATTAACTGGCTAAGAGATATACATGAAAGGTGGATCAAATTTGATGATGTTCAATTCAGATAGACACCTCGTAATTGCAATATTCCTGCTGATATATTGGCAAAGACAAGAATACCAAATCATTTGTCTTACTTATACTGGTCTTTGGTTCCTTGTATGATAATAAATGTCCTTCACTATAATTATATTAGTTCGGTTAAATAAATAAAGCAGATGTTAAAAAAAAAGACAGGTAATTTATCATGGAAACATGTTTTTACAAAAAAATATAATATGTTATTTAACTATATATATATATATATTAGCATAATAAATATTTTTAACTTGTTATATTTTCTTGTAATTTATTATATTTAGTTGTAACTTGTTAAATAAAATATTATAGGATTATTTTTATATTAATGGGATTTCTGATATATATCACTTTTTGTTTTTTCTTTGTCGGAAAAAGGTTGATGGTGATTTGTGAATATTGAGTTGTCAAATTCTTATAAGACGCAATTAAACATTCACTATTTGGTTACAAAAGAGGTTTTCTTTACACGTCTCCAAAAATTATTGAAAATGTTGAGATGTCAACTATGAAAAGACACTAGTTTTGTTTTGTTATATTGAATTATTTCTCATTACATATAGTAAAAATAGAACACTAATTATGTATTCCGTATAGGATCTCCATTATTTGAAGACCAGTCATGCTAAAATGTTCTTAAATAAATTTATTTTTTTTGTTCGCAAAATGTTCCTAAACCTAAGGCAATGGTTTACTACAACTCATTTAAATTGTATTTATTAAGTCTAATTGGGAAAAGTTTCGACTTTGATATTTGGGCAATTGTGCATCTCTCTTGGTCTCAGTAGTTGACATAAGAGTCTTCTAATGTTTTGAAGATTCAAATGAACGACTAAATAGCATACAAGTAGAAACACATTAATTGCGATCACACTAGAGAATGTCTTTGTCTCATTTCCAAGCACACGAGGCAACCAAATCTCTATGCATCCAACCAAGATACAAGGCTCCATCTCTTTCTTCCAGCCTGTATTTGTCCGAGTAGTTCCTAAGCAGACTTTTAATGGTTGAATTCACCAAGGGACTCAATGGGTAAGGAGTGAAACCCGCCATCCCGAACCGTGACCTCCATTTCCCTAAGAGCTCGTGTCGCTCCACTCGATCAGCTCCTTCACATGCAATGATGTTCACAACATCTCTTGCTAGACAATGTTGCTCCACATTAATCCTCTGCTTGTGATCTCTCGGGAGAGTTACATCAATAGACTCAAACATTGCGGCATAGTAATTCATTGTCTCCATGAACCTTGGAAAGAAAGCAGCCGTGTTTGTGTTTGATTCTTGCTCCACTAGAGTCACTACCTTGGGAGATAAGCTCTTTACCATTCTTAGTAACCGGTCCCTACAATATATACTCAATTCACTCAATGGACAAAACAAAAAAAATCATTCTATGTTTTTTAGGGTAACAAAAACTTTTTAAAAATTGTACCGGTGATTCTCGGTGCTCACACTTTCGTCTGGCATATGATGAAGTACAAAGGCAAAGTTCACAGCTAGAGCTTCTCCTGCTCGGACTCCGAGGTTCTTAGGTTTAACCTCGGAAACTGACACCGAGACCGAGTTGAACTCAAATGGAACATTGAACTGCTTAGCAAGCTTAGTGAGTCTATTTCCAACAATGCTTAAATCACCCCCACGAGCATACGCTGAAGTCATATCATCAATACCCGTTATCCGAATCTGCGGAGGTCCACCAGGCCTAGCTGCAAAAGCCTGGATAAGAGTAACCCATTGACTCCCTTGACCGATTTGGAAATCGATAATATGAACTCGGTTTTCTTCCTTCATTGCTTCCGCAATGGCACCATTAGCCGACATGTATCCAAACTTGAAGTAGGGACAAACCTCATAGAGAATGTGCATATAAGAGAGAAGCTCGGTACTAGCCGGTTCAGGACACCTATTAAGAGTTTTATATATAGAACTACCCGATGAAGCTAATTGCGCCACAAGACCTTCCAATAAGTAAGCTCCTAATCGTTGGATAGGCTCACCAGAAACCGAAACCATCTGACGCAGTTTCTCCATCATCGAATGAGCCATCATAAGATCGTTTTCCGACATAGCTTTTGCGCATGAAACAAGATCAGCTCTTAGATCACGTCTCGAGATAGCCTCTAGAGTTGATCTCCAGCTATTAATCTCTTGACAAGCCGTGGAATCAAAGGAATCAGTACAATCGAAAACTAAGTCCAAAGAGTCTGGCCCCATCATCACCGTCTCAATTTCTCTTATCTTGTGTTTAAAGTCATTCAAATCGTCTGTCACACAAGAGCCACATGTATCCTCACATGTAGCAGTAGACATAGCAGTGTAACCAGGAGAGTCAGGAGATGGCTCAAGCATGCAGTACCGTTTACGAGAGTTGTGAACCGGTAAGTACCTAAGCTTCCCAACAGAGTTAGGCTCAATCTCTTGTCTAGGCTGCTTGTACATTTCTTCTAGTCACACCTTAGAGAATTATCTGCACAACTAAAAGTAATACAAAAAACATCAGTCTTGACTCAAGTCAAACTTGCCTTAACATAGTTTTGTAACTTAGATCGACCAGATCCCTTAATTATAGAGTTACTAATAAACAAATCAAATCTACTGATAAAAACAGAGTTTATGAACCAGAACAGAACAGCAAATTCATACTTAATTAAGCATCATACGTTCAAAATTAAGAATTTTCCGACAAGATCAAGAGAGACAGATAATTTACGACCAGACAAAAGTTAGAAACTTGAGGAAGTAAAGATCGAACAGAACTGTTGAAGTGAAACCAAACCTAATTTTGGTAGTACCCACCTGACTTTTCGGAGATGAAAAAACCTTAAATTTTGTGAATCTTAATGAAGTTCCATGTGAACCAGAGGAAGAGCAAGAGAGAGAGAAAAAGTTGTCGGAGACAAGGCACATGGGAATGAGTTAAAACAGAAGTCACTCTTATTACAAGAGAGAATAGAATCTCAAACAGGCGTGTGATTTACGATTATACCACTCAGACATGTCGCTCCCACCACCACAAAGTTTGATTTAAGCTTAATCTTCAATTATGGAAGATACATGTCCTTGATCTAATATTTGTCTCAATCTGTTTTATTCAACTTTCACTATCTCGAATCTTAATATAAGGAATAAAAAGATGAATTTAATTGGACCCAAAAAAAGATGAATTTAATTTTGACTGAACTAACAAAAAACGATAACTTTTGTTGTTTAAAAGATATTTAAATAATTGGTAACACCAAAGCTTTGATCACGTTTTCTAATACAGTTATACAAGTATTTTACCTATTAGAAAAGTTGCATAATATTATAAATTTAGGTAAAAACGCAAAATTTGATTTTGGTCTAATAAAATTTATTATGCAAATAATAAATCTTTAGTAATCTATTGCATCATGCAGATTTTATTATGCAACATAATTTTATTTTATGTCATTATGCGTTTATACAATATTACCAAGTGTAGCTAGAATAGTAAGAGTTTTTGAATGTACAGTGATATCAGAATAATTAAAACAATATAAAATAGTTGTAAAATATAATGATACAAAATAGCTAAGAATGTCATTTTTGGTAATGTTACTGGTTTTGTGATTGTTAAATGTGGTATATGTTGTACCACAGTAATACTAATACCGATTACTAATGAAACCCAACAAAACGGGAACACCATAGAAAATCAAAGTCAAAGAATGTTGACCGGTAGAGAAAGAAGACTACTACAATGCTGAATTCAAATGTGATTTCATGCCATACGACTGTAGTAAACACGAATTAGGTTGATTTTTATTGGTTTGATGCCTCTGCAAAAAGTCCAAAGTTTTTAATTAATTTTTTTTTTTAAATTATAGGATCGAACCCGAACGAGGCATTCAATTATAACCGATTTGTTTTTTATCCATTGTTCGGAAACTTATTGGATCATTAAAAGACGAATATACAAAAATCAGAAACTAGTCAAATATAAGCAGCCCTGACTTATGAGAATTTATATATATATATAACAAAATATTTGAAGCTAAAAAATAAATGTTTCCCAAGAGCAATTTAGATTCCAAATCAAAGGTCCATTCAATTTTCCAAAGCACCAAGAAAGAGCGAAACGTGATTTTTTTTCCAACTACTAAGAGAAATTTATAGAACATCAGCTTTCACCTTTACTCTCTTTTTACTTTTTGCAAGTGAATGGTGTGTCATTGTGACCCACAGCACAACCCTCTTGCCGTTCTTTATTTTATTTTTGTTCTTTTTGATAACCCTCCCATTATATATAGAATAATAGAGATATCACTTTTAACAAAATATGGAGATGGAATGTATTTAAAAAACTATAAAGCATGATTTATGAAATCTGTCTATTTGTCGTTTTCTTAACTTCATGCACAGATTCATGTACCATGTATGATGTATGTGAATGTGTATGTATGATGTATGTGCATGTGTATGTATGAACCACTCTTTTTCCATTGTTCTATTCTTGGCTTAACTCTTAGGGCCCTTGTTCAACTAATTTTATCATCTACAAAACTACAACCAATTTTTTTTTGAAAATGCAGAAAGTTTTGGGATCCTAATCCACTATCTATAAAAATAGTTATTCTAATTCTCAAATTAGAAATGACTAAAATGCATGCACACAACTATTTTTTCATAACATAATTGCATGTATCCTCTTATATTTTTTTAATGTAACTAATGTTTATTAAATAAGGGCTCTAACACATTATACATATGTGGCGTCAAAACATTTTTAAATCAAACTCAAATCAGAATTGATGTTTGTATTTCAAATGATTGTTTGAACTACTACTTGTAGTCAAATTGTTTGAAAATATTAAAAATAGTAAATTAAAAATTTTATTTAAGTAAAATAATAAATTCTTAAATTTTAATTGGCAAATAACAAAAAAAAATACCGGTAAAAATACCGTCAAAAATATTTCATGATATATCTCTTAATGAATACAATAATAATTAAATGCTAATGTAGAATTCTAAGTTAACAGAATGCAAGCTTATCTTACAATAATAAATTGAATATCCACATAAAAATACATCACTCTTCCTATTATGTTTTAAACCACACCGGTAAGAATGTCAAAAAATTAAAATAGTTTGTTTTTATGAGTATACTTAGCGAAACGCGAGAAGGCAGTCCATCAAGATAATCTTGCGCCGAAACCCAATCTCTTCTACGAGAAATGCAATGATTTTGGCCTTGAATGGTTGTTGTTTTTGAAGTAATTTTTTTAGACTTAGTTTCTCCAAAAAATATCTATTTTGTAGTCATTCAAGAGTTTTAAAAACATGTTTTCCTAAAAAAAAATAGAAAAACTAGTTTTTGAGTGTTTTGACAATTTTTTAAAAATCCATATTTTTGGGGGTTTTCCCTCAGAAACCATCTATCACATTTTTTTTCTCTTTTTTGTAAATAAAAATATAATCCATCAATACAAAACCCAAAAACTAAACAAACTGTCATTCAAGTTTTTAAAGAAACTAATATCTTCACCAAAAATCAAAAACTAAAAATCAAAAACCAAAAACAAAAAGCAAAAAACCATTTTAAAAACTACAAAAACTCATGGTCCTTATTTCTCGCGGAATTTGAACTCACGACAGAAGAGTTCATACTCCTGTCACCAAACGGTGATAATTTTGGCGTCCCAAATTTGTTTACTCAAGGATAAATTTTTTTTTTAATTTCTTAAGTTTCATCTATATTGCCAAAGAGAGTAAATACTCAATATTTAATCTACTAAGTAAAAGATAAAAGTATGATTCAATGAAAGGTGTTCCCCGAGTTCAAAACCCAAGAGAGAATATGCATACTTTTTGGTTTCTCTGTTTCAGTACAAAGAAGAATGCATTGTCCCTGACACCAATCATATGTGAACGCTCACACACATATGAACAATCGCTATGATTCGAAGTCAAGATAGGAGATTAATAAATTTAATTTCTGGCAAAGAAATAATTCACCAATCAGTTATAATATATGTTGCGTAGAAAAATTACTTGCACTAAGGCCATTGTTCTTAACGCTTTCCAACTTGAACAATCTGAAATGTAACATTTGTGATCGTTAAGAAGGCCATGCTGTTGGCCGAGAAGTGGAAACCAATGGGCCTATTACTATTAAATAAAGGCTTTTTAGGATCTTGGCCCATGACAGCTTCGAATAAAAGTAGTCAGAAATCAAACTGGAATCTCCCTCTGGCACACTCTGCTCTGCTCAGGCCGAGCTCCTTCATGGACACCTCCGAGATTTCTCCGCCTTCTTCAGACCGAGTGTTGACACTTACCTATGAAAGAAATCAGAGAACTTATTGATTCAACCTCCATCGAAAACATTATTTGTTGCAAAGACGGTTTGTGGTGGGAGTGAGTGAAAAGAGTTTGAAGTTTTTCTTTACCGAAAAAAAGAAGTGTGAAGTTTTTGTTGGAACAACAATGGAGTATCTAAAATCTTTAACTAAGCAATTGGGTTACGATTTCGACATTATGCATAAATCGAAAGTCGAAAAAAGGTTGCATATGGTTATAAAAGATTACAAATATTTCGGTACCATAATCGACAATAGCAAACTTAAAGAAAATGATAAGTAAATAAGAAATACAACTTCATATCAACAAAGTGAAAACACACAAATTATAAAAAATTAGTACATAAGGCTACAAACAATCGTTATACAAAAAACAGTGTTGACTATTTAGGATATGAAACGACATTTATATATTCTAAAAGAGGAAGCATTCAAGGATTAGATCTGAAAGGATGACGCTCGTTCGATTGCGGATCTACCTTGGGCGAGAGATTGTAACCTTGAAGCAAATCGCGGATCTTCGAGTACATCAACACCTGCGACGGGTCTCCTCCACCGCCACCACTACTCTGTGACACCATCCTCGAATTTTCCTGCAGCTTAATCTTCTCAAACAGATACTGTTTCTCTGCCTCGGCCTCGCTCATCCTCTGTTTCAGATAGTTACTTGTGTATTCCTCTTCAGACTTGTCCATTTTCGCTAGTACGATCCGCTGCAACCTCTCAGCTTCCCGCTTTGCTTCGTTGGCTTTAAGCTGGAACATGTCTGCTTCCGCTTGCTTTAGCCTCACGATTCTCTCTAGCTCGTCTATTTGAAGTTTCTTCTTCTGCCTCTCTGCTTTCAGTTTTGATTCTTCTTTGGTTTTGTCTTCAAGCTCTCTATCGCAAGTCTCAAGAGCCATCCGTGCTTTCTTGAACATCCTCATCTTCTCCTCGGCTACTATGTCCATTTTCCGCAAAGTCTCTTGTACAACTTCAGCAATTCGGTTGCACGCATCCTGAGGTGCCATCAGATGTCCGCCTTCTCCATTATCAAAGCTCTTCACAGAGTCTAGATCGATCTCTTCAGTGACACGGTAACAAAAAGGGTTAGACTCGATAGAGTAATGATTATTCATAAATATATAAATTGGTTACCTTGGAAAAACATTAATATCAATTTGGCAGCTGTTGCTTCAGCCAAACCACCTTTAATCTGGTCGATAAGCTCCTCACACTTCCAGAACAGTTTTCTACCTCGTTGATCTTCGCTTCCGCGGAATATCCTACTAATAAAGTCAAGTTCTTTCATCAAAGATTCCCGATCCCAGTTTGGTGCACAGTGCTGAAACACATCTTTAACCCAACCAAGCAGCTCAGATGTGCGATTGCAAGCTCGACACTTGAACAAAATTTCTCCTGGACCAGATGTATTCTTAGCAGAGGATCCCGCAGTGATCTGTCCATCTTGAATTGCACAATCCGTATGAGTCCAGTGCGAACACAAGTCGCATCCAATCCAACGGCAAGTATTGATCGAAAAATCAAATTTGTTACAGATCACACACATACAAAGGTTGCAGAATCCTTTCCTGTTGCTACATATTTCGCAGTAGCAATCATCAGCCGGCAATTGGTTTTGGCAAGCTATGTTTCTACATCTCTTGTATATGAAAATCTCGATTAGAGATGTCTGAGACAAACTAATGTTTGGATGCAAAAAAGCTTGTATCCCAGTATTTATTGCTACGAGAATCTCAAGCTGAACCCGATGAGCTCTAACAAGTGTTACAGAATTCAAATCAGATCTACTCTGAACAAGCTTCTGCAAAAACATGAACTCATCTACGCTCTGCGCTACATTCCCCTCGAGATTCCATTTAAGACCGTTCTTTAACTCATCAAGAAACTCATCCGGTAAGCGGTGCATTCTCTCCGCAACTAATTCAACTCTTTCCCTAGCTATGTCCCGAATCGATACCTTATCCGCATTAGACACATGACGCATCACAGTTTGTTGTTCCTGAGAATCAGGCTCGGTCTTTTGATTTTTCACCGTATTCTTGGCTGTGACAGTTTCACCGATTGGCCATGTTTCTTGAGAACTCGCACTCTCCGCTGGTGATTCGCGTGGCTCTTGATCTGAAGAGGCTAGTGAAAGAGCTGTTTCAAGCCCTCCGGTGCGTTGTTGCTGACGTGGAGGTAACATTTGGTGAGGATGGTTTGAACCAGATGATGTTCCCATCAATGTTAACCAAAACTGCAATTAAAAAATAATAATAATAAATTCAAGAATCATCAGCACAATATGAACCAGAAACATCTCATTTTTGCAACTGTAGTAATCAAATCATAGTTTTACAATTCTACAAATTCAAATATCAAAATCCTAAAAAAAAATCCAAATTAATTTTCAAATCCCTAGAAATTAACACGAAGCGGAGAAAAAAACAAAGAATCTAAAATATTTGATGCAAAATAGATACAATTTCGTTATTTGAATTTAACCTACCAAAACCCCCCAAACTATTATTGATCAAAATCCCTAGAAATTTCAGCAAGTTAGTCAAATCAGAAACTATAAAAAGAGAGAATCTTAAAAATTCATGCGAATAATTAGATAGATTATTAATTAAATCAAGCGTAGATGCTATATATCTAACTTACTCGTACATGAAATTGAATGTTCTAGCATCGACATTTCAAACTTAGCTTTGAACTTCAACAACTCGATTAAGAAAGTTTCTTGATTTTACTCAAGGAAGAAGAAACCGAGAGAGAGAGAGAGAGAGAGAGAGAGAGAGAGAGAGAGAGAAAAACAGATCGGAGCAGAGACTCACCGGAAGGGGAGAGATGTCGTGAGATGTAGACGAGGAACAATGATGGACAGAGAAGACAAAATGTTAGGCCAAGAATAACTATTTCTTTTTATTTTAATTTAAAAAAAAAAAAAGAGAAGATTTTTTGGTGCTTTGACAGTTTGACTGAAGTAATTTTTGCTCAAACGCTACTTACAGCTGTCCGTTTTTAATCTGTAACGGCAACCTAACCAGCCGGTGACTTCTACGACGTGTTGATTTTTTTGACTTCAGGAATGACATCATTTTCAAATAAGACTTTTACTACTTGGACTGTTGGACCATAAATATTCGTCTATTCAATACCATAAGTGTTAGGATAAGATTTCCGTTACAATATCTCAAGACTAGAGTCAAAAGATAATTTCTAAGATAATGACAACCCAAGAGTAAATAGGTTATCAAAGTCCTAAATCGTTTTTAGGGTACAACTCTCGAGAAAAAAACGTTATAATTATAGAGATATTGTTGGAGGACATACGACTCTTTGTGATTTTTGATGTAATATATGTAAAGTAAGAGTTTTAAAATTAATATAGAGAAATTATAAAATTTTTATGTTTGGTTATAAACAATTGAGAAAAATGTTAAAAAAACCACGAATTTACTAATTTAGATAGTTTAAAACACGAATTTTGTTATATGCCATTTAAATTATGAAGTTTCGTTGACTAATGTTTTGAGATATGGATTTTCGTTGACCAAACAAAAGAAGACACGACGTTAAATCCGATAACAGACCAATTGACACATGTTAACTAATCCGTTAACTAATCCGTTAGTAATAAAACGACGACGTTTTGATTCTACTTGAAGATTAAAAAGCCAAATCCCTAAATCCCCAAATCAATTTTGATTCAACCCCTAAATTCCCAAAATCTCAATTTTTCTGCTTTTTCCTTTTTTTTCTTCTCTTTTGCGCCTAAGGTTTTTCACGTGTGCAGGTTATGGTGGCTCCAGAGTGGTTCTGAGCAGCTTCGAGAGACTCCAACTTCTATATCAGTGAGGACCAGAACTGGATCTGGGTCTTCTAATGGCGGTGATTTGTTGGTTGTGGCTTCTTCTCAGTGGCTCCGCAGCTTGTGTGGTGGCTCCGATGCGGCGTGGTTGGAAAGGGTTCACGACGAAGAGCCTGGACAAAGAGCTCTCGGGGAAATAGGAGGTGCTAGGGGACAACGTCTCTAGATCCTTGCACTTTGTCCACTCCTCGACTCTTTGGTGAATATCTCGACCTTCCAGCGCTCCCGTTCCTCTAACGAAATCGGATTTTGCTCCGGCGACTATGAAATCAAGATGACAAGACGTAGTTCAGCTTTTGTCTCACTCTTGCTTTCGATGTATGGGTTGCTTAGCTACTTCCCATCAACGGCAGACTCTCTTTCTCAAGGTTTTTTCCGGTGGATTCGGTCGTTTGCGATGTGGCAGACAACTTTTTTGCAGCGGTTCCTTCTCGTCCGGTTAGGGCCGGTTCAGAGCTTCTTGTTTAACCTAATTGTAACCCTAACCAAACTCTTTTGGGATTTCCGGTGTAAGCTTTATTAGAAAAAAATGTAATTTATTTTCCATTTAATTAATTCAAGAAAAAATGGTTAATCTAAACATCGTAGTTTTGTTACTAACAGATTGGTTAACATCTGTCAATTGGTCTGTTATCGGATTTAACGTGGTGTTTTCTTTGGCTTGGTCAACGAAAATCCATATCTCAAAACATTAGTCAACGAAACTTGATGATTTAAATGGCGTACAATAAAATTCGTGTTTTAAATGTCCTAAATTGGTAAGTTCGTGATTTTTTTACATTTTTCCCATAAACAATTCTATGGTTTACAAAAAGAAAATTCTATGTCCTCAACGCGAAGAAACAAGACATGGAACAACTTATTGCCTCGATGCCCCAACATTTGTGTCTCGAAGGAAGAATTACTGTTAACGACTTGGGTAATGGATGCTTTCTTTTTAACTTTCGGTCAGCGGAAGAGCTTCAAGCGCCGTTAGACCATGGTCACTTCCATTGTAACTTTTGAATGTTTGTTTTGGTGTGATGAAAACTGGTCGTCCATGAAGGAAATCAGATTTTTCATACCCGCTTTGTTGAAATCATACTCAAAGTTTAAAGTAGATTTAAAAATATTTACACTAACTAATAATTTGAATCTCAAAATTTTTTTTTTAATCAACAAAATCTCAAACTTTAAATTCTAATTTTGTGCAAAATTAGACATAATTTTATAATACCATTAAATGTTACTGACGTGGATGAAATGTGAGACAAGACGTAGATGACACATGAGACACGACATGAATGACACGTCAAATTCTTGCTGACATGGATGTCATGTGTACAAAAAAATTTTCTTATAAGAATCTTCTCTGTTTTCTTTAATTTCAAAATTTTATCAAGCTTTGTAAATTTACATCAATATACATATATGCAAATAATATATATTTTTGATAAATTTTCTAAAACTCTCATATTCTCTCTGTAAAATTTTATCATAAAAAATATTTTTTTATCGTAATTGTATCCTCATAAAAAATTTTACAGTATCAAAACATCTACTAAATCATACATTTATCATCGCATTGTAACAAATCGTAAAATCATGACGATGTGGATACCACGTATAAAATTACGTCTTTTTATTGTATGATTCTCTTGTCTACAAATATATGATATATATTTTATTTTTATAGCTGTCAAGACATATACATTTGTATAGCCTCTTGACGTGAGTATAAACATAGAAAAAATAAATAGAAGTAGATTAATGCCAACGAATCAATAACGATCGAAATTGAAGAGAAGGGGAGATGAATGTGAAATAAGAGAAATAAAAAAGTGATTTCGTTAAAATAATATATATATATATATTTAAATCCTAAAAAGATAGCATTCTATCAATATTTTTAATGGGAAAAATACCATTTGAGGCATGAACTTTCAAAAAATAGACGTTTAAAGCATGAACTTTCGAAATGCCATTTAAATCTGATATTCAAAATAATTAGCAAAGTTTCGTTGATTCCGCCAAATAAGGCATGACGTTAACTAAACAAACGGAACAGGTTTACGGTGTTAACTTACCGTTAATGCCTCCGTTATGTGAACACGACATAGCTTTATTTTTATCAAAACATCGTTGTTTTAACCAAATAAATCTCAAGTAAAATTGTGAAAGACCGGTGAGTTTTTAAGGTCGAATCGAATTGGGACTAACCCATTTCCAATGATGTTGTTTCACAGTTATAGCTTTTCTGCCGGCGTGTGTTTCTGCCAAATCTTCTGTTGAGTTTTCTCCATCGTACTTTTTCTCTTCCGTACAATAATCTTCGTCCGGTAATCCCTCCACCGTTGCATCCACCGAGTGAAGAGCATAACGTGCCGGTAATCCAGGATATGACATCGAGTTCCTCTCCTCCACTCTTCTACTGTAAGTTCCAGGAATAACTTTGATTATCTGTCCAACGTCGTTGCCATTGAAGATAGATCAGAGCTCTTCTTTTATGGTGCAAAAAACTGCGTCATCGGGAGTTTCTTCAAGCTTCATCTTCTCCGATCAAGGACAAAATCTCTCCTGGATACTCCCATCGAATAATTCTTGATGAGATTCCACGAGAATCATACCGTTTTTCCGATAACTCGAATGGTTACATCATTGACGGTGCAGACCAGTGGATTTGAATCGGTGAGAGAAGTTTCGCCGTTGGAGAGCTCAAGCCAGAGGTTATGAACGTTTTTTGTCCCCGGCTTGACTCCCCAGACAGCAAATGAGTCGGAAGGTAATCGCGGTTCGAGCAAATTGGAGAGCGATTGAGGATTGGCAAAACGTTAGGAGAGAGGAGGTGGAGGAGGAGGAGATCGACGAGACATAGTGGTGGATCGACGGCGAGGATTTAGAGCGAAGGAGAATCGACTAGGAGGGAGAGAGACTAGAGGTTTAGGAGATGACCAGAAGAAGATGAGAGAGACCGCCGCGAGAAATAGATTGGGTAATGCGGAGGTGAAGGTTGAGTTACAAGGCCGGTGCTTGAGATTCATTTGGGATTTTGAGAAATAGATTCTTTTGGTTTAAACAATGACGTTTTGATAAAAATGAAGCTATATCATTTTCACATAACAGAGGCATTAAAGGTAAGTTAACACCATAAACCTTGTTCATTTGTTTAGTTAACACCATGCTTTATTTGGCGGAGTCAACGAAACTTTGCTAATTATTTTGAATGTCAACATAAAGATTAAGATTTAAATGACATTTTGAAAGTTCATGCTTTAAACGTCCACTTTTTTTAATTTTCATGCCTAAAAAGACATTTTTCTCTATTTTTAAATGTGTATTTTAAATAAAACTACGTAATTTAATATGTGGTATCAAAACGTATGATATTAGTATAGAAGTATATAGATGTAAATCTACAAAATTTAATAAAATTTTGAATAAAAAATATAGAAGATTCTTAAAAAAACAATTGTATGTGTGGCATCCACGTCAGCGGGAATTTGACGTCTCATCTACGTCAAGTCACACGTGGCATCCACGTCATCATCATTTTAAAGTGTGAGTATGTTTTTAACACAATGATATTGTGCGGGTATGAAAAAGCTGACTTCTCTCATCGATGATGATATCCATGGGTGATGACATTCTGGATCCAACTGACCAGTATCCTAGTTCACTTCTAGTTACCTAGCAGTTCGGAGAAGATTAACAAGAAGCTTGGCTTCGTCCATAAAGTTAAAGAATCATAAATGCGTCGTTAGATCACAGTAGATAATCGTAAACCTCTTAAATTTACCTGAAAGTTAAGTTTTTTCAATGGCAGCCAAACGACTGTTCAGGCAAGTATGATTGTTTGTTCAAATTATCACCACAAGGAAGCAGCCGCAACACTGATGGAATTTCTGACGGATATACAATACGTCTGAAATTTCTGAAGGATTTGTGATGGTTTTACGACTAAACAAATTTGAAGGATTTCCAATGGAAAAACCAACATATATCCGATGAAATACGGTTCCGTCGAAAAAACAGACAAATTTTCTATGGATAAACACACAATCCTTCGGAAATCCGTCGATAAATGCAAACGTTAATATAACCGTTAATATAGCCGTTTGAATTTTGTGTATACGGACGGATTTCCGACGGATACACCACATATATATATGTTTCCATATTTCTTCATTCATTCACACCACTTATCCATTTAATCCCTTTTTAGAAATCGCAAACATTGAAAATATGTCTTCTGGTAATTATTTTCAGTCATGGATGAACGAACCTATGATGGATCCGGAGTCAAAATTAATGAAAGATGACTATGCATGAGGAATTTGCGAGTTCATGGGATTGGCCGGAAATCAACGGGGAGCAAAAAAAAATGGTAACATTAAATGTCCCTGTAGTAAGATTAAAATGCCGGAATTCTCATAATGTTAAGCTTGAGTTAGTTTTGCATCACTTGTATAGTAATGAGTTTTTGTCGGGTTATAAGATTTGATATTTACATGGAGAAACAAGTTATGATTGTGGAAGTACAAGTGAACCAAATGCAGTGGATACCATAGGAGATAGAACGGAAGTAGATGTAGGTGGTAGTACGGTTGAGATGGTGAATAATGTGTTTAGGGAGAACATGATGGAGATAAGGTTAAAGAACCAAATACAGAAGCGCAAAAATCTTTTGATATGTTAGATGCAGCGAAACAACCACTATATAGAGGTTGTAGAGAAGGCCATTCACCATTATCATCTGCAAGTAGAATGATGACTATTAAGATGAACTACAGTTTGGCGAAAGAATGTGTTGATGCGGTAGCAGATTTTGTGAAATATATTTTACCTGAAAATAATCATTCATGAGCATCGTACTATGAGGTACAGAAACTTGTTGATGGTCTTGGTTTTTACCATATCAGATAATAGATGTGTGCATCGACAAATGCACTAAAACCGTAAAAAAATGTCGATTTTGTCCAAAACCAAGGTTTTAAGAAACTAGTGGAAGAGTTTCAATTCCTTATAAACGGATGTGGTATTACCATTAACGGAGAGTTTGAAGATGTTATATCAATCTCAACATATAGCAGAGGCAATGAGATGACATGTAAAACATAGTTAAGATGGAGAAATTACGCATCTTTCAGACGCAGAAGCGTGAAAATATTTCCAATCAATGTATCCAGATCTTGCGTATGAGCGATAAAATGTTTACCTCGGATTATGTACAGATGGTTTCAAACCATTTGGGAAACATGGAAGACAATATTCATTGTGGCGGTAATTGTAACACCTTACAATTTGCCACCATCTTTGTGCATGCATATAGTGTTTTTATTCCTTTTCGTGCTAGTTTCCGGCCCAAAGTATCCAAGGATGGGGTTTAAGCATTTGATGTTTCATTGCAGCAAAATTTCAAAATATGTGCGGTTCATATGTGGGCAATAAGCGATTTCCCGACATATGATATGTTATCTGGATGGAAAATGCATGGAAAATTATCATGCCCGTATTGCCAAGACATCACTGATGCATTCCAATTATAACACAAAAGAAAAATGTGTTGGTTTATTACCACAAAAGATTTTTACCAAGTGATCATCTTCATCGTCAGTCTAGAACATTGTTTACGAAGAACAAACAACTGTTTGACTGTACACCTCTGGAACGGGTTGGTTGAGTATTGGAGCATGGACGAAACCCAGTCAACATCGGCTACTCAATCAACCAACCGGAAGATTGCTGGAGGGCAAAGGAATTGACACTCACATTTTGGGAGTAACGAGCAAGGGTTCCAGGAACAACAATTGGTAAGTTTTCGGGAACAACAATTGGTAAGTTTTTTTAATCTATACTTTTATTTCATTTTATTTAATTAATGAAAGTTTGATATTTTTGCAATTTCGTCAAGAAGGTGTCCGACCTTCGCATCTTGTTATGCTACAAGATGCGCACACTAACTGTAAAACGGGACAAATCCAAGATCCGGTTGGTCGAGAGTTTCTCCAATCACAGCTGATTTTTGAAAGAACTCATTCGTGTACCGAAGTTCCGATCAAGAAGCTCGACAAATTTGTATACAAAGTAAGTAACATTTGTTTTTTCCGTTTTTCTTTTTAACCGATTTAATTGTTTTTAATGGTTTACTTTCTTTTTTCATATGTCACTCCAAAGAACGTATTTTTGGATTTACAGAGTAGTACTCATCACCATCTTTGACAACTTTGAGAACTTGGAAGTATTACGGAGATCCTCAACTCAGAGCGCAACTGGAAAAAAAGTCCGCTGAAATCGAAGCTCTCAAAAACAAGATTTAGACTATTGAAAAAACACTGTTGCACAGCTCAAAGCAATGCAAAATCAAATGGATGCCTTCTTTCGTTCCTTCCATCTGCCTCCCCAAAATTAGAAATCCCGACGTTTCAGTTTTTATGTTTTTTTTTATTTTGAATAAGTTTTTATTTTGTTTTAGATAATTTTTATTTTAATTTTTAAAATTTTAATTTTAATTTAATTTAATTTAATATTCATATTTAATTATATGTTTTTTTAAATCTTTATTTTTAAAGCCGTCGGAAATCCATCGTAAATACATCCGTCGGTAATCCGTCGAAAACATCATATCTAGAATCCGTCGAAAATCCGATATCTGAAATCCGTCAGAATATAGTTGGTCATATATCCGTCGGTTATCCGTTAAAAACCTAATCGACGGTTTTCCGACAACTAACCGACCGTGTATTTCTGACCGAGTTTTGACGGATGAATCTGTTGGATATATGATAACAGTAATCGTCAGAAATCTGTCGGAAATACCAACCGATTTCCAACCATTTAGAACATATCTGCAACAGAAATACCTACAACAGTTTCCAACGGATCTCCAACGAATTCGGCCGTCAGTTTAGCGATGTTTTCTTGTAGTGTATGCTACCTCCGTGGTTTCATAGACAATGAAAAACCTGCATGCCATTTACATGAATCAGGGAGAAGAAATAATCAGTATGAGGCTTGTCATGGAGTCTTTGCTCGGATCGATGCATGCCCTAGAAACTCACCTCCTCCTGTTGGAGAGAACCATGAATTTTCTCAACGGATGATCCTTAAGGACCCAGAAAGACAGTCAACAAAAAAGTTGGTAGGAAATTTATGATAGATGGAAAACACTGCATCAAAGAGATCAAGATTGGAAGAAAGAAACACCTCGATTCAGGTCTTGTGATGAGAAACTACGATTTCAATTTACTTTAGGAAGTCTCGTAGTTGTGAGGCTTAACGGATGAAGCAAACAAGCAATGGATACTTCCACTATAAAGGTGGCTTTTAGCTACATCAGCGCTCAAATTCCTTAATCGTTTTTGCCCTGGCTTCGCACCAAAGCCACAAAGACTTGCAGAGAATTCCCAAACATTCTTATCGTAGCAAGGAATCAGAAACCAAAAAAAGTGGTTGGAACTCAAAGAGCTCAACCTGGTGGGGATGAAGATAAAGACCATAAGAATAACTTGAATTGTAGTTACCATCATCGTCATGAATATCACCATCATCGTGTGGACAATCGTTTGTGTGAGGAAAATCATCGTCAGTTAGAAAATCATCGTCATGAGGATAATCACCGTCAAGAGGTAAACCATCGCCGTGAGAACATTGGTGGGCCAAGTAGACATGAGCAAAACCTAGATCTTATTCGTAGCCCCTTATCAAGGTTAAGCTCGTAGATAATATCTCTAAGCACCCTCCACTCAAGTTGGCCTCAGAGGAATTTCAGTCTTACCCTTTTGAATCTAAAGCCTTTCAAGATACAGAATCTCACTATCACTCACCCATGGCTGAAAACATATAGGAATTTGAAGAGAAAAACAAAATTCAGCATACACAGAATCACCTACCAAATGATGCCCTCATGATAGGTGCTCCCAGGGAGGAAGGAGTGGGAGAAGAGAACATGGATAATGAAGACCTCTTGTGTGAGGATTTTCATAGGGATGAGCTGCAGGGTAGATGATCTCCTAGGCTAGGACTTGGATAAAATTCTTAGTGATTATAATCAACCGGGTAACTCTCATAATGCCTCCCATGAAGATAACTTGAATGAGACCATCACAACCTTCAAAGTGAAAGTTAAGTTTAAGAGATTGAAAGATGACTCAGATCCTACGTCTAGGAAGTTTTCTTCCCCCATCAATAGAAGTATTCCCCTTCCGCGAGGACTTTTTCCTCCCAATGTGATTACTTAAATTTCAAACTCTTTGGTTTTTGATGGTGTTGCAGGTCTGGTGGGGACCCAGAACCCACTCCGTTATCATATATGAGGACACTCTCTTGGAACTGTCAAAGGATTAGGAATGACCTCATAGTTCGACGCCTAGAGGAAATACACAAAAAGGGTATTCCTCACCTCTTTTTAATATCATAGACGAAGAACAAGAAGGCGGTACTACAAGGCATACATATGGATTTTGGTTAGGATCATTTACTTACGGTTGAACATGTTGGCTTAAGTGGCGGTTTACTCCTTTTCTTCCGAAACTGAGACTTTTAATATATGCTTAAGATGTTATAACATACAAAATATTCCAACATACAAAGGAGCACATCAACTATTACAAAGAAGTAGGTCAAACTCTCAACAATCACTTCAATGAACAAAACTGTCTCCAGGAGAAAATTGTATCCAGTTCTGATGGGTAGAACTATCCGTAATACAATTATTTCCAAACTCATTAGAACCCTTTTCATGTTTCTTTAGCATAATAACCAAAACCGAATTCTTCTTCTTTTATTTTTTTTCTAGTTTTATTTTTTTCTCTTTTCCTTACCTTTTTATTCCTTTGGCTTCAAACAAGTCAAAGATGAAAGCCTCTTCAACTATCAACGCTCTACAATATTCTTCTTTTCCTTGTCCAAAACTCTTTTAAACCAATTAGGATCATAGGATTACAATTGAAGATTAGTAGTAACACTCTTTGCAATCTCATAAGCTCCAACTTTGGAGGTTCAAAAAGAAGTAACCAATACTTCATACCTTCACTCATTGATAACAAAGGAGAAATATGGCCTACAAACGCAGGCCAATCCTTCGGATTGTGATAGCTTTAATGATTTCCAATGAGGTAGCACTAAATGTAACTTTCTCTAGATGTAGACTCTTCAAGCTTTCTAATGTCCATTCCAAAATTTTAATTTTAGCATCGAAAGAAGAGTACACCTGAGAATAGGATCTCCTGCTATGAGACAAACATTGCTCAAGTAATCTCTTACCACCCATGATACTCCTGCTAATGATTTCACCTTAGACCTAGAGATGCCGATATTACATTTTAATTCACCAAAAAAGGGAGGCTACAATTATCATCAATAGGACCAGAGAGAGATTTTCAGGGTTTGAACTTACATTTTGAGAAAAAGACCATTTCTTCATATTCTCCAGAGTTTTTCTACCACTGCAGGATAATGACTTTCATCAAACAAAATAGATGAGAATATGCATTTATGGAAAAATAGGAACAAGTTTGATTCTAGAATGCCATATAATCCAAGAAGGAATCTGTTTTAATTCTTCCGGCATATGATATGATTCCATTAAGCGAAATAGATTATGCATATTCTCAAATACATAATTACAAAAACCTGAAATCGTTGATGGAATATTAGACAATGCCCAAATTTGCCTTGCAAATGGACAAATAAAAAAGATGTGATTGATTGTTTCATTCTCATCCTCACAGAAGAGAAATCTTTCAAATGTTTTGATGCCTCTTGTATTTATTCTGTCAGATACTGTAACTCCCCCATTAAGAATTTTCCATAGAAAAACTTTGTTTTTGGGACTGTCTCCATATGCCAACATGCTTCCAGAATCGGGTTTGTAGAGGAAAAAGATTCAACACCTATCAAGATTTACTTTTTCCAACATGTAACCCAATTCATAACCTGATCTAAGAGAATAAAACCACTTTTATTCTCTGCCCAACAATATAAAACTCTCCACCTAATCATAGGCCTTGTAGATTTAATGATCTTAACATCAGAATGATGAATTAATTTCCTTAATAACATGTCCTTCCAAGTACTAACGAAGGTCAATTAGATCATACTCTCAAATCTATATTCACTATAGACTGAATGCTAATTGGTCTACGAGATATACCATCAAACAACCAGTTATCTATCCAACCAAATGTCTCTTTTCCATTACCAAATAATACGTTTTAAACCTTTCATCATCAACAATGTACCAAATAAAATGCCTCTCCAAGCAAATGAAGGCCTACTCCCATTAGCTGCATTAAGAAACTTAAAATTTACAAAGTATATGCTTATAAAAAATCTCGAGAAAAGACAATCAGGTTCATGAAGCAACCCCCAACTTGTTTAGCCAAAAGAGCTCGATTAAATAGCTCCAAATCTCTGAAACCAATCCCAACAAGATTATTTGGCAATGTAAGTTTCTCATAAGCCACCCAATGAATCTTTTTTGTGCCTTGTACCTTGGGGACTAAAGACAAATGAGTATTAGGATTATGTAGCAAAAGTATAATTGGGATTATGAAATGACCAAAAAAGTTTCGGACGAATTTGAGACTATTTCGGGAACACTTTTGAAAGATAATGTCCACGAGTTAAAGAAAAAGTGGAAAAAGTTCTGTTTTGTTGGGTCTTGTTGCTGTTTGGAAGAACGAGAAAAATGCAAGTCATGTCGAGACCAACTCCCAAAATCCTAATAGCAAATAAGATAGATATTATCGGATAAAACACATTTGCGGGTTAATGATGTATCTCAGTAAACACGGCATATGGTAACTACATTGACTTTTACATATATAATTACATTATTTTACTTAGATTTTAAATATTAACTAAAATTTTGTATTTAAGCATAATTTTGAGTGGGCCGATGGATATGATCACGTTTATTGAAAAAATCATAAGTGGGCCGATGGTACCTTCGTCGACAAAAAATGGAGGCCATCGCACGGAAATGTAGAGAGCCAGAGCAAGGGAGGTTGACTCAATTGACACAAGAGTTAGATACTTCTGGAGATATCTTTCTCACACCGGCCAAAAAATGACATTTTTACTATATTATTGGTAATATTTATGTCTTTTATCTATTTTATTAACATTTTAACTATATTATCAAACATTTTATAACATTAAATAAATTTATTTCTAGGAAATTCTGACGAATAAAGGCTGACTATACATATATGGATCTATTCCATATGATGTTAACGTCGGACAAAGCTCATTATATTGACCATAAGGAACTTAAAAGTAGAGTTGGCAGCAACGAATAAGATTATTGCGGAGTTGCAATCAACTCAACAAAATATCCTCTACTAGACTCACATCGTCACCCCACCGTCCCACCATCCCGAAAACACCAAATTGAAGACGAGACTTCAAATCACGATAACAATTTCGCTTCAAATTAATTTTATCTTTTCATATTTTTTTTTGTTTTGTAAGAAATTTTTATTTTAGTATTTTTAATTTTTAATTTTATAATAGATTATATATATATATATATATATAAATAAAAATTTTAAAAATATTTACGAACAATTTCTGACTAAGTTAAACAAAATTAGTCAGGAGTTCATCGGTAATTTTGGACCAATTTTTGACTAAATGATCAATTATGGTAGTAAGAAATTGGTGGGAAATTTCCTACTAATTTCTGATTATTTTTTTTGTATGAACTTTTTAATCAGTAAATATTTACCAAAATTAGTTAAGAATATTTCTGACGAATTTCTGATGAATTTTCTGACCAATATTTCTGTCAAATTCAGACGATTTTTTGACTATTTCCTGTTTCCTACCATTATATACCGACCAATTTTGGTTTTTTGGAATTTTGTCGAAATACACCAATTTCAACGAAATTCTGACCAATATGGTGGTCAGAATTGAGACTTATTCTTGAAATTTTTTGAGGATCAAAAGTTATCCTGGTATGTCACTAGATGTACATATTCGATGGAATTTAACTTATGAGATACTTGTTAGAGCTTTGAAATTTCAGCATGATTTTACAATTTACTATTCTTTAGCTCTTCGAAAGAATCTACAAGTTTTTATAATAATATGTAAAATGGGACTGAGGTGAGAAAATTTTGTGAATTTTTGAAGCTGATAAATACCATCACCAAATACTTTCCAGGTTCAAAATACCCCACGTACAATGTTTATTTCATTTAGGTATGGAGAATTAAGTTGTTGTTGACTGTTGAGGAATTATTCTCAATGTAAAGATCCTGCTATGAAAGTGATGGCTACTAGTATGCATGTTAAGTTTGAAAAGTGTTGGAATGAAAATAGCTATGAGAGTTGTTCTGGATCCTAGATTGAATCTGCAAATGTTAAAATCAGCTGATGGCAAAGTACATCCTATTCACTTCTACAGAAACAATTAAAGCAATTGAGAACAACCTGGTTTTGCTGAGAGTTTTATATTGATGATTCACGTGTTTGATGAGATTTTTATATTGTTATTAAACTTAATAATGATTTTGTTGTATTTTCTTTTTATTTGATTTTTAGAAGCTTTTGAATCATATTTTTAAAGGGAATTAATTTAAGTTTATTATTATAGTTTAGTTTTCATATTTAAACGTTGATATATATATACAAAGCCATGTCCAGGTTCAGAAGGGCCCAAGGCGAGTTTAGAAAATAGGTCTTTTTAATATAATTTTTTATAAAATAAATATAATATAATTTTGAAACATCATAAATTATTTAAAAAATAATAATATAAAAAAACTAAGACATAATCTTTTTCCCTTCTTTTTTAATAAACTCTTTGACTAAATTATCATAATCTAAAATCCTAATTAATTCTCTTTCTATGGGTATGATAACTAGACAATTCAATCTTTTTTGTGACATGGTTGATCGCAAATAAGATTTTAGTAACTTTAGCTTTGAAAAACTTCTTTCAGTATTGGAAACTGAAATTGGAATCTTCAACAGTATCCAATGGGTCTCTTGTAGTGTTCTGGCAAAATATCTTTTAGAACTGTTAGTTCAAAATACAAATCATCCCCAATAACATCTGAATTATTTCCATGTTTTAAAAAAGTTTCAAGATTGGTACAATATGCTCTCAAAATATCATCACTTGCTGACTTCAATTTCTCCAAATTAAATAGGAAACCAAATGTTTGTTCACACTTCTAAAATTGCTCAAATCTTGTCTTAAGAGAATAGAGAGCTTGATCTATGACTTGGATGAAATAAGAAATTTTTTGGGCCAAAAAACCACTCTAATACCTTATGATTTTCAAATTTGAGTGTCTTAAAAATCTTATATAATTTGGAGGCCCTAGGCAAAAACCTTTTTGATAACCTTTTAGGCACGCCTGTGTATACACACATTTTTTACTTGTTAATCGCATGACTTGCTAAATCATCACTCGAATATGTGTGCTTCCTTTTCTGGTTTATTTAGTTTAATTGACCACAACTACACTGAAATATGTTATAAATGTAAGATGATTTTTGGTGGATCCAATTATTTAATCTCTGTTTCATTTTTTCCTCAAAAACTTTCCTTTTGATGAGAGTGTTATTTTGGTGGGTTGCATGGGACTGAGCCATGAAGTCTATGGGTCGGATTGGGCTAATAATCTATAAAACAAAAAGAATATGGATATATTTGCGGGCTGATTGGTTTGTAAACATTGAAAAGTGTAGGAACTTTTACTGTAAATGTAGAAATTATGGTTTTAAAATATAGTTTGTAATTTAAAAAAATAAAAGTTACATTTTGTTGGCTTTTTAAAAAATACTCTTAGTAGGAACAGAATGAAGTAGTTAGACTATGAGAAATTTTCAAAAAAATTTAGGGATGTTAAGAGGATAAAACTTGATTGGAGAAAATATGGTTTTTAAGACTTAAAGAAAAAATAACTCTCAGCATTTTTAAAAGTTTACAAACCAATCACCCCATATTAATCCAGCTTTAAATGGGCTGGTCTCTCATGGGCTAGTTTAACTACCGACTCATTCCTAGTTGATCCATCGATTCTTTCCCATTTCCATCTCGACGATCTTTTTTCCCACTTGGCCAAATAGTACAATAACTCCCCTTGAATCTCGTAGTGGTTAATATAATTTGGGCAACACTTATTTGATGATCCTTGTACTTAGTTTCGTTTTACAAGTATATTGCTATTTTTCTTGGTGCAGAAGTACCTAACATATGGTTGGTACATCCACTATTCATCAGCCATCTTTCTCCGATATCTTCACGATGTTTTCTCGAGTGGAGAATAACTTTTCTTCATTCTCCAAATTTGTAACTTGAGCATACTAAACTTATTTGTTTCCAAAATCTCAGGAAAAATGTCCCAGCTTCCCGCAGGTGAAACATACATTGGGTTTTCTTCCTTAATGGTCTAGTCTCCCATTCTTGTTCTTCAAGTAACGAATTGTTTCATTGTGGTTATCATGCTTACAATAATCACACCATTTTTTTATATTTTTCCTTCCATTCAGGTTTCCCTGAAAAGCTTTTATAGGTTCTCCTTTCTTTCCATTGAAATAAGCTTGAAAAGCTCCTACGAAATTTCTATCTTCATCTGGAAGAAAATTTTATTCATGGGAAATCAAAGATATGTCACACTTATATTTCAAATCTTTAGTTTCTTCCATTAACACCAACATATTTCCATAATGCCTTCATATTCCATCTTTCTGTCTCCAAGTTGTTCCATTTCATTTGAAACATCCATGATCATGTCAGTGAAGGATCTAATATTTTCTCCGTCTTTCATTTTTATATTTTTAACTTTCTCTGGAGAGATTGTAGCTTCACAAGTTTAGCTTGTTTGCCTTGATATTATGATTGTAATCTCATCCACACATCTTTTGGAAGTGGTCAACGACATTATCTACGAAAACACCGTATCGGTGACAGTATATTGCAATAAATGGAGAGCCACCGCATATCTTTCATCGTAGTCTTCTTCCAAGTAGTGATTTTGGATTGAGTAATCAAAATAATTTAAGAGGTTTCCATAGAAATAGTAGTGGTTTCTTATGGTTGTGGTGGAACTCTATTTTCCACAACAACCCACAACTCACAAATGATTAATGTCCTCTTCATTCTTGCCGCTCAAAGTTCATAATTTTGACCGTAAAAAATAGCAGCAGATTGAGATGTGTGTAAGTGTTACGTTATGATTTCTTGTATTGCGTATTGCTCTTCTTGATTACTTTGTGTTTTGCTATTGCTTAATCTTGTGATTAATTTTTGATCGTTCGTCTTTCGAGAACCGTTTTAAGCTTTAATGCCATCTTATGAAACTGATATTATTAATTTTATCAGTCTCCTTAATATTTTTCTTCTCCTATTTGTGCCAAAAAATATAGTTGTATAAAGATATCTTGTTATGCAAGAAAACAGAAAATAAAACATCAAAAAGAAATAGTTGAGAGGTTGTGGGGAGCTCTGGAGAGAAGAGACAAGACTACATATTTGTAGTTTTAATTTATGAAGTATATCCCCCCCCCTCTCCCCTTTAATAGAAGACTGGGATGAGTTCACGCGTGGGTGTGTTTAAAATGTTGTTGTTCATTAGATTTATTATTTATAATTTTATTGAATAATATTTATTTAAGAAAACAAAAGTAGGACATCATGTATGAAACAAATTTTGCCTTGTTTATAGTATATGTAAGGATTTTTGTTTTTGTTATTTTTAAATTACAATCTGTAATGTAAATATATGTATATTTTAGTGTTTCCTTTGGTCCTAGATATAGTTTAATTATTTATAGTCTATATTTTTATCCGGAAATTATGGATATCCTACATTTGAGATAAGAGCGAATCACATAATGGATTTCGGATCCCAGATATTTTGTCCACCCTAGTTTATATATTGATTTTGCATTTGTTTGATATGTTATAGAAACAATTTTGATTAGTTGAGTAGCTATATGGTATTTTTTCTTACCATTGTCTTCTATTTTGATATATTTATTTCATATTTCTAAAAGTAAAACATTTATCTACTGTGTGACTAAATAAAAAGTGTTTTGTAAGTAGAGACATTCTGTAAGAACACCTAAAATGAAAACCACATTTAATCATTCCTTAAAGTTTTATCAAATGTAAAATTTATTGAAAGCATTGTCTTTTTAGAATAAAACTATTCCATAAGTATACTTTGTTTTAAAGGTGAAAATAATCATATATACCATTAGCCTCCTACTTAATAAAATGGTAGAGATTAGAGAAGGAAACTTTAACATGCTATTTTATTTTCTTAAGCGTTTAAACCTCTTTCGATATGAGCTCCTCATTTCCTCGGCTCCAAGGTTTTCGATTTGAAGGACAATACTATTCAACTCATTTGTTCTTGAGAGTGCTCTGTTATTGTATTATTAAACAAAATAAAAAAAAACACTGTTTTGCCGCTGCGTTAACAAAACTACTTTTGCACAGGTCTTATTATAAACCCAATATAGTTATTTATCTGTTATAAAATAATGAAAAATTGAATTTATCATTTGTTAGAAAAAGGATATGCTCATTGCGATAAAGTTTCCTTAGCGTGTTGTTCAACAAAGGTCACATTAAATGAATTTTGTAGCTTCAAGCGAAATGTGATGGAAAGCAATGGAAAGCAGGAGAAAATAAATCTTGTCATTAAAACCAAAAAATAACTCTTGGCTCAAGCATCTTCAAGCTAGCCAAAAGCAATTACAGATTTTATCATGACAAGCGAAGCCTTACATGAGCTCACAAGTCTAAGATTCATGACAATCCAGTATGACATCAATCTAAATAGATTCTACTAAGTTAGAAAAAGATATATAGAATTTTTCTTAGACCCAAATCTCTCTGGTGAATGTGACATATTTCCCTTTGTCAAGTTATTTGAGATTGTTGTCAATTGCGTAGGGAAAGGCACTCGCTAAGACTTAGGCCTCATAGAACTCGAACCAACACTATTGCGCTTCGTATCTTTTGTTTGAACACACAAACACGTATAGAAATCAATTTTATAGATCAAATAATGAAAACCAGCATATTGCATTTTTTTCCCTCCTCTTGTAAACAGGGCAGTACAGCTTGATTCCTCTAAACGTTGGCATTCCATTTCTTAAGATGTGGCTAGGGATCAAATGCCAAAATCTATATAAGACTAACAACTCCAAACCAAGAGAAGGTAAATTTACTAATTCTTCTAGTAATTATTTTCAAATGTCCTGAAAGAAATCTAAGTGCGTACCTTAAAACCATAAAATATATTTCAGAGTACGGTGATACCCAAAGAAACACTATTAAAAATACCTGTAACTGTAAACAACAACCCAGACTACAATTAGTATTGTTTTAATAGAAAATAAAGGAAAGTTCGGTTTGTCCATTAGGAATATAACCCCAAGAATACCAACGAATCAATCACCATACTTTAACTAAAAATATTTCTTTTTCTAGATGCCAAATTTTACTCAAACAACATAGAAAACTAATTAATCTAAAGGAGATTTGCTGTGACATTTGTTTTTTCAGAACCATCAATTCTTTTATAGAACCAGAGAAATGAGAATAATTCAAAACGATCACACAAATAACATAGTGGTATCAATTGAAGAAATTTCAAGAACACAATTTACAAAGGTAAAAGCTTCCAAGATTCTAAAATACGATCAAGGTATATGTCATCAGACAATAAGTAACGTGATCATTGAATTTTATCGACAACTTCAGCAAGTCACTTGAAACTACTTAGCCATATGGTATTTCTAATAACTATTTTGCTACAAAAACAGATGATTTTACCAGGAAGATGCTGAGGACAGAGTTGACTGTAGGACGTCTTTTGTTTGAGACAACACCAACTTCTTCACAGCGTCAGTAGACCTTTTTTCCTCCCTGCTTCGTTATATATGTTTGGCTTTTTTCGATTATAGGTAGGAATAAGTTGTTTCCAAACCCTCCATCCGCCTCTTTCTTGTATGCTTATCTCTTTCTTCACTTCTCCTATACGAAGAACACCAAATGCTAAAACACCAAGAGCACCGAAGGGGTATCGAAAGAGTATATGAAGTTATTTGATTTGCTGGAACATTTTTTTCTCGATATACCTTCGTTCTTCTGATTCTAGTGAAAATTCAACCTCACCTATGAACTCCGGCGATTTACAATAACTTCATATACTCTTCATCAAAAGACAGAAGCACGGCATGAACTAACTCCTACGAAATGAAGAGAAAATCTTTTCAGATATATAGAGAGATGTTCCTGCACTAAGGAGATGAAACTCTAGAAATTGTAAGGTAAGTGAAAAGGAAAATTATTTATGATTAAAATTGATAGGTCCATGTTATAGGAGTGTCAATGTTGATCGTAGAATAAGAACACAACATAGTTTTGGGGAGTAATGACTAACTCTTTTTGTATTTTTTGTTTTTAATTTAAATAAGAAAGATACATGAAACAAATGGGGATCATGGATCCCTCTAAACAAAGAAGCAAACAACATGAAGCAAATCGTGAGTTACTCTGCTCCTTCATAATAGGAAGCAGGTGTTGACTCAGTTACTTGAATGAAAGTAAAAACATAAGTAAAGAGAATTAATCAGTCTCGTCATTGGTATTTCAGGTTTGGTTTCCTCATCTGGTTTGATGTTCGGTTCTGCATATTAGTTACCAGTTGAGACCCATCAAAAATGTTGTGAAATTTAACAATTGAGATTGAGTGAAGGTGATTACAATGATGATGAAGAGCTTTGCAATGCACAGATATGGGAAAATAAAAAAAAAGGATTCATCGACCTTAAGCTTAGTGCCTATTTTCTTATAATCTTTTGGTTCAAGCCCGGGGCAGTCAATTTTCACCAAGGGACTCAATTCGAAGGCATCCTTAACATCTTTGAGCAACGACACATAAACTCCATTTTGGGCTGCAATGAAAAACCAAGACAATAACAGTAAATATATAACCAAGTGTCTCGCCTCTTCTTGAACAGTAAGTGCTAGTTTACTTTAGTGAATGCTAGAAGCCCATAACTTCTTTAAAGATAAGATACACTTACACAACTTGCATATAGGCCTATGATAATTTCCCTTCACCCAGAACTTATGAGTGTCATCTTTTAGTAAATCCTTTAGGAACTTCTTGAATGAGCTTTCGATAATTAGGAGCTGCTGGTTTCCACAACATCAATGGGTAATATGGACGTGTGCGATAATTGTAATTTCTTCCCCATAAAACATACACCACACCTCCGACTCTATTAGTGATCTCTCCTCATGTATTTACCTAGATAAAAATATACACATATAAAGAAGGGACGATGACCAGTTTGACCCAAAATTGTAGTTTAATTGGTAAAAATACCGTAGACTTATTGTTGTTATCGCAGACTTATTGAAATGTTGTCGCAGACTTATTGAGTAATGTAGTTACGGCAGACTTATTGAATTATGTAGTTACGACAGATTTATTGAGTAGTTATTGCAGATTTATTGAGTAGTTACTGCAGACTTATTGAGTAGTTATCGCAGATTTATTGAGTTATATAGTTACGGCAGACTTATTAATTAGTTACCGCAAACTTATTAAGTAGTTATGACAGATTTATTAAGTAGTTACGGCAGACTTATTGAGTTATGTAGTTATGACAGACTTATTAAGTAGTTATGGCAGACTTATTGAGTAGTCACGGCAGACTTATTGAATTTTTTATTTTTAGACGAAGGTGGTGGTGGTGGTCGGCGCCGGTGGTGGTGGCGGCGACGACGGCGGTGGGTGGCGGCGACGACGGCGGTGGTGGGAGCGACGACGGCGGTGGTGGCGGCGATGACGGCGGTGGTGGCGGCGACGACGGCGGTGGCGGCGTCGGTGGCGGTGGCGGCGTCGGTGGCGGTGACGGTGGTGGTAGTTTTTTTTTTGACGAATTTTTTTTTTACATACGAAAAAAAAATAAAATTTCAAAACATAAAAATATAAATGGTAATTTTTGTAATTACAAAAATAAAGGTTTGGTTTTATTGTCTTTTAATCATTTTCAAATTTACCAAAATTCAGACAAGTCAAACTAGCAATTAACTCTAAAATTTGAGTCAATCTATGTCATTACCTCTATAAAGAATACATCTTTTGTTATTCTCTCAAGTCACAAAACAACAATTTTGAAAGATTTAAAAGAATTAAAATGAGATGCGAAACATCTCAGATTCTGCTATTTCCTTCAAGTCTCCTGTAACTGTCAATCCAAAAACTAATGGTTACTGAATTTCTTCAAATAAACTTTCAGTAAGATTATATATTATCTATACCCCTTAATCATCTAACTCAAATAAGAATCTGCTTTAAAGTTCATGTAACTGATGAAAAGGCAAGATTTAGCCAGATATGACGTGTGGGAACAACGAGAGGAATGTCTGTTCTTGAAGAGATGCAATGAGTAAACAAAAAGCTGATGTGGACTAAAACTGACGTGGATTAATTGAGCAAGGATTAGGAAACTATGGATAAAGGTGCGAGATGCTGGAAATGAAGTAGTTAAAGATTGAGAAGATACTTGATAAAGATTAAGAAGATTCTTGTTGAGAATTGAGAAGATTTGGATATCGCCAATGCACACTTGATCCGAAATAAATAGGGGTTCAGGTCTGATCGTTTCTCTCAGCCATTTTACTTAGAATCGTGAGTGTTAGTGTTGAGCCTTACGAGATTCAGAGAGTTGTGAGATACTCTTGAGCGGGGTTAGAAATCGTAGGTCGAGTATAGAAGGGTAGTTTTTAGACTTGTAGAACCATCAAGAAAGAGTTTATTTATTGATAAGATTTCTAATATAAATAGAAACTGATTGATTCATGTTCAACAAATATTCTTGTGATATTTATGTTCATTGGTATTTCAATTGGTAGCAGAGCAGACATCTAAACCGAATTGTTACTCAATAACAGGAGAAGATCCTAAGACAGAAGAATAGACTTATCACGAGAACAGGTGACAGTCTTTTCAAGACCACACAACACAAGAAATGAGAAAATTTTGGTATGAGTTTTTGCTTTCTTTTCCCCACAAAACAAGATTAGAAAATAGAGGAGAAAAAAGAAAAAGAAACGACTTTAGTAGTTAGGGATAGAGATAGAGAGAGAGCTTTAGTTGTTACGATCATACAAGTTAAGATCAACTTACCATATTTGTTTGGTAGGCCAATCATGTTGGATGACACCAACTACGCACACTGGAAGGTTAAAATGTGATATGCTATTTGAAGCATTGATGAGGATGCTTGGACAGTTGTAGAAGATGGATGGGATGAACCAGAAGCTAAAGGTGAAGACGGTAAAATGGTTCCAAAGAAGAAGGAGTTATGGACAAATGAGAACGGGAAAAAGATGTCAAAGATGAACTCCAGAGCTATCTCCACAATCTTTACTTCTCTCAGCAGTAATCAGTTCAAGCAAGTACAAGATTGCTATAATGCAAAAGCTGCTTGGGACACGTTACAACTTTATTACGAAGGCACCAGAAATGTCCGTAAGAGTCGACTAGACGTAATTGCTTCAAAGTTTGAGAACTTACGCATGAAAGAAGATGAAAAAGTATCAGTTTTCAGTTAAAAAGTCAGTGCTATTGCAAGCGAAGCTAATGTTCTCGGAAAGAAATACGAAGACAAAAAGCTGGTTAAGAAGTTTCTGAGATGTCTTCCAACAAAGTATGATGCTCATTTTTTTGCCATGAATGTTGCATTAAACACTGATACTATGACCTTTGGAGAAGTGATAGGAATTATCAAAGCACATGAGATGGATTTAGAAAGAAGGGAGAGAGGTATTGCACTATCAGCATCGGAAGAGAAACAAAAAATTTAGGAGTTAGAAAACACATTAAGTCTGTTGGTTAAGAAATTTGATCGAACCATGAAAAGGTTTGAGCGTGGAAGTAGAAAACCTTTTGGAAAGACCATTTACTGAACCAGACAAGGGATCACGAAGATATGATTAGAAATGCCACAAGTGTGAAGGAGTGGGACACTTTCAAGCTGATTGTTCAAATACCAAAAAGAAGGGAATTCAGTGTTTTGGCTGCAAAGGATATGGACACACAAAAAATGAATGCATGAATAGTAAGAATCAAAATCATAAATAATATATTGTGATGAGTGAGCGATTCTGAAAGTGAATCATATGAAGGAGAAGTTGTTACTGGATACTGTGCATTTCTAGCTGTAATTCATACTGATGAAGACTCTTCTGAAAGTGACTTGGAAGCAGAACAAGAAAAAACGAGACCTTCAGAGAAGGTGGATGAAAGTCAATCAAAAGATGATGAAGCAAAGAATTTACAAGAAGAGTTCAAGACAATGTACAAAAACTGGAAGAAGACAAGTCACGAGAATGTGTTGCTTCTCAAAGAAAAAATCTTGCTGAAAAAGATAAATGAAAAACTCAAGGAGGAATTAAACGTTGAAATTGTTAAAAGAAGGGCATTAGAATAAGACATAGCCAAAACTACCAAGAAGATACATATGCTAAACAGTGGCACCAAAGATCTGAACAAAATTCTGACATTGGGATGAACTGAGAAAACCAATAATGGTCTCGGATATCAAGGAGAAGTCTCGACAGGTGTAACTAAGTTTATAAAAGGGAACAAATTTGAACATGTTCCAACACTCAATGTTCGGGTTAACACCAAGCCTCAGAATATGAGAAGCTGTTACTACTGTGGCAAAGGCGGACATATCAGGAGCAAATGCTTTAAGCTAATTAACAAAATCAAAAAATTTCTGAGAAAAAAGCGATGTTATCAACACTTTTTTAATCGATCATCACATGTGTGGGTAAAGAAACATTACTTGTATCATCAGATGCGTCATAAGGAAAAGTCAGTGATCGTGGCTTATAGTTTGATACTAGAAAGTCATAATGTGCTAGAGGAAGTCCCACTACAAGGGCACACTAAGTTATCAGTTGAATAAGCTAATTGTATGGGATTGGCATCACAAAGTGAAAATGCAAGTGGTTCGTGGTACTTTGACAGTGGATGTTCTCGGTATATGACAGAAAAACAAGAATTTTTGAAAGAGTACGTGAGAGTGAAAGAAAGTAGTGTTACCTTTGGAGGTGGGCTCAACGAAAAATCTTGGGAAAAAGAAATTTGGACGGATCAATCACTCCTTCGCTGATGAACGTATACTATGTGCAAGGACTACAAGTGAATCTCATAAGTGTGAGTCAACTATATGATGAGGGCTTGACAGTCACTTTCAACAAAACCAAGTGTTGGGCGTTCAATGAAGCAAATCAGGTGATTATGTGAGGAGTTTGTACTGGGAACAATTGCTATATGTAGGAATAACCAAATCAATGCCTTAAAGCTGAGAAAGACAACACTCATCTATGGCAAAAGAGGCTTGGCCATATGAATGTTAAAAGCATGAATCAGGTAGTCCATCAAGAGCTGGTCCGAGGAATCCTAGAGTTAAAAAGACTAGAAAATTTCATGTGTGGAGCATGCTGCAAAGGAAAACAAACAAAGGTACAACACAAAAGGGTTCAAGAAGTGTAAACCAAACAAGTGTTGGAGCTCATTCATATGGATCTAATGGGTCCGATGCGAGTAGACAGTTACTCTGGAAAAAGGTATGTCTTTGCTCTTGTAGATGATTTTTCTCGATTTACGTGGGTATGTTTTCCCAGAGAAAAATCAAAGACTTTCGATAGCATCAAGATTTTACCACTGCAGCTTCAAAACATGAGATCTCTAGTTAAGCAGATTTTTAGTGACCATGGTGGAGAGTTTGAAAATGCAAATTTCGAGAATTTTTGTGGAATCATGGTATTTTCCATCAATTATCTGCCCCGAGGACTCCACAACAAAATGAAGTGGTGGAATGCAAGAACAGAAAATCGCAGAACATGGAACGAGCAATGATCCACACAATCATGTTCCAGAAATTTTTTGGACTGAGGCCATTAATACGGCATGTTACGTGATTGATTAGGTTTATGTATGGTCTGGGATAAACAAGACGCTGTTTGAAAATTGGAAAGGGTAGAAGCCTAATCTGGGTTATCATCATGTTATTGGGTGCATTTGCTTTATCCCGAATGACAAAGATCAACTTGGGAAGTTTGATGCAAGAAGTGATGACGGTATATTTTTAGGATACTCGATAAACAGTGTAGCATACAGAGTGTACAACAAACAAACCAAAGTGGTGGAGTTTTCAATTAATGTAGTGTTCGATGACTATAGCTACACACCAGGAAATGTGATATCAAGATTAGATGATGAAGAACAAGAAAAAGATGAAAGGAACAACCACAAGAATGTTCCCACATCTGATGATATCGAAGAAGAAAAACAAGAAAAAGGTCATGAAACAAGAAAAAGGTCATGATATCCACACAGAAGACACTGTTCCGGTACATCAAAATCACTCATCTAGTAATGTAATTGGAGATATCAATGAACGAGTCACTCGAGGAATACAAACCAATTATCAAGAGATGATAATGTGGGTGTGTTTTGCCTCTACAACATAACCCAAAAACATAAATGAAGCCATTGTTGATGATTTTTGGATCATGTCCATGGAGAAAAAATTGGAGCAGTTTGTGCGTAACAAGGTGTGGTAACTTGTTTCGAGACATGCAGAGATGAATGTCATAGGAACCAAGTGGATCTATAAGAGCAAGATTGACAAAAGCAGAAACGTGATATATAAAAAAGCAAGACTGGTTGCACAAGGTTATACTCAAATTGAGGGTGTGGACTTTGACGAAACCTTTGCACCAGTAGCCAGGTTTGAATCAATTCAATTTTTAATTGGAATGGCATGTGAGTTGGGATTCAAACTACACAAGATGGATGTAAAGAGTGCGTTCTTAAATGGGTACATTCAAGAAGAAGTGTATGTGAAAAATCCAAAAGGATTTGAAGACTCAAAATTCCCAGATTATGTGTACAAACTGCATAAAGCACTATTCGGTCTAAAACAAGCACCCATGTCTTAGTACGATCGTCTCACTGCTTTTCTGATTGAAAACAAGTATAAACGTGGAAGCATTGACAAAACATTGTTTATAAAAGAAGACACAAAAGGAATGCTTGTGGTCCAAATATACGTGGGATGAGTTTGTAAAAACTATGACAGCTGAATTTGAGATGAGTATGGTGGGAGAGCTTAAAATACTTTCTAGGTCTGCAAGTTAATCAGACCATCTCACAAAGCACCTATGCGACAAAGTTAGTGGAATGTTTTTGGATGTCTTCCAGCAAGACAGCTAGAACACCCATGAGCACCACTCTGAAACTTTCAAAGGATGAACAAGGAGTCAAGGTCAATGAAAAATTATATTGAGAGATGATTAGAAGTCTTCTCTATCTAACGGCAAGAAGACCGGATCTTTGCCTTAGTGTGGGAATATGTGCATGTTACCAAGCAAGTCTTAGAAAATCACACCTTGCAGTAGTCAAACGGATAATCAAATATGAGAAAGGGACAATCAGCAATGGAATAGCCTACACTGTGGATACAAATCAAAGTCTGGTAGGGTACAATGATTCAGTCTGGACTGACAACCTGGATGACCAGAAAAGCACAACTGGAGGCTGTTTTTTTCTTGGAAATAACCTTATTTCATGGCACGAAAAGAAACAAAATTGTACCTCTCTCTCCACAGCTGAAGCCAAGTACATTGCACTTGGAAGCTGCTGCACACAACTGTTGTGGATAAAACAAATGGCATTGGATTATGGTATGCTCTTTTCTGATCCTATGCTCGTTATGTGTGACAACAAAAGTGCAATTGATATTTCCAAAAATCATGTTCAATACTCAAAAACCAAATACATTGCCATTAGACATCACTTTGTTAGAGATTTGGTTGAGAACAAACAAGTGGTGATTGAACATGTGCCCACTGAGTTACAACTTGTAGATATTTTCACTAAACCCTTGGATCATAGCACATTTATCAACTTGCAAAAGTCCTTGGGTGTGTGTGCTCTCTAATATTTTTTCCTTGTAAGTAGAGGTGGGAGAGTGGTTATTTACCCACGGGTATGCGGGTTTTTACCTACCGCGGGGCGGGTTTGGGTTTAAAAAGTTAGATCACATTTCTGCGGGTCTGACAAGGCGGATAAGAAAATATTGCGGGTTAGGCGAGTTTTGACCGCAGGCCCTGCAGGGGCTCACATTTGTGGCTTTTGGGCCTACATTTATTTCGGTCCAGTAAAAATTTGGCCGTGGCTCTAACGGGTTTTCGGATTTTTGGATACTCGTTTTTGTTTTACGGGTTTACAGATTTTTGGATACTTTTTTTTTTATTTGCACTATACCTGTGGGGTTTGGCTGGGCGGTCACGAGTTTACTAATTTATACCCGCTGTATTACGACACGGTTTCGAATATTTGAAATTTTTTTCAAAACTCGCGGTTTACGGGTAAGCCTGCTTCCCATCTATACTTGTAAGTAACAACACAGGGATAGGGGCTGGAGTACAGTGCAAGATCTAGACGGTTTAACTCTGTATTTTAGTCATTAAGAGGAGCTGAAAATGAGTTTGATAAAACTTTTTGTTGTAAAGTTTACATTAAGAAAGAGCTACCCTCCATTCTCTCAAGGATATCAGTCAGGAAAGTGTGTACTGGATCAGTTGAAAGGAGATGAAGAAAGAGATAAAATGTAGAAAGGAGCAATAAGAAACATTTTATCTCATCAGATGAAGCAGAGCTTATCCATGGTTTAGATAAAGGATAAATCTTGTCTATGGGAGAAAAAAATAAAAAAAAAACAAAAAAAAAAGGAAACAACAAAACAATAGCTTAAAAGCTAGTACATGTTCTCCCGATGTAGAAAGTAGCAATTAGAAGCATCTCACAAAGGATGGTTCATGAGAAGTTCAAATCCATATATGCAAATGTACTCGTGAATCCTCCTTTGATGAACAAAGCCAGAGTCTTGCTTTCATAATCCGGTACACTCTCACTTGTTAATTGGGACTCGCTGATTCCTACGAGTCTGTAGGTGTGTAGACTACTTTTTATGAATCAACACGTGAAAGCTCCTCCAAAATGAGAAATAGCTATCGTGGTTGGAACAGCAAGTCAAGTGTTCCCACAGATTCTTCTCAAAAGATCTGCACTAAGCACTATACTTTTGAATCCTGTTTCACTCTCTGTGCGGGACTTCCTGGCAATACGACTAATAAAAGAGACACATGGTCAAGGTAGAACAAGTACAAAGAAAAAAAAGGGTTTTTGAAAGATCAGTATGTGGTGATTAGTGGTTGTACTAATGGGCAAATCTCACTGTTTGTTTCACAACGAGTAGAAACATCTTTGGTATAAGTGTCTTGGTTGAATGAAATTGGAAAGTTATTGTCAAACAGTTTTGGAGAATGTTGGATCTGTCATTGTTTGTAGGAATCAGAAGATGAAACTGGTGGAGAGGAAGGAAGATAAATACCAATGTTAGCCCAAAATGTTCATTTTAAAGAGTCGAGGGGCTCGCTGTGAGACATCACTATTGAAAAAAAAAACCTAAGCTATGGTGAAAACATGAGGAGCGAAACAAGCCACCTCCCTTGCTGCTTGCACCCGGGAAATTGTGGGTGACACATTGTCAATCTGGTCACGAACTCGCTCCGCTAAGCAAAAGACGGAGACTACTCGACTCGAACACATTGATTCAAACGATTTCGCTTTTGTCAAAGAAATTACTCCATCAAGTTGCACTCGTCGATATGTTCCCACAAGATCCAAAAATGCAAAAACAATTGACAAGTCTGAACGGTCCATAAATTCCTCACCGGTTTCATCTGTGGCCGCCTCACGGGTGCCTGATTCAGCAAAGCTGAAATCTCTGATTCTCTAGCCACTGTTTTCGGAGAGTGCTCATCTTGTTACCTCGACCAACACTTCACCAATAAACCTTTCGCCACCTAAGTCGTTGTCTCCAAAATCCATGCCTATGATGTCCTCGCCTCCTCTGACCACGGCTAAGAAAACCTCTGCTAAGGCTAGCACCTCTCACACACAATGGCTTCCGATCATAGATCCGGCTCCGGAAACCCTTCCGCGTTCCTATCAGGCACAAGGATTACTTCCTCATGACTTATCAGATCGTGTTAGCATTCACCTCTATGGGCAGTCTCTCTGGTACAAGGTTGATCCGTCGTTGTGGCAACCTCCGTACAAACCAGTCTCTCACCAATTTCTCACTACTCCAGCTGAAATGCGGTACAAGTGGATGAAGAAGCGACAAGTGTTTGATCAACGTGCGGTGAATCGAAATCCAAATAGTAAGGAACTTATGGAAATCATCGAGGGTAACTTGATATATGACACAGTCATTGAGATTGATCCGTTCGTAAAGGAGGTAATTATTGATTCTATGCAAATTTCCACATTATGCCATATACGAAGAAAGCTCCAGTTTTTATTAGTGGGAAGATGTACGAATTCTCCCCACAGATGATCAACAAATTCTTTCGTACATCTTTGGTGCCATGGCATAAACATTCTGAAGTGGGTTGGGTCAATCTGACTAGCCATGCTTTGACCAAGTATCTGACTAAAAGTAAAGTTTTCACTTGGAAGGGTTTTCGCACATCATTAATGCTTAATCTTATGGGAAATCTGCATCTGGTATGCTACCTGAATTGGATGTCGGCACCAAACAACACCACCGCCACCGTGGATCGATGTAAGCTCTTGTATATGATGGATCAGAGGATCCCGTTCAACTTTGGCAAATTGGTTTATGATATTGTGAAGAAGGCAGCAGCTAATCCCGAATCTATAGAACAAATCCTCCCGTTTCCTAACCTCATCTATAGGGTCCTGAGTTTTCAAAGAAAGATACAATTGGAACCCTATGAAGTTTTTGAGCCTAAGCCAAAAATGTTTGCTCCTGCTAAGCATGTGGGCCAAGGCACTGTGTCGAAGAAATTTGGTGATCATGTGTTTGGTGATTCTATCGTCTCTAACATCAAATTTGATGTCACCATGTTGCTTGACGCTGTTACTCGATACGAAGGTAAGTCACCTATTCTCTGTGTAGAATCTTCTGTGTATTGTTGTTTTTTATTTCATTATGACATTCAAGAAGGGGGAGTATTGTGATTCATCGAACGCTCAGACTCAGTAGGATGTGAATGCTGCTGTGGAAGCTGATGGTTCTGTACCAAAGGCTGTAACTGAGGCAGGATCTGATGCTGAAAATGTAGCAGAGAAAGGATCTGACTCGGCCTCTGAAGAGTCGTTGGCATCTGCTACTGATTCTAAACCAGAATATGCTGAAAAGGGTTATGAACAAGATGTTGATTCTGAGTGAACGTGAGGGAGATTTTGGGTTTTTGGGGAGTTAACATTTCTGGGGGAGTTAGACTTATGGGGGAGTTCATGTTCCTTAAATTTGTGTTTTATTTCTAAAACAATCAACTCAGTGCGTTTCGTTGATGTTCGTGAATGACTATTTTCTGAAATCCTATTAAAAATATTCAAATGTGTGCATACTTAAAGAGTTGGTTTGGTTATTGGATTGCGTGTGATATTAAGTGCTTGTCTGATGTTTTGTGTGTAAGTCTGATTGACAGGGAAAACATGACGTGACAAATACAATCAAAAAGGGGGAGATTGAAAGAGCAAGCTTTAGCCAGACATGACGTGTGAGAACAACGAGAGGAATGTATGTTCTTGAAGAGATGCAATGAGTCAGCAAAAAGCTGATGTGAACTAAAGCTGACGTGGATTTATTGAGCAAGATTAGGGAACTATGGATAAAGGTGCGAGATGCTGGGAATCGAGCAGTTGAAGATTGAGAAGATATTTGATAAAATTAGGAAGATTTTTGATGAGAATAGAGAAGATTTGGATATCGCCAAATCGTGATAGGAAGGTGGGAGATGCAAACTTGATCTGAAATAAATAGGGGTCAAGGTCTGATCGTTTCTCTCAGCCATTTTACTTAGAATCGTGAGTGCTAGTGTTGAGCCTTACGAAATTCAGAGATTTGGGAGGTACTCTTGAGCAGGGTTAGAAATCGTAGGTCGAGCATAGAAAAGATAGTTCTTAAACTTGTAAAACCATTATAAAAGAATTTATTTCTTGATAAGATTTATGATATAAATAGAAACAGTGATTCATGTTTCAACAAATATTCTTGTGATATTTGGGTTCACTGGTTATTTCAACTGATATATCCAATAATTGAAAGAAACTTAGCAACAGTCCGTCCGCTGGTTCCCAGAATCAATGAACATCTATATTAAATACACCTAAAGAAATGTAATTGCATAGGGTGTGGAGAGTCTGAAACTATATTACACCTCCTCTTCCAACCCCGCACCTCTAAAGATGCCGTTTAAACCTCTGCAATACCAAGACTTCAGAACAGCCTTTAAAGCTTCCAAAAACCTCACATGTTTACCCCCATCTGACCTATGTTCCTGCAAATTTTCTGGGCCATCTGGACAGCCCAAAAGAATCGGATCTTCAATGATCTCCCCTCAGATTTTTCGCTCAACCTTGGCCTGTATGCTCTACTCGTTCAATGTTTTCCTCTTTAGAAGAAGTGGGTGAATGTATGATTGGAAAAGAACTCTCCGTCACGAAATTAACCTTCCTCTCTTTGATGAGGTGTTATGATCGGAGAAGGAAATTGAAGAGGCGAGAAGAGAAAACGTTGCGACATCATCAAAATGAGTCAGACGATCTCAGGTGATATACGTGTCCTATTGGTTTAGAAGAAATGTTATTTTCCTTCCTTTCGAGAGTGCCATGCCGCACATCCATAGTTCTTCTCAAGCCTTATTTTTTGCTGATGTGGACAACTCCAGAGGCCTCAAAATCTTCTAGATTTTGAGTTGTTGAGCTCACATTATTTACAAATATACATTGTAATTTTTTAACAATTCCTGCACTTCCTTTTGAAAAGGTTTAATGTAAATGTTGACATTTACCAATATTTATTTTACCTGCTAAAACCTTTTAGAACATTTTCTTATGGATTTAATAAATAGATAACTTTTTATCAAATCCAATGTTTTTTATATGGCTGAATTCCCTTTCCACTAGAATTAGGGTTTTGGCTTTTAACGGGCCTCAGGTTTGGGGCTTTACATGAAGGATCTTTAACCACGTCTTCCTTGAAACTTAAGTTAAAAATCGTTTGACCGCATAGCAAGGTCAAATCATGGGAAAAATTTCGTCTGGTTCATGTGAAAAGGATTCATCTAGCGAGATGGGGACTGAAGATCTCGACAAATTTTCATAATGCCTTGGCATGGAGGTTAAAATTTTAAAAATTAATTCATAGTACATCTTTCTTTCGCCAGTTGTTCCATTTCATTTGAAACATTTATGATCTTATCAGTAAAGGATCTAATCTTTTCTCCGTATTTCGTTTTTACATTTTTAACTCTTTATGGAGATATTGTAGTTTCACACTTTAGCTTGTTTGCCTTGATACTATGCTTGTAATCTCATCCACACATCTTTGGAAGTGATCACCAACATTATCTTCGAAAATACTGTATCGGTGACCGTATATTGCAATAGCTGGAGAACCACATCATATCTTTCATCTTAGTCTCCTTCCAAGTAGTGATTTTGGATTGAGTAATCAACATAACTTAAGAGGTTTCTATAGAAATAGTAATGGTTTCTTATGGTTGTGGTGGAACTCTATTTTCCACAACACCCACAACTCCAATTGATTAATGTCCTCTTCATTCTTGCTTCTCAAAGTTCATAATTTTGACCGTCAAAAATAGCAGCAGATTGAGATGTGTGTAAGTGTTACATTATCATTGCTTGTATTGCATATTGCTTTTCTTGATTACTTTGTGTTGTGCTATTGCTTCATATTGTGATTAATTTTAAACTCTGATGCCACCTTATGAAACTGATATTATTAATTTTATCAGTCTCCTTGTATTTTCCTTCTCCTATTTGTGACAAAAAATATAGTTGTATAAAGATATCTTGTTATGCTTGAAAACAGAAAAATAAAACTTCAAAGAGAAATAGTGTAGAGGTTGTGGGGAGCTTTGGAGAGAAGATAAAAGACTATATTTGAAGTTTTTGGATAATTTATGAAGTACATCTCCCCCTCTCCTCTTTAATAGAAGACTAGGGATGAGTCCCCACTACGCGCGAGTGTGTTTAAAATGTTTTTTTCATTAGATTTATTATTTATAATTTTATTGAATAATATTTATTTTAGATAACAAAAAGTAGGACATCATATATGAAACAAATTATGCCATATTTATAGTATACGTAAGGTTTTTGTTTTTGTTATTTTTAAATTACAATTTTTAATGTAAATATATGTCTATTTTAGTGTCTCCGTTGGTCCTAGGTATAGTTTGATTATTTATTGTTTATATTTATATCCGTAAATTCCGGTACGTTCACATTTCCCTCATCTACAACATTGATTTCTTTCATTTGGCGAAACCCTATCTGCTGTTGACGTCTTCACGCATCTCCACCACCAACCGCTTCGAGTTCATGTTGTAAGCTTACTCCGTCATTCGTTGGTGCTACTGCTTCATCCTCACGGATTTGAGAGAAATCTCCGACAATGAATGAACAAGATAAACAGAAAATAAGGGAGAGGCGTCACGAAGATTTACAATACCCCCGCTTGTCGTGAGTCCTCCACCCTCATCTTCGTCGTCATTTTCATCAGGTAATATCTTCTTTAATCCCATTTGTTACAAAAGATCTTGCATTTTCTCCTTGATCTTGCTCTCATTTTCTTCTTTTCCTTAACTTGGCCAATACCCATCACTTTCGGAGACACATAGAGGAAGAATAAGAGAAACGAGATGTGATAATGATTGAGAAGAGGAAAAAAAACGTTGCGGTAACAATTTTAGAGAAGACAACGGCGACAAATATTTGAAACCCTATGTAGATTTCTTTACTCCAGATTTTATATATAATATTTTTTTATTTTAGATTTTTGTGTTAGTTGTCCCATATAAATTGTTTGTTTGATTGGAGATTTGTGATTTATTGTCGCGGATTTACATTATTTTGATTGCAGATTTGTTTGCTAGGATTCGCATATTGCAGACTTAACAATGTCTGATTGCATATTTTGTTGGTGCTCGTCGCAGACTTAACAATTTCCTATTGAAGATTTTTTGTTTTTGTAGTAGACTTAATCATTTTAGAGCCTACTCGACAATATATATGTGGTAGTGGTTAATCATAAAACCACCTGCGACAATAACAATTATATCTAAAAGGTAAACATGGAATATGAATGGATTTTTGTCATCTAAAAGTAGGAAGGCATGATGCAAGGTTTTAGTTCAATTACCTTGTCTTGTTAATGCGATTACCTAATTAATGAACATACAGAAATTTAACAAGTTCATCTCAAAGTAGAGAATATGTCTCGTGTGAGGTGAGGTCACAAACATCTACTAGAAGATAATTTATAGGATTATTGTTTATAACTTCTCTTAAGTTTTTCTCTCACCAATTTTGTGTTCTAGTGATAAGTACCTCAGGAAGAAATGATGTGCCACGAAATTGAGATTCCGGACCCCAAACCCGAGACTAAGAAGAAAAACAAGAACTCAAAACCCACCCGCAAATCATCCCTCGAAACTAGAACACAGAACCTTAAAGCCTACAAATCTTTTTATGTTTCTCTTTGTGTTTTCTTTGTTTCCTGGATGATGAATTATGAAACTTTGCCTCTCTTTATATAGTGCCTTGAGACAACCTATTCCAAATAGAAATAGGATTTGATTTTCTTTTCCCTTTCGAAAAATTGTCTTTCTTGTTCCTAAAGAAAATAGGAAACCATAAAACATTTTGTGGACTTCATCTTCTAAATTCTTCTTATGGTCCAACTGATGCGATAAACCGGTTCATGTCCCAAACCGGTTCCCTGATCCAATGACAATTATCCATAAATCTCTATCTTTATTGTCTGGTCCAACTTCACCTATTTCGACGAACCTTGAAATCTTGTTGCCATCTTTAATGGATGCTTCCAGCAGCTTTATGCCACTCCTGAACCTGTAACATGTTCTTACCTTGCCTGCATGTCGGAAGTAAGTCTCTTACCACACTCGATTCTTTCCAATTTTAGACTTCACCATTTTCAATCTTGAATCTTCTTTTTCGATTTCTTACCAAGACTTGTAATGCTTCTAACTTGAGTCTCTTTCCTTTCCCTATGATATATTCAATTGACAGAGAAATCTTAGAGTACACTCTTCCCAAAATCAGGCGATGACCTTAAACTTTACAAAGAAGCTTCCATGTCATAGATTAAGAACTTTATTCTTTCTATCTTTGATGACATCAATACCTAGAATCCTTGTAGCTGAATCTAAGTCTTTTATCTCAAACTCGATGTTTAGACTTTTCTTTAAGATCTCTATCTTCTTTAAGTCCTTAGCCACTACTAGCATATCATTAACATAAAATAATAATAGGAATACCTTATCATCAATGGTTGATCATTTCTGATAAACACATGGATCATTGATGCTTCTGTGAAACCCCTGTGACTTCATGAAGTCATTGAACTTGTGGTTCCACTGTCTGGGAGACTGCTTTAATTCCTAGAGAGACTTCTTTAGTAGACAAACCATGTCTTCTTTACCTTTTATGTAGATGACTTCATCTAGTGTGTCCTGTAGAAAATCAATCTTTACGTCTAGTTGCTCCAATTCTAGATCAAAATTAACCACAATATCTCTGTAGTTAAACAACAAAATGTGAAGAGTCTCCATATATCTGTGGAGGTTGTATGTTTCATCGTCTTACTCTATCTCTTGCGAGTAGATAACCATCGAGTGAATCATACTCTTTAGCTTTAGCTTCTTCTAGAATCTTTTCTGGATCAGATTCCTCTTCTACTACACTAGTTGTTTCAGTTTCTGTACCTAAAGATGCTCCACCTTGACCGGTGCTTTCTCCATCTTCATCCTCTTTTTAAAAAACTCCATGTTGATTTGAGGATTTTTGAACCATAACAGTATTGTCTGGCCCTTGGATTAGTTCAGTACTGAAAGTAACCTTCTTGCTTTTGGTTTTAAGTTGCTTTTCAGTTTTTCTTTCCTTGTACAGCTTCTCTTTGTCGAAGACCATATTCCTGCTGGTAGTACATTTTCCTTTTTCTGGTAACCATATCATGTAACCTTTAGTTCCTTGAGGATATCCCATGAAGAAACCATTAACAGCTCTAGTACTTAGTTTGTCTTGTTATATATGCATGTATGCAACACAACCAAACCTCTTGAGATTGATGTAATTCACCTTAGCCCCTGACCAAACTTCTTCTGGAATCTTGAATTTAAATGAAGCATTAAGAGTTCTGTTTATTAAATAAACCGCAGTGGCTGCAACTTCAGCCCAAAACTGCTTCTCTAACTCGATTTCAGCCAACATGCACCTTACCTTATCAACTATTGTCATGTTCGTCCTTTATGATACTTCATTTTGTTGTGGAGTGTAAGTGCATATCATGTATCTCTTAACTCCCGTATCCTTGCACATTTTATCTATTTGTTGGTTGCAGAACTCCAAACCATTGTCTGTCCTTAAACACTTAAGAGTTTTTTTTGTTTGATTCTCAACCAAAGTTTTCCACTCAGAGAAATTCTCAAACACTTCTTCTTTGCTTTTTAGAAACCGGATCTAAACACTTTAAATAGCCATCAATGAATGTTAGAAAATATTTGCAACATGATAAACTTGCCTCATTAGAGACTGATCTCCACAAATCACTATGCACATAGTCTAGAATGCTTGTAGACGTGTGTTTAGCTTCTTGAAAGCTCTGCTTGTGTGATTTGCCTAGTACACATTCGTCACAAAATTCTAGTGTGTGTACTTCCTTTGAGTCTAGATAACCTTCTTTGAACAAAATGTTTCTATTCTTTAGACTAATGTGTCTAAGCATAACATGCCATATGTTGGCTTGATTTACCTTAGCCCTTGCCACAAATGCTTCTCCTCTCAGCACAGTTCCCTGCAAATAGTATAGACCATCTTGATATCTTTCTGTGATCACTTTCTTGTCTTCTTTGTATAATGTGACTGTAAAGTCTCCACCAATATATTTACAAACATTCTTTTCTAGCTGACCATACGAGATGAGATTTCTGCCCATGGTTGGCATGTATCTCACATCAGTTAATGTCATAGTAGATCCATCAAGATTTAGTATCTTCAGCTTGCCTATGCCCTTAACCTCACTGTGAGTGTTGTTTCCCATCAGAACTTTTCCACTATCGACTTCTTTAAGGTCAAATAAAACATCTTTGTTAGGTGTGATATGAAAAGTATACCCTGAATCCATTACCCATTCATCCTTAGTGTCTAGTAAGCTATCTGTTAATACCATAAGTAGATCTCCATCTTTAGCTACATTTGCAGCATTGTTGTTCTTCCTTTCAGGACATTCAGCTTTGAAGTGTCCTTCTTACCCGCATACCTAATATTCTCTTTTCTTGGCTTGATTCCTCTGTTTTGATTTAGATATCTTATCCTTGCTCTTGGACCTATTGCCTCCTTGTCCATTGTTTTTATTGTCAGTTCTTCCTCTGCTTACAAAGAGGCCTTCAGAGTTGGCTTTTGTCTTCAAGAGTCCCTTCTCCTTCAGCTCAATCTCTTTTGAAAAAGCAGCACTGGTAACATCACCAATGGTTAGAGTCTGAGTCTTTCCAGCTCCATACTTGAGTGTATCCCTTAGAGCTTCTTCATAAGGATCTGGTAGTTCAGATAGAATTTGTACAGCATGGTCCTCATCTGAGATGTTGATATTTAAGTTGGTCAAGTCATTGATCAACTTAAAGAAAATATCGAGATTGTACTCAATACTTTTGTTTTTTTCAAATTTGAAACTTGAGAACTTCTGCTTCAAATAAATGCGGTTGGCTTAATATTTGGATTGATAATCCCCTTCCATAGCTTGCAAGATAACTAGAGCTGTTTTTTCTTTCATGATCTTCCGTAAAACCACATCACCTAGGAACATACAACTCGTGTTTTTAGCTCTCTTCTCATTTTCTAACTGTGCAGGATCCATTTCAGCCTTTACTTCAGATGATATTGTTGTTATCCATTTTTCTTTATCCGAGGGATCACCTTTAAATGAAGTAGAGGGATTGTATTCCTTAAGAGAAGAGTCTAAGCCGAGTAACTCCAACTACCATATCATAGATCGAAATCCCCTTTACCATCAAACTTCTCCATGTCGTATCTTTTGGAGTTAGGCTCCATGATTATCCAGTTTCAGATAGAAATTATAATCATACAAACTCCTTTTTTGGATGTCTTTAGGATTTACAAAACCTGTTGTGAAACGTCTTTTGCTTGTCTTGGATGCTTTGATACCACTTGTAAGGTTTTAATTCAATTACCTTGTCTTGTTAATGCGATTAACTAACTAATGAACACACAAAAATTTAACAAGTTCTTTTCAAAATAGAGAGTACGTCTCATGTGAGCCGACCTCACAAACATCCACTAGAAGATAATTTATAGGATTATTGTTTAAAACCAATCTTAAGTCTCTCTCACCAATCTTTTATTCTTGTGATAAGTACCTCACAAAGAAACAAAAAAATAACCTGATGATGTGCCACGGAATCGAGATTCCAGACCCCAACCAAGACTAAGAAGAAAAACAAGAACCAAAAACCACCTGCAAAATATCTTTCGAAACTAGAACACCCGAGAACCTTAAAACCTAAGGCTCTCTCTATGTTTCTCTTTGTGTTTGCTTTTTTTTTGGATGATGAATTATGAAGTCTTGCATCTGTTTATATAGTGTCTTGAGACCAACTATCCCAAGTAGAAAGATGATTTGATTTCTTTTTCCTTTTTGGAAAATTGTCTTTCTTATTCCTAAAGAAAATAGAAAACTATAGCATCTTGTGGTCTTCATCTTTATCTTCTACATTAATTTTATGAATCAACTGATACGACAATTTAGTTCATGATCCGAATTGTTTTCTGATCCGATGACAATTATCCACACATAATTTGACCGAAGCATAGTATTATCTATAAATGATTCGGGCTTTTACCATAGTAAACATGGCTTGGCTCGTAAAGGGAATAATATAATAGAACATATATAAAAATAATTTTTTGTTAGATCATATACTTTGTAGGCCATTATAGCTATATTTACGATAATAGGATGTTCGAAAATTCAAGGCGATAATAAGGACCACATATGCCAAACCAATTCAGCTCGGTCATGTAGTATATGGGTTAAAGTTATAAAATTTTAATTTATTTTAGATACTAATCATTATACAGGTAAAAAAACTTAAGTATCACAAGGTAATCATGTAATTTTTTAAAAATTGTTAAGATTAACTAAAATATTTGATGTATATTATGTGGATTTAAATATTAAATATGTATTATATTTTTTGACTTATATATATATATATCTATTATTTTTACATGGTAATAAACTTGATATTGGCCAACAAATCTGCAACTTGAAAATAAGTCTGTGAAGATAATTTTCCAATAAACCATTCAACAAGTCTGCAATATCTAAAAGGTTAGTTTAGTCAAGATTAAGTCAGCAACTACTCCTAATGAATAAATTTACAATAATAGAAAAATTTTATGAGGCAAAATAAGGCTGCCTTCTCGTTTAATATAAATATAATAAGTAAGAGTTATTCTAGTCAATATCTTCATGTTAACATCTCTGTAGCAATTAGGAGGCAAAACAAGTCGGCGATAAATATAAATATGCGAAACGCTATAAATAAGTCGTAATCTAAAACAAATTTGGAGAAAAAAAATACGTTTGTGAAGCAAATTTGCAGACAAAAAGTTTAAGATAACTATTGCGTCGCATATTTGTCTCACAAACTTATTCAAATCTCGCCTACAACAATGGTAAAATATAAATATTGGCAGAATAATTTGTAAATATCTACAACTTTTACCACACTCGATTAAAATTTTTATGTCATTTTTGTTATTTATTTTTTCATAACAATTCTTTTAAAGGGTATTTTAGAGATTATATAAAAACAAAAACACTCTAGTAATTAAAAAGTATGTGTTATTCTAGTCAGTAACCATTATTTTTAAGTTAGTATAATAATCTTCCCTTAGAGTTAAAAGCTTTAGGGTTTGAACATGAGACAGAAAGCTTGATTGGAACATATCATATGGGTCACAAGTCAAAGCCCCTTAGGGACTAAATATGATTGGTTCCCTATCGCTTCACTCTATTTATGATTGAGACGAAAGATACACAAGATTTTCAATTGGATATGATATATTCGTCCCTATGGAGTCCAATGTGCATGGGAACTAATAGAAGAATACAAAAGTATCAAGTTCATCTGGACCATCAACAACTTGTTTTATTTATTAAGTGTTTTTTCTTAGTGCAGAGAGTAGCGAGTATAAATCAAATATAATGAAAAATGGTCTATTTGGTTTTAGATGTTGAGCTAATATATATATATATATATATATATTAAATCTATCCAGACCAAATAAAAAAAATTCATATAAATGATCTAAAAATTTTAGGATAACGAAATGGTCAACTTTTAGTTAAATTTAGAAGAAACTATGATAAACGGTCTGAATTGAAAATTTTGAGTTTTTATGTTAAGCGGTTTTTGCATAAAATGCTATAAAATATCATTTTTAAAAGAATATTAAATTTATTCAACCTACAAAATATATTTTACAACAAGCTGCTACATAATTTTAGAGTTTTGATAGTTTTTCAATACAAGAAAATAGAAAGAAGTGACTTTTGTCGATATATCTTGTGGCTAACCATGTCTCAATTCTCTTCACCATGTCTTCGATTGTTTTTCTCTCGCAAAATTATGTGTAATGCGGTCTGGAAAGTATAACGTAAGAAGAAGATTTGAACCTTATCCTACGATGTAGCCACCAGCAACATCATGATTGTTCCCAGTCTCTTGTATAGCGTGCTTGAAGTAAGTTCTTAACCAGTTTTGCCCATATTTCTTGAGAAAATCTGCATGAAAAAGAAATGGTTTCTACTTTTCATGTTATTCTTACAAAGAATGCATGATCCATTAGCTCTTATGTTCCATTGCAGCATATGATATACTGTCGATAATCGATTGAGAACACCCAACCACACATGAAACACAAATTTAAGCATATCAAAAGAGAACCATATCCCTTTTTCGACCAAAATTTCATTGGGGTTACTTGGCACACTAGGTTTCATGTTTCCTCTGAAACAAACTTCGAAGTGAATTTGTCTCCTTTTACTTCTCCACAAGACCACATCCTTACTCACCATTAACCCCTTGCTCCTTTGAGTTTCGACTAATTCCTTCAATTTTATTGAAAATTTTAGCTTGGTGTCACTTCCTATGATGAGTACGAACTACCAACTCCATCGTAGATAACTTTGGTATGCGAAAATAAGAAATCCTCTTTCATCTGTTATATCAATCAACCTTCCCATAGGAGACCAATAAGCATACCAAAATAGAGTAGATTATCTATTACATACCTCCATCTTAACAAAAGTCTTCACCAACTCTCTATATTTTAGCAGCTTCCTCCACATCTATGATCCCAACGATAAGATTTCTCTCACAGTCCAGAAAGAGAATTAAATACGAATCCAATTCACCCAAAGCGAAGAATGAGCAGATAGAATCCTCCAAATCAGTTTCAAACAGAAAACTTTATTTTCTTCCCTTAGTGCTCTTAAACCCAAACCACCTTTCTCCTTGGGTATAGAAACTTTCGTTTGTGCTATCTTCACCTTCTTAGCAGCCAGTTCTGGCCCGAACTACAGAAATGCAGAATAAAGCTATCAATTTCATTGATACATGGTTTCGGTAAACAAAAAGCCGATATCCAGAAGTTTATTAAACTATGCATAACTTAACTAATAATTTATAACCTTCCTGCGAAGACAAGTATCAAGCCGTCCAACATTTTATTTTTCCTCGAATCTTCTCTAGAAGCATACTGTAATCTTCTACTCTTATCATCTTAGTCAACTAAGGTAATGCACCTACATCTCAAGAAAATCGATCAAGAAAGAGAACAGACTGAAACAAGGTCAAGGAACAAATAAGAAGGAAATCGATTTAGAGTTAAATCAACAGAAGGATCCAACAAGATATTTTCTGCACATGGCTATTGCTTTGATACCATGTCAAGAAACCTAGAACATATAAAGGTTTTTCTTGGTATTGATTAGAAGCGCAAGGCCTATATTAAACAATAGGATTTAACCTAAATTAGATACAATAGCATAATGTAAAAGACCAAAATACACAATTGTAATATTTTTGGAGCATGGAAATCTGTGATGCCCAACTTGCCAAAAAACACATCAAACTCTCGTTTTCCAAGGGCCTTGGTGAAGATATGTGCAAGGTGATCACAAGTAGGAACATATCGAGTAGCAATCATACCTTTGATAATCTCATTCCAAAAAAATGACAATCACACTCAATATGTTTAGTACGCTCATGAAAAACAGGATTAGCAGCAATATCAATTGCAGCCTCACTGTCACAAAAGTAGTAATAGGAGCCATGTGATCAACACCCAAATCAAACAAGAGATCTTTCAGCCATAACATCTCTTGTGCCATGAGTGACATAGCGCGGTACTCTGGTTCTACTGATGAACGAGATACCACTTGCTGCTTCTTGGTTCTCCAAGGGATAAGAGACCCACTCAACTACATAAACCAACTTGTAAGGGATGACCGAATAATTGGACAACTACCTAAATCAGAGTCACACCAAGCAACCTAGGTGAGTTCAGTATTGGTGTGAAGGAGAATGCCTTGACCGGGATTACTTTTCAAATACTATACAACATGTGTAGCAACATCCCAATGTTCCTGTTTTGGCTTCTGCATGAATTATGTTAACACATGGAATTAATAAGATATATCAGGCCGTGTAACAATAGCCATCTTTCCCACATGAGTATAAGTCTCATCAAAATCACTCCCTTCAACTTGACTATTCCCACAAGCAACAAATCTAGCTTTTAGCGTTCTACACTGCCATCAAACCATAATTTAACTATCAAAACCCACTTACTTGCAATGGCCCATTTTCCACGTGGTAAAGATTCTATCATTCATGTTTGATTTTCCTCAACAGCATTGATCTCATCACCCATGCCATTACACCAAAACTCATCACGAGCTGCTTCAGGATATGTTTTTGGTATGATATGATGAACGAGCAATCAGAAACAAACAGTGGTTAGGAGAAAAATTGGAACAATTAATAAAGTAGGAGATATAATAAGATGCAGAAGAAATCGAAGACTTATAACAGATAATGGTTTGAAGAGAATAACCATGCAGCTTCATCGGAAGATGAGTCTCATGAGTAGAATGATGAAGAGCTACAACTGGTGTAATAACATCTCCAGTCTTAGAATCCAAATCCAAAGCTCAAACTGGAGAAGAAGGAGAACCGTCTTCATCAAAAAGATCCTTAGAAGTTGATTTAGCTACGAAGGTCGTAGTATTCTTTGTAGACGAACAACTTGATCAACCTCATTTGTACCAGCAAGTATAGACTCTGTATGTCTATGCGTATCATCATTTGGAGATGAGGTCGAGCCATCTTGTGAATTCGTCAAATCAGCAGGTAGAGACAAAGGTGTTAACAGGTCTGTAGCATCAGAGGCGTGAGTTAACAGAGTGGTAAACTGTACCGGAGCCAAATCTCTCGTGGCATCAGCAGAAAAACAGAGAATACAAAGCATCCTCAAGCTGAGAAGTAAGCTCTAGTGTAATTAATTCCAGAAAAGATAAGGCCGAGGAACTGGAGGTATCAAACGGAAAACTTGACTCCATAAATACAACATCTCTAGATGTAAAAAATTTATGAGTTTGAAGATCATAAACTCACCACCCTTTCTTGCCAAATGGGTAACCAATAAATATACACTTGATGCTTAACAATGAAAATTATCACATCTGTGATCTTTGTAGTGAGCGTAACAAAGAGAACCAAAAATGCAAAGATTATGTTGTGGTGGTGCACGAACATACAAGCAGTCAAATAGAGCTTTCCCATTAAGTAACGGAGTAGGAGTGAGATTAATGAACTAAGCCGGTATAAGGATATAATCACCCCAAAATTCAAGTGGAAGAGAAGACTAAAAAGTTAAGGACCTAGCAACATTGAGATTGTGCCAGTTTTTCCTCTCAACAAGTCCATTTTTATGAGGTGTATGAACACATGAAGTCTCATGGATAATGCCTTTTTCTTGGAAAAAGGAAGTGAGACACATAAACTTTGTTGCAAATCATTATGATGTGTTTCGTAAATTACCACTCAACAAGTGCCAATAAATTTTGTATTGTCTGAGCAACCTCTAGCTTAGTTGGCAAACAATACAGCCACACACTTCTTGAGTAGTCAACAATAATAGTAAAGTAAATATCAAGCTCTCGAATGAGACATTGTACGATATGGTCCCCATAGGCCACAATGTATCAAAACAAACAAAATCTCGATCTTATTAAACTTTAGGAAAAGAACAAAAAGTTTTTTTTGGCGCGTATAGAAATCTCACATGCTTTATTCTTTAAAATATTATCTCTAGAAACCCCGGAAATAGATAATAAGTCTAAAACATTAAATGAGGGATGTCCTAGATGATGATGCAACACATCTCGAGAAACAACTTCAATTTGATGCATTGCTCCAATCGTCTCAAGTCCCCTCACAAAATTCATTCCACGCAACTCCTCAACCACTCCAATAAACATCCTCGTAATGCGGTCTTGAATTACTCAAAGTATATCGGTAATCTGAAAAACACTACCACTATCTTGATTCAACTATGAGATAAAGATGAGATGACACAACAAACCATCAACCAACAATACATTTCTAAGTGTAAGCATAGGACTCAAAATCAATGTGCCATGTCGTGTTGCAACAGTAAATCTAACAGAACCGAATTCCAAACATCACACAAAAAATTTAACAGAGTCGGTCATATGATTAGTGGCTCCAGAATCAACAATCCAAGAACCAAGAAAATACTGATTGGTGAAAGTCTAATAAGAGAAAGGCTTACGTTCATTCAATATAGCAACAAGAGTACTCCACATAGTATCATTCAAGCTACTTAACCCAACCCGATCAGCATCAGTCACAGCTTTGTTAACCACAACAGAGTTAACACGAGCCAGAGCTGAAGTCATTGGAGCACCAGAACCATGGCCGGAAGTAACAGGTTGTCCTCGACTACTAGCTGATTTGTTATGGCCACAAGGATGCCCTCCCCACCAATATGGATACAGGGGAGTAAGAAAGATATTGTCGGTTAAATGTGACCTATTTTCTCGGGGTGAAGAAGCGTGACTCGGTCCAGAGAAAGACACCAGCTGAATCACATAAGCCCTGACATCATTATGAGGTTCAAGCGCTTCAGACGTTCTCTTTGAATCTTCTTCTTGCATCAAAGAAATACGGAAGAGGATAACGTGATAAAAGACTTGACTTCACCAAACCAAAGAGAAATTCATCAAAACCTTTAAGAAATTCATGCAACAAATCTTCCTCACGTTCTCGTAGAAGCTCCACACCAATTGGACTATCACATTTTTTATGAAGAAATGAAAAATAATAAATCCCTAAAACTTCTTATATATCAAAATAGTATTAAATCTAATTGATATTAAGTAATATAAATAAATAAACATACATAAAAATATTTTTATGTGCGTGTCTAGTTTAAATAAGAGCAAGTTGGAAACGATAAATTTTAATATTGTGAATTAAACTCTATTGTAACTTTTGTGAAAAATATGTAAAATTATATTCAAGAAAACATTTGTACAACTTGTGTAGATGTTTTTGAGACTTTGAAAATAGAACTAGAGTTCAATAAATTAATGTCAAAAGTGGTATGCCTCAATAAAACCCAAAACTGGAAAATCTTATTGAGACAAAACCAAGTTTTGGGAAAAATAGTACATCACATTTTTGAACGAGTTTAGAAACAGAAAAACAATGAAACAAAAGTTAAAACACAGCAAAGAGAATAGAAATAATCAGATCCTAGTATGGAACCAAACTTGCAATCCATCCGTCATAATATCAAGAGTTGAAAGTTTATTACGAACTGCCCGTCCTATATCCCGAACCAAGCTGTCAATATGAGAAGGAATTTCACCATGTCTCTCCTATTATTTCTCTCCCACCATAAGAGATAAATTGTGACTTGAAACACATACTTAGTAAGGAAAGAACTAGTGCCTCTGCTTCTGTAGATCAAAACAGATGAGATAATATCATAGAACCGAGTAGTATACCTTTTGTGAAGCAAACCATAAGACAGCCGATACCAGACTTGAGATGTGACTGGGCATGAGAAAAATAGATGCTCTCGGGTCTCCACTGAGGCAGAATAGAAAACACATCCTGAAGCAACATTGCAATTCCATAAGAGAAGTCTATCACCTGTTGCTAAACGATTCTGAGTAGCCAGCCACACTACAAAAGAAAATTCAAAGTAGTAAAAGAAAACCATACGCCCTTAAACCACGGCTTGAGTGGAGAGACTTCTCGAATTTGGTTCCAAATATCCTGAGAGGAGAATTTCAATTTAAATTTGTATACCTTACAACGCCAGTTAGCTGAATTAATGTTTTATCTAATAAAAGATTTGGATAATTACAAACTGATTTTTCATACTTACATGTAAATATGAAATATGAATTCTCAGTTATTAAATATATATAACACAAACTAAAAGTGTGTTCATATGCAGGGAAAAATGCAGAACGAATTTTAATTCGGGACACAATATTATTAAATATTTTTAAAAATAAAATATAGTACATAAAAACAAGGTTCATAATGAAAAATATTTTAGTAAATATATTATACATTCATCCATGTTTTGGAATATTTTCATCACTGCTTAATCATTACGTTATCAAAAAATTATTTGTCAACACAACAAACTTCATAATCGTTTGACGTAGATACAAATTTTCTTTTAAAATATTTTTCTATTGGTACCTAGTAAATATAACAGTAATATAAACATATTGTAAATTATTTTTACATTATACATACATAAATCAAATTTTCAAATAACCAACTAAATATTATAAAAAAATATAAGAACATGAATCACTCCTAAGCTAAACTAATAATTCCACGTAGTTCGTTGGAATTGATTTGGAGATAATTTACTTAGCAATAATCAAACATTCAAACTTACAATAATATAAAATAATTATACATAATTAACTTAGAGTGTTCGACATGTGCTTAATTAACTTATTGTAGCTTAAAAATATTTAATGAAAAGAGTAAAGAGAGGATACATTGTACTTTTATAATGGATTAGTGGTGGGGATTCTAAAAATATATATTATTTGTTTATTAATTAGACTCTTTAATTAGCTTTAGTTTATATTGGGTCTACATTTCTAAATTTAATGGAAAAGTTATCAAATTTTTATGGACTATTGGACTCAAAATAAATTTGGGCTGAGGCACTTTACAAGAAAAAAATTAAGAATGGGACATATTTAATTTTTCTCAACTAAAATAAATAAAAGAAAAAAACATAAAGAAAAAAAGCAATATGAGGCAGGTGCCTACCCCACTTTCAGTGTAGATTCGCCCATGTACGTACGCGATAAAAATTTATATATGAAAATAAGAGGTAATAGTATAGATTGACCCAAATTTTAGATATAATTACTAGTTTGATCCGTTTTTTTGGGTAGATTTTGAGGGGGTTAAAAGAAAATGCAACCTAACCTTTATTTTATAATGTTTAAATTTTGCAAACAGTTACAAAAAAAACATTAATGGCAAGTTAAATTTTAAATGTTTTACAAACTTTCATCGAAAAAAACTTCCGCGAGCCACCACCGTCGCCATCATCGTCGCCGGAGAAATGTCCACTTTCATCGTTTTTGTTAGTTTCTCTCTTTTTGCCGATAACTTACTTCAGATTTCATCATTCTTTTCTCTCTGATTTCTTGCATATTTGTTTTGTGTAGTTTCAGTTTCAGTTTCAGTTTCACTTCGTCACCGAGTTCACCTTTAACCACGCCAAAGAAAGGTCCGCTTTTATCAAAAACCCTAACTTTCTTTCAGATTTCTTGGTTCTTTGTCGCCGATTTTGTTAGGTTTTTCAGATTTCTTTCACATTTGTTTTCTGTATTTTTTCGTTGTAAGATTCTTTTAGATTTTATGTTGTCACAGAGTTATTCTAGTTATCGCATACTTATGTTTGTATTACCGCAAACTTATTTAGTAGTTGTTGCAGAGTTATTTAGTAGTTGCCGCAGAGTTATGTAGTAGTTGCCGCAGAGTTATGTAGTAGTTGCCGTAGAGTTATGTAGTAGTTGCCGTAGAGTTATGTAGTAGTTGCCGTAGAGTTATTTAGTAGTTGCCGAAGAGTTATGTAGTAGTTGTCTCAGAGTTATTTAGTAGTTGCCGCTGAGTTATTTAGTAATTACCGCAGACTTATTTAGTAGTTGCCGCAGACTTATTTAGTAGTTGCCGCAGAGTTATGTAGTAGTTGTCGTAGAGTTATTTAGTAGTTGTCGCAGAGTTATTTAGTAGTTGTCGCAGACTTATTTAGTAGTTACCGCAGACTTATTAAGTAGTTGCCGCAGACTTATTAAGTAGTTGTCGCAAACTTATTAAGTAGTTGCCACAGACTTATTTAGTAGTCGCAGAGTTATTTAGTAGTTACTGCAGATTTATTTAGTAGTTGCCGTAGAGTTATTAAGTAGTTGCCGCAGAGTTATTAAGTAGTTGCCGCAGACTTATTAAGTAGTTGCCGCAGACTTATTTAGTAGTTGCTACAGACTTGTTTAGTAGTTGTCGTAGATTTGTTTAGTAGCTGTCGTAAAGTTATTTAGTAGTTGCGGCAAAGTTATTTTGTAGTTGCCACAGAGTTATTTTGTAGTTACCGTAGACTTATTTTGTGTTGCCGCTGACTTATTTTGTATTGCCGCTGACTTATTTATTTAGACTCATATGTTGTCGATTTGATTGCAGAGATATAGCATCTTATCTTGCTAGGCTCTCAAAGATGGGAAATGTCATGTTCAAGTGGATAGCATAAATCATTATTATTCTCATTCCAGATTTGCGGCCATTAAAAAGAGTATTGGTGATGATGTTTGGGATGCGTTGAAGGAATTATTTGTTGGTATTTTTTTAAGCTATATGATATAGACTTCATGGGGGAGAATTTCATATGGTCATTCTCTTATGTTCATTACTTCGTCACACATCAGTTGACAGTGAAGAATATGCACGAGTTTTGGTCATTGATTGATGATCAACCAATAATATTTTCGCTGCACGAATTTAAGGATATCACAGGTCTTAATTGTTACCTATATTCATCTGATGTGCGATCTAATTTTGACCTATATCCAGCTGTTGATTATGAAGCCTTTTTGAGAGAGATGAACGTTCCTTTAGGTGATGGACCTAATGGGGGGGGGGAGATGCTGCGTGTTTTGAGACGTTGTCAGAATTGGAGTTACGAGAAGAGGATGATGGTTGGAAGACTGTATAATACATGTTGGAATACATGGCATCGATCATGCACCAAGGATCTCGTTGAGTGATGCAAAAATAGTGCTTCATAAGGAGAGCTTTGAAAACTATCCATGGGGTAGAGTTGGATTTACAAGTTTGGTAAATTCAATCAAAGCTTGGAGTACAAAACGGACAATTACACATTACATGGGTGTCTTCATGTTCTGTCTGTATGGTTATTCGAGTCGGTTTATGCTTTAGGGGAGATCTATGGGTTTAAGAGAAATATGGATGATGTTCTTCCACTACTTTACTGGCGAGGAAGTCAGAAGCGATTTAGATTTGAAGATTTAATAAGAGAGGACAAAACTAAACACAGAAAGGTATGAATTGATTAACTAAAAAACCTTATATGTTTTGATTTTGGAAGGGACTGGTGTGCAGTTACTGCTGACTTATTTAGTAGTTGCCGCAGAGTTATTTAATAGTTGCCACAGACTTATTTAGTAGTTGCCGCAAACTTATTAAGTAGTTGCCGCAAACTTATTAAGTAGTTGCCGCAGACTTATTTAGTAGTTGCCGCAGACTTATTTAGTAGTTACCGCAAACTTATTTAGTAGTTGCCGCAGACTTATTTAGTAGTTGCCGCAGACTTATTTAGTAGTTGCCACAGACTTATTTAGTAGTTGCCACAGACTTATTTAGTAGTTGTCACAGACTTATTAGGATGAGAGATACTTATTTGTTATAATGATGATATTCATATGGTACTTGTTTGCTATGTAGGTTTGTGTTAGACATATGCTTCCGGTTTCTGTAGAAGATATGTATCCCTTTTGGAGTGACAATGAAGAAAACAAGGATCCCAAGCTTGATAAGCTGATTCAGGACATCATTGGGATCATTTGGATCCAAATTCTTGGCATGTAAAGGAACCGAAGAGTGCTAAGTCGGTTCGAGGTGGAAGTTCTAAGAAAATGTTGATGATCAAGGCAAAAGAACATTCAAATGTTAGGACTGTTGTTTCTTATTTTAACAAAACATTTTTGTATGTAATTCCTCTTGTTATTAACTATTGTTTTAAATGTGTAGGATGCTGAAGAAAAGAAGACCTTAGTTGGAATGTTTAAGGTCATAGAAATATTAGTTCGCACCGTTGACGACTTGGGCACAAGATTGGGAGGTTTTGAAACAAACATTGATTCATGGCTAGATACAGTTAAAGCAGATATCAATGATCTACGAGGGCGAAGAGGGAAGGGGAAGTCTAATTCTGACAAAGAACCAAAGAAAGAAGACGATTAAGGGAGTAGTAAAACACCGGTTAGTTTAAGTAAATTTATTTATTTAGCTGCGGATTTACTTACCTATTGCTATAGATTAATTATTGTATTGCCACAGACTAATTTTGATTTGCAAAAGCAAGGAGCTAAGGTCAAATCAATAAACATTGGTTTTACCAAGTCTTACAAAGAACCTGAGCAACCCGATCATGAATCCAGTATTAAAACACCGGTTAGTAATATCTATTACCACAGACTTGTTTATTAGTTACCGCAGACTTTTTTAGTAGTTGTCGTAGAGTTATTTAGTAGTTACCGCAGAGTTATTAAGTAGTTGCCGCAGACTTGTTTAGTAGTTACCGTAGAGTTATTTAGTAGTTACCGCAGAGTTATTTAGTAGTTACCGCAGATTTATTTAGTAGTTACCACAAAATTATTTATTTTTGTTTTATATGTTTAATGGGTTAATTTAACACTTATATGTAGTCGTGGTTGGTAATGGACACAAAGAAATCGTCAGATAAGCTTCCACTTAAAAAAAGTTGTTAAGAATGGGATAAATGTTGATAAGAGTGAGGCTCCGTTGAAGAAAACGCAAAAGATTTCTCATGCTGAAGATGATGTCGTAGATATAACTCAACAATTTCAAATCCAAGCCACAAACTTGGAAATGACATCAACTTCAAAGGAATGGTCAAATCCGCTAGAGGTCATTGCTAATATAGCGGAAAAACTGAAGGCTTTGGATGAAAAGACACCAATGCCGAAAGAGTTCCACATTTGGCGCGTTCTCAACAATTACCATACGTTCGTAAATCTACTGTGAAACACATCATTCCAAGTGTCAAACGCTGACTTCCACATATTATAACTTCTGAATACGACTATGATCTTATGGAAGCTGTCGATGAAACCAAATTGTGTAAGTTAATGGATTCATAAACACTGATGAGTAAGTATTTAGAAATTTGAACATGGAGTTACTTTTTTTTCTTAAAGGGACCAACCACTTGGAAGCAGTAATCCAGATGTGCAACATTTCAAAAAGCTTATTACACCAAGGAAAGAGTGGTCGGATCCATATTATGGATGGTTGGAAAATACGGTAATTACCTATAACCTTTACCTTATTGCCGCAAACTTATATAGTAGTTGCCGCAGACTTATCGTATAATAAGGATGGCAAAGTGAAATACGGGAGATCAGATGCAACTATTGTGTGTGCACATGGCAACTTCTCCAAGTCAAACCTATGATATGTACATTTTTTCTCTCAAATTTACAACATGTAGAGATGGTCCTCCGCCTGTCACTTGAACTTGATTACCATCAATATCTCCAACACTTAGAAGCTTAGAATATTCCACACAACTCTGCAAAAAAACAAAACAATATAAGTTGTAACCAAAATAAGTCTGCCACCATAGAAGATGTAACCAAAATGAGTTTGCCACCATATAAGGTGTAACCAAAATAGGTCTGCCACCATATAAACTGTAACCAAAATAAGTCTGTCACCACATAAGCTGTAACCAAAATATGTCTGCCACCACATAAGGTGCAACCAAAATAAGTTTGCCACTATATAAGCTTATTATTTACCTCTAGCAATCGTTCTACTCCACGGATTAGTTTTGTTTTCAAATTAATTTCAATAGTCATTCATTCCGAAAACCATCTTGTCATCATCGATCTCACTATTTCCAGTGGTTGTAAAATAGACAAATTCCTAGCACGTGATAAAACTTTATTCATTGATTCAGAATTGTTTCTTGTAAGAAGATTGTATCTATCTCCAGGAAAATGAGCACGAGCCCACAGTCGTACATCAGCTCTTTGGAGATAACTATAAAGTGCAGGATTTAACGCTTCAATCTCAAATTCAGCAATTGTAAAAGCACTGGCCGCTTTTTTCACCAAATGAAACGCAGCCTGACCTTTAAAATGGACCAATATATTCTTGTAATGGTATGTACATATTCCACGACTAGCCTTCGGGTATACCGTTGTAATAGCTTTCCCATAGACTTGTGCCTATCAGAAATAATGGGAAGGCTTTTGTCATCGGGAATCACATCACTGAGTTGCTTGAAGAACCATTCCCATGATTCATCATTTTTGGTATCAACTATGGCAAAAGCAATCGGAAATATCTAAAAATTACCGTCTTGAGCTGTAGCGGTAAGAAGTGTTCCTTTGTATTTACCTTGCAAAAATGTACCATCAACAACCATAACTTTTCGTATGTAAGGAAGTCCATTGATGCTTTCACCAAATGCTAGAAACAAATACTTGAATCTTTGCTTTCATCAACTTCAAGTCGTGTGTGTGATCCGAGATTTACTCTCCTCACTTCCCCTAACCAAATTCCGAGCATGTTTTAATGCTCTATATGCCTTCCAATAACCAATCTATACAAAAAAATTTGATATAAATATGCGACCATAAAAGGTGTAATTCAAATACATCTACAAACATGTACCTTTATTTGAAATCGTCTAAAGAGAGCATCGGCAACATGTATTGGCAATACGGTTGGTCCAACTCCACCAACAAAATCCTTGTATAATACCCCAAGTATCTCATGAGTTGCTTGTCGACATTTTGCAGAACGCTCTGTAACTGAACATGTATGTTTCGGAACATACTTCCGAATATGAAACCTTGAATGATCTCCTATTGGTGAAGCACGTAATTTCCAAGAACATCCTTCCACCCAAAACTTGATAACCCATAGATCCGGTGTCAATTTATATACATAGAAATCAAATTTCTGGATAACAGATAGAATTTTCACTCTTGTCTCTAGATGCTCTTTTGTGTCGTTTCTAACTTTGGAAATTCAACATTTTCATTGCCTTCACTTATATATATTGAGGAACCTCTCTTCTTAAGAGGTAGTTTTGGCTTTTCTTCCTCTACTTCACCCACCAATCCATACACTGCAAAATTTTCATCCCCAGAATCTGTTCCGTCAGAGTCGTCACAATAATCGAATCTACATTCACTACCTTTATCATCATCTTCATCAACATCGAAAGCATGGGCGTGCATATTCTCTTCAGCTTTTGGATAATTATCTTCTGAGATCTTCTTTTCCGTATCCACTTTATTATAAACTTCTACACAAAGACGAACATATTTGCTTTCGATTACCCCAAAAAAATTTATAATTGCCTACAATTATCAACATATATTGGAGGCGTATCTTGAGGCAAATATTTCTTAATCTTCTTTGGCAACATCTAGCTCAATTTGACATCATAAACTCTCTTATCCAACCCATAATACTCGAACACCATTCGAACGAAATTCTCATAACTGGTATCACCTTCAGCTGCTAGAATTCGAGATCCTGACTTAACATCAACAACAAACAACCATCTATTTCTTTCAAACTTCCATTTTCCACATACAAGAATAATCTGTTGCTCCATATGTACAACACACTAAGAAAAAATATCACGATGACGATAAGGATGAAGATGAAATAGCTTATATTAGTTGTTAGGATGAAGATAATTTCAGCGAAGAAGAAGAAGCAGAGGAAAAAGTAGGACAAAAATAAGAGGCGGCGTGCCCAAATTGAGAGAAGCCCTTATCGGCTGACTGACCACGATAATTCAATAAATATGCGGTAACTACAATAAGTCTGCGGTAACTACAATAAGTCTACGGTAACTAAATAAGTCTGCAGTAACTACAATAAGTCTGTGGCAACTACAATAAGTCTGTGGCAACTACAATAAGTCTGCGGCAACTACAATAAGTCTGCGATAACTAAATAACTATGCGGTAACTACAATAAGTCTGCGGTAACTACAATAAGTCTGCGACAACGCTTCAATAAATCTGCGGTAACTACAATAAGTCTGCGACAACGCTTCAATAAATCTGCGGTAACTACAATAAGTCTGCGACAACGTTTCAATAAATCTGCGATAACGTTTCAATAAGTCTGCGCTAACTACAATAAGTCTGCGGTAACTACAATAAGTATGCGGTAACTAAAGAAGTCTGCGACAATGTTCAATAAGTCTGCGGTAACTCAATAAGTCTGCGGTAACTACAATAAGTCTACGACAACGTTTTAATAAGTCTACGGTAACTACAATAAGTCTGCGGTAACTAAAATAAGTTTGCAGTAACTAAATAACTCTACGATAACTAAATAAGCCTACGGTAACTGAAATAAGTCTGCGGTAACTAACATAACTCAATAACTCTTCGGTAATGTGAAATAAGTTTGCGACGAAATAAGTATGCGACAACGTTAACGAAATGATATTTTTGTATCTTTTGGCTGCGCTGGAATTAATATTTAATGGCACTACCATAATATATTTTTTACACAGCATAGTAAAAATACGTTTGGGATTTATACCGTACTTTTAACTTTAAAAACATGTGAGTCATTCTAATAATTAAACTACAATTTTGAGTCATTCTAGTAATCGTCCCATAAAAATAGTTAGGCTTATATTTTTACCAACACAACACAACTAAGCTAAATAGGCAAAGTGACGGAAAATAACGAAAAATGATTGTATGGGCCAATGAGAGGTGTGGGAATGTCAATATCAAGACAAGCTGCATACGATAAAATTTTATATTGTGAATTCAAAGAAACTCTATTATAACTTTCATATATCTTCGAAAAAAAAAATTTCCATGTAGCTGAATTTTTTTATCGATAAAAGATTTGTCATACATACATGTACATTAATAACTTCATAAATATAAATCTGAAATTTCCAATTATTAACTATACTGTATAACACAAATTAAAAGTGTGTACGTATGCGGTAAGAATTTATTTGTACAAATAATTAAGCTTATATTCTTTTACGAAAAGAAAAATAAGCTTAAGTAGGCAACATGAGGGAAAAATAAACGAATAATGATTATATGGCCAATATAGTGGGAATGTCAATATCAGGGCAAGCTGTTGTTTGTTATGGGCCCTTAGCATATTTTGATCGGGATTTAACAAAGGCAACTCCTTATTCGAAACGTTTAAATGCCTTTATTTTTGTGGTCCATCAGCTCTAACCCATTTTAACGAATTTATACTACCAAAAAAGTATATACAAAGATATCCAGTTCATCCATAGCTCATCTTATTTCTATTTATTTTTGTGAACATATATATTATATATCATATATATATGACAGGAGTAATGACACATCAACAATAATAGCACGAACCAATAGACACATGTGTTATGTTAGTGCGCTACGTTAATCTAATTAAAGAATGGTGGAAGACAGTACCAGTTCAGTGGGGACGAGAGGGACGACGGTCTAGAGCCTAATTTTGTGTTTTTCGTATCCTAATGATTCAGGAATCCGGTTTTTTGTATATATATATTTTTATATTAATAAATTAAAATATTAAAAAAATTAGAATAAGAATTTTTGTTTTCTTTTTTGAATAAATGTAAAAATATATTCAAAGAAAATATTTTGTACACATGAGTGCTAATAAATAGCGGAATGTAATATTTTTAAAGACTGGCTCTTTGAGATCATCGAAAGGAGTGACCTCGTTAAAATCCAAGGCTGGAAAACCCAGTTGGGACAAAACCAGCTTTTGGGAAAAAGAGTACCACGACTTTCGATAGAGCTGAAAATCTGGAAATTACAGAGCTGAAATGCATATAAGCTTAAAGTCTCGATGCAAACCAATGTTGCAATCCTTCCTGCCAAATTCCTTGACAGAGTCGAAGCCGGACTGTCCTTTCCACTCCTTTTACTATGCCCGCCATGATCAATGGTACTTCTCCGTGTCTACTTTGATCCCTTTCTCACCATAAGAAATAAATTGTGGTTTGGAAAACATACCTTTTTCGAAACATCTTGAAATCTCCTTTTCTTGACGTCGAAAAGCCTGAAAGTATTTGAATTAACTGGTTCGTATAGTCCTGATGAAGCAGCCTTGAAGCTAGATTTTTCCAAATCTGAGTAGTATACGAACAGGTGAAAAACATGTGATCCCTTGTTTCCAAATGGTTTGAGCAGAAAATGCATCCCACTGCAGCATTACCATTCTAGGACAGCATTCTATCTCATGTAGACAAACGATCCAGAGCCGCCAACCAAACTATAAAAGAGTGTTTCGAAGTGGCATGCGAAAACCAAACTGCTTTGTGCCAGCTCTTTTCCGAAGAGCTTACGCGAATCAGGTTCCATGTATCCTTTGATGAGAATCGAGGTACGTACTTATCTACCCTGCTATGCCATAAGGAGATATCATCATCCAGTGAACTCCCACCCCGTGCTCTTTTGATTTCATCCTCTATTTGTGATAGAATCTGAAACCTCCTATTTCTCGGTCTATGGTTTCTTATAACCTCCTCCAATGTGGCTGCCCCCGGGATGCCAATATCAATAACCCTTGACTTCCCAACAACTCAAATAGTCTACCAAGCTGACTCCAATCATCATGCCAAAATGACGTTTCAGCCCCTTTCCGGACTCTCATTTTGTGAAAGTGTTTTGCCGAATCCCTATATTGGATTAACCTTCTTCACATCCATGAAACAACGATTTTGTTTGAGCTTACCACCCAAAAGGATCCCCTTCTTATCAATTTTTTTTGAATCCAGTTTACCCAAAGACTCTTTTTTGCCGAGACCAACCGCCATATCAATTTATAACAGCTCACCTTATTTGCTTCCACTAAAGACTTTATCCCTAAGCCTCCTTCTATTTTCGGTTTACATATGTCAGACCACGCCACTTTTTCTTTCTTTGAATTTAGAGATGGTCCCAACCATAAAAATGCTGAGCTTATCTTCTCTATTTCTTGGATACAAGCTTTAGGGCGTCTAAACGCAACCATCCAGAAGTTTGTTAAACTGGCTAACTGAGGAGAGAAGTTGGAGACGACCTGCGAATAAGAAGAATCTATTTTTCCAAGAATCAATTCTACCTCGAATCTTATCAATAAGTGGCTGATAATCCGCCTTCACCATTTTTTTTGTCAACAATGGTAGTCCTAAATACTTCATCGACAGCTCTCCTAAGGTAAACAGGAAGTTGGAGAGTGTTTCTCTGCCTAGTGCCGATAAGCCAGCCGCGAATATAGTGGTCTTTTCCAAGCTTATTTGTAAACCTGAGACACGCACAAACCCATCAAAAACATCAATAATACCTTGTATTGACCGTGCCTTACCATCATCAAAAACCATTATATTATCCGCAAAACATAGATACGTGATATTTAGACTTCTGCATCCCGGGTGGTAACCGTATCTTCTTTCCCTAGCAGCCTTATCCAACATTGAAGACAACACATTCATTGAGATAACAAAAAGGTATGGGGATAGGGAGCAGCCTTGGCGCAGGCCACGCCCACTTCTAAAAAAATCCGCTAGCTCTCCATTTACCTGAACCGAAAATGATGGTGTCATAACGCATAATTCAATCCATCTTATAAATCCTGCTGGCAACGCCATTGCCCTCAATACCGTTAATAAGAACCCCCAGTCCACCAAATCAAAAGCTTTCAAGATGTCTATCTTCACAGCACATCAGAAAGCTACGTTAGACTTGTGATAATCTTTCACTAGCTCTGATGCCAAAAGCAGATTTTCCATCATATAAGGGTCCTTAATAAACGCTGACTAATTTGGCTTTATAAATTCAGGGAGGATCAGCTTTAAATGGTTGGCTAAGAGCTTTGATATGACCTTGTAGATGAAATTACAACAAGATATCGGTATGTAATCCTTTATGCCTATTGTTCCTGATTACTTTGGTATCAACGCCAATATTGTTGTGTTTGTCCCTTTTGGAAGAAATCCGTATTTGAAAAAAGCTTGGATCGCAATTATAAATTTCTTTTCAACAACAGACCATACCTCCTTACAGAATTCGACCGAGTAGCCATCTGAACCAAGAGCCTTATTTACCGGCATAGAAAATAATGTATCTTTTACTTCTGTCCTCATCAGCTTGTCCCTATCCTGTTCTAGGCATCAATAGTCCAATAATTCACTCATTTTGTTCAGCAAGTTGGAGTCCGAGCTTGAGTCTGCCCTTGTTCGAGCTGAAAATAATTCTGAAAAAAACCTTACCGCCTCAGCTTTGATTTCCTCTCTTTTCGTAAGAAGACCCCCCCCTCTCAGAGTCTCTTATCACATTTATAGAATTACGCATTTGTCTCTCCTTAATGGCATTATGAAAAACATGTTGTTTCTGTCCCCTACCTCCATCCAGTGAAGCTTAGCCCGTTGCTTCAAAAACTCTTCTCCCAGTCCAGACACAACATCCCATCTATCATAAGCCTCTGATTCGCTTAACATAGTATTTGAGTCCGGATTTCGCAACGTTTCTTCTTGTTTCTGACAAAGCTCAACAAATGCTTCCTCTGTTCTCCTCGACAACTGATGGATCTTTTGACATCCTAGATTACGTATAATGGGTTTCAGGTGCTTCGGTGTTTTAGAAAAACGAAATAGTGTTGTCGTTGAGAAGAATATCGGCTCGGTACTGATCCAATAATCATTTACTGTCGGTTTAAAATCCTCTATCTTCATTACCGCATTCACCACTTTGAAAGGACATTTTGGCTTATAAGGAGATCCCAAGAGTGAAATAACACAACATAGGTGATCCGAGCATCCTCTAGCTTCATAGACACAATAAGAATTATCAATTTACTGCAACCACTTGTCATTTTCCAAAACACGATCCAGCTTCTTGCAGATTAACCCAACCTCCCATTTATTACACCATGTAAACTTCGGACTATGATGAGCCATATCCATCAAAGAACAGTATCTAACAACATCCTGGAACTCGACCATGCCTGTCAACGCTCCAAGCATAGTGGATGGCGCTGAGTGTTCCGTTAGATCTAGGATTTCGTTGAAGTCCCCTAAACAAATCCACTTCTTACCTCGATAAAGAGCTAAGTTTTGGTGATTTTTAAGTCCCACCACAGCTCACGACGTTCTTCCAAATATTTTGATCCGTAAACAAATGTACAAAGGAAATCTTCTGCTATATCATCCAGCTTGATTAGACAAGAAATAAGTTGTCTCGTCTTATTTCTTGTCTCGTCTTATACTTAACTTTTAACGTCACCTTGTTACTCTATACGACCCAGATTCTTCCTAACGGGACATACTCATAATTTGATACCATCGACCACTCCCCTAAAATTCTTTTAGCAACATAACCAGCTTTATTTTCCTTTACTCTCGTTTCCAACAGCACACCGAAAACCATTGATTGCAAACTGATCATGTTATTAACTATTGAATGTTTCTTTGTTTTATTCAGCCCCCTTACATTCCAAGAGAAGCTCGACATTAATGTTTTTTCTTTTGAGTCTTTTTTCCGATGCCACTTGTTGATTGGCCTCCTGCTTTTTCTCCTGTAGCTGAGTAGTATTTATGTGCTACCTTTGAAGAACGAGGTAAAGGAACACGGTTGCTCCCCTCAGCTTTACTCGAACCCGGGATACCTATCTTCTCCGGCTCCCCCTCTTTCGACCCAGCCTCTAATTCGTCCTCAGCAGCCCCTATCAATTTTAAACTTCCCCCTTTCTTCTTGTCATTCCTTAGAACCCCTTCCCCTGAATCTGGAACCACCTCTACAGGTTCTGGCATTCCCTTATCACTCACCGCCTCCAGCTCCTCTAAAACTCTCCCTTCATCTCCTTGAGAATTTAGAATTGGATATTTTGAAGGAGATGTAATAGTCACTTCTCCATATATCAGAGGTTTAGTTTTCTTTCCATGCTTTCCCCCCCCCCCCCCCGATTGTGTTACCAATTACCAAGTATCTGATCCTTGATTTTCTGTAGCTCGCTTCTCCGCATGCGAGCCAATAGCAGCCCCTTCCAAGCTTTTAGCTGGCGACCCCAGATTTTCAGTTGTCACCTCCCGAGAGTCTGATTCAATCGAAACCTTGCTTAAAACTGCTTCTTTATCTTTTAGCATCTCCCCATTTCCATCACCAGCCTGTAACGAGGTCCTTACCAGTTCTACACTCTTCTCCATCGACTATGACATCATGTTTTTTCCACTCCCACCTGAAAATTCTTAATGCAACCCTTCTCCAAATCGCCCCACTTCATGCATGTGCTGCACCTTGGTGGAAGCCAAGGGAATTCGAAAGAAACCTTAACTTTTTCTCCTTTTACCTCATAGTGATAACAATCTGGAAGCTTTTGTGAAAGATCAATGTCAATCAGAACATTTGCTTCCTCAAAATTGTTGAGCAGCTCTGTATCTCGATGTAGCCTAATTGGACTTCCGAGACGGCACGATAAAAAGCTCAACCCCTTCCATGTAAACATTGAATGCGGGACATTCTTCATCACTACCCACATACGCATAGATGTAATTTCCGGCTAACCCTCTTACGCTATAGGAGTCCATTTAGAGACTAGCATCGGAATATCGCAAATGTTCCACATACTCCGGCGAAGCACCCGTTGACGAGCCCTCGCGTTCCGAATGCAAAATTTAACCGTGGTTTCATCCACTTCAAATGCATCGATTTTTATGGATTTATTTCCTAAATTCCAAAATTTTTTTATGATGACATGCACTTTAGCTATATGAGGAGCTTTAGATGCAAAACGCCCCACTATAAAATCTTTATAAAGAGGAGGAGCATCCTTTAGAATCTCGTGTGGGACCGGAACTACTTCCTGACCTTCAATCGTCGAAATTTCACATGTAAACTGCGGTAAATCTTGCTGACTCGCTATATCCCCAGCCACCTGAGCCCATGATTTCTTTAATATTCCCCTCTCCGGCTCCCCTCTTTTCAAAACCTTGTCATGAGACATGTTTCCTTCAGCTTCCGATCCCACAACCCCTTTGGAGACAATTGATCCTCCTTCTAAACCCACTGGTTCTCTCCCAATACCCCCTCGGTACATAGCCCTTCCTGAACTTTTTTCCCAGCCTTCGACAGACCCTTCTCAATCAAAATCTTCTCTGAGCCCGTATCGGTTGACTTCCCTGGGTCAGGACTCTTCTCAGCCCATGTTTCCCTCTGAATATCCTCAAATCTCTCTGCAGAAACCAAGATTAGCATCTCCTTTTTTGACTGGGATTGAGAACAGACCGATACCCTCTGACTCGTATGATTCTCCTCCGATTCTTCCCCTACTCTGTTTTTCGCTTGTGAAACAGAGTATAACTCTGCACCCGACGCTGGATTGACAGCTCCTCTCAGCTCCTCCTGAACCGTGACACCCGCCTCTGCAACGACGGCCATCCCTGGCGCCGCCGTCATCCACAAAGCTTGAAAAAATTCTAACGAGATCGCCCTAGAATCGCCAAAACAGAGCTCTGAAATTTTTGCTCCCTAAATCTAAAATTTTCATTCAACAATTTTTGTTTTCTCTACCAACACAACTTGAAAATTCAAAACCACATTTTTTTCTACTGCAGTTTTTTTGCGGTGACATAAGACAAAGTAGTTATGAATTTGCTAAAAGAAAAGAACAAAAGTGATTGGTATCAACTCATGAGGTTATTGGTGGACAGATCACATGATATAGTTCATATTTTTCTTTTGCGCTATATTTTTCAGGTTGCGTTACATATAATTTGGTACGGTGAAATCTCAAAATTGGTGCCAAATATTATTCAACTTATTAACAATCAAGTGCGAAACATGTTATTTTCAATCCGACTTATACAAGATGAATAACTCGAAAAGGAAATAGAAACATAGTTTACGACAAAATAAGAAAAATCTGAACAATATTAAACTGTCATTTTGCCGACCATTAGGGCTTAACTAGATCATGCGTATGTGGTTTTAAGTTTTCTCCAGCCGTTCTTTCTTCGTTCGATCGTGTTGCCTCTAGTTGTTGATGTTCTGAATTGGTTAACGACTTATATAGCCATCAGGAAATCAATGTGAGTATTTATATGTTTATGCTTATGTTTAATTATGAACAGTTTTGATTTGATCTCTTTTAATCTTGTGATGACTAGTTACTAGTTCGAGTACTTTGACTTAACTACATAATCGTGAGATTTTCTAATTTTTTACTTTCTGATTTTGAAACGTTGTATACGATCTTATTGAACAAAAGATTTGAGTGATTAATTACATTATATTATACAGGTATGCTAAACTTGAGCAAAGAGAAGTATATATCTATGTGATTAGGCTTATATAAATCTAAGCAATTAGGCTTAAATATGAATATAAGCAAATAAGCTTATATATGTATTTGAGCAAATAGACTTATTTGTATGAGAAAATAGATATATGTATATGACCAAATACGTTTATATATCTGAGTAAATAAGTTTATATATATATATATATATCGTATAAGTAATTAGGCGAAAGTATTATATGTTTAATGTGTGTTATTTATTAATCTGGGCAAAAAGGTTTATATAAAGTAAGCAATGTGGTTTTATGAGTTGAATGAATGATGCGTCATGAGAAATAATATGTTTGAAAAAATTAAAATAGTGTAATTGTGCCAGTACGTACGTGAATGTTTGCTGCGCTCACTTCGTCTAATTTCCGTAGGTTGTAATTTGAAGTTGGAGAATCAAGTTTGTTCATGATTTTTGAGATTTGGATTTATAACGAGATATTAAAATTATATATATTATTAATTTTATTTATTTATTTTGAACTAGTACATTTTGTATTAAAATATTAATTTTTAAAAGATTTATTTATTTATTTTAGAATATTTGAAGATTACATATTTTGATATATGAATATATTACAGGTAGCATATAAATCTGTGGACTCTAATATGTTTATATATTAAGAAATATTTACACAAACAACTAGACTACTTATCATAGTCCATATGTCAACATTTTTTAGAATATATACTATTTGATATATGGCTGTTTTACTTTTAGGGTATAGCACGTTAGGCTCCCATTCTAACATTGACATAAAATAAAAATATAATGCTGTCAAATGAAATTTGCAGAAAAACAAATTATGTTATTGGATAAATATTACACAATGACAGAATATAATATTAAATTATCGAAAATATTAACATAGAGGTTGGTTGAAATTTGAAGGCGTAGAGATTAGGATTTTTTGTGATTTCCTTGACGACCCCTGCCGTCACTGAGCTACCCTCATGATAGCTTTTCTCGCCAGGAGATGGGCTCTCCTCCCCCTCCTGGTGGTTCGGATCAGTCACCCTCTTCACACGAGACCACTCCCTAATCAAACTCTTCATATCGATCTATTGTCTCCGAGTCTGCTACTCCCGTTTTTGAATACAACTTTGGGAGGTTTGGTTAACACCATTAAGGATATACCAACCCTCACTTCCTTTATAGGCACATGGATGTCAGTTTTGGATGAGTCAGAGGAATTTTGGGATCACCTCTTTTTCGCATGCTCCTACAGTTTTACAATTTGGATAGACGTCATTGGCAGCCTCCTTAAACGTACCATATCCCCGGACTGAACTGATACCATTTCTCGACTATCAACACACATGTATAACAAGCTGGATTTTATAACCATTTGTCTTTGCTTTCAAATTACAATATATCATATTTGGCGTGAACGTAATGGACGAAAGTGCCAGCAGCCGCACCATACAGTCTCCTAGTTCGTTGGAACTATTGACAAGACAATACGCTATCACATCTCCTCTCTACAATATCAACCTGATTCACGATATGGGGATATGTTGCACCGATGGGGTTCCATGAGCCGTCACCATACAACTTTTTTCAGAATCATTAAAGATGTCTTGTGTTTGATCTTTTTGCTTTTTATTTTTTCAATCTTGTCTTTGCTGAATTTTTTTCTCGGTATGTAAATAGACTCTTTGATGATAAATAAATTTAATATTTCATCCAAAAAAAAAATTACCAATATACACATATTCTTAAGAAATTAATAATTTATGAAATAAATTTCAATTTATTTTAGCTGTTTTCTTACATATTATAAAATAATATTAAATATTGTTACCGAAATGATATTTTTTAGTAATACTTAATAATTTGTAGAGAAATATTTCTTACATTTTTTTGTATGTTCTTAATATATCTAGGGTGATCATCGAAAAAATGATATATTTTTCATTGAAAACAGTTTTTTTTTTTAAATGTTAATGTTTTGTCATGGGTAAAAATAGTTATTTAACTACTAACCATGAAAATGATACAAAGTTGTGACACATTAAAAGTAATTCAAAAAGGAAAATTTTTTATTGTAAACATTTTAAAATTTTATTTTTTATAAGTTATTCAAAGTTGTTTTTTAAAATGTTATTTTTAACTAGGATCTGACGTGGAAGGACTTGTTCTGTTTCTCCTTAGTTGGAGTTCTCCATTTAATCTTTCATCGGCTCTCATGTATAATTGTTTTATTTTTCTGTTTAAGCTTTTCAGCTCGCTCGAAAGAAGAATGTACTCTTTTTCCCACAACTTGGTTTTGTCCCAAATAGATTTTCTGGATTGGGGTTTTGACGAGACATCCCCTTTCAACATTATTTTTTTGGGTAATTTTATCCCTTCTAAGACCTCAAATACTGTAACACAAGTTGTCAAAAAGATTTTTCTTGAATATAATTTTATATTTATTCAAAAAAATATTTTAAAATTTTTTTCAATAGTTAATTTTTTGGATAGGTAAAATGAATAAAAAATTGTTAGGCACTTATCATAAAATAACCTACTTATACATAATGAATTTTACTTGTATTTTGAGGCCAAAATACAAATGATGTGTTCTGCCTAAATATGTAATATTATGCAATTTTTGGGTAATTGATAAAATATTTACATAATTATATTAGAAAATATCATTTCGCCATTATGCAAATTACCGATCGAAATCATATTATTATTTTCTTGTGCACAACACAAAGATAACAAAAATATGATTTTATAGTTTTAAATGGTATCATCTAACATATAATATATATATATATATGGTAATTCAATGAATTTGATAATAAAACGAAAGTTATCCAAATCATCGTATTGATGGGTGGACAACCCGTACCGAATCTAAATAATCAAACCAAACCTAAATTCATCAACCCAAAACTAGACTAAAATTTTGTAATAACCAAAATATTAGAGAAGTATTTATATCAAAAATTCAAAACTAAATCTGAACCAAATACATTATTTTTGTGATTTCCAAAATTTTAATTTTAATAACCAAATCAAACTCAAATTAATTAAATTTTATTTTTAACTAAAAGTCCATATATACAAAAAAATAAATAAACTAAAATTAGATAATATAAATAATAATTTATTTAAATTTTGATAGTTTTTTTTATGAAAAATCAAATCTACCTCATACTAACAAACCATATACAAAATAAATTAAACAAAACTGAAATAAAATGATGTCCTACTTCAAAATCAATACAATTAAACTAAAATAAAGTCTCCCCAGCTTGACACATCAGTTTTTTCGTGTTGTTAAAGCTGACACCTTATTTAAATGATAAAGCCAATCAAATTAAAACAAATAATACACCTTAGATGTTATTGTTAGACTACATACGATGACATGTTGAATTTTTTGATTCAATAGTTGAAGTAGTGTAATGATACGTTGAATTTTTTGTTAAAATTATATGGATTCAATCATGTTGAAAAGAGAATCCCTGAAGATGGAGCCTAATAAGGCCAGCTGACAATCACTGTTTGGACATAGAAATTGGTTGTAGAGTAAAATATATATTGAGTTGAATTATTTGAGATCACTTATTTCATAGTAAATTATAACTTTTATTTATTTTTAATATCAAAATTAATTATTTTCATATTTTATAAATAGATATTTGTTTTATTGATTTGCACACCGAAACAAAATTTGTTATTTTAGTGAATGGATCCCAACAATAAACCCTTTTAACATCCAAAATTCTACTAATTATCCTTTTAACTATCCAAATCCCAACAATTATCAATTTTAAAATCAATTTTTCAACCAACCCCAAAATATACAAATTATAGGTTTTCACCAAATTATGATGTTATACCAAACTATGGGTTTCCACCAAATTATATACCTCTTAATTATTTAAATTTAATTTCAATATATTAATTTGTAATCACAAAATCAAAAAACATAATATAAAATTAAATTATGAAATAAAAGTGGAAGGATAAGATGTTGAATTTTATGAAACAAAATTATTGTAGAATAGAAAAATTAAATAGATGTTGAATTATTAGGTGGAAGAAAAAAATTGATGTGGAGTGTTAAAAAAATAAAAAGTAGGGTATTGAAGAAAAAAACATTGTTCATAGTATTAAGAGAAGTTGACACATCAACATTTTAAAACATCATATAGCTAAGTAACACTTGGAAACAAAACGTATAATAAGAAGAAGTGATTTGTATCTTCAGCCACTACCCACAAACAATCTCATCAGATTATCATCCATGTGTCTAATTATCATGTTCTATCTTGGCCTATGTATAGACCCTCATTCTTCTCTTATTTGGATTTTAGATTTTATTTCAGTTCCATATGATTAGATTTAATGGAAAAAGAGCTTATGCTTCATAATCTTTGGATATAGGAAACTGAGCCAAAAAGTATCATCGACCAGTCCGATTTGGGAAAATCCAGAAAACCAAAAATGGGGGTGTTACGGATGTGCTCACTGGTAACAAATGAGAACTGAATAAAAAAAGCCAACCCTTCGTGATGATTATAATCATTTGATGTATGATATCTCATATATTTTCTTTTTCTTTTTCTTTTGAACATAGTTACAATTTGGAGAATGGGTAAATAATAGTGCCGACCATTCGTGATGATTATAATCATTTGATGTATGATACCGCATACACTTTTCTGTCCCTTTTTCCCTTTCTTTGTTTGAACAGAGTTATGATTTGGAGAATGGATAGATAATCGTGGTACGATAAGTTGATTTTGAAGAAACGGCGCTGGTCTCTAATTTTGTTTGTTTTACATTGACGAAAACGGCCATGAGTTAAGGTTCATTGCCTAATAATGTTGGTAAATCTCCACCTACGATTTATATACATATATCATTTATGCAAACGTTTTGTCTTTTAGGTGACAACTGATGGGATAAAGGTTTCAAGTGAGCTAACTAATTAAGACATGAGATCAAAGAAAACTGTTGGGCATCTCCAGCTCAGTCAACTTTCCATTAGTATGATATTATCCGTTTTGGATTAACTACCAAAATCCGCACGTATTTGTTTTTAAACTCTTTTTCAAAAAGTTTCATACTAATTAGATATTAACTTGACTTATATATTAGATATTTAATTTCTAAATTTTTGATATGAGACGTTGATTTATATCCAAAAATTCTCTCTTCAAATAAAGACCACAAAGTTCAGTCTCGCCTCTAGAAAAACCATGATATGGGCACTTTTTAAACGCGAGGTCGTATTGATGGGTCCTTCCACTCCAAACATGCAAGCCCACGAACACTTCTTAGTTTTATTTTTCTGAACCTCGTTCTAATACTACTTGTTTGACCTCTGTAAAACTAAATCAACTTTCCATTAATATGATATTGTCTGATATGAACCAAATGGTCAAGCCATCACAAATTTGCTATTGGGCTATTTCCCAAAAAAATCTTATACTAATTAGAGATTGACTTATTATATATCAGATAGTTATTTTATATTCTTCTAATGTGGGATCTTAGTCTATATACCAAAAAAAAAAATCTACTTGCATCTGGAAAAACACCACGGTTTGTTACGAAACAAGTATATGATAAAAAAAAAATCCAGTCTTTCAAATATGTTCACATTACTTCCTTGGTTAAAAGGAAAAACCTCATCACCAAACGATTTAGGAGAAATTTTGAACTAATTTTTTGTATTTTTTATCTAGCTGCTTCTAAGAATGATTCCAAGTTACTAAAATCATGTTTCGGGATAATCCTATTGCTTATTTAGGCATTCAGTTATTGGGTTTCCTATTATGTTCATATAATGAGGTAAGGTAGTGTAATTTACCTTGTCATATATTTTTTGGAACATGTAAAATAATATGAACGGTTTTTTTTTTTCTTCTAATTAGCATAAAAAGGGGTTTTTGTTTAAGGGAAGAAAATTGATTGCTTTAAAAATGGATGTAGAGACCATGGAAAGGTAGAAAGAAAGTTTAGAAAAATGATATTTAGAGAATCCCATAAGATCCTTCAAATGAGATATTTAGAGAATCCCATAAGCGTCAAGGATTTGTGGCGCAGTTCAGGACTTACTACATGTCACAGTTCTACGAATCCTATAACTAGCATACTTTTCAAGTCTTATGAGAAGATCTTGTTATACAATGAAAGATCGATCAATAGAGTTTTCCTTTGTAGAACTTTAATCCATGTTTACTAAAAAGTGTTTGCCACACTTCAAGATCCAAAACATGAAGTCTCTCGCAGAAGTACATCGATATGATTTGTTTGGTTCATGGGGTACTACTACTTAGGCCACCACAAAGTTTTCTAACTATATTGAGCAAAAACATGCTCTAAGTTTCAAAGAGAATAATGTGCAATAAAATCATGGTTCTCTAAAGAGTTGGAGTGAGTTAGCAAAAAAAATTCTATGTTTCACCAGTTAAGATAAAAAATTGTTAGAAGAAAGTCTAGAAAGACATCTAGATGTCTAGAAAGACACTAGATCTAATAATTACATATAAAAAATTAATCATATTAATGTATAGAAAACTAAATTAATTTTAGTTTGTTGAAGTTTCATGAAATATTAGTAAGTCTGTTTAATATATATATATATATATATATATATTTGGCCTAACTTACCAGATGTCAACTAACTCTAATTATTTTCGTATCACAATTTTAAATCACTATAGACTATAAAAGAAAATATTTTTTATTTTTTTTAATGATTTTATCACATATACAAATTTGATATTGAATAAACAAAAATTTTAAAATAAATTACAAAAGAATTCCCGCAACATGGTCCGGGATTTAGCTAGTTATTACATAAAACTTGAAATACCTAAATCAAATTCCCAGGCCTAGATAACTGGTTGATCGATCTGGTCCAACAATAGGTTTTAGTGATTTTTTTAATATTTTAAAACATGAACAAATATCATTTACTAAGTAGTGATAGCTCATTTGGTTTTAAAAATTTCCTTGAGACCTCAAAGATTTTCTTGGGAGAGGCTGAGTCTTTGGTTCCAAGTTCGAGACTCCATTTGGGAAGGATGGTTTACGCTTTAATTAGTATTACCAAAATTTAGTCCTGAGCCGAGAAAGACTATGGATCTAAGGTCCGAAACTTCATTGTTATCAAAAAGATTACAGAAAAAAAGTCGACCATCATTTTTTCATGTTAAATATATTATGTTTGCAACATTCATGAATATCCTAAATTCAAGATATCTTTCATTCAAATATATAAGTAAGACTGTAATTGTAGAATTAATAAAAATTTATACAACTTAATTAAATATATGTTTAAATGAAAATATCTTTTTGGACGATAATGATTTTAAAAAAAAGATTAAAGTACCACCAATATTTTAAAAAGGGGTTATGTATGTATTTTGTAGTAGTGATTTTTTATATACCCAATGTTAGAAGTCAGTAATTACTAAATAGTGAATTATTGGAGAAAAAATAGTTAATATTGTTATGATTATGAAAAATCTAATCAAATAGCATACTGAATATCAATAGGGAAATTTTAAAAAATACATGTCTTGTAAAACCTTATAATAATTAAAATCTTATAAAACTTAAACATGTTTTCATAAGATACTTTATAAAATCTTATAAATCTGTGTTTTGTAGTATTTTTGACTATGGACAAAAAATTACTATTTTTGGAAAGTGGTATCCTAAAAATAATATTTTGAAATTCTCTTTTATTTCTTATTATTACAATACTATATATCTATATATAAAATATAGGCAGTTGGAGGTCGGATGTAAAAAAGATGTTAGATATTTTTTTGAATATTATGTAAAATTATATTCAAGTGAAATTTTTTACAACAAATGCATATGTTTTTGAGCTAGAAATTTGAAAGAAAATTGATCATTTCTTTTAAATATCGAAAAATGATTGCATTGGTAAAACCCAAAATTGGAAAATCCATTTGGGACAAACATATTTTGGGAAAAAGAGTACAAACCAATTTTCGAATAATCTGGAAAAACTTGAAAATAAATTTTGAAAAATCGATCGTAGTTGTTGTCGAAGCTGAGAAGAGAGTCATACTTCTTATCTTGATGCGAACCAAATCTCCATGCACCTATCTTATCTTCTATCCCCTTGAAATCGTATAGAAGATAACCGGTTTTGAACTTGCTTATCCAGCAACCTTAACATATGTGGCAAAAGTAATGGAGATTCGCCATGTCATCTTTTATTTAGTTCCTTCCATATATAATGGATTACTAGATGGAAAACATGTCTTAACAAGAATTGGTATTCATTTTGCAATCCCTTATCCATGAGGAGCTTTAAAATCATATCCCAAACCACATAAAACCTTCTAGCCAACAGATTTTCATAAGCTTGAACCATATATCTCTTAAAAACGGGCAGCTAAAAATAAATGGTTTCTATTCTCAACGGTTCATGACAAAAAAATACAAGCGGGGTTGACTCCAAAATTCCAGTTTATCATCCTATCACTTGTTGTCAATCTGTTCCTTATCGCGAGCCATGTTAAGAGAGAATATTTTGGAGTTGCTTGGGAGAACCAAATACCTTTAAACAAGTCCACCTTTACCTTGATATTTGGCGTGGCTTCCCACATCTCCCTTGTGATAAATGTGTGTTTAATTCTGTCCCCTTTTCCTCTCCAAAGAATTCTATCCTCCTCCACTATCATACCCTTCCTACGGATACCTTCGAGAGCATCTTCTATCAATTGAAATGGTTAATCTTGTGACACCTTCCCCTTGAGAAGTTATTGCCTCAGCCACTGTGGAATGTAGACTAATGTCCATATCAATAAACCCTCACTGCCTCGTTATTGAAATTAATCTCCCAAGAGGTGACCAATTATCATGCCAAAAAGAAGCCTATTAAGTACCTCCACTTTTAAAATGTCTGCAGCTATTGATTGATACTTTAAAATCTTCTTCCACATCCAAGATCCGAGCGATGATGTCTCACTAATCGACTAAAAAGAGCTTTTCCGTAACAAATATAACCGGAGCCATTGAACCCACAGAGAATTATAAGTTAAAATTTGCCAGTTCAGTTTTAGACAGTTAACCTTATTCGCCTCCTTCAAAGATCTTATCCCAAGACATCCCTCTTCTTTAGGCAAAGATACATATGTCCAAACCACTTTAGACTTTCTTGAATTCAATTGTGGACAAGACCATAGGAAAGACAAGCATAAGCTATCAATCTCCTTTATACACGCACTAGGTAATCGGAAAGCCGACATCCAAAAGTTTGTAAGACTATGGATTACCGAGCTTATAAGCTGCAAACGTCCTGCAAAAGATAAATGTATTATTGTCCAGCTGCATATTCTCTCGCGAATCCTTTCTAGGAGCGGAGTGTAGTCACTTATTTTCATTCTCTAAGATAACAACGGCAACCCTAGATATCTTACCGGTAAAGCACCCGACTCAAAAGGGAAATCATGTAGAATCATCTCCTTATCCCTATCTCTAATCCCTGCCATAAATATCATCGATTTCTCAAGACTTATATTCAACCCAGAGAATTCTGCAAATTTCTCAAAAAAATTTAGGATACCCTCTATTGATATTTTCGTTCCATTGGTCAACACCAACAAATCATCTACAAAACATAAATGTGTTTGCTTAAGATTCTTACAGTGAAGGTGGTATGCAATATTTTTTTTTCCTGCACAGCCTTGTCTATCATGGTTGACAACACATTCATGCAAATAACAAACAAATAAAGAGATAAAGAGCAGCCTTGTTGGAGACCCTTTTACTTCAAAATAACCCTACCAGCTCTCCATTTAATTGAAATGAAAACGAGGCTGTAGTGACACAAATTTTGATCCATTTAATAAACTTATATGAGAGATTCAAAGGCGAGAAAATGACTATAAGGAAAGGACATTGAACTGAATCAAAAGCCTTCGAGATGTCTATCTTTATTGCACTACGTGGTGAAATGTTTTCCTTGTGATAATCCTTTACCACAATCGATTCTTCACAAAAGCCGACTGATTCAGAGAGATGAACTCCAGGAGAATGACTTTGAGTCTATTTTCTAGAATCTTTGATATTACCTTATATATGACGATGCATCAAGATATAGATCGGTAATCCTTCAATTCTTTTGCTTCTTTCCTTTTAGGTATCAACAAAAGTATGGTTGTATTTATTCCTTTTGGAATAAATCCGAACTGGACAAAAGATTGAACCGCCACAGTAAAATCCTTTCCAAATATTGACCAAACTTCTTTTAAGAACTCTACCGTGTATCCATCTGGCCCAAGAGCCTTATTAGTAGGCATGTGAAACAAAATCCCTTTGATCTCATCTCCATTGACTGATTGTACTAGATGCTCCCTCTCAACATCAAGACAGCGATATAGAACTAACTGTGTGAATCCACATCTTATATACCCATGTAATTCGGCGATTGGTAAGCCAAAAAATCATGAAAATAAGTCTCAGCTACCTTCTTTATCTTGTCTTAGGTGTCCACTATTGTACCATCAGCACATTTTATTTCTCTTATCGCATTCCTCATCTTCCTTGATTTTACAGCATTATGAAAATATTTATTGTTTCCATCTCCAACATTCACCAAATGTGAGACCAATGTTCTTACATTTTGGGTAATGATCATTCTGTCAAGCACTAGCCACATTATCTAGCAATTTCAAAAGCACATTCATAGCGATGACAAAGAGACAAGACGACAAGGAACAGCCTTGGCGTAAGTCTCTCATACTTTGAAAAATTCCGCTAGCTCACCATTCACTTGGACCGAGAAAGACGTCGTTGTGATACAAAGAGTTCTCCAATGGATGAATTGATCCGGAAAATCCCTAAGTATTAGACTATTAAGTAGAAAAAACCATCAAACTGAATGGAAAGCTTTTGAAATATAAATCATTATAGCACACCGAGATGACATTGAGTTCTTATGATAGTCCTTTACTAATTCCGTCGCAAGCAATAAATTTTTAATCAATAACATGTCCTTCACGAAGGCAGATTGATTAAGACAGGTTATTGATTAAGAGAAATGAGATGTGGAAGAATACCTTTTAATCGGTTTGCAATAATCTTTAAGATGACTTTTATATCACATTAAAATACTAAATATGCCTATAATCCTTCATTTCCATAGATAAAATCTTCTTTGGAATCAGAGCTAAAATTTTTGAATTCATACATTTCGGGAGAAAGTCTTTAACGAAAAAAGACTGCACACATATGGTGAAACTCCTTCCCAATAATTGGCCACACCTTCTTATAATTGTCTTATATCCGTATGGACCATGAGATTTATTATTAGGCATCACAAATAAAACATCTCTAATCTCCTCCTCTGAAACCCTTTTAAAGCATTGCTTTATCATCCGCCAAAACCCTATTCGGAAACAGCACTTCAAGGTTTTCTACTAAGATACCTTCAAAATTATCTGGAGTATACTATAGAAAATCCCAAAAGAAACCTTCAGCCTCCTCTTTTATCTTCTCATCATTCTCCACCTGACCTCCATCCCGACATTTTACCTTTTGAATAGTGTTTGTTGCTTTACGAGCAGCGGCTGCATTGTGAAAAGTCTTGTTATTATGGTCCCCAATACACAACCAATGAAGCTTCAAACGCTGTTTAAAAAAATCTCTTATGAATTATCAAAACTGAGTGCTCCTGACCATCCAAAATTTCGTTAAAATCACTCATACAAATCCATGGCTTTTGTCTAATTATTTGTGAATTACGGTGATCCCTCAAATCACTCCAAAACTCTTTACGCTCCTAGACAAAATTTGAAGCATAAATAAACAAACAAAAAAATTTCTCCCCTCGATCATCCAGTTTCACGGAACAAGTAATCAATTGACCACTTATTAAGAAGGGTGTTAGCCTAACAGATGGCTTTCCAAACATTCCAAATCCGACCTAAGCGGCTGAACTCATAGTTTGATAAAATCGACCAATCACCAAAAATCGATGAGCCAATCCTACTTGCTTTTCCTTCCTTAACTTTCGTTTCCAAGACACAACCAACCTGAAAATCATTGCTATTTATGCGACTCTTTATAACATAATGTTTTGAAGATTTATTTAGGCCCCTAACATTACAAAAAAAACCCGACATATAAGGTTTTGGTGAACTTCTTACCCCCAAAAATTGGAATAAACTCATGGGTGTTAAGGCTATAAGATTCAGATTTATTCTTTTTCAAACCTTTTGATTTTTGGGGCAGAGATTGACGATGAGATAATTAACTTGGGTTCACTTTCTCTCTTTTCCATTCACGATAATAAATTTTGTCTTCTTCCTTGTTTTCAAATATTTTCTGGTTTTCTTAACATGAATCACAGGCTGCTCCAATTGATCAATACTCCAATCCTCCAAAATCTCCTCCTCCACGGCGAGAACAGAAAAACGAGAAGGAGACCCCACTGAAACTTGTGCTGGAATTGTTCTACCTCCAAGGTGATTTCCTTTCCCAGGGAACACTAATGACCAGCCATCATTTTCGGAATTCAATCTGACCACTGTTGTATCACAAAGTGTTGTATTCTCAATGATAGGTAACACAACCGAAGAAGCACTCAAATGTGCAACATATCTACAACCCACATATGTATTTTTACATATAGAATATGACATATCTTGTTGTGGAGGAGTTACTATGGTCGATGATTCTACCAAAGCAACACTCAAAGGTGTAACGTATCCGCCACCCACACATGTATCTTCACATACTGGATGTGTCAAATCTTGTTATAGCTTATTAACATCCAAAATTGTTGTTCACTTCATTATCGTACCACAAGCCTGAGCAACTGGGATAGCCGCTGATGACTTTGTTCCTCGTTTGAGAATCATAGGAATCTCTATCTCGGAAGTGGATTTTTTTCGACATACCTACCTTAGATGTATCCACTTGAAACAGGCGTTACACTTAGGAGGTAACCATGTGTATGAATAGAAAACTTCAGAAACAGCACATTGCTTTGTCTTATAGCGAAACGATTCTAGTAACAGTTTATCAGATCAACCTCGACAAAAAACTTTTGCCTCATCAAGCTTGTTACAAAGCTTTGTATTCGGATGAACACGTTTAGGCTCATCTGATGTGCTTGATAAAAAATTTAACCCCTTTTAAGATAAAAAAAAAAAAGCTGTAATTTGTTTCTTTGTATTTTTGCAGATGCAAGTGGTGCATTTCTACCTTCCATATCAAAGTTAATTCGTTGTTTTGGATTGTATCTTGTTCCTTCGATTTCTATTTGACAGATGTGTTTTATCTTTATCTTATGTTTTTGTAGTAACCAAGGTTGGTTTTTTCTCCATTTTCGAGCTTTCGATGATTCTACACGAGGATGTAGCTAAGAAGAATATAAAATTGGGGGAGATTGGGAATGTTTTTTTGATATAGTAGTACACCGTCAAGGCTATGTTGATAGTCATAGCAATTGCAAATGAAGAAAAATTAAGTCCAGGTTTTCTCAAAAGTTTCTCACTGTCTGAATGGTATTATCGGATGACGTCTTTCATGATTTAATCATATATACTCATGTGTATACCTAATGTCTCAAAAAAAAACTTTTATTTCCACTATTTCTGCCATTCTCTTTTATGGTTACGTAGGCATCAGAAGAAAGAGATCAATTAGAATAGTGGACAGATGATAATATGTTGTAGCAGTCATAATGAATGTAGTTAAATGTAGAACTCCCTGGTCATTAAGAAAAGGCCAACAATATATGAAGAGAAGGAAGCAAGTATAAGATGTTTGATCAAACCCAAAGAAGAGCCATTATGGATATGGATTAAAAAGGAAAAGAGAAAGATATCAAAATTACTGAATTGGAGAGGAAAGAGGTTTAAATTATTATTTAATATACTATCCAGTGTATATGGCATTACTTTTTAGAAAATTTTAGTGAGAGCTTACAATAAGCTTAAGAAAAACTATGATAAAAAGACCCGCGTCTACACGCGGGTATTCACCTAGTGTTTTATAAAGATTTAGAGGATTATGAATTGTAAGTACTATCGGAGTCTCTACTCTCTACATTATGCATTTAATGATCCCTGAGATTTAACACTACACGTTTCTAGATATTTCCAAGAAGAATTCGATTATAACCATTCTCATCCTTCACTTTAAATTTCTAGATTTAGATTCACATTGGTTAAGTTATTAATAAATCAAAGTTGGGTTGTTCAACCAAATCAAAGTCAAGAATGTTGACTTTCCCAACCGAACCAGTTTTGACCAGTTTAGGGTCCAATTAAGTCAAAACTGGTTCAAAGTTTTTGTTAATTGATTTTAAATTTTGTTTGAGAATTGATTCCATTTTCAAAACCATTTAAATATTGTAAATTCCGTAATAGTATTATCAGGCTAATGATCTATTTCCATATAATAACTATTATAAATAATCAGATTTCCACATATTTAATATCTTGTTACAAGTTTCACTGTTTAATACTTTCAATTTTGAACGTTTTAAATCTCGATACACATAATTCAAAAATAATTATAACAAAAAAATAATTAATTGCTAAACTTCTTAAAAAACTCAAATTTTATCTAATTTCAATCCGATTTCAATTAAACCAAACCAAAATCTATCTCCTACCAAAAATCTCCAAATTAAAAAATTCTCAAATTAAAGAACTTCAGTCATATCATTATCAACCTCAAACAATCCTTCCTTCAACACATACTTGAGTCGATCGAGCCGCGCTTGATCATCTCTCCTAAGAGAGTCATCGGTTGCTTAAAGAATCTCAAGCGATGAATCACTTCCTTCCTTAGGAGAATTAGGTTTTAGATGTTTCGTTCATCGGTTAGGGATTTAGAATCAGCGATAGAAGCCGCGTCAGGTGCTGAGGATCTGGAAGATGCAGAAGGTGACAGATGATTTTTCACCGCCACCGGCTAAGGCGGCTCTCCGCTGAGCCTTGAGCTCCTCATCGCGACGTTCTTCCTCACGAAGCTTCTGGATTTGCCTATGCTCGATCTCAAATCGCTTGAAGAATTTCTTGCAACCAGATTCCTCAGCAAGACTCCTCCGTTTCTTCAGAATCTCTTGCCTGAGCAGATCCATCAGAAGGTTTCTTCAATCGCAGACTGAGGATTCGATTATATCTGAGATGGTAGCGAAGATGATTAAAGCTTTGAATAAGGAGAAAGTGCAGAGTGGAGATGTTATTGCCATTGATAAAGCTACTGGGAAGATTATTAAGCTTGGATGAGATGGTGGATGAAATACTCTCAGATTTATCGAAATTGAATTTTGATTTCTTGCGTGACATAGCAGAGCTTAAGAAGAGGCACAAGAGTGGTATCATGGGAGATAGGAAGATGAAGAGTAGAGATGAAAGAGGAAGAGACGAAGGTGATAGACGTGAAATGAGGAAGATGAACTTAGTGGTGGTGAATCGAGTGATGTTGACCAACCATTCCTTCTGAGACAGCTCGTGGCTCAGGCGCCAAGTCGAGACCCAGTCCTCGGATGTGAGAGTGTGCACCGATTCGCTCGACTCGGATTAAGTCCCGACCTTCTGATAGCTTAAGTTCTGCCATTTTCGATATTCGTCTTCGGCGATTGAGGCGGAAGAAGAAGAAAGGTGAGGTTTTTAGGGTTTAGAGAAAGGATATACGATGGCAATGTCGATGTGATTTTTAAGAGGTGTATAAGGTATGCCATAGTCTTGTTTCGAAGCGCCATTCTTGTTTCAACGAAAAAGATGAGTTATGGGTGTATAAAGTTATTTTTGAAAGTTTTGGGCTTTTTTGTTAGAAATTAGATTTTTTTTTTTTGGTTAGAACTAAACCGACTAAAACTGATATTTGTATGTATTGAGATTTCAAACATTCAAATTGGAAATATTAAGCAATAAAACTTCTGTCACGGATAAATACTGAACGAGGCATTAAATTTATGAAAATCTAATGGTACACGATAGTTTTAGTGTGGAAAAAAAATCGTCGCTTCAGTGCTCTCACTTTGTATAAGTATCAATTTTTCTTTTCATTTTTTGTCGTCAGTAACATTTTACTTTGGTTAATGAATCACAAATGCCATTTTTCATTGATACTAATTGCAAATTCAAACAAAACCTCCTCTTCAAAATTCTGTTGATTAGAAAATAATTTTTTCGTACAATATTTTTTTTAAGTGTCCTCATTCAAAATGAAATAAGAAGAGTTGGACGAAACACTAGTTTCTCTAAACAATTTTCTCCTTTATATATTTTTACACTAAACCAAAAAACTAAAACATCATATGGCAAAATGAGTGAAATAAATGACGTGAAGATTAGATATAAAGAAAAAAGTAGAAGAGACAAAACAGCTACACTTTGGCAGTATCGAGGGAGAAAAGAAACCGGAGTGAAAAAAAAAAAAGATCACCTTTATTAATAAAATCATGTAAGTGAAATGAAGAAATCGAAATTTCGTAAAAGGTCGCAAATAAATAATAATTTGATAAAAGAATACAATCTTGGAAACTAATAATTTATTAATCATAGAAAAAAGTGCCATTCCAATTCCGGTTCCGGTGAATCAGACGACGTTGACGGGCTTCCGAAGAAACATAAGCGAGGACGGTGGCGCGTCTCCAAGCCACGCGCCGACGTGGACGCGTTCGTAGTAGTGGACGCAGTAAAGAGAGAGAGATAGCTGAAGCTGGTCTCGTGTCCAGAGGAGCTTAGGGAGTCGTGCAAGAACCGGACGGATACAGAGGAAGTAGAGACAACGGTAGCCACCAAGAGCCGAGACAACGGAGCGAAGTGAAAGTGTAGGTCGTGGTGACACTTGTCGGAAACAAAGCTCTTCCCATATGGAATCGTTGCGAGCCACGGCTGACCATAGACGGCACACGCATGCGGCTGAACAGAGTGAAGGACCGTCTAGTCGCCGGAGGATTTCTACAAGCACGTCGTTATGGTCGTTGATAGAGAACTCGGGAAATTTGTTCACTCTTTGTCTCTTGTTGTTACTTCTCTCGACCATGCCTATTCGTTTCTCCGACATGGTGAAACTGGAAAGAAAGAGAGAGAGAGAGGTTTGAGTTTAAAGAGAGATCGATACAGCTGTTGATAACACACGGGCGCATATAACATATATAAGTATATTGTGTGTGAGTGAGAAGTAGAGGAGTGATGTTATATTCAATCAGTAACGAATAAAAATTTAATGTTGGTTGGGTGGTTCTTGTTGCTTTTAAAACCTTAGTTTATATCTAGTTTCTAAAACGTGGACGCCTAGAGGCAGGCGTAGTGATATGATCTTACACGACACAAGAAGTTTAGAGTATAGAATTGAGTTTGAATCGGAGGAGTAGTTTGAACCAGAGGATATAGAGCAATTTGAATCAGAGGATAAGTTTGAAGTCGAAGAAATTTAGTCACACCAACCAGTCTAATAACTCGATCAAGAACCAAGATGTTCAACCAAATTATCAGAAGATTAATTAAGAATTGGTGGAGTCAAAGTGATCTAGACAACAAGAATGAAGAAACTTGTCAAACCATTTTGGTTTTGATCAAGTTAAGTGATTTCAACAAATGAGAAAAGTGTTTCAGTTGTACTATTTTTCTATTGTCAAATTTTGTTTTAGTGGATTTTCTTGACAAGGTTTTTAATAAGGCAACTGATCAAGGCCTTATTTCTCCACATTCTCATGCGGCCAAGAAAAAAAAGGAGCCAAGTTTTCACATTTAAACTTGTTCAAACTTTGTTTTAATTATTTGTCATTTTCGACTTGTTTTAAAGATGTTTCGAGATCAGTTGTGTTTGTCTCGAAACTAGCCTTATTTCTTCTTTATATTTTGTGTAAACTCATGAGTGAAACTATCCATCTTTCTAATCAAAACATTTACAAGTTACATCAAAAGATCATGTCTGGTGTGTCTAAACTGATCATCGACTTATCAAAGGTATTCCACAGTCTTTGTGGCGTCTTCAATCCACACCCCTTGTCATCAAAGCTTCACAGTTTCATTGAAAAAGGCTTATGCCCCTTCTCAACCTCTAATTGCCGATTTCGTGGAAAGAATCTCATCGGTAGGCAGCCACCTTGGCGCTCCACGGTGCTTCTCCGAACAGTTTAGGCCCAATTCAGCTGAAATAGGCAGTCTAAGGAGTTGTACCCGTGTTTGATCCGAGTTACCGATTAATCAGCCGACTAATTTTTATTTTTTTTTAATTTTAAAAAAAGTTAATTATTTTTTGTATATATATAAAAATGCACAATAACTTCAATATATATATATACAACATAATATAATTAATTTTAATATTAAATTTAATAAAATAATACATTAAAGTAATATATATACATATTTGACATAATATATTTAATTTTTAACAATAAATTAAATAGATTAATATAAAAACTAGTTTCCGATTAATTTTTGATTTATTGGATAGGCTCTAAATCCACTCTCCCGCCTGACCTAACGAATTTGATAACCCTAGTCTATATCATTACTTGTTGTCTTTCTGTTTTAAAAGCTATTGGTAGAACATATAACTATTTGTTTCTTTACATGTCTTTTATCCTAGTATGACCAATGGAATTACTACAGTCCGCTACAAAACTATGAATATCCAATTATTGGTGGAATATAATTGGATACTAATAGTAATGTACATATATGGTTAAGAAAATCGAGTTTTGTAAATCGGTTGATAACTAAAATAAATAGATGTTTTGATTTTTTTTATATATAGAGATGGTATGTTATTCCAAATGGAGACGGGCAGAAACAGGGTGGACGAGATACATGCAGGATGAACGAAATAGTATTAATTTTTTCTGTTATTTTTTCAGCATCTGCATCTATTTCATTCGATCTTGTAAAGCCAATGTTTTGTGTCCAATTAGTGCCAGATATTGATTACTCAAAACAAAATAAAAAAAGAAATATGTAGAAAAATGCAAGATATGTGTTTTTAATTACAAACTACATTCAAATCTCTATAAATTAATATTATTGAAACTTTAATACTTTATTATTTTATCTAATTACTACTTTATAGAAATAATAAATAAGTCAAAATATCAATCTGGAATAAAATTAATATTAATTTATAAAGGTTTTACTGTACATTATAAAACTCATTAATAGTGTTTGTCTTTTGAGAATGAGCTAGAAGGAAGGCCTAAAACTTCAAACCTAATCAAGATGAATGGGTAACTAATCCATTACAAGAAAACACATGGGAACATACGAAAATATCCGTAGAAAATCTGTCAGAAATAATTTTTTTCGACGGATAGCATTGTCTGTTTTAGAGCGTATGAAATAAGAATCGTGTTAGAAATCAATTAAAATTTTCTACGGATTCTGACAGACATCATGCGGCCAGAAATTTGACAGATTCAATGGTCGGTAATATCCGTAAAAAATCCATCATAATACTGTTGAAAAACTGTTAAAAACCATTAGAAAGTTTTACCGACAACATACCGACGGATATTCGACGAAACTATTTTTGACTGAATTATTTTAGACAGATTTTTCCTTGAAAAATTAAATTTAAAATGCAATAAAATTTTAAGTTCAAAGAAAAATTAAAAATAATTTAGATTTGCAATTAAAAATAAAATAATTCAAAATACACAAATCATAGCAAAAGAAAATAAATATTGTTCTAAAACATATAAAATTAAGAAAACTAATTTTGCAGAGGTGGTGGTGGATATCAAGCCATGAATGCTTCCATCTGAGCTTGCATTGCACGTAATTGCTCATTTTTCGCTGCTCGTTCATCTTCTATGGTCTAAATCTTCTTCTTCAAAGTTCCAAGCTCCGTAGTCTTGTGTGCGAGTTCAGCCCTAAGACCCGCAGTATCTGAATCTCATGAAGAAGTAGTAGATGGACAATCTTTAGAAATAACAAAAATGCGATACTTGATTCTCGGAGTAGCCTGCGAAACAAATAAAGTTAAAAATGTATAAATACAAATTAGAATTCAATAATAAGTTAAAAAAATTATAAATGTTACTTACGTCATAAACAAATTCGTTCAACTTTTCGATAGGAACTTCGGTGCAGAGAGGAACAACCGATAGCATAAATTCATCACCAAGTTTCGTCACATTGTCGATGATCTCCCGAGTAACCGCATCTTCTATTTGACTGGTTTTTCTGTTGGTGTGTGAATCCACTAGCAACCTAAGGTTTGAAGGTTCAACATTTTCTTCTTAAAATTGTAAAATAAACAATTGATAAAAATATGAAAAACAAGACAAAAATGTAAAATAATTATAAATTTCTAAAAATTTCAACTATAAACCTCTCTAAATTTAGAACAAAATTATGAAAAAGTAACAATTTTCCAAAAAAATCTAAATTTACAAAAATTCTAAAATTCTAAAAATCCAAACAATTTCAAAAGTAATACAATGTTCAAAATCAAACTAACCAAATGAAAAATAAATTCCAATTCCAAATAAAACAAAAAAAAATCATAAATTTTCATTCCTAATCAAAATCAACAAAAAAAACAATTGCAAACAATTTTCAAATATTCATTCCTAATCAAAATCAAAATTAAAAAAATTAAGATTCCAAATAAAAATCCAAAATCTAACAATTCAAATCCAAAATCTAACTAATCAAATCCTAGACATAACATTCCAAACACTAATTCTAACAATCCCATCCTAAAATCTAAATTCCAATTCCCTTAATCTAACTCATAAACCCTAAAAATCTAATGTAAAATATTTGGAGGATTTTGAGCCATGAGAAGGTATGTTAAATGAAAATCGAAGAGCTTGAAAAGATTGAGAGGATTTAAGTTTTTTTTTTTTGGATTTTCCTCCGTTTTATGCGAATAAATCGCGAGGAAGAGGAAGATGGTTATAAAACAGAATTTTAGACGAATATATCAGACAGAAATCCGTCAAAATTATAAAATAATTAATAAGACGCGGACCTCAGTGAAACTCGGGAAGATTTGCGCCTAAAATTTTAGACACGCGGGAGTTGAAAAGAAACATACCAGATAAAATTTCACAATCCATCGAAAATTATTTTATGAAATTGCATATTTTCCAAAGTTTATAAACCTAACATGTGTAACTTTAAACCAGTCGGGAATCCGTCGAAAATTTATGACGGATTTTGAAACTTGCATTTCTATTCATTGGCCAGTAAAACATTAAAATTTGATACGTGTATTTTAAGACCGTCAAAAATCGTCGGAAATTTCTCAACGTACATAACATCTAAATTGTGCCTCAATAAATTTTTTTTCTAATAAGGCAAATCCCAAAAATACTCTTTTGTGTCAATACCGTCAACAGTATCATGCTCACTACTACCACAGTAAGGAGTCCTCTCAGCACCAAAATCTCTTAATTTCTCTAATAAACTATTGCCGTCTATCTCAAGAGGTTGTGCATCAAACACATGCTTATCATTCGTAAACAATGTCATAGACCGATGACATAGAATGGCAATCAAACCAACACGTCTTTCTTTTGTGCTTAAATTGGAATGCATTAGTGTTGTCTTAGCAATAGGGGCACGTTAATCTTCCATGAGTTGTCCATCCAGATAACATACCATATACCAGGAAATAACTTATAGTCCACATAAGAACCACACGCATATTAAAATTCTTCTGGCATGAAACATCATACGCTTTGACACCATGATTCTACAGTATTTGTAACTTATAGATCAATAGCTGAAAATCAAGTGATCTCATTGGAAGCTCTGGGTCGGGAACAAGAACGGAGAAGAACAAAACTTTCTACACATACACAAACCTGGAGGCAAATTGTAAAGGGTTACGATTACATGTCACAATGAATATTGTCTTCCATGCTTTCCAAATGGGTTAAAACCATTTGTACATAACCCGAGGTATACATTTCTTTGCTCAAATTCAAAATCTTGATACAGTGATTGAAAATATTTTCACGCTTTTGCGTCCGAGGGATGCATAATCTCTCATTCTTAACGATTCTTTGCATGCCATCTCATTGGCTCTACCATGCACTAAGATTGATATAGCTCTTCAACCTCTCCGTTAACGGTAAATACCACATCCGTTTAAATGGAATTGAAACTCTACCACTAGTTTCTTGATATTGCGGTTTACGACAGAATTGACATCTTTTGCTGTTTTCATCTTGTCTCCAATATATCATACATTTGCCGATGTACACATCTATCATTTGATATGGAAAAACAAGAGCAGCTACAAGTTTTTGTACCTTGTAGTATGATGCTGGTGAAATATTATCTTCAGGAAAAATATCTTTTCCAAAATCTGCTATCGCATCAACACATTCCTCCGCTAAATTATAGTCCGTCTTAACGGTCATCATTCGACTGGCAGATGATAATGGTAAATGACCTTCTCTACAACCGCTATATAGCGGCTTCTTAGTTGTGTCTAACATATCAAAAAAATTTGCGCTTCTAAATTTGGTTATTCAACCCTATCTCTATCTTCACCGGCCGACTAGATATTCTCTCTAAACACATCATTCACCATTTCAATGGTACCTACTCCTACGTTTACTTCCGTTCTATCTCCTAAACTATCTGCAACATATGGTTCACTATAACTACCATAAATCATAATTTTTTCGCCATCTAGATACTAAATCTTGTAACCCGACATAAACTCATTACTATACAAGTGATGTCAAACTATCTCTACCTTAATATTATGAGAATTTTTGGCAGATTGAACATGAACATTTCAACTTACCACTTTTTTCACTGGCGGTTGATTTCCGGCCACATCCATGAACTCACATATACCTCGTGCATACTGGTTATTCATTAAGTTTGACTGCAGATCCATCAATTTTTCGTCAATCCATGATCGAAAATAAGAAGACATATCTTTCAAATTTATTGGTTTTTGTAATGTATTGTGTTGGCATTGTGTGGAGGAGTGTAAAACACACACATATATAACCTTGATGCCGTCGAAATTCTTTCAAAAATCCGTCGGTTTTTAAAAAAATCAAATGACTACAACTGCTATATTATCGTTCATATTTTCTGACGGATTTGTAAGTATCTGTCGGTAACAAATGCAGATAACAACGACTATAAAACGATAATACTAACGTTTTTATTTTCTGACGGCAATATTTTCGTAAAATTTTTTTGATGAATTTCTGACAGATCTACATCTTCAAAAGTTGTCAGAATACCTTCATTTCACCGTCGAATAAAATTGATAAATTCAATGTCTCTCAGTGGTTCGAAATATTCAATAATTTAGTTTTAAATAATTGAGTAAATCTCTTATTCCTTAGTGAATTTTGTCAATTTTATGTCTGCTTTCTAATAGTGATTATGTACTATACTATGTAAGCTTAACTATATTATAATGAATATCATATTACTAAATGTGAAAATAAAACCTACTGGTGAAGTGGTGAATATATATAGATATTGGTGGGGGTATTGGGTAACGTAAAAAGTTAAGGGATTTGGAAAGACTATTACTGTTTTTTCCTTTGTTTCCTCCACGCTTAAAAGAAATCGTGGGTTACACCTTTGCTTTGTGAAGGGTAGTGTGAGTCAAAGCTCTCGTTGACTTTTGTTTACTTATTTTGTTTTTGTCAATATATTTTTTATTTTGAATAATATGTAATTATATTCAAAAATTTTTTTTTTACAACAAGTGTTTACCGTGTTTTATGAACATGAAGATAGAAAAAAGATCAAAAGAAATAAAAGATGGTGGTCTCGTTAAAACTCAATCTCGGAAAACTCAGCTGGGATAAAACCAAGAATTGGGAAAAAGAGTACACACCATTTATGATAGAGATGAAAAGTGAATTAAAACAGAATACAACAATAAATAATACACAAAGCCAGCAGACCATAGAAACTGAGCTAGGCATCTCTACCTCCAAACCAATCCCGCAGAATGCCACTGAACCGACTCTTCTTTTCCGCTGTGAAAAAATGATTGCGGACTATGCAATCGATGTCTTTGATAATAGCAGCGTGGCCCCGAGACAACTCCTCGTATTTGCACCGATTATGCTCTTGTCAATATTTATTCATTGATAATTAATTAACACTGTATTTTCTTACCTAACGTATAGGTCCTATACAAGGTAAATACAATCCAATCAAAAGATACAAACACTTACTAATAAGTAAACCAATTTTTAGGCAACGAAGATCTTTGGTGATCTCAGCAGTGCGTCCATAAAAGCTTAGTATGAATAGAGTCATATTGCTAGCATACCATTAAGATCCATTTGGTCTCTGATTTACCAATGTAATCAGTATATTTTTATGATCTGATCAAATGGCAAGGAGAAATCAGTAAGTGGGAGTAGCACTGATCCTAACGTGATCTGCACCACCAAAAGCTATCCGAAAATTGAGGATTTTTGGTAATTTCTTCGTATCTATATGATAAATTGCAAAGTTCGGGAATACGTTAGGCGTGAGTCGGACGGTGAAAATAGGTTTAGCGCCTAATCAACAAATCAAAGATTTATCGAAAACTAATTTTTTCTATTAATCTATTTAATTTATTGTTAGAACTAAATATATTATTTTAAATATGTGTATATATTATATATATATATAATATTTAATTTAATTATATTATGTTATATATACATATATATTGAAGTTATTGTGTATTTTTTATATCTATACAAAAAATTGATAAAAGAAAAAGACCATTCTTAAAAAGAAAGAAACAAAAAAAACTATAGCAAAACCAAACATTAAAAACTAAAACCCAAAAACTAAAATCCAGAAACTACAAAAAAAATTTAACAAAAAAGGGCTAGCTACTGCCATTCAATCCAAAGTATTTTTTGGACATTTTCCCAAAATATATATATATATATATATATATATATATATATATTTTTTTTTAAAAATGAAAATTGCATTCAACTACGTGATAACTCCGGACTGAATATTTTGCACCTAACAGTAATGTCTAACAACATCAAACCATGCTGTTAGTCTGTTTTAGATACTATAAGTTAGTGTACGGAAATGTGTATATCTTACAGCAAAGCATTCACATCATTTACACTAGCTTCGAACATCACAGTTTATAAATTGATATTTGATTAGATTTAAGGAAATCAAATTTTACAAATTGATATTTGATTAGATTTAAGGAAATCAAATTTATGTAAAATTTATTGGAAGTGTAATTAACGGATATTTATAGATAAAATATAACGTATGGATGTGAACATCTATCGAGAGAGAGAAGAGTTGTGACTTGTGAATGGGAATCGAGGTGAAGTCAGGAAGGGTCCAAGGAAATGAGTCCACAAGAGAGAACTGCAAATCCGATGCTCTTCCGATTTCTTTTTCTATTTCTCTCTCTCTTTTCTTATAAATATATATTAAAAATATGTATATACACCAAGACACGCATGTACACAACATCCTGTTATTTTTTCCTCTTTTCTAAATAAAAATGATACACATATACAGATAATACTTATTTAGTTATACACGTTACATACACATATGCGTGTCTTGGTGTATATATATTTATTACAGTTTCTTTTCTCGAGGTAAACGAGACATTGTTCTTCGTTCTTCTTGTTGTCTTTTGTATTTACTTTTTTCTTGAGTTCTTCCATATGTCTTCTTCACATTCTTGTCTTACTTGTTTCAGAGCCGTTGTGCAATTATCTACAGTGTATATTCATGCATGTATATGCCCACATAGATATACAAGTAAAACATAATAAATAACCTAGAATTAGCATGATGTAACAAGACTTTGGTAAACACCAAGCATTATAAACTTTTGCAACTAAGAATTGTTTAAAAACAACTTTTACAGAATTCTCAATTAATGTATGTACACCAACTAGTTTTGGTGTGGGACAACACAATTTCTAATCTACAAATAATATAGATGCTGAAAATATTTCACGAACATTTTTTTAATATCAAAACATGTGGAAAGAGAAATATAAAAGAGATTTAGTACACGGAAAGGGAAAAATTCATTTTGTAAAATATATTACATAAATTGTGAGGGTCATAACAAAAAGAATAACATTTTACAAAATGATAACATCTTAGGATGCAAGTAGAAAAAACATATATCACGCACTTAGTCACTATTTACAGAATTTTTGTTTTGCTCTTGTATAACCCCTATTTCTTGAAAAAATCTATATTTTGGTCATGCTGTAAAGGTGTAGTTAATTAGCCCTTTTCATGTCTTTTATTTTGGAAAAATGGTTGAATTTTTTTAGTTATATGTATTAGGTTTTCTTATCAGTGTTTTTTTTTTCAAAGAACAAAACTCAGTTATGTCACTCGATATGTTTATCTATTTTTTTGTTAAACAAAATTTGTTTCCATTAGTTAATTAAACTTTTGGTTGGATACGTTTGTACCAACTATAACCACACTCTTTCTATCCAAAATCTTCATTTATGGCCTTTCCACAGATTGCTAAAATTTATTGATGATTTTACCATACTTTGTCTCATAATATATATACTAAAAAAATTAAAAACGAATGTGTTTGTATCCTTTTCACTGAACAATAGCCGTAGACTACGATACAAATGGACAAACAAAAGAAACACTGCCATCCAAACAGAAAATAGAATGATATGTAAAATGAAAGAAAAAAAGAAGAAGAAGTAATTAATTGATCATGAAAGGCAAAAAACAGGTATCTATCAAACATTTAGTCAATAAGCAACTATTTAGTTGTCTTTTTGGCGTTGGAACTTCGTCACATATAGCAAACCCAAAATTCATACGAACACTCATGCTGTCGTAGCCTTCACATATATATTTCAAAGTGCAAGTATACGTTTAATATACCAATAAATGGATTCAATTACTGGAATTTGAACTGCAACAATAGATTATTGGAGAAAAAAAATCAAATGTTGAGAAGGAGATTAAACGAAAGAGAGGGGTGATAATCAAGGTTTATCAATTAAGCTATTGTACATCTAGCACTTTAGGATCAATTCACAAAGAAACAATAATAGATCATATTACAAATTCAAGTCATTTATTCAATCTAAGTAATATATTTTTTGATTTGTAATAAATAAAAGCGGAAAATGACTAAAAATGATTTTGAAATAAAATAAATGAAAACGAATTTGCGGAATAGAGATAGTTGACTAATGTGATTACTTATTAATTAGTAGAGTTTAATCTACTTAAATAAACTAATCATTTGGTATTACATCACTAATATCAATTAAAATTTTACTAATATGGTACTAATCTTTTCTTTAATCACCTAATCATCAATAACTTCCGTTAGCGATCGAGTAATCAAGAATAATCAAATACCATTAATTACAAGTCTAAATAACCATTAAACACTCAACCATCTACTTTCATAGGATAGGAATGTAAAACAATTGATATTTTAGTTCAAACATTTTATCAAATATCTTGTGGACGCCAAAATGCGTAAGTTCTAAACTATATTATTAATATTAGTCTAGCATTAATACCATCTATCAAGCAAAGATCTATGTTATTACAAACCTAAACTTCAGTAATCAACTCCTAATCACCCTAGATCTACCGTTCCCATGAGCTCTAAAAAAATTACTTACTAATCCACATGACAGTACAAAGCAACAAAGTTGATCTTTGGCTAATCATGATTATAAAAAAATAGATGAAAAAAAGAAAAGAGAATTGATAACTTGAAATAGAGAGATTCATACAAAATCTTAACAAAAAATTTATAGAGGCTAAGAGAGATCTCCAAAATAAAGCATAACCCTTCTAATTAGGGTAAAAAGCTATTTATATGAAGAAATAAAAGAGTTGGGTCAAACCTAGATCAAACAAATTGATAACATAAGAAAATAGTCTTCTCCTTGTATCTTTAGCTTTATTTGCGTCTCCTTTTGATTCACTTCACTCCAAGACTCTATAAAACAAGAATGTATATGCAAAAAATTTTCTTGGTGGGTTACTCTCAAAGCATAGGAATAATACTCAATATGTAAAATTTATCTTAGAAATGGAACAACTGAAGCATACAATGAGTTTCCTCTCGTTATTCTACCCTATCTTATAATTTGATCCTAGTTTCGATTGCACATATTTTTAATTCTTTTTTCAATCCCCAAACCAATAGTCTCTTTGGTCTTCTTTAATCCTCAACCTCATAATCAATCTCATTTCTTAATCTCCTAGAGAAAACCTTTTAGTTCAACACTTAGCTCTTTTCTGATATCTTATTTACTTTCTTTCCTCCCAAAACTTATTTTCATTTGGTACATTCTAAGGGAGACAACATTTTTCTTTTCTTATTCATACTTTGAGATTTAGAGATTTTTGGCTTATCACTTGTTTTCCTAGAAACTCATTTCATAACATTAATCAAGCTTTCTTTTCATCTTTTTCTTTTCATCTTTTTCTTTTCCAACACTCAAACCAATTACTAAATCTAACCATCAAAGTCTTTAATTGTCATCCTAATTGCTAGTTTTACCATTTCTAGTTAAAATAAGAGTTATCATTTGTCGTTCCCGATACTCTCAAGATTTTGCAAAATTGTAATATTATCAACAAAAGCCCTCACTCATCAAATGAGTCAAAAGATTTGAAAGAATTGGTTAAAAGTAAAGGTAGGGAACCACTCTAAAGGTGAGAACATTCGGATTAGCAAAAATATTGGTGAAGAGGATAAGAAAACTCAAATGAAGTCCAAAAATTCATAGAGAGTTGTAATAAAAAAATTATGCAAAGCTCGCAGTGGTCAGGATTTTTGAAAGAGGAAAGGGTCTAATGATGCATTTTTCAGTTTTCCAAAGTTGAAATCATTTTTCAGTTTCCAAAGGGTTTCAGTCTCATTCCAAAGTTGAAATTCTACAAGGAAATCTCATCAATATCCCAATGCTATGCAAATACAAAGCAATATGCTTTCAGCCTCAATCCTAATAGCAATATACAAATTCAAAGCTACATGCTTCTTTTTGTGTGTTTTCAAATTTTATTGATCTTGCTTGAAAACATAAGTATTAAAAATGCATGACTCAAATAAGTATAATTAAAAAAAAAACATAGTGTTATATAACATGTCTCTCCTCCAAACTTATTTCACACCGTCTCAGTGTGAGAATAAATAGAGAAAGAGAAAAAAAAATAATAATACAAAACTAGAAAAAGAAAGCTATATACAAGGGAAATGAAGTATATCATAATTCGAAGATGGACTCGGTGAGTCAACTGAGAGGGGAAAAGTGGCGGATGAGTTGTTGAATGGCTATCCTTGGAGCTTGGTCCGCAATCAGTGAGTTCAATCAGTGAACGCCTTTACTTTTGATCTTGCACTCAATATTACCTTCAATGTGTCTCATCGGATGCAGAGTAATAATGGACGATGATAGGTGGCCATAATGCAATGTCGTACCTTGCTTAAACTCTTACCTTGTCACTCTTGATTATTTCACCAATTAATCCATCATCTTTACCTCATTAAATAAAGTGTTTAGGAAATCATCATAAAGGAAACCCTCATCATAATGGTCATCTGTTTGAGCTTGTTGATTCTTTGCTTCCACAAGTTGAAGTTCATCACTTTGATCCTTCACATCTTTTGGGTTCTCTTGGATGCTCAACTCCTCATGTGTTATTGTACCACAAAATTTTTTTTTAGAAGATTCAACAAAGTAAGAGACATTGTTGTCGACATACTGAAGAATCACTCTCTTACTCGGGAAGTCGATATTAGCTCCTGCGGTATGGAGGAAAGGTCTTCCTAAAGTTGAGAGTTATTTTATGGTTTCCCACCATTTCGACTACTGTTAATCCGTTGGGGTTAGGAAATTTTCAATCTTTAGATGGTATTCTTCAATGAAACCAAGTGGAAAATTTAAAGAAGCATCTGCATACATGACAGAGGAAGAGTGAGGCTTCATGTTGTTTATCTCTAATGATTTCACCATTTCAAAGGATATAACATTCACGCTTGAACCGGATTCACACAAAGTATCATCGAGTTTCAAATCACAAAGAGAGCAAGATATGATGAACTTTCCCGGATCTCCAACCTTTGAAAGTGACTTGGGTTCAAGTGGTATTGCGCTTGGTGGTTGATATAACCTCATAAATTCCTCCACCTTTGCCTGGTTTTTAAGGATGGCCTGAATAAAATTCTTATGGATAGATACTTGGTACAAGTTGTCCATAGAAGGCAATAGAACTCCAATCTCATTCATACTAGCTTTGAAGCTCGAAAGAGGTTCCTTTTGAGTCTTGGTAAGAACTCTGCCCGAAAATGGAAATTAAGGCTCAAACCTTGAAGCATCTTTCTTTCCAACCCTCTTAGACACCATATCTTCTTCTTTAGTGATCATCTCCACTCTCACCTAACTCTTCCTAACCAAACCATCAACATTTGAAACATATAGAAGTCTAGAGATTTCCTCTATTGCTTGTTCATTCTCATCAACATGGTATTTCTCCAATTCTCTTGGATGGCTCATGGTTTCAATCCTATTCTCATTTCTCGAAAATATGGCATTAAAAAATGCCTTATGGTTAATTTTTGTTTTATCGGGTAATAGTTTGTTTGGATTTTTTAACCAGTAGAGGCTTCAACGACCTTAAGATCTATGGTTTTCATATAAAAGGCCCAACTATTGATCTTACCATCAAGATCATTGTAAATCTCATCCATCTTGTTGTGGATCTCAACAAAAATCTTACCAACATCCGCATAACCCTTAGTTTGTCCTTGTAGAAGTCGCTTCAATATTGCATTAAACTTATTTTCTTGAGGAGGAGATTAAAGATAAGAGTTTCCTTGGTTGGAGAATGGATACTTTGGTTGAAATCCTTGTTGTTGAAAGCCTTTTCCATATGCCTTCATTTGAACATAAGTTGGATTGTAACCATTGTGTTGGTATCCACTATGATCACCAGTGAAATTGACCTCTTGTTGAACCTCGTTGCAACCTTCTATTCCAACATTTTGATAGCATTAAAATCCATCATTCTCACCCAAATAGTTGATTGTCTTTTGAGTGGGTTAGAGAAACTTATCCATTTTCTCATTCAAGGCTTTTATCTCCTTATGGTGACAATTATTCATCTCAACACTATCCCTCGATGTACAATCGTAATCCTCATCGTAGTTACCTTCACTTTGAGCTAATTTCTCAACTAATAACATTCAATTATCTGCATATTATCCTAAAAAAGTACCGTTACTCATGGTATCTAATAACATTCGGTAAAATATGCTCAAGAGAGATCCCTTAGTGAAACTGTGGTGTGGGTATTGAAAGGTGTGTCCCTTGAAGCGTTCTCATGCTTTACAAAAGCTCTAGCTTGTTGCATGAAACTCAAGATCTTATTCATAAGCCTAACTATGCATGAAGTGGAGAAAACTAAACCAAGAAAATCCTCTTGCATTGATCCCAAGAAGTGATAGAGTTTTGAGGCAAGTTCTTTTTCCACACATGAGCTTTATCTCCAAACAAAAATGGAAAGAACCGAAGCTTGAAAACATCTTCCGATACTCCATTGATCTTAACTGTCCCACACAATATATCAAATTAGTCGAGATGATCCAATGGGTCATCCATTGATATACCATGAAACTTTGAACCTTGAACCATGTTGATTAGACTAACTTTGATAACAAAGTTGTTGTTTCCAACATGTGGATGCCTAATACCGGTCCTATTCCCATAGATATTAGGCTCATCAAATGTCCCAATGGCTAGTGTAACCTATCGTGCTTATCTTGGTAATCCTCCAACATTCCTTGACCATTCCTTTTGTCCACATCCTCAACATCACCCATTGGTTGATTGTGATCATATTCACTCCCAAAAATTCTAAGTGAGCCAACTGCTCTTGTTCTCTCGTAGATCTTGTAAGTTCCCTTTCTAACAGACATATGTCTTCTACTCGATCAACCAAGTGTTGTGTACCGTAGCTTCTCAGGTTCATGTACCTATGTATCAAGAACAAAAACTAAAACAAAAGGTTAGATGACAAGGAAAAAATAAAAGCTTAGTGCCTAATAATAACAAAACCTAATGGCTACTTGCTTTCTCTTCCCAGTAATAGGGCCAAATTGATAATCAAGGTTTATCAGTTAACCTATTGTGTGTGTAGCACTTTAGGGTCAATCCACAAGGTAACAATAATATATCACACTAGGAATTCAAGTCACTAATTCAATCTAAGCAATAAATAAGTTTTTGGTTTGCAACAAATGAAAGCAGGAAATGACTAAAAATGATTTTGAAATCAAATAAATGAAAACAAATTCTCGGGATAAAGGTAGTTGACTAAGATGATTACTTGCTAACTACTGGAGTTTAATCTAGTTAAATAAGCAATCATTTGATCTTAGATCACTACTATTATTTAATCCACTTCCATGACAGTAATCTCTTCCTTAATCACCTAATTATCAATAACTTTTGTTAACGATGAAGTAATCAAAAAACACTAATTACAAGTTTAAATAACCACTAAATACTTTAATCATCTATTTCTGTAGATTAGGAATGTAAAGCAGGTGATATTTTGGTTCAAACATTTTATCCACCTTATAGGAGCTAAAAACCTAAGTTCTAAACTAGCACTATCAAGGCTAATCTAGCATTAATACCACCTATCAAGCAAGAATATATGTTGTTACAAGGCTAAAATTCACTAATCTACTCCTAATCACCCTAGATATACTAATCCCAAGAGCTCTAAAAAGACTACTCACTAATCCACGTGACAGCACAAAACAACAAGGTTGATATTTGGCTAATCATGATTATAAGAGAATGGATTAAGGATTTAAGAAGAAAAAAATAATTGATAACTTAAAATAGAGAAATTCATACAAACTTTTAGCAAAAATTTTAAATCGGCTAATAGAAATCTCTAAAAAAAAGCATAACCTTTCTAATTAGGGTAAACGAGTATTTATAGGAAGAAGTTAAAGAGTTTAGATCAACCCATAACAAGCTGGATCAAACCCAAATCAAACAAATGGATAGCATAAGATAAAGGTTTTCTCTTGATTTTTGTTTGAATATTATGTTAAAGTATATTCAAAATGAACTTTTTACATCATATGCAATAATTTATCGAAAGTTTGTTTGAAAGAACAAAAACTCTAATTTTGAGTATCGAAAAGTGGTTGTCTCATTAAAATCCATAACTGAAAAACTCAATTGAGACAAAACCAATTATTGGAAATCAGAAATAAATTGAAAAAAATATGACTAAAACAGCAAGAAAAAAAAATCTATTATGAAAAACCTTTATTTTTAGCTTTACTTGCTTTTTCTTTTAATTCATTTTACTCCAAAACCCTATAAAATAAAAATGGATATGCAAACAATGCTCCAAACATCTAAATATGAAATGAAAATGCAAAAATTGGATGATAACTCAAATCATAAACATGCTAAAATTTCAATATATCAAAAAGAGTTTGTTTTGTCATGTGGGTGTAACCGTGTGAGAGGCTTGATTGTAAAGCACATTTGGTCGATCGGCTATTTATTATGTTATTGATTTTTTATATGAGAACATGTTTCTTAATTATGGAAATGTTGAATCTAGGAGATAACCAGAAGAGAATTATGATATATCAACATATCATAATTGAGATGTTCGACGCTCTTTCAAAAATTTACTTACTCTTCCGACGACTAGCGTTTGTACTTTATAAGTGTGACATGTGCGGAATCAAATTGGTCAACCTTATATAATTATCGTATTGACTCCGATTTATTAATAAATTTTCCCGGGAAAAGGGGGTAGAGGATAGTATAAACATTTTATTTTGTAACAGTAACGTCTCTCTCCTCGTGTTTGCAAGATTGTGTCATTTGAGATAGAACTCTACTTAATATGAAGACAAAATTCTTAAAATTACTAAATAACAATGTTGGTTTTGCTAACTTTGTTGAGAGAGGTCGACCATATTAGGATATGAACAAAAAATTACGAATAAAAACAATTGAGATTGCGAAGTTCCGACCCTAGAAGATTCAAAAGACATTTAAAAAAAATCGAAAATAAGATTAAAAAGATTTATAAAAGAGAGATATATTTTTCTTTTCTAAGTCTTTCTTTAAAACCATTTTTAAATGTTTTAACAAAACATTTTAGGGAAGATTCCAAAAATACACCATATATTAATTGACTTCCATAAAAATACATAAACTTTTAAATTGTATCCATTTAACATCTTGATTTTGAAAAAAAGTAAAATCTGTTTTTAATTAAAATAAAAAATATTCTGATGAAAAAATATTTTATAAAATCCAAAAACCCAATAAAATTTTAAAAATTGTAAAAAAACTAAAATAAGTCTTAAAATGAAATTTAAAACTTGTATGATTTAGAATTCACAAAATAAAAAAAATCCAACAACAAATAAAAATTCTATTACTTAATTTTTTGAAGTTAAGAATGTAAATCTTTAAATTCATAAAATTTCAGTAATAAATTTCCATTATTTTTTGAAAATAAAATCCTGAAATTTTGTGTGAATATATAAATATTGTTTGTATTTAGTTATGATTTTAGCAATTTTTTGATGTAAATAATATAATATTTATAAATATATGGTTTTGAAAATTTTGATATATGTTATTTACCTTATATATGGTAATAATTTGTTTTTAAGTATTTTAATATTTAATGAATTAAAATTTTCGTAAAAGGTATATATATATATATATTAAAAATGTTACTTAGACTTATTTAAATATTTAAATAATTTAACGAAAATTTTTGGGTTGTTCTGAGTTTGATAATTTACTATTTTAATTTCTATAAATTTACAGAATTTTTTAAATTTCAAAAGAATTTTAAGAATTACTTTTCGAGTTATATAAAATCATTTATTATTGAAATAGTACTTTGATTAAACAATAAAAAATAAACAGATTTTATGTTAAATGGATAAAATTTAAAATTTTTGTATAATAGTGAAGAAAAATTAATTCATATATTTTCTTGGATACCCACAAAGTTCGTATATATTTATAGAAATCGATATATAGTTCGTATATTTTTATGGAATTTTGCCAATTTTTATAAGATTGTAACTTTGAAACTTATAAATATTTTTTAAGTTGATTAATATAAATGTCACAAACAATTATTTATAATATTTTTGTGTATCTACTCTTTTCAGTTTAGTAAATAATAAATCTCATTCTTTATTTGAGGTTTAAAATTTTTTACATTGATAAAAATCACAATATAATTATCATTCGTATTTCATTTATTAACTTAGAGTTTGTTATATTAAGAATTCAGAAAAGTGAAATTTTTTATATTTTTTGTAAATAGCTAAATAAGCTTATAAAGTAATTAATTTGAAAATATTAAAATAACACTATACATGAAGATTACTTTATTGTATGAAACTACTTAAACAAACTTTCTTAAAATTTCACCTCCCCAGCTATTATGAACAAGGATTGGAAGTAAAAAACCTACGAATTAGTATAAATAGAATAAAACAACAACAACAAAGGGATACTATGTCAATTTAAGGAACTGGTATCCAATGTCCAACTAGTTTCAAATCAACTAGCTAGACTTTCTAAAATAAATATATATATATATTTATTGCATTATAAAATGAGGTAACTGAGATAAAGATACAAAGCGAGAGCACAAGGCAAAGATTTGGCAGCCCTAACGCCAAAACAAGAAAAAAAAAACAACAAAGAAAAGAAGAATGACACATAGGACCTCCATAAAATCTTTAATAACGTTATAGGCGTATAGTCTCGGTACAGATCATGTACATATTTGTAATCGAATACAATATTAAATTAAAAATAAGTAAGAAGGATTTGGTAATGATTAAAGGACTAAAGAAGGTTTAGGAGGGATAAAGAGATAAAAGCTCAAGTACAATGATAAAGAAAACAAAGAAGAAAACGGGTGAACACAAACATCCCCTCCAATAAACAAACAAAGACTGCCATATTTGTCAATCCCATTTCACCTTCACATATACATACATTTTTTACGCTTAAATGTATATTTTCTCAACCATTCTTCCATTTATACCATACCCAATATGTTTTGATATACAAATCATTGAAAAATAGTTTTCTGTTTCAAAAGAAATTTGTTTTACACTTTTATTCAATATATTTATTCAACTACTTTTATTATCTAATTGTATCATCATTTGCACCCCTAGGTGTCTGATTTTTCATATGCGACTGTGAATCAGATCCTTTTTAAGCAAGAAGATGCTGGGTTTTTACATAAACTAGATTACGAACGAGTGTCTCGAATTTATGCTTAAATTATATATACATACTGGTAACCATTACACTTGTTTAAATTCTGGATGCTAAATTTTTAAAAATCAAATTCAACACTATGCCGCAGTACTAGTTACCTCTTTCATTGTATTAAAATTGGATTCAGTTCCGTGTGTTTCATATTAATCATAAGAGTCAACCTTTTCATATCAAAATAAAAATCTAAAATATAAGGATTGAATAATATTAACTAAAATTTTTAAAAAAAAAATCGGAAAAAGAAACTTCAACGAAATAAGTAGAGAAAAAATGCATTTTGCGTGGAACATGCATATTGATTGCTAACCTTTTAACAAAAAAAAAACATGCATATTAATCATATACTTAAATCAGTTTTTCAATTTTTGTGTTCTTAGTATATACATGCGGGTCTGTATTCTGTAATATGGTTCAACTTATGTCGTCTTGGCTGCCATCAGCCTAAGCTCTCCACTACGTTGTTTCCTGGATGCGTAGTCAGATCCGGTCTTGACGTAAAGCACAGCATTTTGAAATTGTAGGGTCATCATTTTGTAAAATGTTGTTGTAGCGCTGTGACAGAGTGTCACGCTTTTGTTTTCAAGATGCACGGTTGGACACCTATGAAAACAATATTTTTGATGTTTTTCTAAACAGCTTTGTTTTTAAATGGGCTCAATGTTATTTTGTTTTAGACATTGTATTTATTTGGACCGGCCTTGGCCGTCGCGGCCGCACCATCACGGAGGTTAAAGCTGCTTCAGCTTACCAAAGAGCTGACCGTCTCTTATGCTTTTTGGGATTGGTAGTTTCTTTGACGTGACCACTAGTTCGAGCAGCTCAGCGCCGGAGAACCAAGAAGATATACCAAACGCCGAACACCTCTTCAAACTGAGCTGGATCCTTGTAAATATGTTCTTTATCGGACAATAGACATCTTAGCTACGGATGCAACTGTTTCATCATAATCCTTCTACTTGATGATTTTCAAGGCATACAAGCCTAGCCTTGTATCTTTTCACAGTCCTATATGTGTAAAACTTGAGCTTTGTATACACACTTACTTCCTGTTGCCTTTTTTCTTCAAGCATTGTCTCTAAATCCCACGTTTTATTCTCCTCAAATGCACCAGTCTCGCTGGACATTGCATTCCTCCACCTGCAATTTTACATTGCTTCTTTGTAACTACAAGTCTCCACTCCCTCGGATACAACAACCAAGAATACTTAGTGTTTCTCTGAAAAAGTAGCATCAATTACAAAACTCTCAGTGGGATACAATGTCTTATCTTGTACACTAGAAGAGGATAATAATGTGTTGTCGGGAAGAACATAATTGTGGTGTTTAACGGGATGACAGCGTGAATTGTGTGAAGCATAATCTTTGAGCATTGTATATGAGGTGTGTTAGGTTTTAAACTAAATAACACAGTGAATACACTGCAAATGCATAACTTATCGATTGCAGTACTTGAGGTATCGATCCCACATAGATTGATGACGCACTATAAATCTGTCAGTAAATATATTAGCTGAAACAAAACAAAAACCATTTTGATGGTTTCACAGAAGAAGCTAAGAAAATAAACAAAATCTCTAAACTAAGCAAGTAAATAAACGAATCCAGCAAGTAACAAAGCGGTAAATGACGGCAATAAATCAGTGGAACATGGGTTGGGTATTTAGGGATTCTCAAGGGTTCCTGAATCAAACATATTTAAAGAATATAATAATAGAACTTGACTAGAGATTAGTTCCAGAACTAGAAACATGATTCTGTAAAAGACTCACTCTCGCATCACCGTTAACAATATCTTAAGACCTCAATTACTCAACTCTCGCAGGAAATTACACAGCTAGATATGAAACTTTTATCAAGATCGATTATCACTCAAAAGAACACAAGAACTCAATTTTTTCAGTTTAAAAGATCAAACTCATCTCATGCTAGTTCGGGTCATAAAGCATTTAGACACTTTTGTCATTATATTAGATTATGAGTTTCTAACTCAAAAAATAATTGAAAATAAGTGAATTGATGCATATTTTTTATATATTATTCAGGATCCTTGTCCAACTTATGATGTGGGACATTATTCCTAATACGTTTATTTCAGATGATGACATTTATATCCATTGATCTCGGTATATTCGGACAAAGATTGGCGGACAAAATTGGACTCGATACTATATTAAATTATGTGTTTCCAACTCAAAATTAATTGATAATGAGTTGATTAACCCATATATTTTACATATCTCAGGATCAATGTCCAACTTACGATTTGGAACATTATTCCTAATACATTAAACCAAATATAAGAAGCTAGTTCATAATGCTAACCACATGTAGTATGGACAAACATATATGAAGAACTATCTACCAAAAATTATCCTAGATCTAGCTACCTAAAAAAGTAACCATGAAACTCTTGTAAACTATTCAATCATGGTTAAGAGAAACGAAACCAAGATATTTAGGAACTGCATATTAATAAATCAAATAGAACGCAAGAGGTCTTGGAAAATAAACTCAAATAGGGTTTATATAGGATGAGATCTTCTCCCTTAACAAAAGCAATGAAAAACCTAAGAAATCTATGAACCATGTCATGGTGGCTTCTCTTTGTGTTTTCTATAAGGGGGTGTGGTTTCTTAGTTGTTTAGGATGAGTATCTATATAGGTCATTTAGATCTTCAAAGTTGATAAGGGCTTTTCCAAGCTGAAATAGGAGATGTGATGTCAATTTCGCCCAAAGGAGAAAAAAGGAGCATCCTCCGGTCACAGGCTGATAAGGGTGTGATCCCACAGCTGGAGATTGGCTGGGTAAAAAAATCGGTAAAAATACGAGTATATCAGTGTTCACTCACGATAACCTCTTATTTCGGCTCTGATACCATATAAACCGAGATAGGGTATAGAGAAACTTGTTCATACCCATTGACAATATACATCGACTATATATACATACTTTACGATCGCCCCAATCTAGACTCAATCCTTTTCACAAAAACATAAAGTATATTATCCCAAACTTAAATAAAAATATATAATTAATAGATATATTGAAAGCTTCTAGAGTCATCTAGAATCTTAATATTCTTTCAACTCTTCTCCTTTAAGGGGTTTCACTATTAGAGTTTAGCATTATCGTAAACAATCGCATAGAAGGATGAACGTTTGAGAATCTCAGGAGTTATCTCCATATATAGTTCCATTAGGTGTGGTAGACCGATGGAGATAGAGAATCCATAATTGGTTGTCTTCGTCGTGTAGCCGGTGAGCCCAGCCATGATACATGTGGCGGTTTCTACCATGGTGATGAGGGTGGTAACGAGATCTGTGTTTTGTCAAGGAAGTGATCATTAGCAGCGAAGAAGGGAATACAATACCAACTACTCTTTTAGATCTTCGATATGAGACTTAATCAATCAGAGAACGAGTCTAGCGCATTGGGAGTTTCTCTGGCGTTGGAAGTGCACTGATAAAGTCAAATTCATTGCATGATGTCTATACGTGATCCCATCAGGAGGCTTGCACTGCCGGGAAGGAGGGTTTCTTCGTGAGGAGAATAGTGGAAAGTGAGTCTAAGCCTGAAGGCATTCCTTCCTCGCAAAAAAAAAACGACATTTACGTCTGGCTTGGATCAAACTCCAACACTGAGAAATAATCAAGATGATGGTGTTTTCACTGTTGTATCTCATATGATTTGGCTGCTTTCCATTTCCTTTTTGAATGAGATGCTCAAATGTGTTAGGTGACCATTTTCATATCTAAATGTGATTGTTATTATTGTGATTTTGAATAACACAGTTCTGGATGCTCTCTATACATTTGTTTTTTTACCATAATAATTTTTTGTTTACTGTAAGAGTGTTAACAATAGTATTTCAGAAATTTGAAATCAAATAAAAAAATCCAATATTTCCCGTAAAGGAAGGTCGGTATGATCAAAAGATGAGAGAAACTGGATCTTATTTCCACGTAAGACCCTATGAAATTATGGAAAATGCAAACAAATTTTTAAAATTTTTGGTAAACAAAGATGCTTTAATTTAATATAGGTTCAAAATCCAAACCAGAATTACAAATAAATCCTACTACAACGAGACACACAATCAGCTGAAGTTTTCCTGTCACAGCAAACCAAAGTCAAACTTTCGACCCAACAACAATTTGTCGACAACCGTCAGTATTCTCAAGGTTTTGGAAATCGTCAGAACTACACGCCTTGTCCATCTCGACCATACTTGGGCAAGTGTCAGGCTTGTGGAGTTCAAGGGCACAGTTCACAGCGGTGCACACAGTTCCACATCGTCGATGCAGAGGCTTCTCAGCCGTTTCATCCACAACCTTCATCGTGACATCCTCGTGCACACCACACTACCATGTCTGCACCACATGATACTTCGTCATGGTTACTTGATTCTGGCGCCTTGCATCATGTCACATCTGACCTGAACAACCTTGCACTTCACTCACCTTATCACGGTAATGAAGCTGTGATTTTAGCTGATGGCTCGGGCCATGCGATTACTCACACTGGTTTTGCACTTCTCCATTTACCTTTTCGTACAATCAATTTAAACAATGTGCTTTATGTTCCACAACTGGAAAAAAATTTGATGTCGGTTCGTCAAACTTGTGCTGATAATGGTGTTTCTATTATCTTTGATCCTTGTCTTATCAGGTGAGGGATCTAATTACGGGTACGCTTCTCAAAACATGACACAGTAATAATGGGATGTAAGACTGGCTGGATTTTGTTTCTTCTTCAACCAATATTCAAGTTTTTTGTTTATCACAGGAATTTCTACAGCGGTTCGAGCCTCCCTTTCTATTTTTCTGGTTTCTATAGACACCTTGCCGGTGTGATATTTGGCTTGCCTTTTCTTACAAATTGAATGACTAGTATGAATTATCAGCCACTGATTGATAAAATTAGAGATCGTATTGGTTCTTTGAAGAATCGATTTTTCTCTTCTATAGGTCGGCTTTAGATTCTTTCTTCAGTGATTGCGAGTCTAACAAACTTTAGGATAGGAGCGTTTTGGCTTCCCTGGACTTGTATTAACGAAATTGATAAGATAAGTTCAGCATTTTTATGGTCCGGGGTTGATTTAAATTCAAAGAAGTCGAAAGGGGCATGGAGTGATGTGTGTAAGCTTAAGGCTGAAGGGGGGCTTGGCTTAAGGCCTTTGGCGACAGCAAACACGGTATCTTGTTACAAATTGATCTGGAGAGTGGTATCGTCTCGGACTTCTTTATGGGTGAACTGGATTCACAAGAACCTGATCTGCAAGGGCTATTTCTAGTTGACAAAATCGTGATTGAATGTGGGATCTTGGATGTGGAGAAAACTTCTCAAATATCAGGACAGTGCTAAGACATTTCACAAAGTTGAGGTTAGGAATGGTTTCAATACATCCTTTTGGTTTGATGATTGGTGTTCTCTTGGTAGGTTGATCGAAGTCCTTAGAGAGCGAGGCTGAATTGATTTGGGAATAAAGCTTTCTGACACTTTAGGGGATGTGTTCGCTACTCATTATCTTAGGCGACATCGTAATCCCCTTATATCTAAGATTGAACAAGAGATCCAGGAGTTAAAAATTGTTCTTATGAAGGCCTAGATATTGTGATGTGGAGAGGTAGAGTGGAAAATTCAAGACAACTTTTTCCTCTAAGGAAAAATGTAATCAACTCAGAAATCACAATCCGGTTCAACCATGGTCCTAGGGTGTCTGGTTCTCTCATGCTACGCCGAAATACTTCTTTTTAGTTTGGTTGGCCGTTCTAGATCGTCTTTCCACGAGCACAAAAATGGTTTGTGGTCTTCAACTGCAGCTCATAGTTGTGTGTTTTGCAACTTTCCGCTTGAGACTAGAGATCACCTTTTTTCGAGTGTACTTTTACATCTCAAATATGGCATCGGCTCTCCTCAGGTTTCCTACAACAAAGGTATTTTCACCAATTTTTGATCATTTTTCAAGTTTTTTCGATCTCAGGTAGTAGGGAGACTCGAGACTTTCTGGTCAAGTATGCTTTCCAAATGCCTGTTTACACACTATGGCGGGAAAAAAATATGAGAAGGCATGGAGAGATTCCATCCACGATGGACCGGTTAATTCAGGGCATGCACAAGATAATTCGGAATCGTCTTTCAACTTTACAACGTCAAGGAATCATGAGAACTGGTTTACAAGATTGGTTTGACACAAGACTTTATATTTTGTTTTCAGCTCTCTTATAATGCCAGATGTGGTTGTACTCTTTTTTCCAATTACTGGTTTTATCCCAAATGAGATTTTCAGTTCTTAGGTTTTAACGAGGCAACCACTCCGGCAATTCAAATTTTGTTTGAGCTTCTTTTACCCTGCTATTTTTTATGTTCATTTTCTAAAAAATGGTTTTTGTAAAAAAGTATTTCTTCAATATAAGTTTACATAATATTCAAAAGAAAAAATTAAAGTTCTTTCTACAATTAAAACATCAATGGCCGCGTGGCATTCTCGCCTAGATCATCTTGTTTTTGATACTCTTAATCGCATTCTTTCACAAACTTCTTTACCTTTTTCAAATAAAGTATATCCTTTGTTGTTATGTAATTCATGTTCTATTAATAAAAGTCAAAAGCAATCTTTTGGGACAAATACTATTTCTTCTTATCGACCTCTCGAAATCATATATTATGATGTTTGAACCTCTCTCATATTTTTGTTTGATGGGTACAAAATTATCTTGTTTTGGTTGATCATTTTACGGGTACACGTGGTTTTATCTTCCGAAACATAAGTCACAAGTTTTTTTTGAAACGTTTAAATTTTATAAAGAACTTGTTGAAAATCGTTTTCAATCTCGGATTGCCACTTTTTACTCTGACAAGGTGAATAAAAGAATATGAAAAAGGACCTACTTACCAAGAAAATAATGCTCTGCAGTGACAGCATTGGTAGCAATGGTGATCTTTACCCCATGCTGCCAACTCTCAATAAAAGCGACTCCTCTTCTTCAGCCTTGATTTCCCAATACTCCATATTTACCGCTTTATTAAGGTTGTTAATACCCTTTTTATCATGTTTTATTGGTGTTTTGGTTTGTTTTGTGTCTGTTGAAACATTTCAGGTTGAAATAATGGAGAACACAAATTTGGATAGGAAGAGAAATGATGATCTAGAACCAGTCCATAGTGTCCGAAAAATCGACTGAGATGAAAGTCTTCCCTTGAGATTTTGATTCAGTTCCCTTCATGAAAATTATAGAAATTAGGTTAGCTTTGTAGTGGATGTAATTATATGCTAGTAAAAGCCACGGTTCCAGATTTATGACCGATTTAGTGGAAACATATTCATCTGATGCGTAAAAGAACCTCATTCATAAATTTCTCTTGAAGACAAGAATTTGTAGCGAATTAGTGCAGCGGGATAAACACATCGCTTGAGACTTCTTCATGACCCAATTATCCAAGATCCAACCCACTTTATCTTGGATCGACCCAGTCCGAACCCAATTGTATTTAAGTAATTTTTAGACATTTTCCAACCTAAGTTTTCTTCTCTCTAGAGTTGGATTTAGATCCAAACTCTCTTCTTTATTATTTGGACTAATTTTCATCATATCATGCCATTAGTGAAGGATTCTTAATCTATATCTTTATATATTCATGTTTATGTCTTTTATTTTCTATTTTCTTCATTTTAATTGTTAGTCTTTTAGTTGGATCATGGGCTTGCTAGATTATGATGAATTGATGGTTAGAAGTTGATTATTTAGTTTGATTATTGTTAGATAGTTTTTTAGGTTGATCTTAATGATAATTTTGACTTAATCTCTCAAAATCTAGATCTATAGGATTTTACGCCCGGAATGTGTTCGACGAAATACTTGAAGCAAACCTTTTATGAGTTTTACATACTTAGCGAACGTAAGTTGATGATTAGGATGTCTAGTGAACTTATTGGACTTGTTATTAATGTTCATTGATCATTTGATAGCTAACTAAAATTATTGATTATTGGATGATTAGTGTAGTGATTAGTGTCATGGAAGTGAATTAGTCATATTTGTGAATTTCTTGTTCTAGGATGATGCTTAATTCAATCTCTTGCATCATCGTTTGATTATCAATCTATTTCCTTGATAGTAAAACCAATGGTCCAATGCTTTTCTCTTATTTTACTTCTTGCATTTTTTTTTTCATTTAATTTAAACAACAAAAACCCAAAAATCATTTGCTCGACATTAGTTTGAATCTCAAATCTCTAGTGTGTGATCTTTATTTCCTTGTGGATTTGATCCTAAATTACTACAAGTGCGATAGGTTGATTGGTAAACCTTTGATTATCAATTTGGTGCCGTTGTTAGGGACAAAACGGTTGCTATTCGAGTTAAGATTCAAATTGAGATTAGATATTTTTCTTTTCTTTGTTGCTAATCTTTTTCCTTTGATTTATTGTGATCTTGATATCTTAGATGTACAACTAGGATCAAAGGAGACATTCGAGGAAGATAAAATGAGAGGAAGCTACTGTCAAGTTAGCGACATCAAGATGGTGTGAATTAAGTCTGGGGGAGAGGTTCTTGTGGTTTGATCTTGTATTTTTTGTCTCTTATTTTTCTTGCCTTGTGTGTTTTAAGTCTTGCTTCATACATGTTCATATTGCATTAAAAAGTCATGTAGTTTGCATTTTCATTCCTATTATTAAGATTGAGTCTAGAGAATATAGGATTGCATTGTATATGCATAGGGAACAATGATGAAATATCTTTCATAAGTTTCAACTTAAGAGTTTGATTTAATGCCCATGATTAGGAGTTCTTGATGCATTTGAGCGATATCAAAGTTAAGGACTAACCATGCTTTGAACTCTTGGCTTGAATGTCTTTGTCTTAGTGGAAACTTGCTTTAAATTGATTTCAACTCTATCTTATTTGACTTGAATTGAACGTCAGTTTTCTCTCTTAGGGGTTTGAAATGAATTTTTATGGTCTTAATGAAAAAATGCTTAAGTTATCTTATCCATTTTGTCACTCTCATGTTAACTCAAGTAGATATCCTCATCTTTAGGATAGTTTCCCACCTATCACTTAACCTTTTCATTTCATCCATTGCTAATTGATTGAGTGAAACCTCTTTGTGTGCTTGCATTAGCAAAATTCTTAGAGAACGTGAACGACAAGTTCTTTCTTCCATTTAGCTTAAGAATCTAATGACAGCTTAGGGTTGGATAGTGATATAGATTGGGAGATGGTGTTTAGAATAAAGGAAAAAGGTGGATAAACCTAAAAAGATTCTTGTAGATACAAAAAATCCTCGTGAACATTGATACACAAGTTTTAAACCCATCAATAAGACTAAGTGTACAAACACATGCAGTAATATAGGTGAGATCAAATTCACAGAGACCAAAGTTGCATTACGATTCTTATAGAAAGAATGCTAAGGTAAGACGAATAGATATTGTTTGTGTGATTGTGAAACTAAAGAAAACAATAAAAAGTAAATAGCAATGTAAATCAATGGACTAAAAGCGCTAGGGTTTAGCGAATTCTCCAAAAATCAGAGATCATGAACCAGAAAACTATTCAGGACATTCATTAAGTACTATCTAGAACTTGAACAAAAAACGTCTAATCAATCCAATGTCATGACATCAATTACTATGTCTAACCACCTAAGTATCTAAACTGTCGTTTGAACTTAAAATTTTACGCAAGCATTAACTAATGGATTCAATATGTTCATGTATCACAATAGTATCAGCTTTCGTTGGCTAAGGACAATACACTCATCTATGTTCATTCCAGCAACCTATAAGTCTTTGGAGAATATATTCAACCTAACATCATAGACTAAATGATCAATCTATTCTAAGCATTAACAACACCTATAGATGAAAGATGACATAATATTAAAGTCCTATTTGTGTCTGATTTAATGTTTTTTTATTCGTTTGAAATCCTAAACCTTAACTAAATGACTACTCAGCTATAGAAGTGGATGAAGAACCAAAGCTTGATGAAGAACTCATGAATAAATCCAATAAAATATCAAAAAGATATCTCTTCAAAAGGTCTCAATAGTCTAAAAATAAAAGAAAGCATAGTCTAAAAATTTGCTTAAAACAAGTATTTATAGGCACAAACTCTTCTAGGTCAAATTCCTAAACCAATTAGGAAAAAAGCAAAATTTCCATTTTTTCCGCAACAAGTCGATCTTGTCTACACGGGTCGATCTGGTCTAGACCAGTCGATTTGATTTATCACGGAACTTCTAGATTGATCGATATGGTTCCTCACGCCATCATGGCTTTGCGCATGGTTCATCTGCACGTCAGACTAGACCATCTTCACAAAAATTGTCATAAATTTTGATCACATCGTTAGATTGACTTCAAATCACTTCCAAATAAAAGCTAACTCAAAGATTTATCCTTTGTCCAATATTTAGATCCATCGGTAAGAAGTGCCTCAACAAACGACAAACTTCGGACGTCTCTGCATAATTTTGTATCTTTTGCTCCAAATCTTGCTCCTAAATGCATTAGAACTCTTCCTACCATGATTTGACCTAATAAAACTCTAAAAACACCTAAAAATTCTAAAAGCACCTAATGGACTCTAAAAACAAGGACAATGACTCTAAAATACATACTAATCTTAGGTTAAAAATACGATAAAAACCCAACTTATCAATTCCCCCAAATGTGAATTCCTCCTTGTCCCCAAGTAAGAACAAAAAAATAACAACATGTTGGAAGAAAGGTTTGAAAACGAGAACTTACACACTCCTTTAGACTGCACCGTGCTGAACTTCCAATCTTTTATAACTTAGAACAGATCAAAAAACTATTTAGTACTACATGTACTTTACAATAAGCATAGTAACAATAACTTACTCTAGTCCTCGGAATCCTAAGGTATCTCTGAAATCTCTATTTTCGACCCTTTAACATTCATTGAGATCTCTGTAAAGTGCAGTCACACAAAGGGATTATCAATCGCAACAAGGGCTTGGAACGGATGGCTAGTTTGATGGTGGCTGAAGTGTTTAGGTTCTCTGATTATGAAGATGGATGCAAATCATGGCACAAAATCACAGTGAGACGAAGACCAAATGTTGATACACAACCCTCTGAACCTTGGAATCTCTGTAAATGTCATACTGAGTTGCAATAGTGCCTAAGATGATACATTAAACTCATAAAAAGATTTTATCATGGTTTCTTCTTTGTCTTTTTTCCCTTCTCGGCCTTTTATATTATTATTAATATTTTTTAATTTTTTTATTCTTATATTTTTCTCGAGAAAGGGAAATCGGAACCAGTCCTACTTATACATTACATGCACCAAAGACAACACAACCAATATCATTCTAATTAAAAGAGAGCATTAGACTTACTAAAGATCCTTAGAATGAAGAAGGGTGACGGTCCGCATACCCGTAGCTTTTGCACTTGATTTCACATGATAGTGATGAAATAAAAGGCATGTGGTTTGAATAAAATGATAAGGTTAAAGTGTGGACCAAACTAAGATAAGCTTAGCCATTCGAAGTTCTAAAAAGAGTGGTGGAAAAGGTAAAATAGAACTTATATGTTGTGATATTTGTGAAATATCCAGCCCCTACGTGAGAAGTTAAGCATGTTAAATAAACGTTAAATCAAAGTTAAGCATGTTAAAGCATGTCTTGTAACATAGAGCCAACGTTAGATCAATCAAATTTCCAGAGGATAGGGAACTTCAAGTAAGTTGATCCACCGATGGTGTTTCCAATCTTCCTATGTTGAGAACAATCACTGCTAGAAGTCTGCGTAAAGTTAGTTAACAGCAGATGAAATCCAAAAACATCATAATAATATTCTCAATGTTTAACTTAGTAAAAATGACACAAAAGACTCAAAAGAAAACCAAAACAAATAAAAAGCATTAATCCCAGCAAGTACCCTCCCCCATACTTACTTCACACTGTCTCGGTGTGAAATTAGATCTTAAGAAAGACACAAAAACATAAATGTAGTATAATGATAAAACTAAATTAATAACCATTAAAAAAATACTTACCAGTGGGTTGCCTCCCACCAAGTGCTCGTTTAACGTCATTAACTCGGCTGCAACAACACCTAAAAGTTATGAGAACCCTTGGTAGGATCTGGGTATGGTGCTGGTAAGTTGATGTGGTCCGTATGATTGATTGTCAAGAAGATCCAGTTTCATAAACTTACTCATCATATCATCTACAAATGCTTGTCCTTTGTCTTTAAGCTCCAAAGTTATGATCTCTTTGACTTGGGAAAAAGGCCTAGACATACAGTTGCACTTCAACTTATACTCAGTGGTATCACCAACACATCTATGTGGTGTCAAAGTGATTCAAGAACTTATCCGTACTCCCGCAGACTTATACTTGTCTCTCTTATCGAGATTTTTCTCAATGCAAATATAGGAAGCACAATCCTTGTCAAGCTATGTTGAGACTGCATTGTAGAAGACCTCTTTGACTATGTTTGAGAGACAAATCCTCTTGTTAGGTAAATAAACCAAAATCTCTTGTGCTAGCATAGAAATGCCTTCTTAGGATTAAGTGGATACATGCATCATGGCTCATCTCGACAACTTAAAAATCATTAGGTATCAATCATTTCCCAATTTGTATATGAGGGTCTGTGATGCATCCTTGCAGATTTTATGTTATGGCATCCGCGAAATAAAGAGTCATGTCCAAAGAATGTATAGAATAAATTCTCAAAGACTCAGCGAGTTCTGCTGACATAATGTTCACTAAGGACTCATAATCACAGAGGAAGTCTTGAAACCCAATACCAAAGATGGAGCATGGCACATTGAACTCTCCTGGATCCTTTAGTTTGGGCATTAAATTAAATGTTGGGGCTTGATCGGGTTGTGGACGTTTCAGGTAAAGGAACTTTAGGAACATAAGCAGGTGTTGTAGAAGAATAGATTGTTTGAGTGGTGGAAGAGATTGTTGTCTGATGATCTGATCGACTGATCCTGGAGTGGATAATCAATCTGGATTGATACAAGGATCCTCAGCCTGAGTGGATAGATCGGTCCTGGCTGGGTTCGATCGATCTATACGGCTGGACTGGTCTGGTGGAGATCGATCGATCTAAAGACTGGACCGATCAATCCGGTGATTGGATCGATTGATCTGGTTGGTTAAGAAGGTGGTAGTTAGGTTCGGATCGATCAATCCTTTAGAGGAGCAATTAGTCCAAATGCCGGATCTATCGATCGGTGAGTCAATCGATTTAGCTAGAAATGGGATTGATCGATCCGGTGAGTGGATCGATCGATCTGAGGCAATCGCAGATATTGAATACTCAACCTTCCACTCAAGATGAACCATTCTATCATTCATCTCTTGTGAACTCTTCTGCTAACCGTCAAAAATCTCCTCCAACATAAATCGAATCTCTCAGGAAGGTTTTGCTTGATTTTTAACCATATGCACATTCGCTCTTGAGCCATTAGAACCTTCTCTATTTCTTGCATTTAGTTCCCTCTTTGAGGCAAGAACTCCTTGTTGTCGCTTCACTGCTTTTTCAGTTTGAGCAACCTGAGTATCAATCAACTTAAGATGAGTGTAAAGGCCCTCAAACTTACCATTCAGCTCGGTATACATGTTGTCTACTTTGGCATTGATAACATTTGCTGATTTCCGCTGAGAAACAAGAAGTTGATGCATGAGAGAATTGAGTTCCCCTTGAAATTCATTTGTTGGGTTTAAAGGTTGCTGGAATTGTTGTCCTTGCTGTGGATAGACATGGTGTTAAAGATTCTCAACATTTGTGTTGTGGTAGGATAGATTTGGATAACTTATGTAATTCTGATTGAAGCCTCTGTTCTGCATATACCCCTTTCCTTGCACATAGTTAACATCCCTAGACTCATTATTCTGTCCCTCAACAACGCCCTGTAAACAAACGACATATAATCAGATTTCCAAAGATTAAATCCTCATTGATTAGCCTTAAGCAACATATTCACCTTAGCAGTCAGCTTAACAATCTTCTGAGAATCACCGTTGTTGACCTTTCTTGATCGTTCATATTTAGGACAACAATTGTTAGAACTTGCAGCCAAGTTCTCTATAAGCTTGTACTCATGTGATACTCTGTCATGAAATCTCCGTTACTCGTAGCGTTAAGAGGATTCTTGTAATCCTTGTTAACACCATAATAAAAAATGCTAAGAATCTGCTCCTCTAAATACCCATAATGAGGACATTCTCTTTGATACTTTTTAAACCATTCACAATCCTCACATAAGAACTTTTCGGAAAGCTTTCGGAAGGTAGGATATTGTTCCACAAAGTGTCTATCTTAGACTTGGTGTATAAGTGGTCTAGAAAGGTGGCCCTGCATTCAGCCTAAGACCTCAAAGAACCAGGTGGTAATGACTTATCCCACCTCAAAGCCTTGTCCACTAAAGAGAAAGAAAAAAATTTACATCTAAGGTAATTAGTGGGTACCAGACTTCGTTGTGCTACATATTTCCTCTAAGTTATCTATATGATCCATTGGGTTCTCATCCGATAACCAATGGAAAAGATGCTGCTTCACCAGTGCAATTAACTGAGACTCAATCTCATAATCCTGCCTCGGAATCTCTGGTGGACAGCTAGCAGCTCTGTTATGATAGAACATATGAGCAGCTACAGCGGCTTGAGCATCAGCGAGTGCGTTGTTGTCGATGTTATCGCTCATGTTGGCTAGTTTTGACTTTTCTTTCCTTGCTCTGTTGTTAGTACGCTCTGTTCTTACTAGCTCTTGATTAGTGAGATGCACGAGATCTTCTGAACCATAACTTCTCCTTTGCATGCAAATGAAAGTCAAAAACAAGAAAAGTTATAACGTAATTAGTAAATCTTAAACTAAGCTTCAGTCTTAATATTTGAAGGAAACAATTGGTCCACGACAACGGCACCAAAAACTTGATACACAAGTTTTAAACCCAAGAATAAGACTGCAATTGTGAAGACATACACAGTAGTATAGGTGGGATCAAACCCACAGAGACGAAGGTTGCACTACGATTCTTATAGAAAAAATGCTAAGCTAAGATGAATAAAGATTGTTTGTGTGATTGTGAAACTAAATAAAGCAATAAAAAGTAAATAGCAATGTAATTAAATGGACTAAAAGCGCTAGGCTTTTGGGAAATTTCTGGAAATCATAGATAAAGAAGCAGACAACTATTTGGGACATTCATTAAGCACTATCTAGAAATCACACAAAAACGTCTAATTAATCCAATGTCGTGTCATCAATTACTATATCTAACAACCTAAGTATCTAAACTGTTGTTTGAACTTAAAATCCTAGACAAACATTAACTAATGGGTTTGATATATTCATGTACCGCAATAGCATCAACTTTCATTGGCGAAGGACACTACACTCATCTATGTTCATTCCAACAACCTATAAGCTTTTGGAAAATATATTCAATCTAACATCATAGACTAAGTGATCAATCAAGTCTAAGCATTAACAACAACTATATATGAAGCTGGCATCAAAATAAAGCTTATTTGTGTCTGATTCAATGATTCTTCATTTTTTTGAAACCTTAAACACTAACTAGAGGACTACTCATCCATGGAGGTTGATGAAGGGTTAAGTGCAGTAGGTTATATATCATATACACGAAAATTATATAATTTATGTGTTTGATGATTACTCTAAATAATTGTTTACTAACTTATTAATGCTATGTTTATCTATAGTAATGAATGATAGAATTGAATCAAACATCCAACAATGAGTTCCCAAGTGCAAAAGTGGTGAAAAAAGGGAAAAAACAAGAAGCTGAGTCAAAAGAGAAGGTAGATGAGAAGAAAGGAAAGAAAGGAAATTATATGAGAATAAGGAAAAGAAAGGTGATAAAGAGAAACATCAAGTAGTGGACAAAAAAGATGTCACCAGAAAGGTTGTAGTTAAGATAGAGAAGAAAGATAAAGAGAAAGAAAAGAAAGTTTAGTCCGATTATGAGGAATCCATATGGTCAAGTCCAAAAGATAAGGAGGCTAATAAGGCAATGAACAAGGCAATAGACACCTTACTAAAAGCAACGACGAACTTGGATGGTGAGACTCCAAAACCAAAACGTTTGATCAAGTTGGCTGGTTCACAAAAATACCCATTTGTAGGTAACTCTATAGTGAAGAGAATAAGTCGAGGCATTTCTAATTGTTTTTTGACACGGACAAAGTTAGGGAAAACTCTGAATTTATTTCAATATTGATTTTTCTTCTGCTCATTACGATCCACTTGAAGGTGTGAATGAATTTCTACATAAGAAGCTACATGAGTTCTTAAAGATTGATGAGTAAGTATATATATATTCTTTGCACTTTTACTATTGATTTTCTTTATCATTTTCAATATTAAGTCCTTGTCCTTTTTTCTGTAGGGAAGAACCTCTTAAAACTAAGGATACTACACACCGATTCTACTTTCGACTAATTACTCTTAGGACTGAATGGATAACTGAGGATTATGAATGATTAGCAACTGGGGTAAGTTTTGCAGCTCTTATTTTCATGATCTTGTATGTTTATGGTAGCAATAAACTTTAATAATATTCTTATTTTTTGTAGCATATTGTTGTGGTGAGGACTATGTTCCGTAATATTCATATACGTTAGCCAAGTCCTTTCTACAGTCAGTGGATATGCTTCGTAGATTTTTTCTTCGTCAGTCAGATGGTTAGAGACTACATGCATTATATTGCTGATAGTAAGAGCTTCGTATTCAAGAAGTGATAGGGAAAATTTCAACAGTGTTCGACCTTTGGAGACTAACAAAAAAAGGTGGTCTTTTGATATTGGTAACTTGTATGCGTGCTTATTTGTTGTTGGTAATTATTGGGTAGCTCTAGATATCAACTTGAAGAAGAATATGGTTTTCATTTACGATAGCATCCCACCAACGGACGAGACAAATTTGCTTAAAGATTGTTACCCTATCCGGAAAATGATCCCATCAATACTTAGTGAATATATCTCTTCTACTGAGCGAAAGAAGACTTGTGAAATGATGGAGGTGAAAAGAGTGTTGAAGGATGTGCCAATCATTGAATGTCACGGAGATTGTGGTGTGTATTCTATAAAATATATTGAGTGGCTAGCATTGGGATTGACATTTGAAAGCTTAAGCGACAAGATCATTCAGGCTGTTCGGGTGAGGCTTGCTTAAGAGATTTATGATGAAGCTCATGAGCAGGTAACATAAATCCTATACGATGAAGATTGTCACCATGAGGATTTTGTTCCTCATTTAGTGGATGAAGATGTGTGTGACAGTTCTGATGAGCCGGTAGTCGAAGTCTAAGTAGTTGTGTTTGGTTTAATTTGTTTCTTAGGTGAATTTTGGAATGAATACCTTAGTTTTGTGCTTCGGAAGGTTCCTGTGTTTTGATATTCGTAATATAGGAGGTTTATGTCACATGTTTAATGTTCAATTTTTTGATTAGTTATTGCAGATTTTTACACGTTTCAGCAGCTTTTTTACATGATACCACATATTTTTTATACCTAACTGCAAATTTTTACATGCTACCGCAGACTGTTTACACGTCACCGCAGATTTTTTATATGTTATCGCAGAGTTTTAATACGTTACCGTATAATTTTTCAAATTACTGCATTTTCACAGAGTTGTGCACAATGTTAGCTAAATGCTCGTCAAATAACACCCAGTAACACCAAACACTTCAAATAAACCAATTTATCGATATAATCATCCGAACAAAATATGCGTAACGAAAAAATTAGGTTTATGAAGTACATGTTTTATGATTATGACCAATTACGTTACAATTTCCACATGTATATTGCTTCCTAGACCTTTTCTTCTCCATAGCAACTTCCAAAGCAGGTTTAATCCTCGAGTTTTTTGGTTTAAGTGGTTGTTGTCGAATCAAAGAGGGATAATAAACTTGTGCATCAATAGTTTCATATATGGGTGTAGTGAAATCCCTTGGAAAGATTGTGTTTAAATAGGAGTTGTACAAGAAATTCTTGTAATAACAATGACACATTGAAACTGTTGAGATTTTCCTCTCCTCACAAGCTACAATTGCGTGCGCACACGGTATTTTTTCCAAGTCAAACCGACGACATGTGCACTTTTTCTCTCTCAAACTAACGACATGTACGGATGATCCGCTTGTCACTTGCACCTGATGTGCATCTATATCTTATACACTAAAGATTTTAGCATACTCTATTCGGCTCTGCAAAACAATAATATGGTTATTATTTCATAAAAAAACTAATATAGTAGTTAACTACTACTACAATAATGTAAGTGTCTCCTTACCTCTTGCATTTTCTCCACATGACGGGTAAGAGATGTTTTCATTTTTAATGCATCATTTCTTTGATCCGAAAACCATCTTGTCATCATGGACCTCACTGCATCTAAGAGATTTACAATAGGGAAACTCCTAGAATGGGATAGAACATTATTAATTGACTCGACAATGTTGCTAGTAATAATGTTGTACCTATCACCAGAGAAATGCAATCATGTCCATTGTCTTATGTCAGCTCTCTCAAGATAATTATGAACTGCAAGATTCAACACTGTAATATGATCAAATGTTGTTTGGAAATCAACATATGTGAAGGCATTGGCCGCCTTCTTCACCAACACAAAGGCTTCTCGACCTTTAAATCGAACAAGAATATTTTTGTAAAAATGGTACGTGCATATTCACTTACTAGACTTTGGATAGACAAGGCGAATTGCTTTCCCAATTGATCGGTGTCTATTAGAGACAATTGCAAGTTTTTATCACTAGGGATAACATAGCTTAGTTGCATGAAAAAACCATTCCCATGATTCATCGGTTTTGGTATCAACCAGAGCAAAAGCTAAAGGAAATATTTGAAAATTACCATCTTGAGCCGTTGGGGTAAGAAGTGTACCTTTGTACTTTCCTTTTAAGAAAGTACCATCAACGACCACCACTTTCCTCATGAATGGAAATCCATTAATACTTGCACCAAATGCTAGAAACAAATACTTGAACCTTTGACTCTCATCAACTTTAAGTCGCGTAGATGTCCAAAATTTGCTCTGCGTATCATGTATAAATTAGGCACTTGGTCGTACCCACTCGCTGGAGTACGTACCTGTAACTAATTCTCGTGCGTATCTTAGTGTTCGGTAATCTTTCCAATAATCCATCTAAAAAAGGAATATAAATCAAAATTTCAATCTGAAATCAAAACTAAATAGGAGGCGTAGTCAGTACCTTGATATGAAATTGTTTAGTCATTGCCTCGACAACATGAATCGGCCTAACAGTTAGTCCGATTCCACCGACAGAATTATTGTATACCAAGACAAGTATCTTTGGAGTTGCTTGTCGTGCTGATGTAGACCGCTAAGTAATCAAATATGTATGTTTAGAAACATACACACGGACATGGAATTTGATACCATCTTCTGCTAGTACTACTAGTACCCTCCACATACATCCTTTCACCCAACACTTGACAGTCAATAGGTTTGGTGTTGACTACTCAACGCGAAAATCAAACTGATGCAACACTATTAAGATTTTCAATCTTGTCTCCAAATGCTTTTTGGTTGCATAATATTATCCAATAGCTAAATTCAAGGAAGACAAGTCTAAGGTAATGAAATCAGGATTATCATGTGGTTGATTTATGAAAATCGTTGAATCGCTTTTATTCATAGGTGCGTTATCTTCTTTCACTCCTTCTGGTTTCCCATACTTCTTCATCTAAACAAGTTCCGTCCAAGTCGTCACAATAATCAAATCTGCTTTCATCATCCTCTTCTTCATTCTCAAAATTGTCGCCAGCCTTTTTGTCATTATCATCAATGTTGTCTTCAGCCCTTGCGCTTTTTCTATCTATATTATAAGTCACAAAATCGTCTTCATCAACCTCTTTTGATTCAGCCAAATATTTCTCCTTCACTTCCACACAAAGTCTAACTGTTTTCGATTTTGATTGATTCAAGAAAACTTGAAATTGTTTGCAATTACCAATATAAACTGGAGGCGTATCTGGTGGTAATTTCTGAAGGAGCTTCTTCGGTAACATGTAATTCAACTCAACATTGTATACTCTCTTATCAACCCATAATCCTCATATACCATTCTAATGAAACTATCATAAGTGATTTTTGTATTTTCTAGTAGAATTCGACAACCACTCTTGCTATCAACGACAAACAACCATGTATGATTTTCAAAGATCTATTTTTGATATACAAGGATTACCTTCTCCATAGTATTATTGCTTAGTTGATTTACTTCAAGGAGAGAATCATGAAATAACTTGAAGATGATGGTATATAATGGAATGAATAATTGACAAAGAAAGAGATTCATAAAACCCTAATAATTAAGTCGAAGGAGCCATGGGGTTTTTAAAAAAGTTTTAATTTTTCGTCATTAATTTGGTAAATCGTTTCCTATATTTTCGTCATTTTTCATTTTTTTTGCAACTAATGAGAAAATCTATGATAACATTGAAGCAAATTTGATGCATAAATTCTGCTATAACTAGCGGCTAAAATTTTGCCATAAAAAAATTGCGGCCACTAAAAACTTTTATAATGTCTACGGTAAAGAGAATTGCACATTTTGTAATAAATATGCGATAATGTAAAATAAATCTGTGGTAACGTAAAATAGATCTACCAATTAATTTTGTTTGTTATCAAATCTACGGTAGAAAAATTCTGCTACAACTAAAACAAAAAAAAATTGGTAAAAATTCTTATGCGACAAAAATCTGCTATTAACAAATAATCTGCCGTTGAAATATTATCATTTTGGAGAAATAAAAAAATATGCTGCCAATGAGAAAATTAATCTACGAAAATCTACAACCATTGACATAAGTAAATCTGTGGAATTAATTAAATTTGCAAAAACAATCTAGGTTTGAAGGACAGTTTTGTAATTAAATTTTTTCCTACCACATAATTTTAAAGACACTTTAATTATTAAAAAAACTCATTTAACTTTATTTTTTTGTAAGTTACTTTAATAAAATTAGAAAGTTTAATTAATATATTTTTATACATGACTAGTTTAACCAGTAACACGGATTGCCTTAGCAACAAATTTGAACTGGGTCATCGGGTTTTCCGGTACGGCCGCCAGTCTTGGTTGTGTTTGAAAACATTGTTTAAAACTAATCTCAAAATTACGTTTGAATCTACGATAAATAATTAACAACTAAAACGCCCCTGAAGTCAGATATGCATACTGAGCAATTCCCAAAAGGTTTTTGCACGTATATTTTATATCCATAAAATGAGTGGTTCCTGAATATTGAGCAATTCTCAAAAGGGTTTTGCACGTTTATTATCTAATATACATAATCTGAAAATCTGTCATAAATTTTGTAATTGTGTCGTAGGTTTTAGGTTCACAACTGAGATTTGTTTTGTTGGTATCACTGCGCCAGAGGTGTTAATCTGTGAGACACGAGTTCAGATTGAAAACATAAAAAAGGATTTTGATTTTTGTATTATGATCTGGACTCATTTCATCTGTGTATGGCAAGTTTATTTGACAACAACACAAAAGGATTATAGGATTAGAGCTTATAGAAGATAAGATGAGCACCAGATACAACACCATATGCTGGAAAGACATTTACTGTATAATAAAGAGGTTATAACTAGCGTGACAGTTAAGGAAACTTATATAGTTGTCTGCGAGTAGGGTTTGGGTCTCCGCCATGGCGGCGCCTCTCCCGGTGAGATGGCTGGACGGAGGGTGGGGGAGGTCATCGTCGTCACTGACTCCTCTCCAGCTGCCCTGTTGGCTAGTTCGGTGGCTCTAGGTTCTGTAGAGGGCTCTAAAACAGAGCATGTTATTTGTGATTTATAGGCTTCCGGTGAGGGTTTGGACCAGAAGATTTCGAAAGCATCTGCTCCGGTTGGAGAGCAGCAGACTCCTCGTGAATCTCCTTCTCGAAGCGCTGGCTCGACAGGTAGTTCCGGTACTGAAGGAGTGGCGCTCTGTTCTTCTCCTAATGCAGAGCCTCTTGCGCAACAGGCAACGACGTCTGTAGGATCTCCCCATGCGAAATCGTGGGCTCAGGTTGCTGGCCGGTTGACACAGTTTGAAGCTGCTGTGTATGAGATTAATGGAAAGCATGTTGTGGTTGTCACATCGGAGTTTTTGAGTCAGCTCCTCCACTGTGGGAGGATTTTCTGGTTGGTAGGTCCGCATCTACCGCACCCCATATCGCCAAAATCCACATCATTGTCAACAAAATCTGGAACCTTGGTGATAAATCGATTAAAATCGATGCTTTTGTTGTCAATAAAACGACAATCAAGTTCAAAATTCGGAATGTGAATGCGAGAAACCGTGTAATTTGAAAGGGTATGTGAAACATCTGTGAGATTCCGATGCTTGTTTTGAAATGGACTCCAATCCTCGAGGATACGCAGCCTGCCTTATCTTCGATGCAAATGTGGGTTAAGTTGATCAATGTTCCACCATCTCTGTTTTCATGGAAGGGAATAAGCTTCATTGCCAGTCAGGTGGGGATTCCTATCAAACTTCATAAGGACACTGAGCTAGTTACTGCTTTTCATGAAGCCAAAGTTTTCATCGACGTCTCTCTAACAAGGGAGCTACCAAAGCATTTCTGTTTCAAAATTGGTGAGGAGGAAGTCACAGTATCATTTGACTACCCTTGGCTTCTAATGAGATGCACTAGTTGTCGCACCTGGGGACACACAGACCAAGGGTGTCTCTCGAAATTTAAAGTTTCTCCAAGCAAGTGGCTGCTTCAGTTTTGGTAAAGGCTGGTGTCGGAGATGCTTCGGAGGTGATTCAGAGTATGTTGGAAACTACTATTGTGCCGACTGATAAGCCGTCTTCACAGCCCATTGCGAATCAGGTCCAGTTGGAATCTGCTGCAGAGTTGCCTGCGGAGAAGTTATCACAACCAGTTGTGAGTCTGGTCCAACTACTGACCCATGCTTCTCCGGATCAGCTACCAGAACGTTAAGTAGGTGAGTTTGTGCCTTCTCCGGTGGAAAAAGATTGGAAGTCCGTTTCTCATACTCATGGTAAGGCTAAACGAAAGAAAAAATTAATTTATGGGGCTGTCTCCATTGCAAGTCCTTCCCGGTTTGAAGCTCTAAGTTCTCATAACTTAGAACCGGATCTCTCGGAATTTATGGTCTCTGCGACTGTGCTTTCTCCCGCGGATGCAGCTCTCTCTACTTCAGCAGTGGTCTGTTCTGAGGCTCCGGTGACAACAGCTTCTGTTTCGCTCAACACTTCAAACCAGACCACTCGGGTTCCAGATGTCACTTCTCATGGTCTGCTTCATTTTATTGTAGTTGTAGCAGTTGGTGGAAAGTCAACCACGGAAACAGTTTCAAATAAAAGCTCTACAACAATTCTTCATTCTAATTCTGAGAAAGCACACAAAGTGACGCAGAGTGGCACTGTTTCCAGTTCCAATCTCAGTTCTTGTCTGGACGTGGCAATACAGCTACACTCTCTGTGTCGAAGCTCTTAGTCGCAGCGACAGAAGATGCAGCTCACATCACAAGTTCACGCCATCAATTTGACACCATTCCTGTTTAAGTGAATACGGACTTGCCTCGTGATGACCAGGGAGCTAGGACGTATCTCACTAGAACATCAAAACAAAAAAAATCTGGTACCTCAACACATTCAGATTGCTTACCGGAGGCTATCCCTGGTGGCGTTGGAAGAAGGAAGCAGTGCTCTGTCATTGCTGGCGACTCCCCCCAACAGTGCTCCGTCATTGCTTCTCGCTTCTCTCTGTGTGTAGGAGTTCTCCTGGTCAACTACTTGGGCCTTCCTCTAATCACAAAACGAATGTCTAAGCTGGACTACCAGCCTCTCATTGACAAGATTCGATCCTGGATACAATCATGGAAGCATCAGTTTCTCTCCTTCGTGGGTAGACTACAACTTCTCACTTCGGTTATTGCTAGTCTAACGAACTTTTGGATTGATGTGTTTCGCGTGCCTAATGCCTGTATCAAGGAGATCGAGAAGATATGCTCTGCATTCCTTTGGTCGGGACCTGACCTGAACCCGCGTAAATCAAAAATAGCTTGGACGGATATTTGTAGGCCAAAGAAAGAGGGAGGACTCGGTCTAAAATCAATCTCAGATGCCAACAAAGTCAGTTGTTTTAAACGCATTTGGAGGATTGTTTCAGGGAGAGCTTCACTTTGGGTGAATTGGATAAAGGAAAATCTAATCCGAGCAGATTCATTCTGGTCCGTTAATATGAACACAATTGCTGGCTCCTGGATTTGGCGTAAGCTAATAAATTATAGAGATCAGGCAAAAGGTTTCCACAAAGTTTTGGTAAGAAAGGGTAAGGACTGTTCTTTTTGGTTTGATGATTGGTCAAGTTTAGGGCGCCTACATGACCGGCTGGTAGATAGGGGCTGCATAGATATGGGGATCAAGCTCACAACTACTTTAGCGGAGTTTTTTGCTACTATCGTAGCGTAGAAGAAGAGGCACGGTTCTTAGTGGCATTGAGGAGGAAATAGACAAGTTAAGAGCAACTAATAGTGATGAACGAGAAACTCATCTTTGGCGCCACAAGTCTGATGTTTTCAAGAATGAGTTCTCATCAAAACACACTTGGGATCAGCTCCGGTCTCGAGGTTCTCAAAAGAGTTGGTACAAGGGAAGTACTTGGACGGCTTGCAGCTTTGGTTTAGCATCCACAGGCGCTGACTTTACTCTATGTTCGCTTTAGCTCACAAATTTTATTGTATTTTATTTTTAACGTTATTATTTTCAGCTCTTTGAGATTTGATGGTACTCTTTTTCCCAATTTCGGTTTTGTCCCAATTGGGTTTGCCGGAATCGGATTTTAACGAGGCCATCACTCCCAAAACATTCGAGCTCTTATTAGTCTTCGGACACCACTTGTTTGTATAAAGGTTGTTTTCTTGAATATATTTTCACATAATATTCAAAAAAGATGAGCACCGACCTATGGGTGAAGAGTAAGGACTATGTAAGGCGCATGAACATAAGAAGGAGAAATCTCCAAGAAGAATCTCTGTAGAATCAATGCCATTGCCATCTTTGCCTCCATTAGGGAAAAGTTCTGTCCAATGCATATCCTTGGTCCCCACGTAAATGGTAAGTAAGAGACTTGGTTCTTGGTTGCCTTTGAAAGACCGTCTTTGAATCTCTCAGGCTTGAACTCTGCTGCATCGTTGCCCCATAGCTCCATCTCGTGTTGGACTAGCAAAATAGGTAGACTGATCTGAATACTACCTGGTAGTATCAAGTCCCCTAGCTTCATCTCTTTTTCATGGCTTGGTTCAACTGAGTTACTGGAGGATATATAGCCTTACGACCTCATATTGTATCATCGTCATCTGCAAAAGGATCAAATCATTCAGAAAAAAATTCAAAAAAAGAAAACACTGCAAATATATGAATCAGGTTCTTTATAGCCAAAAACTTGCTTCACTTCTTCTCGTGCAGGAGCCTGCCAGTCTTGGTGCTGGCTTAACAGAACCATTGTACAAATCAAAAGTACTGAAGTTGTCTCTTGCCTGGCGAAATAGAACAACTTGGACTCCTCCATCACATCCTCAATACTCATTCCATTTCCTTTACCTTGCCCCAAATTCGATTCAAGAAGTATACCCAACAAATCATCACTTGGTGCTTCCCCAAACTCTCTCGCCCTTAACCTTTTGTTAATGATCCCTCTCAATATAACTTTGATTTCTCTATCTGCAGCTCTCATTCTTCTATTGCCCTTTGTCGTTAGATAACTACACAAACAAAATAGACAGAGGAGATATGACATAATAGATTGCATCACAAGTCAAATTCTAAAACCAGGTAAGTTAAGTTTTTTTTTTTATTACTGATATCCAGGGATGAAAGCTTTTCGAAAAGCTTCAAGGATGAGCCGTGCTAGTTCCGCTTTAAGCTCAAATATACTCTACCCTTCTACATAGCTACTGCCAAAAGCAGTACGAGAGATCAAATCTGCAGTCATACTCAAAAGCCAAGGCCAAACATCCACCTCACAGGACGATCCTTTATCCGATATTAACTTCTCCCATTTGCCAACAACCTCGCTGCAGCTCTGTTGGAACGGAGGTACCATATTCTATACGTAGAGACAGAAGACACAAGTTGGGTCAGAGCCAAATGAACATACATAAAAGTATACAACCTGATTCTAGATTATGTAAAATAAAGTCTTTAAACCTTTATCATCTCAAGGTGGAAAGCTGGGTTGATGATTTTTCGATGTTTTACCCATTTATCACCATCATAACTAACGACTCCACTGGCTAATAATCTGGTCAAAGGGAACGTATGCGCCTTTTGGAAATCATAAACTTTGTTGAACACTTCCTTGATTTGTTCAGGATCCAAAAAAAGTCCTTCCTATTTCGATACAAAAGTTGAAATTAGGGGTGAGGAAAATTAAGGAACTGATTGATGTTATGGAACTGAATCGAAATGCAATAACAACGAAAATCAAATTTAAAAATAATCAAAAGGAGACGTCAAAAAAAAGGAGAAATAATCAGAAGTTACAAAAATTTCTATATAAAATTATCCGAATTTGAGCCAAACCGAGCTATTAAACCAATATTCACTAAAAAATATTTAAAATATTTATAATATTTATAATATTAACTAAAAATTAGTTAGTTTATGTTTATATTCTTATTATTTTTTTAAAAACTAAGTGAACCCAAATTCAAACTCTAACCTAATAAAATTCTCTACCAAATTAGATCTATTTTTAAAATTTAAAAAATCAAAATCCGAACCAAATCAAACCTAACCCAATAACCAAATGCCTCAGTCACGAAACGTGGTTTGATATCATCGTTTAGTTTGATGGGTTTGGATAGCCTCAGTCATGCTAAAAGTCCTCTTCAGCTCGCCGACAAGAGGTGTGTAAGGAGTTCCAGCAAGACCTTATCTTCTTAGGTAACGCTGAAGCATCTTTGGTTTAAACCAAACCCAGTATAAAGTTCTCCATAGCCACCATGACACAACAGCTATGGCTACTGAAATTGTTACCGACGTTATATCTCCATTTTTTCTTCCAGTGATCACAGAGAGAGAGAATTTGGGAGAAGATATTGATGTAGTGATGACATCATCGTCTTTATATACTATTAGAGCTTAAGATGTCATATATTGGTTGGGATAAAAAATTTTAGGCCATATATATGTATAAAATATGGTAATTCCTATATCTTTCGGATTGAGTTATACCATATTTCTAATATATATTTTATTTATATATTGATCTTTTGTCTTAATTGGAGCTTCACAATCAGACGCCACAAAGCTGCAAGAAGCAAAGTTGGACTTTTCTGAAAGGCGAAAAAAGAGGAAAACATATTTTGGGTTGGCGGGCACGGCAGGAACATCTTTAACTTTTATTTTACATTTCTTTGTCAATAATACCATCCATTGGTTTTAGGACCTTTTCTTTTGTGCATTTGAAAACTGCATCCAGATTTCGCATTTAAATATAAACCTTTCTTTGTAGCTCAATTTATATTTGCATCTAAATGCAATTAATAACCAAATTACTAAAAACATATATGCATTTGTATTAATAATTATTTAGGATCTAAATAATATTAAAAATAAAATAATAATTAAAATTCATAATCTTTTATATTTTAAAGTGTCAATTTTAAATAAATTTTAAGTTCTTATAGTAAATAATTTGTAACTGTAAATTTGCACCAAAAATGTATAATTTTGTCTTTCTACCCAAACTGTAATATTCATGGACCTATATTTTTTTCAGTCAAAACTGCAAAATTGCTAAATTATGTTATTCTACCCAAATTACAACTTCATGGATTTGATGGCAAATATATAATTCCGCAATATTTGCCATTTTAGCAGCAAACAGTAATCCATATTTTTTCGGCAAAAATCATGATTTCACGATTTTGACATATAAACACGATTATGAGATTTTTGAGGTTTTGGCAAAAAAATAATGCATTTCACTATTTTCTCTCCAGAAGTGTGAATTCACAGTTTTGGTGGAACACAATTCCATAATTTTATGCTTTTGGCGAGAAAATGTTATTCCACGATTTTGTGGTTTTGATGAGAAAAAGTATTTCGCGATGTTGACATTTTCCCGCCAAAAGCGCAATTTCACGACGCCGAAAACATATTTCTGCAAGTTAACGGTTTTAGCAATATATTATTCCGTAATTCTGAAGAAAATTTATATATTATTTTAATTAAAAATAAACCTATAGAAATTAAGTAGAATTATAATTGTAAATGAGTGTACTTTAGACATTTACATTTTCCAGACGCAGCACCTGCGTCTCAATGCACCATTTAAACTCGTAATTTCTGATTTTTTTGGAAAAAGCAAAAATAAGGCATTTGGAGCATTATGATCGATCGATCCTCATTTAGATCGATCGATCCTCATTTAGATCGATCGATCTGTCAATCTAAGGATTTGGCTGTTAATATCAAGAATGATCGATCCATCGTCCAAATATTTGGCCGTGAATATCCAAATCGATCTATCCTCATTATCCGAAGAATTGGTCATGTATTTCCAAATCAATTGATCTTCACTGGACTGATCGATTCATCCTCACCAAGACTTTATCGTGAAAAACCATATCGACCAGACAAGCTCAGACCGATCAGTCCAGCTGTGGATCGATCGATCCATCATTAGAACGACCGATCCAGTTTGTCGGTCAGACACAAATATGGTTTTATCTTCTGTATTCTTCATCTATAATTGTTCTTATTGCTTAGGCTGAAATGATTACTTAGTCTATGATCTAGGGTATATCTTATTCATCAAGTGTTATAGCTTGCTAGATTGAACATATGTTAGCGGGTGTCCTTAGCCAATGAAAGTTGATGGTAAAGCGATCCGTAAACATATCAAACCCGCTTGTTAATGCTTGTCTACGATTTTAAGTTCAAACAACAATTTTAATACTTAGGTGGCTAGATAAAGTAGTTGATACCATGACATTGGATTGATTATAGATTTATATTCTATTTCTAGATACTTCTTATTAGTGCCATGAATAGTTGTCTGATTCATGATCTCTGATTTCTGGCAAATATCCCTAAAATCTAACTCTTTTAATCCATCAATTTACATATTTTATTTAGTTTTGTCATTTACGTTATTGCATTAATAAACGACAAACTCCATACTTTTTTTACCTTAGCATTCATTTATTAAAATTAAAATGTGATATTTGGTATTTGTGAATTCGATCACTAAAATATTATAACAATTATTGTGCACTTATGTTATTTATAATAGGATTAAAACTCTCTGTATTAAACGCACAAACAAACAACACCTTACCGTAGTTTTACTTAACCATAAAGTTTATTTTGTTTTTTCAAGACCTAAAAAGTAAAAAGGAATTGTTACCTCCGTCCTCTTCGATTGGACCATAGTCCATAGGCCATATTGTATTTATGATATAAGGATAGATTAGTCTTTTATTAATATATCAATTAGGAAATCGGCCACAGTTTATTGATTGGTATATGCTAATCGTTTTGGGCTTAGATTAATAACACACATAAAATTTTTCAAACATTTCAAACAAGGTATCAGATCAAAAATATTCCTGAAACTGAATCGATGAGTGACACAAAACGAGATCAAAGTTGCTTCAATGATGAAGATGAAATCAAATGTGTATGCTCTTTCAGCAAAGGATGATCCCATGAATGTCATCACCAAAGTGGTTTTGACAGGGAAGAATTAGGATGAGTGGTCTTGCCGGATGCGAACAGCTCTTTGGGCAAAGAAGAAATTATTCTGAAGACAACATGAGCAGAAAGGAATATGAAGAGGATGAATTGTGTGTACCCGTTCGACCAATGACAAGAGCAAGAACTAAAGAAATTAAGGAAGCATTTAATAGGTTGATTTAAGAGTTTATGGACAAGATAACATTTAGAATTCAATTGGGGATGTTAATATCAAGCCAATCTCATTTTAAGTCGACTTATTAGTCAAGAAAACTTCATTTTAAATCAAATATCTTCTTTTTATTGTGAGAGTGATTCTCAATGAGTTCTCACAACATTGTGTTTTACCTATGATAACTATGTTTTTATATGTTTTAACAAAGATTTTAAACAAAGCTAGCGTTTTCATAAAGTTTTTTATTATTTGTGGAAATTAGAGTTTTTACAGGTGATTGGACGAAAAACAACAAAATGAGCTTAGACGCAGTCTCTGAGCACAAGAAGTTTGGCAGTCATTGGAGGAATTCCCATGCATCAAAATCTACATTATTGGAGTCATTAGAAAGCTAGAAGATTCATGTTTCACCTCCAAGTGGAATCGGAACCAATCTCCAAGCCATTCAAAAGTTCTGGACGGTTACCTAACCAAAATGACACTATCTAGTGAGAAAGTTCACGCCAAACTTAATAGTGTAGGTAGGGAGTTGACTGATGCGAATTTAGAGTTTTTTGTTCGTTTGGGATGGATGGACAAGAGCTGAAAAGGTTGAGAGACTAGATGAGAATTTTTGTTTTTATGAGTCCATAGATTATCTTTTAAGGCACAGTCCATGATAACGAGCAAGTTCCTGTGATTTTCACCTCGCTTCCAATGTATTTACTTTCTTGTTTGCTTGAAGAAAAGCAAAGTCTCTATCTGAGGGATTTTATAACGTCATATTTTTACCTATTATAACTATGTTTTTTATATATTTGTAACAAAGATTTCAAATGAAAGAAAAGTTTTCATAAGGTTTTTAAGTATTTGTGGAGCTTAGAGTTTTTATAGGTTCTTGGACGAAAAACAACATAATGAGCTTCTGAAGCAGCCTTAGAGCACCAGAAGTTTTTCATGAACTGGAGATCTTTCCAAGCAACAAAATCTACATTCTTGGATTCATTAGAAAGCTAGAAGATTCACCTTTCACCTCCAAGTGAAATCGGACTAAACCTCTTAGCCATTCAAATATATGGACGATTATCTAAAGCCAGCTTCTGGTGCTCCAGAAAGAGCTGGTGGAGCACAGAAAACCCTCTTCCAGCGTTCTAGGAGAGCCTACAGAAGCACTAGCACTCTTCCAGCTTCTTCTGAGACCAAAACAACAGCACTTCATTAAACTCGTCCCGAGTAGCACTATAGCTCATTCCACTACCTTAAAACAACATATATACAAGTCCTTATGAACCCTAAAGAGGCATAGCGAGTAAAGAACATCATAGCCGCCCCTAACCATTGAAGATGATGCCTAGTTAATCACATCCATCATCACTTCCTTGTTCCGTTTCTCAACTCTATTCATCTTGGATTCTTTCTCTAGTGGTTTGAGGGAGAAGATCAGTTACTTTACAAAAATATCCATAACAACCTATTTAAACTTATATTTGATGCTTTCCCTCTCATCTTTTCTTATGGTTTGTTTGATCATGTTTGAGTAGTCTTTTTGTTAGGTTTGGTGGGGGTTGCTTGAGGGGATATATGATTTAGTTTGTGTGGGTTGTTAGATTCGTTTTTCTCCCTATCTTATAATTAGGATTCTTCTACTAGTCTTGTTCTTAAAGTTTATTGCTTGATTGATCACTCGCAACTGAACATAGGGTTAGGAAGTGCGCCAAAAGTGTATGATATTTTACCATGAACTAGCTAGATATGGCAGTGTACTTTTCTCCATGACATGCGACAGTTGAGTGCATTGAGGGCTGTGAAAGAGAACAACTCGAACTTAATGCTTGCATACCTGATTCGGAGCATGCGACAATTGAGCGTCGAAATATGATTGTATGGATAGATAATTTGAGTTACAATAGTAGTCCTGTTATACATTAGTGTTGGGAAGTTCTAGAATCCTATTGAGAAAATTGTATAAAAATCGATGATACTATTGAGAGCCATTGTCCCCGGATAGTTCCCCTATCTCCCAACGTTTTAAAACATTGAACTTAATTTGTTATTTAATCAATTTAGTTTATTTTAGAAAACCCCAAAACATCAACTTCTATATTAGTTCTATTCTCATGGATTCATTTGTGTGACTTCACACTCTCAGTGGAATCGATCGTTAAGTAGTACACACAATCTTGTTGTGAACTTGCAATCTTTTTGTTGTGTCTACAAAAGGTAGAACCTGATACACATCAAGTTTTTGGCACCGTTGACAGGGAGATTTAGTCACATTGAATTCTTTCTAGTTTAGGACACCTATTAATTTTATGTTTTTAATTTTGTTTTTGCTTTTATTGCCCTTGAGAACTTCTATTTTCTTCAAATTTTTGTCTTGTGTTTTGCAGTGCATAACTAGGAGTCAAGATTCAGGAAGTGTACTGCGTTGCCAAGACACTGGACGACTTAAAAGTGAGATAAGAAAGCATCAAAGACAATAACAAATGGTCGAAGGAAGAAACCAAGACCAAGTTTGTATCAACCTCGGTCAACACGAAAAAGTTCCAGCCCTAGACGAGCATGGACAAATTCTTCACGATGAAGAAGGCAAACCTATCTTTGAACCTGCACCACTCAAAGATGCAGAGAATATCGATCCTCTGGTTGGTCGAGAACAAGCACCATGTGATGCTGGTCACTTTGACGCTGGAGAAAACCTTGACATGCCTCCTCAAGAAGCTGATAACTTCATCAACGTTCAACAACAGGCTCATGGTGATGTTAGATAAGCCGGTTAGATACCCCTATTTAAAAGAAAACAATTGTTGATTATGATGCTCCAAATTAACATCTACTAGATCGTTCTGCTATTAACAGTCCTCACCCACGACGACAAGACTTTGAGATTTAATCTCAAAGCATTGCCTAGTGAAGTAGAACCAGTTCCATGGTCTCTCTATGGAACACCCCATTGATCAGATCAATCTCTGTTAAGAAATCTGTGGCACTACAAAAGTGATCGGAATTCGCGAAGAATTCTTAAAGTGTAAGCTTTTTCCTTTCTTTCTTGCCGATAAGGCACATATATGGTTAAAGTCTTTACCGGCTGGATCAATTACTATATGGAGAGGATGCAAGACTACTTTCCCCAACCACAACTACAAGGATTTCCGGCAAGACTATTTAAAGACTATTGTAATACCCGTCTCCTTAATTATTTGAGACAGTATGCCACTCGTCTTACTACAAATTTCATCTATAAAACTCAGTTATTAAACATAAATTTCTTGGAACCTTCTTTATTAAAAATCAATCCACAGAAGAAAAAATAACTCAACTAAACTTCTCGAGAAAATTTTAGAAATTTCTCACAGAAAACATAATAAACCCAAATTTTTTAAAAAGTAAAAGAAATAATTAAAAGCACCTAAAACCCCCAAAAATAACACCAAAAACGAGACGGCTTACGCAACTACTCACGATCCTCAAGCTGATATGAAAAAGAGAAAAAGAAAGGGGTTAGTAAAGAATTATTCAGTGAGAGGATCTTCTCTTCCCATTGGAAAAACACATTAACATAATTTTAAATCTATACAACTATAACCCGCCTTTCTTTGCAAGGTATAACACACAAATATTTCCTCTTGGCCACATCAAGATCTCCAAATCAATACCAAGTACAAGTGTTTCTTAGGTTCATGTAACCTATGTGTTCCACTAGCCTCGTCAACTAGTTAATGAGTTACAGTGATCCCTCGGTTTGCTGCAGTTCATGTTCCACTGTTTTCCACTATTTCCACTGTTTCCATTGTTCATCTTAATATTGTACATCTTGTTATCTCTATGACATCATAACATCACATTTTAAAATATTATCAATCAATCATCTAACTATCATGCTATCAACCAATAATAAATATTTAAACAACCAGATATAATTCTATACAAATGAGTCAAAAAGCATAAAAATAGAACCTGACATCACGTTTACAGTGATTACACCTCACCTTAGCTGGATGAAAATGGCGTCTAGAAACTCCAACTGTTGACTAAAATAACTCTTAAGATCTGCCAACGTCAGGCACAAAAACAGTCCAAAAGCAGATTAGGGTTTCTCAGTTTGGACAGACACATATGATTCTTGTCCGGAAAGCAAAGGACATAGCGGCTAGGGTTTACCTTCTATGGAAAGGACGATGGCTCAGATGGCTTCCCTGCCACTCCCACTATTAGGAACCACCTTCAATATGGCCTCATCTAGTCAGTCACATTTGACATTAATTCACCTCTTAAAACACCAACTTGAAACTGCAACTAAATCTGAGCACTTGGTATTTCTTCTGGGTTTTTTTCTAAATAAGAAAACAGTCAATTTTCACCAACATTAGAGATGAATTCTGAATGGAGTATACCTTGGATTTTCAAACCGTCAGTTTCTATGGTTTCCTTGTTGAGATATCTTTCTAATGATATGAAAATCAGATTCTAACTCCCTATGGCAGGGAATTTCTCTCAAAAACCCTATCTCGCAACTGTAACTATTTATGAATCAGACATGAATTAGTTTTCTTACACTATGGAGATGAATTCTGATCTGAATATACCTCAGATTGAGAAGCCGTAAAGTGCAGTGTCTTCGCTGCAGAAAGCTCGACCAAGAACCACTAAGTAACCACAAAATTATTTCTCGATTGATGGGATCATTCTTGTCAAAACCCCAACCCGAAAAGTTTTCTTCTCCTACTCTAAAAACAGGTATGATGTCAGGGTTTTTTTTCTTGTGTGAAGGCGGTGGCTAAAACAGGTTTTTACGAAGGAGATGTGTACAATTATATATATACACGTTTTGTTTTTCTGGGTTTAACAATTATGGTCGTGATTGTCCTCACCATGGTTGAATGGTAACCTCTTAAGTACTTTCTACAGAGGATTACATACTAAGATCAACTCTCACTTCACAGGGCCAACAATGGAGACTTTGCCACTAAGACTGTTGAAGAAGGAGGAGCTCTCATTGAAAATCTTGCTCCAAGTAACAGTATTGATTGTAATGATAGGACTGTGCGCTCTAATGATTTAGATTCTAAGCAAATAGCCAAGCTTAAGAACATGATGAGCCAAATACTATGGAGCAACGAACACCTAGTCAATAAGTGTGAAACTATTGGAATCCCAGGAGAGGATATTTTTCAAGCATTTGATCCTTCATCGAACGGACAAGAAGAAAAATTCAACTATGTTGGAGCCCAAGGATATTACCAACAATGCAGTTACGGTAACAATTTCAACAAAACTTTAAAAATAATTCTAATTTTTCTTACAAAAACCCGAACGTGGAGAACCCTCAAGAGCAATTCTATCCACAAAATCTGAGGCCGTTTCAAAACAAGCTTCAAAACGCCAACTATGGTGGCAATAACTTACAGCCTAGAGTTTCTTTCAACAACCATAGTTCCTTTCAAAACACCTCGCTGGGATATGAAGATTGCCATTTCTAAAGCTTTTGACTTTGTCCAATGGACTTTTTTTTATGAATGTTCTTATAGCTTTGCAACTCCCAGCTATGTTCATTCATTGGATCTGGCTGTGCATAAAAAATCCATACTAGGTGTGTCATATCCTAGGAATAAACATGGTTTATCAAGTGTGGCCTATAACACATGTGTGGCCATTTCACCGCTCGAGCCGTTGAGCAGACAAGTCACATGCATTGGTTCTAGGTTTCGTATACCTAGCGTTGGTGTCAACTCTATCTTCTTCGTCAAGATCTTCATTGCCCAGTTCGTTGAAGAGTTCAACCAAGGGGCTTGGGGATTCGGTCTTAGCGCCTTCTGCTTAAGTTATACACATCTTCATCTAGTCGAGGATTATCTAACTAGTATTGTTGAGTGCAGTTCCTTGGGAAGAATCATATCAGGTGTGGAAGGGATACCTCATTCTGGTTTGATGATTGGTCCTCTCTTGGCCGTCTTCGTGATATGTTGTGAGGTAGAGACTGTATAGATATGGGGATCCAACTATCGCTACTAGGGCTAATTTTTCGTTTCCTATAAGACGATAAGACGTCAGGTAACTGTGTTGAACGGAGTTGAGGAGGAAATAGAGAGATTAAGGACTTGTGGCTATGTTGATCATGATATATTTCTATGGCATCACAATGCTTAGAATTTCAAGAAAATTTTTTCTTCGAGGAAAACTTAGAATCAACTAAGGTTTGTAGTGCAAGCTAGAGAATGGTATAAAGGTTTGTGATTCTCTCATGCAACTCCAAAATATTCTTTCTTTTTCTGGCTTGCAATACATAATACACTATCAACGGGAGATAGGATACTTGTATGGAATTGAGGAGGAAACACAAATTGTGTTCTTTGTGATCATGTTTTGGAATCGCGTGATCATCTTGTTTTACTTGTAGCTTCACATCTTTGATCTGGCATAAGCTCACTCACGGGTTTCTCTAACAGCGATATGTGGCAGAGTTTGAAGGCATTATCTCCATTCTCTCTGGCTCAACGATTAGTCGTACTTACAGATTCATTATGAGATATGTATTCCAAGCGTCTGTTTACACGTTATGTTACAAAAAAAACCCGACAAAGACACAATGAGTCGTCCAAGGATCAGCTCACTCTCATCAAACACATCGACAAGAATCGTCTCTCCACTTTACAATGTCAAGAAAAGTTCATGGAAAGCTTGTGTAAATGGTTTAGAGCGACCAAAAGTTAATCTCTGTCATTGTTTTTAACTCTGTTTCTTTTGATTAAAACAAATTTTTCTCAATGATGCATATATTGTAACAATGGTTTTTTTATGAATAAATTTTACATTCATACAAAAAAATAGGGCATCGTTCCAAATCGTACCAGCCTAGAAGCCTGTCACTCAAGAAAACAATCTCGAGTGATGATGTCATAACTGATGAATTCACAACAAAAAGCATGCAAAAAAATCAACACAAAGATAAAGGGATTCTACAATGAATTTAATGTAAGTTTAAAGGAATCCAAAACTTTAGCAAGAAGTTAGAGATGCAAGTTGTTCAAACCGCAAAAGCTGTTGGAAAACAAGCTGACGTACTACTGCGAAGAGCTGAAGGTGAGTCTACAATGAATTTAATGGTAAGTTTTAAGGACTCCAAACCTTTAAAGAAGTTAGACATGCAAGTTGTTCAAATGGCATAAGCTATTGGAAGACAAGTCGGCGTACTACCGGGAAAAACTGAAGGTAATTCCAAGGGGTTTTGCAACGTTATCTCTACCGCGCCTACTGCTAACTTTGAAAAGCGACAAGTAACAAGGTAAAAGCTATTGTACCAAGCTTGGGTTCTCATAAGGTGATGATTCGTAAGACGCGTTCAATCACAAAGAAAGAGTCCAATCGCCCATCCCCCCACTGAAGTAACTCACAAAATGGGAGAGCCAAGATCCTTTGTCTTCCTATGCTCTATAAGAAGCATCAATTTTTCTAATTTTCTTTGTGATTCTCGTTTTAACATGATTTTTATGCCAAGAATTATTGCAAAAAAACTTAGATTGAAATATATAACTTCATCCAAACTAGACTGAGTATTTGGAGACTCCTCACAGAAGACACCAGAGGGCCTAATTCGTGATCTGCAGATGGTCATAGGAAACTGCATAATTCCTACCGACTTTTACATCTTGGAGATGGATAAGAGACGCAATAAAAATTTGATTTTTGGAAGACCTTTCCTTGCTATTATTGACGCCACTTTTGGCCATGCCAACGATCGAGTCACCTTCTCTAACATCCAAAAGATTGTGAACTACTCACCACAGCCTTACACGGGGCAATAAAAATAAAAGAGTCGAGTGCGAGAGACTTGGAGATTGATAAGGCGAGTGCGAGAGACTCGGAGATTGATAAAGGAAAAATGTTCAAACCTTTTCTTACTCCATATGGGAAAGTCAAGATCATCATACTTCCTGATCTAAGAGAGGCGACTCAAGAATGAATTGACAAAATGGTGAATAATACTAAAGGGTTGCTACTTGAAGCTAGAGTCATTAGTGAGACTAACAAAAATCAGCTCCTTATAAATAAACATAAGAAGGACGACCTCTCGAAGAAGATGCTAAGGGAAAGGCAATTCCCGAAGCAACTTATCACCACACCTAAACCGACACCTAAGTCAAGATAACGACTTAAACCAAAACTGTTTAATGGGAGTAACCCATTGGTAAGGTTTAGATTTAGTTTATTGCATTTTACTTTCATGTTTTACTTTCAGATTTTTCATTAAAATAGAAAAAGGATAAAGGAAAGGAGAAGGACAACTAGGAACTAAAGTGAGAAAACCCTCACCAGCGCTCCAACGAGAGCAGTGGAGCTCCAAGGAGAGCAGTGGAGCTCCAAGGAGAGCAGTGGAGCTCCAAGGAGAGCAGTGGAGCTCCAAGGAGAGCAGTGGAGCGCCATGAGGCCTCTCCAGCGCTCCAAAATGGCCTCCAGGAGTGCCAGCACTTGTTCTGTCTTGTCCAGCTCTGACTTGCATCACAACATCATATATTGCATTAGGTAACCTTAAATTAGTTTTATTTCATTTAGTATGATAGTCTTAGATCTTTTGTTTCAGGTAAAACACAAAAAAAATCCAAAAACTTGAAAAGCAAAAGAAAGAAGGAAGAAGAGTATAGACGGTTAGGAGAACTGCGACTACAAGACAAAGAATAAGTCAAGAAGTCTAAAACACTAAGCACTTGACTCATTAATGAAGATAAATAAAAGAGAACAAGCTTGCTTAAAGGAAAAGTTGAGAAAATAGGAGAAGAAGTCGGAAGCTTCACCAGCGCCACATGAAGGCCCGCTGAAGCGCGATCAAGCCCCCCAGCGATCCTGCGTGAGCTTCTAGAGCACCAGGTCCTTCCATAGACAGTTCCATGTTTTCCTTGTCCTGTTCCTTTTGTACCATTTCCCTACCGCTAAAGGCCGTACCAAGGTTTTTTTTTGGGCACAACCGAAATCAAAACAGTGTAGGCCAAGGTAAGTTTACTAAATCTTGGTTTGAATTGAATATTTTTTTCCAAAAACTTTTCGGCTTTTAAAACCTTTTTTATAAGCAAAAGGAACCACTTTTGGATCAAAAATCTTTCACTTCATCTCTTTCAAACTTTTGGGACATTAAGATCACAAATCTTCTTTCCAAAAACTTTTTGAGTTTTTAAAATCTCTTTACACATTTCTCATTTTAATTTTCGTGGAGATTTCAAATCCACCATTATTGACTGTCAACTACAAATACACGAATTTCTATATCTCATTCCATTCATGACATCAAATTGGGTATTTCCAATTCCTCTTTATTCAAGTAGTTTAATTGCTAGGAATTGTTGGGGAATTCACTATATTGATTCTAGGATGCTTAGCTATAGATGTCATTGCTATATACATGAAGGATTTGAAAACTTTCATAGGTTGAGATTAGGATTTTCTAGAAATTCAAAACTGATGATTCAAATTTGATGAAATTCACTTTCCTGGACTTCTTTGATTGTAGTTCTTAAGTATTTGGATAGATTGTTCACATGTTTGAGACTAAAAATTGAGATTTTTGATATTTTGAGTTTTTACCATCTTTTTGATTGCATTTCTCATTGGTTTCTTGCATGTTCCTCTAGTTTTTCATTGCATTATAATAAGCATTTAGGCATTTAGATGTACACATGCATATGCATTACCCTAAATAGGTTTCAGAGTTGAGTTGCGAAGAAAGAAGGATTTCATAGACCACTTGATACAAAAAGATCATAAATAGGTCAATTGGAGCAGGAAATGAAGGTGACAAAGTGGATTGGGAACATAAATTCCGGGAATCCAGTGACATGGTGCCAGTGACATGGTCACGTTGTAGGAAGGGTTTTGTGAGAGTTGAACACAAATTCCAGGTATCCATTGACATGGTGCCAGTGACATGGTGACGTCGTAGGCATGATTCAATGAGATTTTATGAGAAGTTTTGGGAATCTAGTGACATGGTACCAGTGACATGGTGACGTCACTGGACTCCTTCTCGTCCACCCAAATTGAAGATCCGACTCAATTACTAAGTGATTTACATATCTACTCATGAGAATAGTTCATTAGGGTGTTTAGTGGTTATTTGGACTTGTAATTAATGCTCAATGATGACTTGATCGCTGAGAAGAGTTATTGATGATTAGGTGATTAAGGAACATATTAGTCCACAAGAGTGGATTAGCTTTGTTAAGTTTTATTAAGATTCATTAGTTGACAAGTAATCACCCTAGTGTATTACATTATCCTGAGATTTTTTTTTCTATTTGATTTCAAAACCGTTCTTAGTTATTTACCGGCTTTGTTTTCATTCAAATTTGGGTTCAAAAACACAAACTCTTTATTTGCTAGATTAAAATTAATATTTGTATTCCTAGTGAGTTACAATGCTAATTTTCTTGTGGATTTGATCCTAACGTGTTATGCACAATATGTTTAAATGATAGACCTTTATCGTTATATCAAATTTGGCACTGTTTCCAAGAAAACAAAAAAATAGCCATTAGGATTTGGTCTTGTGTTGAGACTAAGTGTTATTTTTTGCATTTATTATCTACCTTTTTGTTTGCGTTTTGATATCTCTTTCTCATAGGTGCATGAACTTAAGGAGTCACGGTCCTACGGATCGGGTTGATCATGTTGAGGATATTCTTTGCTCGGAACATGAGATTGCTAGAGTTAGGAGAGAACAAGAGCGATTAGACCACAAAGAATGATTGAGGATCAATATGGAACACAATCAACCACATGATTTTTAGGGTAATGTTGAGCACGATAGGGTTGGTCAAGGTAATAGATGTGATCAAAGGAATCCGCCTAACATGGACCATAGCCCTCATTAGTTATTAGGGCTTATGACAAGCCAAACATTCATGTAAATATGACCGGGATTAGGCTTCCTCCGGTTGCAAAAAACAATTTCGAGATAAAAGCAAGTTTGATCATCATGGTACAAAGCTCAAAGTTCCATGGTATGTCAATAGAGGATTCGCTTGATTACCTAGATTAATTTGACCGGTTTTGTGGCACAGTAAAGATCATTAAGATCTCGGAAGATGATTTCAAACTTAGGCTTTTCCCATTCTCATTAGGCGAAAAGGCTCATGTGTGGGAGAAGAACTTACCTCAAAACTCTATTACTTCATGGGATCATTGCAAGAAAGTTTTTTTTCACTTCATGCACAGCTCGGTTAAGGAATGAGATATCTAGTTTTGCACAACGAGCCAATGGGAGTTTTTGTGAGGCATTGGAGCGTTTCAAAGGATATACTTCTCAATGTCCACACCAAAGGTTTTCAAAGGAGTCTCTCTTGAGTACACTCTACCACAATCTCTTGCCAAAGTATATGATGCTACTAGACACGATGACCAATGGTAACTTCTTGGCACAAGGTGTGGATGACTCGTTGTCGTTGCTAGAGAATCTCACTCAAAGTGATGGCAATTATGGTGGATATTGATCGCACATCGAAAGATAGTAGTGACACGAATGGTCATCACTGTAAGGAGATCTAGGCATTAAATGAGAAGACTGATAAGTTGCTACAAGTATCTCAAAAGACGGCCAACTATGTTGGTGAGAATGATGGCTTTCAATGTTATCAAGGTGTGGGATTGAAAGGTTATTTTGAGGTACAAGAAGAGATAAACTATATAGTTGGCCAAGGTCAAGGCTACAACAAGGGATTCAACACAAACTATGGAATCATCCAAACTTCTCTTATAGGAACCGAAATGTGGAGAATCCCCAAGACTAAACCTACCCACCTACTAAACCAAAAGAAACTTCCAACTACTCAACCAACAAGGAAGCTTTCAAGCCAACAACCAATCCTTCTTTCAAAAAGAAGGCCAAGGAAGTATATCAAAGCCGCCATCTAATGAGGAAAACACCAACGCTTTTCTAAAGCAAATACTAGAAGGACAAGGGAGTGGAGCAATAGAACTCACTACTCAAATGGCAGCAATGTACAACAATATCAATGGGATGTATAATGATCTTGATGGTAAGATTACTAGCTTGGACTTTAAACTGAAGACCATTGATTAAGGTCACTCAAGCCTGTTCTAGTTCAAAGAATCCAATTGGAACATTACCGGGTAATGGTATCTTCACTCAAGGAATTTTGCAATGTTATCTTCACAAGTGATTCAAATATGGTTGAGAATGGGAGTTACAAACTATCAAGATGGGATCACCATGTTGATGATAATGAACGAGCAATAAAGGAAGTCTCTAGACTTCTCTATGTTTTGAATGATGGATATTTTCTTAGTGAGACTGAGGTGAATGGGGAGATGAACAATAAAGAAGAAGACAAGATGTACACGAGGATTGAAAAGAAAGCTACTCCACAAGTTGATCCTCTTCCTTATGAGCCTCCACTTCCATTTCCCGCATGATTCAATACAAAGGCCCAAAATAAGGTGCTTTCAAAGTTTAGAGCGGACATAAATGAGATTGGTGTACCATTGCCTCCCATGGATACATTGTACCAAATGCCTATCCAAAAGAAGTCACTAAAGTTATACTTGCTAACCGCGAGAAGGTGGAGGAAGTGATGAGGTTACATGAAGTCCCAAACCCAAGTCACTACCAAAGGTTGATCCAAGAAAGTTCATAATATCTTGCTCCCTTGATGATTTAAAACTCGATGACGCTTTGTGTGGTTACGGTTCAAGTGTGAATGTTATATCCTTTAAGATGGTGAAGACATTAAGGATAAAAAACAAGAAGACTCACTCTTCTTTGATTATGTATGTGAATGCTTCTTCTAAATGCTAACTTGGTTTGATTAAGGATTACTGTAATACCCTGACCACTGACATCGAATTGCGAAGGCAAGGAACCAAGGCACATGGAAGGAATATCAAGACGAGGAGACATCACGCTAAAAGAAGAATCAAGAAAAGGAAAGCTAACAAGAAGTATAAGTGGAAATAAGGTAGGAAGATTAGGCGATCCCAAGTGACGCACATGTTGGTAAAGAAAGGAAAGTGATAAAAGAATTAGGATCAAACCAGAATTTAAGCTGTGTAGACCGAGCATCATCACTGAGAAACTTGGAGAATCCATGCCCCAATGGAGTTCTACTCGAGCACATGGCATATGAATGATTATTCCCCAGAAAATCAACCTTAAAAAGTTTATCTATACAATTGGAATTGTGAATGTTCGAGTAAATCAAGAGGATGATAGTGTCGATCGTTCTGGAGACAAGAATCAAAAGCTCATTTAACCACAAACCAATTTACTTGTGCAAGACACGACATATCAAAGATTCACTCAGAAACCATGTATTCTGAAGACTTTGATCGAGGCAAAACCTTTTAAGACCAAGCACATTTTGAAGATGACTGAGAACTCTTACTCAAAGATGAGAATCAGAAGGAAAAGTTGCTTGATTAAAATTCTACTCATGCATTCAGTCCAGGAGCAAGTTTTCCCTTGGAAAATGCACATAAGGAAGCTTACGATCAAGGAAAACCACGTCATTACCGAGCTGGTTTAGATGTTGGAACACAAGTGTCAATTTCTTTAGTAATTGGATGGTTCCAGCCTAATAAACCACCATATCAGGTGTACGTTGAATCCTTTGACTCTTGCTCTTTTGCCCCCATTTCTCTGTGATTGGCTTAGAAATGGGTACAAGAACCTTTACATGTAAGACCGATTGCTTATGCTATTTGGGATCCTCATTTTGGTCAACCGGCTATGGAAGCATTTACTCGAGGAGGTGCTCTTGGTCAAACGAGCATAAAAGAATAGATGAATGTTTAATTGACAAAAAAAAAGAAGGGACCACCCACTCTCGTTCCTTGGTTGTTGGTGTATTGGCTCTTTGGTTAGTTGTTTCTATTCGTCAATATGAAGACTCCATGCCATTTTGACTCTCAAAATAGGACATCACATCATCGAACACACCAAAGACCTAATAAAGAGGAACTTTCCTTTTTTTATCAACAAGCAGTACTTACTTGATCCATGCCTCAGTAAAATTTCATTGGAGAGTCATGTGTGGTGACCAGGAGAAGTGTCTTCAACACTTCTATAGGCTGAAGAAACAAAAAGACTTGCAAAGAAATTGTGCTCTTTTTCCTTATCTCGGTTTTGTCCCAATGGGTTTTCTGAGAAAGATTTTAACGAAGAAACACCCTTAGTGCGCATTCCAGGGGTTTTTATCAGTTTAATCCATCATTCACAAGCTTAAAAAGATATTATAATAAGCTAGAGAAGGCGTAAACAAGAGAAGTTTCAAATCAGTTCAAACTTTTCCAATTTTTAAGTTTTCCTTTTATTTAAAAGTTTTGTTATTTCCTTAGGACATCTCCCCATTTAGGTTTGAAGTGTTTTTTTGTTTCTGAGCCTAGGTTATTCTATAAAACCGTAGCCAGCACCCCTCCCTCTTGTAACTCAGTCAAGTTTGAACCTAATAAGAAATTTTGTACTTTGCTTTTGCTTCAAAACGCTTGTCTTTGAATCAATAGTTTGCGAGTCTTGGTAGTTTTTGGAATCAAGATTCTTAGTTCGTATAGAGCCTTGGATTCTTGTGAGGAATATCCCTTGAATCCTTCTAATCCCTCGTGGTTTTGTAATCAATCACCAACCGGTTAGTCACCATTTATCCATCTCTCCCGTCTAGCTTTAGACTTTGAATCCGTGTGTTCTCCTTAGTGGATTCTGAGGCTTACATCATTGGTAACAAAGCTTAAAAACTCCTATATTAGGTTCTTTCAAGTATTTCTCTTTTTTCAGGTTGTTTTCAGTTTTTGTTTCGATTTCAATAAGAGAAAAGCTAAAAATATTTTATGTTTCTTAGTTTCAATTTCGTCTGTTTTAGTGTTTCAATTTTATAAATCCAAAACAAATCATAAAAAAATTTTCTCTTTTATTTTAGCTTCTAAAAACCATATAAAATCATAGAAATTGTAGCTTTTATTTTAGAAATTTGTTTGATATTTTTATTCGTAAAAATTTAAATCTCAAAAAATCTGTTACTTTCTGTATTTTGTGTTTTGTTTGAAAGAATATTGACTTCTTGTTTGAGTTCTTTTTCTAGGTACTATCAACATGGGAGGCGTGCCATCCACTGTTACTTTGAAACCCCTAATTGCAGCCCTCACAGAAACAAATCAAACCATCAACAACCTCAACATTAAGATGGTCACAATGCAAACCCACTTCGGAACCTTCAAAATACGTCTTGATCAATTGGATCCACCGAACCAGAATGGTGCACCTCGTGGACCCATACATAACGTGCAACCAGAAGCTCCCAGAGACCATTCTGGTCCACATTGCAATGAAGAGGCACCAGACATACAACCACCTTATCCACAACAACAGCCGCTTCCATCACAGGATCTATTCCACGTAGCCTTTGATTACATCAATAGGAGGAAGCAAGGAGATAGAGACCATCCCCGGGAGGATGAAAGGGTTTCACCCCCGAAGTTAGACTAACAACTCTAATTTTTTGCAGGAAAAAAAGACCCAGCTGCATACTTGGAGTGGGAGAAGTGCATGTAGTATCTCTTTGAGTACTATACGTACACTGAGCCAAAGAAGATCGCTCTAGCTATATCAAGCCTCACTGATCATGCTCTAGCATAGTGTGACTGTGAAGCAGCTGAGAAGAGGAGGCTTAGATACCCTCAAATCACTCAAGGTACTGACATGAAGTTTGAGCTTCGAAGAAGGTATGTTCCATCGCACTATCACTATGAGTTACTAAAACGTTTTCAAGCTTTGTTTTAGGGAACTAGAAGCGTAGAAGAATATTATGAGGAGTTTGAACTCCTGAGGAGTCGCCTAGAACTAGAGGAGACGGAGGAGTCACTCATGTCACAATTCGTGAAAGGATTACAAGACCGGATACAAAGAAAAGTGGAGATGCAACCATACCACTCACTACAAGAAGTCCTCTACCTCGCCATACAATGTGAGTAACAAATAAAAAATAAGACTTCTACAAGGCCTAGAGTGAAGGATAACTCATGGAGCAGCAACATCCCATGGCACTACCACCACCACCATCACCACAAACCATAGACAAAGGAAAATCAATGTCTATTGATTCGCGTTTCAAGTCAAATGACTACTGTGCTAAACAAGGTAAGTCCTCTAACTCCCAAATAACACATAACATTGTTTGTTACTGATATGATCCTTGGAAGTAGAAGGAGCATGGAACAAGGAATAAAGCTTGAACCATAGCTTAATGGATCAAAGGAAAAGCATGGAACCGAGGAGAGTCTAGCAATGCCAACCTGTCCCATGACCCGTTCAAAGACTAAGTGTTTCAATGAAGCAATTGGAAGACTTCTTCACAACATACAGAGCCAAAGTTATCAAGACATCAAGGCTTATCAAACCTCTTTGGTTTAGATACAAGACAAGTAAGTTAACAATGGGAAAAGTCTATTCCTTGTACTCTTTTTCCCTTGTCGAGTTTTGTCCCAATGGGTTTTTTTGACAAGGTTTTTAACGAGGCAAAGGGTCCACTCCACTAATGCCAATTGTTAGATTAAGGAAGCCCAAGGCCCCATCCTTCTTCTCACGAGACCAAAGGCACATCGATCTCTTCTCTTCTTACGCGGCAAGAGAAGCATTTTCTCATTTCAAATCTATTCAAACTTTATTTTAATGTTTTCATGTTTTTACGCATTTACATTTTCAAGTGTGTTAATGATCTCGAGACTAGGTTTGTTAGTCTCAAAATCTCTTCTTTCTCTTCTTTATATTTTGTGTAAGTGTGAAGAAGAAACTCATTCAATATTTTTATTAAAAACCCCTGTCTAGAGTTGAATCAATGTGTTGTTGTGTATATCCATCACAACCAATCCTTTTGGTGTGTATATCCATCACAACTTATCAAAGGGCCAGTCCAAATCCCTTTTGGCATCTATCATCCCATCACCTTGCCCTGTCTCTTCATTGAGCTATCGCAAGGGATTATCCCTTTTCTCAACTCCTATGTGACGTTTCGTGGGAGAGATCTCTTCAAGTCACAAACGAGAATCCATCATATTTTCAAGGCATGGCTGAGATTGCATCAAGTGGTATAAGAGCCAGTTAGAAGTTGAGTTATTCTATCAATTTAAACATGTTCTTATCACTTATTGATTTGTTTTGATAGGATAAAATTGTTCTTCATGTTTGTCGAATTGTATTCTATTTGATTCGATTAATCTGCTTGAAAATGTGTTAGATTATGTTTCTAAATCACCTAGAGATCATTCTCGCTGATTCATGTTGTTAATTTGATTGAGCTAAACCTGAAAAAATCCTAGAAATCGATCTAGAGTTCATCCCGTGGTCATCAAAGAATTGAAGAGTCATTTTTGTTTGATCGTTTTAATCTGATTAAAATTGCTAGATTAATTTTTATAATTCTGGAAAATTCAGATTGTGTGACCTAGTGTTTGTTCTGATCGATTAAATATTTTTTAAAATGCTTTAAGTGTTTTAAAATTATGGCGTAGTATTTACGATATTGAAGAGTAATTTTCGTGTTAGGGTTTGTTTGCGTTCTTTGATAGAATTTGTTTGTGTTTTGAGAAGACAAGAGGCTGGTGATCTCGTTTGTTATTATTTTGGGTCCTTGGAAGATCGTCAAGTGGTCTTCAAAGATTCATCAAGTGATCTATAAGCGAATACGATGTCGAAAGAAGAAGGGTCAAATCACATCAAATTGTCACTTGACGCCCTTTACCACCCGAATGGAGCGATTATTAAATGAAATGATCGATTCTATTTGTCAAGAATTCAGGCCTCAATCTGATCACGGAGAAAACTAACAACATAGAAGAGAACCAAGAGAAGATCCGCATAGAGGACAAGAGATACCACGAGCACCTAGGGACTTACTGAGAGCACCGAGAGATGAAACCGCCAAAGAATATTATGGGGTACATAGTAGTGTGTCCCAAAGTAGTCACAGAAAAAGGCGTGTCCGAGAAGAGAGAATCCAACCACAAGCTGGTTTCAGAGGACTCAAGCTGAGGATTCCCGCATTTTACGGCAATAATGATCTGGATGACTACTTAGACTGGGAAAAGAAGATCGAGTTAGTGTTTGAATGGAAGCCACAAAGTTTTATGAATACGCATTGAGTTGGTGGGATCAATTAGTTACTTCATGGAGACGCAACAGAGAGTACCTGGTGGAATCATGGACCGAAAATGAAGACTATCATGAGGAAGCGGTTCGCACCGAGCCATAACAATGAGAGTTTCACTATAAGCTTAGAAGGCTTACTCAAGGAAACCGTACTGTAGAAGACTATTATAAAGACATTGAGACCCTAATGATTCGACCCGATATTCATGAAGATAGGGAAGCTACAATGTCTAGGTTTCTTGGAGGACTTAAGCCAAATTATCCAAGATCGTTGGAAATGCAACATTTTGTGGACTTAGAGGATATGCTACACAAAGCAACCCTAGTCGAGCAGCAGCTCAAAATAAAAGGAACTTCATATTCGAGCTATGGGAATGGAAGTACATCAACATGGCCGAGTTATCCAAGAGAAGAAAAACCTAAGTTTTCCGGAGACACCAAACATTTCATTCCAACAACAAAGTCAAAAGCAAAACCATTTGTCTCAAGGAAATGAGAGAAACAGGGTTCTGAAAAAGGCAATAAATATTAGATGTTACAAATGCCAAGGAAAAGGGCATTACGCCAATGAGTGTTCAAACAAGCAAATCATGGTTCTTCTATAGAATTGATACATCGAGTCCGAGGACGACAACCGGATTCTCTTAAGTCACAAGAAGAAAATGAAGAGCTACCGGCTACATGAGAGTTACAAGTATCATGGAGAGCATTGATCGTTCATTCCAAGACGACAGAGCAAGAGCAACGAAAAAACTTGTTCCACACGTGATATCATGTACATGGGAAAGTTTGTAGTCTAATCATCGATGGTGGGAGTTGCACCAATGTGGCGAGCAACATTATGATTGAGAAGCTTGTACTACACATTAAGAAACATCCAAAGCCTTATAATTTCCAATGACTTAACGATAGTGGAGAAATGAAAGTTAAGCACAAGTGATTGTGCATATTGTCATCGGTAAATACGACGATGAAGTTTTATGTGACATCCTACCTATGGAAGCTGGTCAAATACTCCTTAGAAGACAATGACGAGCAGACCACAGAGTTATCCATGAGGGTTTCACAAATAGACATTCGTTCGAGTTTAAAAGAAGAAAGACTACTTTAGTTCCAATGACTCCTCACGAGGTATATCAAGATCAACTCCAATTCAAAAGCAAGTATAACAAAGTAATTAAATCTTCAAAGTTCGTTATAAAGGCTGGTAAGATCAACAAAACTTTGAATTCCGAGTAGCCTAATCTCTTGTTTGTTTATAAAGAAGCTCTCTCGAGCTTATCTAATCTTGCACCAATGCTACCAAGTGAGTTGACAAAAATTTTGCAGAATTTTGAGAATGTTTCCCCGAAGACAATCCGAAAAGATTACCGCATACTCGAGGTATTGAAAACCAAATCAACTTTATCGCAGGAGCAACGCTACCTTATCGGCCAGCTTATAGAACCAATCCGGTGGAGACTAAGGAGCTACAAAGACATGTTGAGGAGCTTATAAAGAAAGGCCATATTCGAGAGAGTATGAGTCCGTCTGCAGTACTCGTCTTACTTGTGCCAAATGATGGAAGTTGGCGTATATGCGTTGATTTTTGAGCCATCAATAATATCACGATAAAGTATCAACACCATATCCCTCTTTTAGATGATATGCTTGATGAGTTACATGGCTCTAGTATATTCTTTAAAATAGATCTTAAAAGCGAATATCATCAAATTAGGATGAAGGAAAGTGATGAATGGAAGACTGTATTTAAGACAAAACATGGGTTATTAAAATGGTTAGTCATGCCATTTGGATTGACAAATGCAGCTAGTACATTATGAGGTTGATAATCATGTTCTTAATGCGTTCGTAGGACGTTTTGTTGTGGTCCAATTTGACGATATCTTGGTGTATAATAAGAATCTCGAAGAACATGTTAAGCTTTTGAATTCAGTATGAGTTGTCCTAAGGAAAGAAAAACTTTGTGCTAATCTCAAGAAGTGAACTTTGTCCACGAATAACCTCATTTTCCTAGGTTTTGTTGTAAGTGCAGATGACATTAAAGTTGACGAGGACAAGATCAAAGCTATCAAGGAGTGGCCAAGTCCAACATGTTGGAGAAGTAAGGAGTTTCCATGGTTTAGCTGGATTCTACCGTCGCTTTGTGAAAGAGTTTAGTACCATTTCCACTCCACTCACGGAAGTTATAAAGAAGAGGCCTTCCAATCCCTAAAAGAGAAGCTTACTAACACCCCTCTTTTGATCTTACCTAATTTCTTAACAGTTTTAAAATTGAGTGCAATGCTTCGGGCATCGGCATTGGGGCTGTCTTTATGCAAGATCAAAAACCAATTGCCTACGTTAGTGAGAAACTTGGAGGATCTACGCTCAATTACCCTACGCTTGTTTGGACCTTACAAACATGGCAGCACTAGTTGTGGCCTAAGGAATTCTTCATGCACACATATGACGAGTCACTCAGCATCTCAAAGGAAAACAAAGCTCAAAGAAGGCATGCACGATGGGTTTATTTTATAGAGATGTTCCCATATGTCATTAAGTACAAAAAGGTAAGGACAATGTAGTCGTCGATGCATTATCTCGAAGGTACATCCTAATCTCTACAACTTAGCTCCAAGTTACTACGGTTTGAACAACTTAAAGAGTTGTATTCAACTGATGTGGATTTTCAAGAAATATTTAAGGCATGTGAAAAATTTCCTTTGGGACACTACTATAAGCATAATGGATTCCTCTTTTATGACAACCATTTGTGTGTACCTAACTGCTTCATTCAAGAACTGTTTCATGGGACACTTTGGGATCGCCATAATGCTTAAAGTGATGAAATATCACTTCCATTCGACCTACATGAAGAGAAACGTCGAGAGAATTTGTGCTAGATGTGAAACATGTAAACGAGCTAAGTCCAAGGTGCAACCCAACCGTTTGTAAACTCCCTTACTTGTGCCCAATCATCCTTGGAATGATATATCTATAGATTTTGTTGTTGGATTACCTAGGACTAAAACAAGAAAAGATTCCATTTTTGCGGTGGTTGATAGGTTCTCAAAAATGGCACATTTTATAGCTTGTCATCATACCAATGATGCATTGCATGTAATTTGTACTTCAAGGAAATTTTCCGTTTGCATGGAATGCCTAAGACTATAGTCTCCGATAGAGATACCAAATTCCTTAGCTACTTTTGGAAAACTCTATGGGTTAAGTTAGGAATAAAAGCTAATGTTTTCCACCACTTGTCACCCACAAACCGATGGCCAAACAGAAGTATTCAATAGGACTTTAGGGACTCTCTTGTATGTATTAGTTAAGAAAAACATCAAACCCTTGGAAGAATGTTTACCACATGTTGAATTTTCTTATAATCACTCGGTACATACTACTTCTAGATGTTCTCCTTTACAAATTGTTTATAGATTTAACCCCATCTCTCCTTTGGATTTAATGCCCCTAACTTTGAGTGAAAACGCTAACATGGATGACAAGAAAAAGGCTGAACTCATCAAAAGGATCCATGAGAAGGCTAAGAAGAATATCGAAGAAAAAACAAGCTATACGCTCAACAAACAAACAAGTAAAGGCAGAGAATGGTCTTTGAAGTTGGAGGTCAAGTGTGGGTTCACTTGAGAAAAGAAAAGTTTCCAGGTGAAAGAAAATCCAAGTTAATGCCGAGAATTGACGGACTATTCAAGATAACACTGAGGATCAACAACAACTCCTATCAACTTGACATCCAAGGTAAGTATAGTGTATGTTATAGTTTCGATGTTTCTGATCATGTTCCTTATATTTTATATGAAGGGGATTTAAGGACAAATCCTTTTCAAGTGGGAGAGGATGATATGATCCTAGGAAGTACAAGGAGCATGGAACAAGGAATGGAGCTTGAAACCGAGGACCAGGTTGAACTAGAGCTTAATGGATCAAAGGAAATTCATGGAACCGAGGAGAGTCTAGTAATACCAACTGATCTCATAACACGTTCAAAGACCAAGTATTTCAATGAAGCAATCAGAGGGCTTGTTCACAACATTTGGAGCAAAAATTATCAAGACATTAAGGCTTATCAAAAATCTTTGTTTTTTTCTCTTGTCGAGTTTTGTTCCAATGGATTTTCTCGACAAGGTTTTTAATGAGGCAAAGGGTTCACTCCACCATTTCCCAGTGTTAGCTTAAGGAAGCCCAAGGCCTCATCCTTCTTCTCACGAGACCAAATGGCCATCTATCTCTTATATTCTCACGCGATAAGAGGAGCCTTCTTCTCATTTCAAATCTATTCAAACTTTTTTTTCATGTTTTCTTGTTTTTATGCATTTACATATTCAAGTGTGTTAATGATCTCGAGACTAGGCTTGTTAGTCTCGAAATCTTTTATTTCTCTTCTTTATATTTTGTGTAAATGTGGAGAAAAACTCATTCAATCGTTTAGCAAAAAAACTCTTTCTAAAGTTGAATCAATGTGTTGGTGTGTATATCAATCACAACTGATCCTTTTGATGTGATGCTAAAGGATCATCCGACTTATCAAAGGGCCATCCTGCTTCCCTCTATGGCATCTAACATCCCATCGCCCTTCCTTGTCTCTTCATCTAGATATTGCCAAGGATTATCCCCTTTTTCAACTCTTAAGTGACCTTTTGTGGGAGAGATATCTTCAAGTCACCAACAAGAATCCATCATCTCGTCGAGGCGTGGCTGATGGTTATGTCTCACAAGACAAAGCTGATCCCATGGAACATGATGATATCATCATTTATCCCGAGTACGGCAAGCTCTTAGTCATCCAAAGAATCCTCTTAGTCCAACATACCAATGATGAACCCGAACAATGAGATAACTTGTTCCTTTCCCGAGCACCATAAAGGATCATGTATATCACCTAATTGTGGATAACAGTTCATGCAGTAATATAGCTAGTGTTACACTTGTTAAATAGTTAGGTCTCAAAACCACGAAGAATCTGAAGCCATATAAGTTAGAGTGGCTTAATGATAAATAAGAATCAAGGTGTCCAAACAAGTGGGAATACCCTTCTCCATTGGATAATACCAGGATCAGGTCTTTTGTTATGTTGCAACAATGCAAGAGGGGCATATCTTACTTGGTATACAATGGAAATATGATCAAGAAGTTTAACACAATGGTCACACCAATTAATACTCTTTTTGCCTAAACAACCACAAGTTTACTCTAACTCAACTAGATCAAAACGATGTCTATGATATGCAAGCTATGTCTAACAATAAAGTCAATTTTATGTCGATAAAGTAATTTCTAACACTAAAGTTAGTTTTTATGTCGATAAAGCTATATGTTTTTCTCAAAACATGGAAATGATACACTTGTCTTTGCCAAAGGACTAATTTTCAGGTTTTAGAGCAGAGAAAAAACCACGAACAACACCGAATGTGGCATCACTCATAACGAACCATACCACTCCATGCCAAATCAAGTCGTGCCATTTGAAGCACCAAGCAAACCAGAGCAAAAGAAACATAAAGGTAAGGTCAGAAGTTCACAAAAACATATGATTATTAACTTGCTTTCCCTTGGTTCAGATGTAGAAGTTTCGAGGATAAATCTAATTGAATAGGGAGGTTATGATATAAGCATCAGGATCAAACCAAACTTAAAGCTATCTAGACCGAGCATCATCACCGAGAAACTTGTAGAATCCATGCCCCAATGGAGTTCTACTTGAGCACATGGCATGGCAAGTGGAATCGTGAATATTCAAATAAATCAAGTCGATGACCATGTTGATCATTACAGAGACGAAATTTAAAGATCTCCTTTGACCACAGAAAAATTCACTCATGAAAGCAACGCCATATCAATGATTCGCTCCAAAACCATGTATTTTGAAGACTTTGATCGTGGCAAAACCTATCAAGAACGAGCTCATTTTGAAGATGATCGAGAACTCTTACTCAGAGACAAGAATTAGAAGAAAAAGTTGCTTCATTTTTGACTCGTGCATTCAGTCCAGGAGCAAGTTTTCACTCAGAAAATGCATATAAGGAAGCTTATGATAGAGGAAAACCATGTCATTACCAAGCTGGTTTAGGAGTTTGGAACACAAGTTTCAATTTCTTCGGTAATCGACCAGTTCAAACCTTATAAACCTTTTTTGTCTATTCGTCAACATGAAGACTCCATGCCATTTTGACACTGAAAAATGACACATTATCAAACACGCCAAAGAAAATAAAGAGGAATTTGCCTTTTTCATCAATAAGTGCTACATACTTGATCCACGCCTCAGTAAACTTTCATCGGAGTGTCATGTGTGCAAACCAGAAAGTGTCTTCATCAATTCTATAGGCTGAAGAAACATAAAGACGTGCAAAGGAATCATTCTCTTTTTCTTTATCTCGGTTTTGTCCCAATGGATATTCCGAGAAAATTTTTAATGCGGCAACATCCTAACTGCGCATTTCAGGGCTTGTTATCAGTTTAATCCACCATTCCCAAGCTTAAAAAGACATTATAATCAGCTAGAAAAGTCCGCAACAAGAGAAGCCTCAAATAACCTCAAACTTTCCGTTTTGGAAGTTTTTTTTATCTGGGAATATTATGTAAAATTATATTCAAGAAAAGCCATTTTTACAACAAGTGTAGCCTGTTAGAACAATACTAATTAAAAATAAAAAGAGAAGGATCTAAATCGAATTGAAAATGGTGGCCTCGAAAACCCAAGACCGGAAAATTCAATTGGGACAAAACCGTTCTTGGGAAAAAGATTACCACCATTTCCAATTGAGCTAAAATATAGGAAAAAAATTATTAAAAAATAGAAAATCTTAACCCACCATCAACTTCCCACAAAGCTAAACCAGTCACATAAGCTCTCCATGATCTTTCATTGACTCTGGAGAGTCGAAAGCCGATTACGCACAATTATGTCAATATCTTTAATAAGAGTATTCTTTTTAAGGCAACACTCAATTTTTATAATATTTCTATTTAAGAATATTTCATGATTCTTTCTATTAGAACAGATGTGAAAATGTTTTACTTTGATGGCATAATGTATATTAAAATCTATGATATGATTGATTATTACTAACTCTAGAATTGATTCTAAAACTAGCTGCTTCTTGTATCAACGATGTGGATTCGGATAATTGAGATGGAGAAGCTTGTAGAAAGAAATGAGAACTAGATGGTGGTTTACATCGGTTCTCCGAAATCCAAAAGATTTGCATAACAAGTTGAGAATTTTTTCTGACAGGTACTGCCCCAACTTAGTGGAGGATGGAGAGGATTTTCACAACAGACCCTATGATCCAGAAGATTATGTTTGGCTACATACGTGAAAATGTTTTTCGGTAATTTTTTATGTTCTACCTTAATTTACTGATTATGTTAGTGAAATTATAGACTATAAGAGTTTGCATTTCGATCTTTTTTCCACAACAAGAACGTTCAACATGATAATAATGTGTAGAGTACCAAATGTGGGAAAGCGATCAAACCTGCAGGCATCTCCAAGACCACTGAAGAACCAATTGAAGCCAGTCCAAACTAAGCTAAGGCTCAGATACTTGACAAGAGATTTAACCGATTATACTTAAACCTGCGCATCGTGCGGGTGCCAACCTAGTATATATAAACTAACTTACTCCTCTTTAAACTCATAAACTTTATAAGTATCAAGATTAATAAATGTATGGCTCACCTTACCCCAAGACTGATTGATATGATGCCTTTTTAGCGTGTTTTGTTATTCCATTTCTCATATAGTTTCTTGTTATATACAAAAATGTGTTAATCAATTTGGCGCCATTGCCGGGGAATATAACAATTAGCAATTAGATTTGGATTCAATTTGAGCCTAAGGATTTATTTTATTTATTTCGATACTAATTGTTTCCCTTTGATTATCCTTCTTGTGCTTTCAAGGTGTATGCAACAGAGAAGCCAACAAGGTGAACTTCTTGATTGTATTGAGGATTTGAGTCAACTTGAGAGAGATAATAGAAGGGAATCGAGAAAGCGTAGAGCTAGAGAGCTTGAGGAACATTTAAGGCGAGTAGGAATGAACAACCAAGGTTTTGGTTTCAAGCTGCACTTGGTGGAATGCAAGGCATTGGTGTTCAACAACAAGCACCGGTCGATGAACTATAGGAGCTTAGGCCACTTGGAGGTTTTTATAAGCCTAAAACTAGAGGGATAGCGATGGGAATCCCAACACCTTTAATTTTAGTAAAAAATTTCGAGTTAAGTCAAGCTTGATCACCATGGTATAAAATTAAAGGTACAATGGCTTGGCAATTGAAGACCCTCTAGCTCATCTTGATCAATTCGAGTGACTTTGTAGAACCGTGAAGATGAATGGTGTGCCCGAAGAGTATATCAAGATGATTTTGTTTTCCTTTCTCTTTGGGGAACAAGGCCTCTCCATGGGAGACGAAAATTGCTTCGGAGCTTGTGTCTACTTGAGATAAATGCAAGAAAGAGTTTATAATTAAATTATTTCCCAAGCAAAAAGCCGCCAAACTTAGAAACGACATCACTAGCTTCAAACAAGGGAGCCAAGAGAGTCTCTATGATGCATGGGAGAGTCTAAAGGGTTATACGAGTAGTTGCCTCATCATGGAGTCTCCAAAGATAACACCTCTTGGATATATTTCATCGAGGAGTGCTTGAGAAGTATCAGCGTGATCTAGACACGACCAGCTATGGAAGATTTGCTACCTTAAATGAAAATCAAGCCAAGAAATTAAACGAGAACTTGGCTCAAAGTGTTGCTTGTTATGGTGGTGACTATGATAGAGACTCAAGATATCCTTATGTAGAAGCCAAAGATTCAAAGATATCAATGAGAACTTAGACAAGATGAACATGGCATTTCTCATCAATGAAAAGCCGGTTAACTATGTGGGAGAGTTTTGGTCTTAATGGTATTGAAGCGGTTCCAGAAGAGTCAACTATTTGGGTAACCAAGGAAGAATCCAAGGGAATACTTTCAACCAAAACTATAGGAACCACCCAAATATCTCTTATCGGTGCACTAATGTGGAGAATCCTCAAGACCAAGTTTATCCTCCACAACCTCTAGGTAACCAAGGTGGATTTCAAGCAAGGCCTACATTGGCACCTAACTTCCAAGGGAAATTGGGTAGTTCTTCTCAAGAAAAACAAGATTTTGATATGAAGAACATGCTTTAATTATTGTTAGCATTTCAAGCAAAAGGTCAAGTAGACATCAACAAAAAAATCAAGGAGATTCACAACAAATTTGATGGAGCTATAATGATCTACAAGCCAAGATTGACAATATCAACTCTCATGTCAAAAGCCTTGATAACCGTCTTTCTCAAGTGACCTCATCATCCAAGAGGTCCATGGAATCACTTCCCGGTAAAAATGTCATATTCTTCAGTAATGATAATGTGGTTGAAACCATGAGCCATCTAATAGCCATGAAGGAATTCCATGTTATTGAGAACGAACAAGCTATAGAGGAAACCTCAAGAATTCTCTACGGTTCAAATATAGATGACTGGGTTATTGAAAGTGGAGTGAAAGTGGAGAAGAGCACTTATGTAGAGGATAAGGTATTCAAGAAGGTTGAAAGGGAAGGAACCCCTAGTGTTAAGCATATTCCTTATGAGCCTCCACTTCCATTTCCGTGTCGCATTCTTACTAAATCTCAAAAGAAATTCCTCTCGAGTTTCAAGACTAACATAAGTAGAGTCGGAAAACCATTGCCTCCTATGAATAGCTTGCACCAAGTTCCTCTCTACATAGCGTTCATTGAAGCATATATAGAGAAAGTAGAAGAAATGATGAGAGTGTTTAAACCACCACGTACAAAACATCTTGAACCTAAGTCACTTACCAAGCCTTGAGATCCGGGAAAGTTCATCATATCTTGCTCTCTTGGTAATTTGAAACTTGATGAGACCTTGTGTAACTCCAGAGCAAGCGTGAATATGATGTCACTTGAAATGGCAAAGAGCTTATAGATCAAAGAGATAAAGCAACATTCTTCTTCAGACATATTTGGAGATTTTTCTTCGAAATCATCACTTGGGTTGATTGAGGACTATCCTCTTATGGTTGGATATTGCCTAATCCCAATTGATTTTATGGTTGTGGAGACACCGCAACCCGACAAGCTTCCTCTCATTCTCGGAACTCCATTTTTCAACACCGCGAGAGCAAGCACCGACTACCCTACCAAGAGAGTGACTCTCCTCCACGTGGATGCTAAGGTCTCTTATCCAACCCAGCATTCCTCTACAAATGTTTTGTGGAACGATCACTAATAAAGATGTGGAAAACAAAGATCCTAGGAATCTTAAGATTAGAGAGGCTCTTAAGGTTGATGAAGAGATCTTGTATGGTAAATGTCTACACTCCTTCTTTAATGAGTATGAAGGAAGTGTTATAGATAAGAAGATGGGCGAAGCTACAAAGGTTCTTGAAAGGAACAAGAGGGTTATGAAGAAACCCACCGTCCCAGTCTTTTCCATTCACCATTGACTCATGCTTTAATGACCTTAACACCTTGGAGGCATATTGATGGGATGGTGAAGTATAAATTCAAAGTCAGTCCAACCCTTTTGCATTGGTTAAACTGATTTTCTCACCAGAGCTCAAAGAGAAAGGATCCACATGCATTGAAGAATTAATTGATGAAGAATGTCCTCACACTCACATTCAAGAACCCTCCAAGGAGTTCCACAACTCCTTCTTTGAATCTGCTCACTAAGAGTCCCGACTAGGGCCACGGTATGGTCCTCTCCTTTACATTGTAAATATATTTAGTTTTGGTTTTTTGTTTCCCCTCTCTTTGACTTTTGTTACACCGAGACAGTGTAATTCAAATTTGTGGGAGGGATTTGTGTCTTTTGATCTTGTGTTTTGTGTCTAAGTCTCAAAGTATGAATGAGAAAAGAAAAAATATTGTTTCCTTAAGAATGTATTAAGAATTAATTGTTGGAAACAAAAGAAAGCAAAAGAAAGAGATAGAAAATAGCTAAGTGTTGATAAAAAGTTTTGCCTAGGAGACTAAGAAAAGAGTATGATCATGAGGTTGAGGGTTAAAGAAGACCAAATAGTCTATTGGTTTGGAGATTGAACAGAGAATTAAAAATGTGCAAAAGGGTAGAAAATATGATCATATATTAAGATGGGGTAGAATAATGAGAGAAAACTCTCTGTATGCATCAATTGTTCTCTTTCTTAGAAAATTTTTGTATATTGATTAGAATTCCTATGTTTTGACAATAACCCACCAATAAAATTCTTTTAATATCTACCTTTAGAAACCTTCAAGCCAAAGCCGATTGAGAGCGATTTAGTTTCCCTTAGCGAGACTGCACTTAAAGCCTAATTGAATGTGAAGAGTTGTCTTGAAATTGATTGCAAGTTTGTCTTGGTTTTGAGTATGATTAGAGATTTGGGTTGGTATGATTATGAAGAAGTACGAAAGAGTAATGTATTGGTTGTGAATTGTTTAACTATCTTCAAGGACCTCACATTGAATTCATTTTGACCTTTTTGGCTTTAAATCCGATTTATACACATTTTTCTCTAGTTGTCTCTTGTTGTTTGCTTGTGGACAGGCAAGAGGTAAGTTTGGGAGAATTGATATGATGCTTTTTTAGCATTCTTTGTTATTGCATTTCTCATATAGTTTCTTATATTTTCATTGCATAATTATTGTCCAGGAACATATGTTTGCATGTTTTTATTGTTTTGTAGGTTTTGGAATGAATTATGCAACAAAAGTGATCAAATAAGTGAAATGAAGCAAAAGATAAGATTTTAAGAAGAAGTGAAAGTGGAGTGTTCTTGTACAGAGACTTGGAGACACCAGAGACGTTCAGTGGCATAGGGCAGAGGATCAAGGACGTCATGGGACCCCAGCGGTCTGGTGCTGAAAACCGCGCATCAAGCACCTGATGAAAACGTGACAGAAACGACCTAAATGATTGGCGGGCATATGCAGTGGTTTGGTAGCATCACCGGGCTTCAGCGGCACGATCCATTAGGAAGACTATACCGCAGGAGCACAGAAAGCCGATACAGCAGGGAGAGCACACCGCTGGGAGCCAGCGGCCACGCGACGTCGCCAAACCAAACAAAATTTTCTTCATTAGATGCTAAACCGGGTCAAATTTGGTTTAATTTGTGTTGACCAAACTGTTTTGTCTCTTACTATAAATACCCTCTAAACCTAATTAGAAAACTAAATGCTTGTTTTTAGAGATTCTTACACACTTTTGGATCTAAGAACCATTTTGTATTGGATTTATTATCAATCTATTTATTTCCCTTTATATAAACTTTCATCTCTAATTTATCATGCTTATGCAAGTATCCATCATGGTTCTTGATGACTTAATGATGATGTTTAGGACTAGAACATAAGTTATTCTTTATTTAGTTTGGTAGAATGATAGATTTAAGATTTTAACTTGAATCTTGATGCTTAGGATTTCATGTCCGAAAGGTAATCGATGAAATCTTTGAAAGAACCTAAATGATATTTTCTTCCTTGGCCAATGAAAATTGATTTTAGGGTTATTAACGGTTTGATTACACTCAAATGTTAATGCTCATTGATTCACTTTTCACGAACAAAATTTTATTGTTAATGATGGTGATAAGTGAAGGGATCTTCTGTAATCAACTTTGGCCTCTTTGATATCTCAGTTGTAACTTTCTCTGGTTGTTTAACATCAATCTGTTCAGTCTGATCCTCAGCATTTTTCAATTGTTTATAAACAATATCCTCATTAAACACTAGATTCCTACTTATCACACATTTCTCCTCATCAAGCAACCATATTTTGTAACCTTTTGTACCCTTAGGATAGCCTAAGAAAATACCTTTCAGAGCTCTAGGCCTAAGCTTTTCATGTTCTATGATGAACATAAGCTACACAACCAAACCTCCTAAGATGCTTATATCCTAGTTTCTTATCTAACAAAAATTGCTCTAGCACATTGTGATAAATAGCAGAAGAGGGAGAACGGTTTACAAGATAAGCTGCAACATAGCTGCTTCAGTCCAAAACTTTTCTTCAAGGCTAGACTCATCAAACAGACACAAGAATTTCTCCATCACTGTTCTATTCATTCTCTTAGCCACTCTATTTTACTGAGGAGTATAAGTACACGTCCAGTGCCTCTCAATACCATTCTTGCTGCAAAACTCATTCAACCGAGCAGTACAAAACTCTAAACCATTGTCAGTTCTCAATACCTTTCATTTCTTATCAATCTGGTTTTCTAAAAGTTATTTCCTTTCAGAAAACTTATCAAAGGTCTCATCCTTATTTTTAAGGAACATAAGCCATACGTTTCTAGTCTTGTCATCAATTATAGTCAAGAAATATGGCTTACCAGAGATAGAAGGAGTTACATTAGAAGACCCCCACATATCTGCATGACAATAGCCCAAAGCATCCTCTATAGTGTGTATTCCTACACTAAAGTTCATTTTCTTTGAATTTCCCATAACACAATGCTCACAAAAGGTAAGATCCTTAACCTCTTTCTTTTCTGAAAAGCCCTTTGCAGTCAACATCTTCATGTTATTCAAACCCATGTGGCCAAGATGACTGTGCCAGAACTCTATGTTATCCTTAAGGCTCATTGCATTACAACCTTCGGCCAAAACTGTTTCACCATCAAAAAGTAACAATCCATTATGCAACATTCCACACGATGCACTCTTGGTAATTCTTGAAGTATTTAACCTTTCCTGCTCCACCTTCATGTTGATACCCCAACTTATCTAATGTGCCTGTACAGATCAAATTTCTCCTCAGGTTAGGCACATCATTCAAAACCTTGATTGACCCACCACAATTGTTTACCCTGATAGAACCATGTCCATGTGACTTTACCGAGTGATCATCACCAGAAGTATTATTGTGGAACCACTTTCTTGAAAACTGCAGAACCAATCCCTTCTGGAAGTCATGTGAGATGTACAACCAAAATCAAGAATCCATAGATCCTTAACCAATTTATCATTGACACTCAAAGCTTAAAAGAACACTAATTTCTTAGTAATAACTCCAACGTCACCTTGATTCTCATTTTCAAGTTTCCTTATCCTTGCAAAACAGTATTTCTTCACATGGCCTTCTTTCTTGCAGAACCAACATATTACTCGAGTCTTGGAACTTGATATGCTTCTGTTTTGATTACCTGAAACCTTTTGATTCTTTGTAACATATCTTCCTCTTTCACTCGTGTACAATGTTGTAGATGCATCCTTTGTAATCTCTCTTGACTCTGCAATTTCCCTTTCCAATGACTTAGCTGATGATACCACATCTTGAACTGATAATGTCTTATTACCATATTTAAGGGTATGCTTCAACTGATCGTAACTCAACGGAAGAGAATTCAAAATTAATATAGCTTGAACCTCTTCAGCAACAACAATCTCAAGACTACTATACTCTGCAACTATCTTCAAAAAATCATCAACGTTATCATTGATTTCTTTGACTGATTCATTTTAAATGAATAGAACTTAATCTGCAGGTAAACACGATTTGGAAGAGAGGTTTCCATGTATTGTTTGTTCACAGTATTCCACATATCAGCCGCAGTCAAACAGTGTTGATCTTCCTAAGAAAAATATCACCAACATTCAAGATAATGAGATTCATTTCTTGTTCTGACTGATCTACCAATAACAGATCGGGAATCATCTTCGTCAATGGGTTAGACGAAGAATGTTGAGCTTCATCATCTTCAGACTTCGATTTCTCCTCGTTGCTTTTAACCAGCGAAACCTTCGTTGTCAAGTTGAAATCGGTAATTATTTTATTCAATCAAAGGATGCCTAGATGTGCCATCACCCTAATCTTCCACATCGAGAAATTTGAAGCTCTATCGAACTTCTCAATCTTTGTCCGTTGCTTCGCCATCGCCAAACAAATCGAGGCTCAAATACAAATTTTGTTACAGAAACAACCTCAAGAATCACTTGAAAACAACTCACGAACACTCAATCTTACTCTAATTTGAAAAATTAAGAAACATTCAAAGAACATTCAAAAATTAAGGAAGAGAAAGAACACAAGAATTTGTTTACCCAGTTCGATCAATCGATATGATATGATTTACGTCTGGAGGTAGATCAATCCGTCAAATACACTATTATGAAGAAGGAATTCAGCTCAAGACTGAGCTTACAACAATGAAATAATTACAGAGAAATCTCTCTCGCTCTCTCCACAAGAACAACGACTACTTAACTTTGAAGAAGAAGATATTAATGACACTTTATACCAAGTATCAAACCAAAAACCATTGAACCCTCTATCGTGACTAGAGACTTTATTTTATGCTTCTTCTAACCGGTTTTCATCAAGCCTCCAAACCGAAACTAAATCAATCTTCAATTCCTCAGGTTTAATCCAAAACCTGAAAATTCAATAATAAGCTGTTACCACGACATACATATTTATATTTGTCTCAAAAATATAATTCTATATCAACCAACATTCCAATTTATGAAACATTCTGAAATAACCATTAAATCAGAATACAACACATTAAACATACCTCTTATTTTATTGACAGCCCACCACCTCAAAATAGACCGGCTCATCTTTGGATTGACGATTCCAATCCGCATCGAACTTTTCAGCAAGATCCCCAAGAGAAATACATTCAAGAATATCATAGCTAAAATACAAAAGAAACATAAGTATTAAATTCCATAAACACATCATCATAATATAAATAATTACATTAAAGGTGAAAAAACCTGTCGTTCTGTATTTCAAACAAAAGGAATGCATAGTGTCCGATTCTTTTGGTGGGATCAGTAATGTATATATCATCAACTTTAACAATGGAGCAGATTAACTCTATAAATTTAAATATAATATCGATTAAGAGTAGAAACAAAATCAAAGAAAATTATGAACACGAATAAATCTAATTACTACTAATCAAGTAAGTAGAATCAACAGATCCGTCAAGAACACTCTTAAAATATGTAAAAGAACAGCATAATCTAACATCATAAGGAGAGACTTGATCAACAACAGTGGAATTTCCAGAAAAAATTAGATAAACACTTTCACTTGGTCTATGATCGTCGGTCGCACATTTCACTTTGAAGTGATGTATACAGCTATACTCACATTCTTTGAGATCAAAAGCATATCGGCTTATTAGATTCTTCCTTACAATCGCATGAATCATGCCAGCCTGAAAACAAAACAAAACACACCAATAATGGAAAATGGGTAGTTTTTGACTGAACGATGTTTTTAGGTATTTTTACTGTTTCAATAATATCTATAAACCTTTCCAAATTCACTTATTCACCAATATGCCACTGTGAAGGAAAGTTGGGAAATCGCAATCCGATACAGTAAATGTCTGAAATGTTTCCAAATTCTCAAAATCCAACATTTGGAGAGCAGTAAAAAATTTGGTAAATTTGGCAAACATTAAAAGATTTGAAATTTTGGGAACTTACAAAAACGAAACCCAAATCCAATTGTTTCTTGTGCTAACATTTCAAAAGTTCTTCTTCCCCGTTGAGCTTTGGTGACGAAAAAAAAACCTAAATCAATAATAAGAAAAACGAATAAGCCAGACAAGTGGAAGAAGAAGAACAGAGGAATGACGAAGGCTAAAGTGTTGAAAGCTAAAAATGTAGCCCTAAACCATCTCTTGTTTCGCCGTCCTGTAGGAAGGTCGCCAAAGTCGGCGGCGGATGTCAACAAAAATCAGAAGCGGAAATTGGGTAAATCGGCTAACGGTTAGTTGAGTTAGTTGATTTGGAGATTTAAGGTTCTGAATTTTACGCGATTATAAGTAGATCTTCGGTCAATTTGGAGATGTAAGGGTCCAAAATATGTGCGTCTAGAAGTTGACATACAAAGCGTCACAAAATTGTAACCTTGACTATATAAATATAAAAGTCACGAAACTGTAATAGTTTTTTTGCAATTTCTAGTTCGGAAGACAATGGCTGAATCAAGCGAGTCTAACGACACTAGTTCTCCTAGTCTAACGACACTAGTTCTCTTTTCCGCTTATTGCTACCACCGGGGAGCCCGCTTAACCATTTATTCAAAAGCAAATCTGATAGGGGTAGTTGTGGCTGCCTTGGAAGGCATAGACACCCTAGAGATGCTTATGAAATCACAATTTGGGAAGCTATTCAAACTTCTTGTCGCGAGGTGTCCGAATTCCGCCAGAGTAATCAATTGTCTTCTTTATAGGCAACTAATCACAAAAAAAACAAAAAGGAGTTGTGATCAGTCTTTGGTGGGAAACCACTCAAATTCTTACTCCGAGAATTTCACATAGTTTCAGGGTTTTCATGTAGCCAAATACCATCGGTTGCAGAGATCAAAGACCACAAGGACGACACATTGCGTTCAATGTGAGAAAAATTATTTGGAACTGAGGCGACAAGAGTGAGAGTGTCAGAGGTGGTTAATTTTCTAGAAGAACCTTATCTTAAGAATATGAAGAGATTGCCTCTTGCCTTGATTGTTCTAGTGGATGGGCTCCTCCTTTGTAAGAACAAAGAGCTTTATGTTGACCCAGACCACGTGGATATGCTGCACGACATTGATTTATTCTTCGCTTAACTGTGGGGAAGAGTTTCTTTCGAGAATGCTATGGGATACTTTGGGCCACGTGGATATACTTGAGATGCCTGCAGCCTTTATGGAGGTTGATGAGATGGCAATGATAGATGATAAAGTTATACATCGTTTCCGGGATAATTATGTCATGAATTGCTATGAAAAGGTTGCAAAGACAGACACAGAAATGGATTAGACTTATTGACCTCACTAATGTAATAGTTTGAACAAGTTATAGGTTGAGAGTTTTGAAAATTATTTTCAGTGGAAAATTTTTTTACATTTTTTACTCGTTACATTTTAATCAAAAAAATAATAGTTTAGAGAGATTTCGTGGAGAATGAGTGAATGGGACCTCAAAGGGTCTAACATTTCATTGATAATGAGTATTAATCTAGAAAGTATTGTAGATCAACCTAGTAATGGTACAAGTAATCATCATTGATCAGCTTTCGATCTTTTAAAACATCTATCCTTGATCAGCTTCCGATCTTTTAAAACATCATTTGAATAAAGCAGTAATTCATAAACTCTTGACAGCAAACAAAGTGTGGGTCCCACCTTAAATATTTAGTATGGACTACGATCACGTTCAAGAGATTCTTAACAATATAAGTAGCATACCTTTGTTCTTGAGTTGACATTGTAGAAATTGGTTGAGAGGAAAAAAGAAAGCAAATGCGAAGTGGACAGTTAAAGTTCAACTGTTTTTCAGACATTTTCATCAAAAGTAAAATTAACTCTGGTTAATGGCAATGGTTTCCATGAAATTTTCAGAAACTACTACAAATGTTCAGTTGATGGCTGTCCTGTGAAGAAAAGGGTTGAAAGAGATACTTTTTCATAAGATACTTTTGCAGCACCTTTCCAATTCAAACACTGAGGACCTTCTGTTAATTCATCCGTAATCTTCTCTCCCATCAATTTTCCAATGACAGGAAGGGTTAATAAATTTTAATTTTAGTTTAATAAATAATAAAATGGGTATATATGTATTATTTAAAAATTGAAAATTAAAATTTACAAGTTTAGTCTCAGGTTATACCTAAGCCAACCAAAAGAGATGTACACACGATTGCAATTTACTATGAATGTTGTAAACTACTCGATGCATATCAAATCATATTATGTATTTACATTTACTTGGTGTTGTTGTACACCTACCTACAGTTTACTACCGTAATTGGGGGTTTTGTGTGTTGCATAACGTACACAATAATATACCATAATTGTATAATTATACATTTGGGTATATATTATGTATTAAGAAACATGTAATAAATTAAATGTCGGGTGTACACCCTGCAAAAGGGCTGTAACCATAAGACTATTATAAAATTACTATGATAACAATTTAAATGAAGACTTCAAATTAAACTTTTTAAAATTACAATAAGAAATTTTTTAAAACTAATAAACTGTAATGATTAAATAATTTTACGTAAAAATAGGAAGTTTATTCCAAATCTGCTCCAATAAATGAAGACATAAAAATGCGTAAAGAATAAGCATTAAAATTTAACGGTTCCACTAATAGTTGATATACAAAGTTTCATGGACGTCCCACTTCTTTTCTCGAAACTACCAAACCCTAAACTACCCACTAGGTCTCTATAAACAAAAAAGATCCTCTCAATCATCATCTTAATGGTAACTTGTCAATCTATTGTTTTATGTTGTTTTGTCTTTGTAACGTCTTCTAAATTTGATGCTTCTCATTTTGTCTTAATTTAATAAGTAGCAAATCATGGTTGGCGCATGTTCAAGCAGAAAAAAACGCGTACGAGATTTTCAAGAGATCGCTACATTGCCATTCTCATATGATGAATGAACACATGGAGAAGAACGAATAGTTTCACCACCTCACGGTGAGACTAGAAAGAAGCAAGGCCAAACTCTTGATGCTTAAGTTGATGGTTGGGGGAAACATCGAAGTGGAGCTCAAGCAGTTTTTTTGTTCAAGCAGGGCTAAACTCTCGATGCTTAAGTGATGTTGCCGAAGCGGAGCTCAAGCTTGATGTTCCATCATTGGCGTAATCCGTATTCATCCATCTTTTCTTAAGCTCTCTTTTGTGTTAAAAAATTGGTGTTATTTTAGTTTGTTTTGGATATTTCTAATTTCTGTTTTAATTATTTAAGTATTTTTAATTTTCTAATTTTTTCGTATTTTGGATATCTTTAATTTTGTATATATTGATGTATGTGTCTTATATTTTGGATCTGTTGTGGTTATATTGCAACCATTGTTGTATGTGGTTAAATTGCAAATATGTGGTTATAAAGGAGAGAACTAGGTTTTTTTCAAGGAAAAACCAAAGCTAAACTCTCGACGAGGAGGCGAAGCGTCAAGGATTAGAAGAGAAGTTTTATGTTGCCAAATATCTAGGGAGCGTGGGCATCGAGGGGTAACGCGTGGAGAGGGGTTTCTTATAGGATGGAAGACCGAACAAAATCAACTGGGCCTTCTCGAAGATCAAATTGTGTCATTATTGGTTAAGTTACCAGTTTAGTTGGTTTATTTATCTTGGCTATCTCATATTGGAATTGTATATAAGATACCTTTGTAAATCATTTACAATCAATGAAGAGAAACTTATGTAGATTTTTTTTCTAAAAGTCATGTTCCTAACAACATTGACTAGTTTAATTTTCTATTTGTTTCGTATATTAGTATTCTTTTGGTAGAGGATCCAGGTAACATTGTTTGCCAACCACCATAAATAGCATATGTTGCAACAATTACAATGCATGCCTTGCAATGGTGTGTGATGTCCTTTTCTAATGCACGCTGATATTGGATAAGTATCGCATGTTGGGAATTTTAATATCGTTAAATACCTCCTTGTGCATTTTGGGTAGTAACTACGAATGTCAATGAGTAGTTCCCTCCTCATTTTTGTGATTTCCTCGGATATGAAAACCACATGATGGGTTTGACTTAAAATTTGAAGGTACAAACCTGCCTTCTCCTTATTTCCTGTACACATTGAGAAGATTGCAACCACGAGTGTAGCATCTGTTTGGAGATGGACGATTATGTCGAGAAGGTTGAGGCCCGTTTCAATGTTCTCCTCTTGCTTATCTTGGGGATTCTTTTTTGATATAAAGCGATAGAATTTGCTGCCTCAAGACACCAAACGAATAAATTGCGGTGTCTTCCTCCAACACTGATTTCAGTACCATATATATATATATAGGATAAATGCATGCTTGTTCGAGGACGACATTAATATAGACTACATCCCGACATATTTTTCATGCCTTTAGAAGTGGTCTTAATAACCAATATATGTCTTTTGCCATTTTTGAAGCAATTTTGATAAGAATTTCTTCCGATATAAAAGGCATAATTAGAAATAAAGTAATGTAAAAGGATGAAGGATATATGTGTGCACCTTAATGATTAGTTAAAGGGAAATTTGGGACATTAAATAAAGGAGAAGATAAAGTAGTTGGAGGATTTATTTAAAAAATACAATTAAAATCGTAGAAAATCTCCATAAAAATAGGAGGAGATGTAGAGAGGAGAAAAAGTAGATATATTTCAAATTAAACTCTATAAATCATATAATGAAATAAATATTTTGTTAATTTAGGGAAGGTAGTAGTTGGAATAAAGTAATGTGGCAATAGTTATGCCACTTTGTAAAAACCTATTTATCACTAATAGATTCGTACAATAAAGCTTCAAAATAACTATGTGACATAACATAAATGAAAAGTTAAAATCCCATTATCATACTGTGCACTCTTGGCATGTACACCCGTTCTATCATTTATTATTATCTATAATGTTAGTAACATTGTTTTCGTTACTGTTTGTAAAACATTAACTACATTGTATACAAAGAAAATGTGATAATTACACATTATGTCATTATTATGATTGTCACACGAGTCCTACCGACTAAGATAGAAGATATGAGTCCTATATGTTCCCTCTTACTTTCCAACCAACTACCTACAAAGTTAAATGGGAAGTTTAAAGATACCAGATGACCTTCTATAGATTGTTTTGAAGAATTTGGGATATGAGGATTTAAAACTTTTACGTCCAATGTTACGGGCTTGTAAACTAGGTAAATAATTAGTTTTATCTCAAAAAATCTTACACTCCATAAACATACATTCTTTATGCTTCAACCTCTAAAAAAATTTCCCAGTGAGGTTGGTAGAGTGTTTTTAGGAAATGTGTACAGTATGGTAACTTGATCGCAATTTATTATGTAGTTATTCGCTTAGTTACAAAATTTCAAGATCTTGATGGTGTACTTGCACAAGTTGTCAAGATTTATCCATCGTACGCACATGTGACGCTTGCTTATGCTATACTACAAATATGTGGGGAAATCAAGACCTAGCTAGAGAAGCTTTCGAAGTATTGTTTCTTAAATTCTCCATGGTATTTTGTCATGCTTTCATATTTGAGATGAGAGAAGAAATGGTTAACACAAATATGAGGTTTTCACCACCTTGTAATGATACATTTAGGCCCATGTGTCATTTTCCAAGTTACAAGGCAATAAACCATCCAACATGTTTAATCTGACATGGATCCAACAACTATTGTGAATAATGCTACTTATATGATCTTGCTTTGCGTATAAGGATGCTACTTTAGGAGGATTATGCTAAGCATGCTAATTTAGGGAGTGTTGGCATGGATCCGATTTCATGGTATTTTATAATATTAATGAGTTTTTGTAATGTTGTCGTAGTTAGTTTGTAATACTTGAAGTAAATTTATGTCACGACAACCTGGAAAATAAATAATGGTGGTTTAGACAACAACTTAATGCTTGGTGTACACAATAATTTGGAGTGTGTTTTACGAAGGTTACAACCTCAAACAACATACATACCTAAAACACTTTTCAAAGCTATAACGGAAAACTAATATGTGTTTATATTAGTTTCCAATTATACCCAAAGAAAGGCTGCATTGTACACGTAGTCGACCAAAAATAAAAAACAATAACAAAAGAAAATAAAAATCAAATGTCCTTTTATTCAACTTGTAAAAGTTACTTAACCTAGTGGCTACGTGCATGTAACCAAGACCGCCTTTAGTTTTTGGTTTACAAACCCCCTCCCAAGAACATTCTTTAGCTTCTTCTATCCATGTTGACATTCCGGGTATGGGGGATTTTCAAGAGCTGGTTAGGGAATGCTCTTTTAGCGATATGGCGTATCATGGTCCGATTTTTACTTGGTGTAACAAGCGGGAGGAAGGCTTGGTTTGTAAGAAATTAGACAAGGTGCTTGTTAGTTCCTCTTGGTTTCACCGCCCAATGAACTCCTTTTGTCTCTTCGAAGCTCACAGCTGCTCTGATCACCTCTGTGCAATTGTCTCTCTTTCTGGTACTCATCCTCATCCCAAGGTTCCCTTTAAGGTCATCAATGCTGTTCTAACGATGGCTGACTTCAAGCCAATGGTTGAAGCATATTGGGTTACCACAACTCCGGTTTTCCACTCTACCTCTGCTTTATATCGGCTCTCTAAAAAGCTTAAATTCCTTAAGCCGAGAATTCGTGAGTTCAGCCGTCACAGAACTCATCATTTGACCTCCAGAACTGAAGCTGCCTTCCAATCTTTATGCTCTAAGCAGCTCGCTACTTTAGAGGAGCCAGATGAAACCCGGATGCATGAGGAGTCTTTAGCTTTTACGGCCTGGGATTCTATTTCAAGGCTGGAGGAGAACTTTCTTCGACAAAAGGCTAAGCTCCATTGGCTTAATGTGGGAGACAAGAACAACAAGGTATTTTACAATGCAGTCAAGGAAAGGGAAGCTCGTAATGCAATCAATGTAATTCAGTCCTCGGAGGGGAGGCAGCTCTTGATCAAGAAGGACATTCATGAGGAGGCTATAAGGTATTTCTCTAACTTGTTTTCTGCGCAGGTTCATCCCTCTACGAGGAGCTCGGTGGAGGAAATGGTCGCTGTCCTTAACTTCACTTGCTTGGAGGAAGATAAGACAGCCGTATTAAAAGAGGTAACGGAGGGGGAAATTAAGAGTACTCTTTTCTCTATGCCTTTGAATAAATCTCCAGGTCCGGATGGTTTTACGGTTGAGTTCTTTAGGGAGACATGGTTTATCATTGGTAAGGATTTAGTCATGGTTGTTCAATCATTTTTTATGTTTAGTTTTTTACCGAAAGGATTAAACACCACAATTCTTGCTTTGATCCCTAAGAAATTGGGGACAATTGGTATGAAAGACTATAAGCCTATCTCGTGTTGTAATGTGATTTACAAGATTATTTCCAAGCTTTTGGCTAACAGGTTAAAGGCCATTTTTCCGGGATTCATCACGGCAAATCAATCCGCTTTTATTAAGGACATGTATATGATGGAGAACCTCCTCCTTGCATCAGAATTAGTGAAGGACTACCATAAGCCAAATGTCGCATCACGCTGTGCAATGAAGATAGACTTATCGAAAGCTTTTGATTCGGTGAACTGGGTCTTTCTACTTAATATTCTTAAGGCTCTGGAGCTCCCCCCGCTTTTCATCCGCTGGATTGAGGTTTGTGTTACGACTCCTTCTTTTTCCATTCAACTTAATGGTGAGTTAGTCGGGTTCTTTGGCAGTCAGAGAGGTCTTCGACAAGGTTGTTCCCTATCTCCGTATCTTTTTGTTATATGTATGAATGTTTTATCTTGTATGCTTGACAAAGCAGAGGTGGCGGGCACTATAGGATATCATCCGGGATGTAAGAGTTTATCTCTCACCCATCTCTGTTTCACTGACGATATTATGGTTTTTGCAGATGGTAGAATCAGCTCTATTCAGGGTATCCTGCAGGTTTCGATTTCTTTGCCTCCTTTTCAGGTCTCACCATCAGCTTGGAGAAATCAACTCTTTTTATCACGGGTATCTCTCAAGCGGTTCACACGTCTTTGGATACTTTTCCGTTCGCTATAGGGGAGTTGTCGGTTAAGTATCTAGGTCTCCCACTACTAACCAAGAAGATGACGGTCTCGGACTATCAACCACTCATAGAGAAGATTCGTGGTTGCATCATTTCTTGGAAGAACATATTCCTTTCTTTCGTGGGTCGGTTACAACTCATTTCGTCTGTTATTGCTAGTCTCACTAATTTTTGGATGTCGGCCTTTCGCCTACCAAGTGCTTGCATTAGAGAAGTGGAGCGGCTTTGTTTGGCGTTCTTATGGTCTGGTCCATCTCTCAATTCAATTATTTTTAACTAAAGGTAACTCATCAAATAAATTTAACCAAAAAATTTGCTATTACCATAACAAAATCATATCAACGAAACATAATATTATCATCAGAACAAAAAAGATTCATCAGAAAAGTATGACCATGTATCAAGCAATGAAACATCGGAATGGTATAACCACATTATTGGTCGATCCAAACCATATACTAACAAAATATTTACATAATATACTCGATAGGCATGTTGATGAGTAACGAGGTGGTAATAAAATACGGTCCACAACATTAACTGACTCAATACCAATACCATAATACAGAATATTTAATACATATGTTGATGATGTCAACTGTTATAGATTGCTTTATAGAGCTAGGTAGATCATACTGATATAGCCAGTATAACCACTGTCACATAATTCCCAAATTCTAAAGTATTCAATTCATTAAGTTAATCCTCATCAATTTCAGTTCAAATTAATGTAATTAATTGATAATCAAAAATAATTATTATATTTCAACTATCATAAAAATTTCTTAAAATATTATATAAATGTATAATAACTAAAAAGAGTTAGAACTCACCTCAAACAAACTTTTACCTTAATGAACTCTCTAACGAAAATTCTACGAGCGCCCTTGATTGCCAAATAAAATCAACTAAAATCAATTGTTGATCAGAAAATACGATCAAGATATCATCAGAAAAATTGTTCACGTGTGATCGAATCAGACTCTGGAATCATATTTCCCAAAACAGTTTTAAAAACTATTGAACCGGCCTGATTACCATTCGGCTAAAAAAACATGTTCAAAAATAAATTCAATCACATGTGCTTCTTCGTCGTGTTCATCTGATTCCGGAACCTGTTTCAAAAAAAGACATAAATAGTCTAAAATGTTCTCAATTAGAATAGGTAAAAATGAGATCTAAGAATTTATGGCTCAAAATTCGATCAACTTAGAACGCCAAATGAAAACGGTGACTTGGGATGGACTCACGGGATTGAGAAGTTTCTAACGAGCTATAGATCGTACTCTAATTCTCCCTGTAAACAAAACCCCCATTAAAAAGGTTGAAGCTCACTTTTACGGTGAAGAGGAGAAGAAGAAGCTTTGATAAACTCACAAAAATTCTCCAATCTCCAAGCTAAACGACAGCTAGGTTTTGTGGGATCGAAACGAGTATATATACTTGATATTGTGGTTCAAAATTAAAAATTTCATCACCATATCAATCCCAGATTTTAACAGGAAAGAATATGCTCATATTCCCTCGATATGCAGACCAGTCCTTGCAGTTATTACTATTTTAGAAAATTATCCACCAACTTTTGAATCAATTAGAAAGCCCTTGAAATCAGACATATTCAAACCTTTTAAATCGATCAATTTCACCTAACATTCTCTTCTTCTTCTTCTTTTTCTTTTTTTGGGTGTTACATTTCCACCTCCCTTAAATAGAATTCGTCCTTGAATTTAAATATTTAGCTGAACAAGTGGGGATACTTCTTTCAATTCTCGACTCCACTTTCCATGTTGCTTTTGCGACGCCATGATTTCTCCAAAGAACCTTAAGTGGGAATAATTTTCTCTGTAGCACTTTCACCCTTGTTTTCATAATCTGAATCAACTTTTCTTCATAATGCATGTTTTCCTCAATTTTCAAAGGTTGAAAATCCACCACATGAGATGGATCATGATGATACTTTCCTTGCAGCAACACGTGAAACATTTTATGCACATACCCTAACTCTTGTGGTAATTCCCAACGATAAGATAAACTTCCAATACGCTAAAGAACCTTAAAAGGACCAATAAAACTTTCTTGACTGTCCAATGCACTCAATAACCGTAAAAGGACCAATATAACTTTCTTGACTATCCAAATCAAAATTTTCCTTTCATATGTTGAACCTTAATAAATACATGATCAACCATCTGCATGAATTTTCAGTTGTTCTACGATCAGGTTAAGACCAATACCAGTTGTCTCTCCCGCTTCAGCCCAACACAACTGTGTATGACATGGCCTAATATACAAATGCTCAAATGGTATCATACCAATACTTGTATTATAGCTGGTATTATAAGAAAACTCAACCAACAAGAGCAACTTTTCCAATGATTGTCGACTATCCAAAACACATGACCTCAACATGTCTTCTAGTGTATGAATTTTCTTCTCAGTTGTCCATCTTTCTGAGGATGATATGTCTTACTGAAATGTAGCTCCATGTCCAATGCCTGATGTAAGCTATCAGATAAATATTAAGTAAATTTTGGAACACTATCTGAAATAATGTTACTTGGAACAACATGAAACCTCACAATTACTTCCACATAGATCTCTGCATCGATGAAGGAAATGTCTTCTTTATTGGTAGAAAATGGGCAGATCTATTTATCTAGTCTACTATTGCCCATATTGAATCATTTTCATTCCACGAATTTGGAAGTCTAGTGACAAAATCCGTAAAAACTTTATCCCACTTCCATTTTGGGATATGCAATGGCTGGAGTTTACCACTAGGCTTTTGATGTTCGATTTTCATCTGCTGACATAGAAAAAACTTGGATACAAAATCTTGAATATCTCCCTTCATACCATTCCAATGATAGAAAGGTCCAAGTGTTTTGTATTTTTTTGTGCTACCTAGATGAAGCATATATCTAGATTGATGCCCTTCTCGCATAATTTCCTCAACAACTCATGCAGTTTTGGTACACAAACTCTGCCCTTGAATGATAACACTGTGTCGCCTCTGAGCTTATACCCTATTTGCTTAAAACCCTCCAAATTCTCACAAATTGGACCTAGTTTTACCATATTGTTTATGAGCAATACGAATACATGAGAATAAGTCTGATTGTATACCCAATGTAGCTAGACACTCTGATTGATCCTCACAATGTAGGTGTTCATGCCCTTAGCTTATACCATATGTAGCTGACCCATTTGCTCCACTAAGTTCCATTGTGATCATAAAGATGCTACTCTAACATGCTTTCTACTAAGGGCATGAACACCTACATTAGCTTTTCCTAGGTGATACAGAATATCATAGTCATAGTTACTCAGCAACTCAAACCATCTTCTCTGTCTCATATTTAAATCCTTCTGGGAGAGCAAATAGTTAAAAGTCTTATGATCTGTAAATATATGAAACTTCTCTCCATATAAATATTGATGCGATAACTTTAGCGCAAAAATTGCTGCAGCCAATTCAAGATCATAAATATGATAGTTGACCACGTGCTTACACAATTACCTAGACGCATAAGCAATCACCTTACTCTATTGCATTAGCACACAACCTAATCCTAATAAAAAAGCATCAGTATACATCACATACCCTACAAAAAGCCTAGGAGTTCTTAGCACTGGATTAGACGTTAATCTCTTCTTCAACGCTCTAAAACTCGGCCCGCAAGAGGCTCCAAATAAACTTAGTTCTTGTACAAAGTAGTTGAGTAAGCGGTCTAGCAATCTTAGAGAAATTTATCTTTAATCTTTGGTAATAACCTACCAACCCAAGGAAACTATGAATCTCAGTAACATAGCTTAACGACTTCCACTTAGTTATTGCCTCAAATTTAGTTGGATCAACTGCAATACCTTCTCCTGATACCAAGTGTCCCAAAAATTCTTCTTGTTGAAGACAAAACTCGAACTTGCTCAATTTAGCATACAACTATTCTTCTTTCAACCTTTGCAATATCATTCTCAAATTCCCACCGCTCTCATCCCAACTCATTGAATAAGCCAAGATGTCATCAATGAACACATTGAAAAATTGTCCAAGTGTGGTCTAAATACTCTGTATATCAAATCGATAAATATAGTTGGAGCATTAGTAAGACCAAATGGTATAACCACAAATTCAAAATGTCCATATCTGGTCCAGAAGCCTGTCTTTGAGATATCACCATCCCAGATTTGAACCTGAGGATAACCTGACCTTATATCAATCTTGGAGAACCAACTTGCTCGCTAAAGTTGATCCAAGATGTCATCAATCCTAGAAAACGGATTCTTGTGCTTTATAGTCAGTTCGTTCAACTGTCGGTAGTCAATACACAACCTCATACTACCATTTTTATTCATTACAGACAGGGCAGGCACACCCTAACGAGATGAACTATGGAGAATCACTCCCTTCTCTAATAACTCAACGAGTTGCTTCTTAAGCTCTGCCATCTCCGATGGCGCCATTCTTTAAGGGGCTTTAGAAATCGGTGATGTCCCTGGAATAAGCTCAGTTGTGAAGTTAACATCACGAGATGGTGGTACTCCCAGTATATCCTCTTGAAAAACTTCTGCAAAATCTGAAACAACTTGAATTTCTTCAAGCTTAATGGATTGATTCACCTGACCCTCTAACATTGCCAAGAACCTGCACACCTTTGATTAGCTATTTCAGCTTTCAACAAGAGATTATGTGCAACCGAGGAGTTACTCCAAAAAAGTAAAACTCTGCCACAAAAGAACCTAGATATGCAAACTTAATCTTCTTCAGACGACAATCGAGATTTGGATATGACAAAATAACCAATCAAATCCCACAATATCATTGTATCCCTTTAAAGGGATCACAATGATGTTTACTCTAGAATTACTACCCAAAAATTCTTTATTACACCATTAGTCAAGCTCGACAACTCCACCAGTTAGGTCATTCTTTTATAAACAAAATTCATACTAAGACTCTTACTTCATCGGATAAAAAAAACTCATAATTAAAAAAAATCCTATTGTGAGACAAGGTATACTTTTTCATATCTAAAACCTCATAAATTCAAAAATCGTGTTGAACATTTTATTTATGGAAGAAAACTCTTGCAAATTTAAACAAAAGAAAACATTTTTAACTTCCAGAGATTCATAAAACCATGGTTTTATACCAACTGTAACGCTCCAAAAATTCAAAAAGAATATTTCTGAGCATTACTAAAATAATTAAATAAAATAGTGAAATCGCAAATTACATGAAATCAGAAATCTCATAAAAATCCAAATCCAGTAATAAGAGCAAATTACATATAAAAGAAACTACGAAGTCTAGCGCTTCGAAAAGAAACAACACTCTAGACCTCAACTACATGCACATCCATATAAACCATATCATCAGAACTGCTTGTATAAGATGGTTCAATATTATCAAACTTGAGATAGACTTTATCGTTCCCTGTGTACAACACACAACAAAATAGTCACCAATAAATGCACAACATTATTATCTTACCCAAAAACAAAACAAAAAGAAAAAAAAGTGCACAACATTATTAATTGAATATGAAATCGAAATAACTAAGCATTTACCTTCTAACTGGGAAAGCATATATAAGTTAATAGATTCCACGTCATTATCCGTTCCATAAACTGACACTCTATTGCCTTTATTGGACTTTCGCATTCAGTTATTAAAAGAACATCAGTAATATCGATCTCAGACCCTCCGTCAGAAGTCTTATTAATCTTCCCATGACCAATATCCAGAATCCATTTAGATAACTCCTTCATCTGGTTCAGATAGGAGTTATTATGCCCTCCAAGGAGTCTCATGTTCTGAGTGAGCCTTAACACCTCCTAACAACTCCACAAACAGGAAGAATTTATAGTAGCCAGAACAGTCTCAACTCTACCACCATCAGGGATTACTAGTAGAAACTGTCTAAAATCTCCTCCAAAAATGATAATTTTACCACCGAATGGTTTATCACATTTTAATACATCTCGCATTGTTCTATCCAACATTTCAAAGCAATATTTGCTCATCATTGGTCTTCATCCCATATAATTAGTTTGGCTTCTTTGATCAACTCTGCAACATGTGACCCGCTTTGATTTGTGCATGTTGTATAATCGTTTACAACAATGAATATGGCAAATCTTGAATGTGTCATTCTTCCTCCTAGCATTAACAATGCTGCAATTTCACTGGATGCCACATTTAACACAACAGTTCCTTTTTGGTTGTTAATTAATATTTTTCTTTTTCGTTATTAATCTTTTCTTTTTCGTTTAAACTCCAAAGTTTTTAATCTAACATTATTTTTTTTTCTTTTTATTTATTCAAGGAAAGACTAGTATTTAATTCAGATGTGATGAACATTTATTTTTTTCCCTCACTAAGAAATTGCCAAGTTCAGTTGTAGTATTCTAACTAAAATTGCTATATATGGACTCATGTTAAAATATATATTTCTCAAATATTAAAAAATTATGTAGTTCTCTAAATGTATTTTTAAGAAACCATTGAAATGTATTTATCAAATCGACTTATAATTACAGAAAAATTGAACAACTCAGTATAATTAATTCAGACTTGTGGAAATTTGATCCAAACAGGTGACATTTGAAATTATACCTTTTCTTGTATGTTTTAGATGATTATTTTTATATATAACCAATAATTTAAAATTTTAAATACTTTCTTATTTTCCTTTTTTTATCAATTAGAATTTTTAATTTTTGTTATTAATCTTTTTTTTTCGTTTAAACTCAAGATTTCTTAAACTAACATTAAATTTTTTTTGTCTTATATTTTTATTTAAGGAAATATTAGTTTTAAATTTATGTCACATGGACCAGTAGAATGGAGTTTCTAAAATCCTATGTGGACATCTTAAGAAGCTTATAGCTTCAACTTTTATATAGTATAGATTTTAGAGATGCAATAACAAGAACAACAATATGGTTGTTGGTTTATCCCGTCGTTATAAGGTTCTAAGTGAGTAACCTATTTTGTAAGACATTTGTTGGGTTTTTTCTATTTTCTGTTCAAATCACACATTAGTTCGAAAGTAATTCTATGATTGATAGCCTACATAGAAATAAAATAGCTTAAAAAGGATTTCACATAAATTTAAATTCTAGAGTTTTGGACAAAACAATAGTCTGAAAATTACATGATTAGGATATACTTTAAAGCAAAAAAATAATAAAAGTTAATTCGGAGCAAACTGATGTTATTGAGTATATTTGGAGGAAGTGAGTCAATCTTTAGGAAATTGTACCATTGAGACTAACTCGGTACAATATATTTCGAAAACTTGATAATATATCTACCATTCTTGAGAGATCTCCATTTTAAAGTTCAAAATATAGTTGGGCTGGAGAAAATTTGACTCCAAAATAGAGAAGGATTGGAGATGGTCTTTAGCTGTTAGGAGGATCCAGTTGAATACTTTGGAACATCTTCTTATTTTGTACTTTCCATAAGAATCATAATATCTATGCAAAACAATGATCACACCTTTTCTCTAAAATGGCAGGTAGTCTCTAAAATAGAAAATCCAAATTAAAAAAGATTGAACTTGTTAGTAAACTCCCTGGACAGAAGAGAATTAAAGACAACTCTCAAGTTTGCAAAGATGAGGGACGTTCAAAGCGAATATGATTTATTTTCTCCTTTATCACCTTAAATCTTTGACATTTATTTTCACATTTTAATCCATATTTACTTAAACATGAAGTAACCGCTAGAGAATATGTGGCTATTTGGCATAGAAAATGGTTAAGCTTCAAAGGTGCTTGAGCCTTCCATGCTTAGCTATTATTGTCGTTTTTTATTCTTGTCTTTCGTTTTTTCTTTGGATTACCAAGTACCTATGGACTAGTGGTCCATTACCCTTTGGAGGGAAGACGACAATTTTGTTGGCGTTTAGTATTTTGTTTTATTTTAATTCTTATATGATATGATATTGAATATATTTTTATTAATTCATTTTCATTGACAAATCAATATGTTGTTTCTTGTCCACTAAATATTGATAAGTTAACACTCTACATATAAAAAATCACCAATGTGTATACTTCATCTACAAACAAAGAGAACTTAGACCTGGGTAATTATTATGTTAAAGGTGTTGTTGTTCATAAAATTGGAGAAATCTTTCTTTTCTACAGATAGCAAGTAAAATACTAGCAATTGCTTCAATCTACAAATAAAATCTCACAGTCATCAACAGAAGTGAAAAGTGAGTAGATTAAGAGTTTATGATTGCAATTACACAACGGTAGATTAAAAAAAAAAAACCTCAAAAAAGATTTGAGTGTGTTGTATATCTAGACACTCTTTGAAGTTTGGTTTGCATAGTTAGACACTCTTAAGCAACGTGGGTTGAGCTAGTTGACGAAATCTAGTAACTCGACAACATAAGCACTTAGGAAAACACGAGTTCAAATTCTGTTGGAAGGAATAATTTATTGAATGTTGGTTTCGACTCTGGAAGATGTATTGTTTTTAAAATAAAATAATATGTAAAATTATCTTCAAAGAAAAACCATTTTTACGAAATTTGCTAATGTTTCTGAAATTTTTTAGAAAGGAACAAAAGCTTTAAGATTATAAGATCGATAAGTGGTTAAGACCCAAAAACTGGAAAATTCATTTGGGACAAAACCAGTTCTTGGAAAAAAGAATATACACTAGTTTCAAAAAAGACAGAACAATAATAGAAACAAAAATTAAGCTTAAAAAAATATAAAAAAATAAAAAACTCTTGAGGTAAACCATTGCTGCAGCCCCTCCCTCATAATACCTCGACTCTGCAAAGTTGAAAGACGATTTTAAATTGTTCTTTCCAAATTTTGAACCAGCTTAGCCATGAGTGTTGAGACTTCTCCATGTCTCCGCTGATTTCTGTCACTCCATAAAAGATACATAGAAGCTTGGAACACATACCTCAAGATGAAAGTCTGAGACCCCTACTTCTGGAAGATAACAATGATGAAATTATATTAGTAAAATGATTTGTATACCCCTGTTGGAGTAGACTGAGAGTAAGCTTTTGCCAAATCTGCGAGGTGAATGGGCAAGAGAAGAATAAGTGATCCCGAGTTTCCATGGGGCTTGAGCAAAACACACAACCAGCCGAAACACCTCTATAGCCAGCATTCGATTTCTCGTGGATAATCTATCTTGAGGCGCAAACCAAACAATGAAAGAGAACTTTGGTGTAGCGTGAGAAAAACAGACAGCTTTATACGAAGGCTTCTCCGACGATAGTGATCTGACTTGATTCCAAGTGTCATTAGAAGAAAACCTGGGAGTAAACTTATCAACCTTACTAAGACATAATGATATGTCACCATCCAAAGAAACACAGTCCTTTAATCTTTTAATTTCATCTTCAATCTGAGAAAGAACTTGAGAACGTATTTGCCTCAGTCTATGGTTCTCGAAAACATATGCCAAAGTATTTGATACTTAATTCCCATATCGATGCTTCCACATTCCCCCAACACATCAAACAGTCTTGCAACTGAACTCCAATCATCAAATCAAAAAGACATTTGAGAACCAAATCTCACCTCGACATTATGAAACTCTTTTGCTGAATCCCGATACTTGATAAGCTTCCTCTTTATTTCTTGAATGCAGGCCCGAGGTAGTCTAAAGGCACTTATCCAGAAGTTCGTCAAACTAGCAATCATAAAAGAAAGTAATTGAAGTCGACCTGCAAAAGAAAGAAAATGATTCTTCCAAGAGCCAATTCTAATGTGAAATTTTATATAAGAGGTTGAAAGTCCGAACTAGACATTCTTCTCGTCAACAAAGACAACCCCAAATATTTCACCGGCAAGGTTCTAATATTAAAAGGAGAAACATAAAGAGCAGCTCGCACAACAGAGGAAATCCCATTAATAAATAAAGAGGTCTTTTCCAAGCTGATTTTCAATTCAGAGATACGAGCAAAATTATCAAAACATCAAGTATACCTTTGATGGAGCGAGCTCTTCCATCAGCAAAGACCATAATTTGATCAATAAAACATAAATGGGTAATGTTCAAACTTCTTCACCTCGGATATTATCCAAATCTACCCTCTTCAGCGGCATTGTCAAACATACGAGATAAGATATTCATGGAGATAACAAACATATAGGGAGAAAGGGAACAACCTTGATGTAGCCCTCGTTCCCTCCTAAAAAACCCTCTAAGTTCTCCGTTAACCTGAACCGAGAAATATGGGGTGGTAACACAATACTCTATCCATCAAAAAATTCATCTAGTAATTCTATAACCTTTAGAACCGTAAAAAGGAAATTCCACACAATATAGTCAAAAGCTTTTGAGATATCTATCTTCATAGCACATCGAGAGACTAAATTGAGCTTATGATAATCCTTTACTATATCAGACACTAAAGGTAGATTTTCCATCAAATAACGATCCTTAATAAACGCATACTGATTTGGTGTTATAAAAACAAGAAGGATTAGCTTTAAATGATTGGTCAAGATCTTAGAGATAACCTTATAAAGCACATTACAGCAGGATATTGGTCGATAGTCTTTTATATCAATGGTACCTATCTTCTTTTGAATCAAAGCAAGAATAATCGTATTAACACCTTTATGGAGAAAACCGTATCCAAAAAAATCTTGTATCGCAACGATAAAATCCTTCTCTACAATTGACCAAACCTCTTTAAAAAACTTCACTGTGTAGCCATACGGGCCTGGAGATTTATTTGACGAAATCGAAAATCAAACCTCCTTAATCTCCGATGCCAAAACATCCATCATTAACCTTGCCGTATCATGCTCCGAACACCTATAATATAACAAATGAATTATCCCCTCCAATGTCAAAACAGAATCTTCTTGAGGCAACATTGAAAACAAATCACAGTAAAATCTCACCACTTCTGATTTAATATTCTCATTTCTCGTAAGCAAACTCCCATCAGAAGCCCTCATTGCATTAATCGAATTTCGAGCTTGTCGCTCTTTTACTGCATTATGGAAAACCGGTTATTTCTATTACCAACATCAATCTAGTGAATCTCATACTTTTGTATCAGAAACTCTTCTTCTAGTTCTGCCACCTTTTCCCACCTTTCATATGCTTCTTAGATTCTTCCAAGAGTCAATACTCAAAGTGGCTTTTATTATATATGTTTCTTATGTTTCTTTTTGCACTGATTATTTATATTACCATAATGATTCTTCCTAGAGCCAATACTCAAAGTGGTTTTATGTTTCTTACAAAGATCAGCATAAGCTTCCTCGGTTCACCGAGATAAATGGTGCATCTTTTGACGGCCTAAAGGTTGAATAGTTGGCTTGAGAAACTTGAGCTTCTTAGAGAACCAGAACAAAGTAGACGTTGAAGAAAAAAAAGGTTATGTAGTATTCCAAAAAGTTTCAACAACAGGGTAAATTCGTCCATCTTGACAACTGCATCACCACCTTAAATGGACACTTTGGCTTGTGAGGAGTACCAACAAGAGAGATGAGTCCACATAGGTGATCTGAGCATCCCTTAGCCTCAAAAACACAATAAGAAGTACCAATATGCGGCAGCCAAATATTGTTAACAAGGACGTGATCTAATTTCTTATGTACTAGCCCTTCTTTCCGCTTGTTACACCATGTAAATCTCGGACCATGATAAGCCATATGAACCAAAACGTCTTGGAACTCAAGAATACCTGGCAGCGGTACATGAGATGTTGAAGACCATGAATGCTCAGTCAAATCCAAAATTTCATTGAAATGTCCAACACAGATCAATTTCTTTCCCCGGAATCGAGTTAAGTTTGATGAATTTTTAGGTCTCGCCATAACTCATGACACTCGTCCATAGAGTTTGAGGCATAAACAAATTTGCATAAGAACCCCTCTGACGACTCTTCTAGCTTAATTAAAAACAATATGCTGACCCGTCTTGAAAACAACTATCAATGCCACCTTTTTACTCCATACCATCCAGATTCTTCCCAACGAATCATACTTTTAATTCAAAACGATCGACCAATCACCTAAAATAGCTTTAGTGATATGGCCAACAAGCTCAGACTCCTTCAGATGATTACTCAAAACCACATACAGTGATGGTGACGTGATCACAACTTCTCCATAAACAAGAGCTGGGGATTTCTTAGCAGAATTTTTACTTCCCGAGTGAGCTACCATTGCCCACTCATTTATATTTAAGGTAGTGCCAAGCGAAAGCTTGCTAATCTCTCCTTCTTCAACCTCCTGATCCCCACTTTCCCTAACCTCCAAACTGTTAATGTTTGCATCATCCCTCATTTGAACAGTCTTCATTGTACAAAGTTTATTACCACATTCTCTGTAATAGCATTATACACTTCATTCTCCACTGTAACAACATTTGTTACCTCATGCTTATCACCTAACTCATTCCCGAAAACCTTGAGAGGCTTCACTGGAACAAATATATCTTCCGACTAGTTTGAAACAGTGGACATCTTTAACCCCTGCTTGAAATTTGCCAAACACCCATTGTCCAAATGCCCCACTTTAGACATGTGTTACATCTAGGTGGCAGTCAAGGAAATTTGAAACCGACCCTAAACTCTTTTCCTTTGCCAGCAAAAAATAGTGCTCTGACAGCTTCTTCGTAAGATCCACGTCAACAAACACTTTTGCTACTTCGAAGTTGGTAACAAGCTTAGTTTCTCGATGCAAATGAATAGGAATACCTAGAGGACTCGAGAAACGTGGAGTGCGGGACATTCTTCATCACAGCTCACATTGGCAACGTTTTATCTCCGGTTGACCATCCTCCTCAATAGGAGTCCACTTTGAAACTATTATTGGAATGTCACAAATGTTCCACATACCTTGGCAAAGAACACAATGCCTTGCATCAGAATTACGGATTCAAAACTTGATCGTAGTATCATTAACCTCAAAAACATCAATCTTAATAGACTCGTCTCCTAGATTCCAAATCTTATTGATAATGACGTACAATTTCGCAATATGTGGAGCTTTGGATACAAACCGAGCAACAAGAAATTCATCCGAGAGAGACGGAGCATCCACCAGGACCTCCTCTAGGATAGAAATCACTTTTCTTCCTTCTATCGATGATACTTCATAGCTAAATTTTGATAAATTTGGACGACTTGCGACTTGTGCCCATGATTACTTTATCAGAGAAACCACCGATGACTGGCTGTCGCTCAAAAGAGCTTTCTTCGGAACAGGGGAGCCTTCCCCCAGAGAATTCATAGAAAGAAGACGGCTGAATGGTTTATTGACATTAACAAAATTATAGAAGATGTATTGACATTAACAAAATTATAATAAATTATATTAAATAAACCAAATGGCTGAATGGTTTATTCTCAATGTTATTCATTTACAGAGTTCGAGTGTTTATTGGATTCTTTCGATTTAAACAAGTGAAAATTTATATTGAAGATAAATCTTAACACAAGACCATGTGATACATACGACACAACAATGGTCCAGGGTATGATTCTCATGGTGAAATAGGCTACTCTTATTGAAGGTGTGATAAAGTGAAACCTCAATGGGTCGGGGATCTTGGACAGCTAGAGATCACTCCTCAACAGTAGTGTTTTTTCACAAAGGAGAAATGCTTTCATATTCTTTGTCAAACCGATTGTGGTGAGTTGAGATGCATTCTTTGAGCTGCTCAAAGCTTGAAAGGCCTACATATTCCGACTATGGTGCATGTTTATTTCGGATTGTCAAGCTGTTGTTGTTGCTCTTTCAACAGCTCTGTCAAGATAACAAACACTACTAAAATATATTTCTGAAGTTCTAACGGGTTTCTTGAGTTTCATACTTAAAGACGACTAAAGTGACTATTTTAAAGATAAAGACTTTTATAGTCTTTCTTAACTTGGTAGTGTGGTTAGTCACCTAGTTTAATCAAAAAATTCATTTTTAATAATATGTAAAATTATATTCAAAGAAAAACTTTTTTTACATAAAATGCATCTGTTTTTTAATTGTAAGCACATGAAAGAAAAGATCGTAAATTGAAGATCGATAGGTGGATGCTTATAAAAATCCAAAAACTGGAAAACTCAATTGGGACAAAACCAAAGTTTGGGAAAAAGAGTACACGCCATCATCGAAAGAGCTGAATATAGGATAAACAAAAAAACAGAAAAATACTAAGTATGAAAACTAAAAAGCCAAATACGAGACTCTTGACACAAACCAAAGTTGCAGCCTCGCCCTCATAATTCTCTGACTCTGCAAAGAATTTAGACGATTTTGAACTGTCTTTTCCACATTGTGAATCTGCTTTGTCATGTGAAGTGGGACTTCACCATGTCTTCACTGATTTCATTCTTGGAAAACATACCTCAAGATGAAAAGATTTGAACCCCTACTTCTGGAAACCAACACTACTGAAATTATATCTTGAAACCGATTTGTGTACCTTTGTTGGAGCAGGCCAATAGTGAGATTATCCAAATCTGCGTGGTAAAAGGGCAGAAGAAAAAAAGATTGTCCCGAGTTTCCATGGAGGCCGAACAAAAAACACAAGCAGTTGAGATATCACCATATCAATCCAGCATTTGATTACTCTTGGATAATCTATCTTGAGATTCTAACCAAACAGTAAAAGAAAATCTCGGTGTAGCATGAGAAAACCAAACAACTTTATACTATGGTTTTTCAGGGGAGATAATTCGAACCTAATTCCAAGTATCTTTACAAGAAAAACTGGGAGTATACTTGCCAACTTTACACTGCCATAAAGCTACATCTCCATCTGAAATAGCACAATCCTTAAACCTTTTAATTTCATCTTCAATCTGAGAGAGGAAAAGATAAAGCCTACGTCTCGGTCTATGAATCAAAAACAGCAAACAAAGTATTCGATATCTGGATACAGCCTTCCTAGTGAGTACCAATTATTAAACCAAAAAGACGTTTGACAACCACTCCTTACCTCGACTTTATGAAACTCTTTTGCTAAGTCGTGAATCTTGGTAAGTTTTCGCTACATCCACGAGCCAACACTCGTATTCGAATTTACCGACCAAAAGGAACTTCTTCTTATCAAGTTTTTCTTTATCCAATAGACCCATAATGAAGCCTTAGACGAAACCATTCTCCAAATCAACTTAAAACAACTCACATTGTTTGCCTCAGCTAAAGATTTCAAGCCAAAACCCCCTTCTGATTTTGGTTTACAAACATCTAATCAAACCACTTTAGCTTTTCTTGAGTTTAAACAAGGGCCGGACCATAAGAAAGCCGAGCTTATCCTCTATATCTCTTGAATACAGACTCGTGGGAAGTCTAAATGATGCTATCTAAAAATTCGTCAAACTAGCAATCACAAAAAAGTAATTGAAGTCTACCTACAAAATATAAAAAAGTGATTCTTCCAAGATCTAATACGAGCACAAATTTTATCAATAAGAAGTTGATAATTCTAACTTGACATTCTTCTTGCCAGCAAAGGCAATGTCAGGTACTTAACATGGAAAGTTATGATATTAAAATGAAACTCAGAGAGGTGATCCCGCGTTACAGTAGAAATCCCGATGATAAAAAGAGAGGTTTTCTCCAAAATAATTTTCAAACCATACATACGAGCATAGTCATCCAAAACAACAAGGATACCATCAATGAAGTGAGATCGTCCATCCGCAAAGACCATAATATCGTCCACAAAACATAAATGGTTTATATTCAAGCTTGTACACCCCGGATGATATCCAAATCTTCCGCATTTGACTGCTTTGTCCAACATTCGAGATACGAGATTTATACAAATAACAAAAAGATAGAGAGAAAGGGAACAAGCTTGACGCAACCCCGCTCACTCCTAAATAAACCAGCGAGTTCTCCATTAACAAAAATGATTTTACCAACTGCGCTTTTAACAATAACCTTTGTTAAATTCATCTTTGCTATATCCGACACCAAAAAATTAAACATTACCACCACTTTCAACAACACATTTTGAGAATCCTACTCAACAAGATTTTTCTTAAACTACCGAAACACCAAACTTGATAAAAACTTTTGAAATAGGTAAAATTTTTTAACGATATAGTTCCTTACACGGAACACACTTTGCAGTAACATATCATCACCACTTAACTCCTTAAAACAATACACACCACTAAGAACTTTACATACGGAAGACACAAAGTAACTCATTAATTAACATTAAGACCAGACAAACTCCAAAACACCAAGTCATCAAGCCGATCATTGGTTGGACTATTCCCACCATGAACCAGCAACCGTTCTTCACCATCCTTAACCGTGACCGCAAACGTGCACCACCCACGTGGGCTAGGCTTCTTGTCCTCCTCTGTCTCATCTTCAACCTTCTCCCACAGTAATTTCTCAGTATTAAGCTTGTAAACCTCACTAGACATCTTCCCAGCTCTCATATACATAAGCTCATGCGGCTCTTCCTACCCGCCATATATAACAATGTATTTCCCGTAAGAAACCGCCGGAAACACACTTCTCACCGATGGTACATACCTGGTAGTTTCAACAGTGGTCCATTGGCCACTAGCTATGTCAAAGAAATGAATATCACCCAATTCATTACCATCAAACCCAAACAAAACCCATACTTTCCCATTCAACACCACAAGCCCTGGTGCTCCTCTTCCTTTGCAAGCTTCCCCGGCCGCCGGATACTCAACCCATTTCTTATCAACCACATCGTAAGCATGCAACGTATTCACACGTCCCTTGGTAGTAACACCACCAAAGACATAAACCATCCAATCATCACAAGTCATTGAGTGATAGCTACGACTGGTAAGCCCTTCCTCCACCGGAGACAACATTTTCCACTTGTTGGTCACAGTATCGTAGGAGTAAAGGTCGTTGTATTTCCTAGAGTCGTCACGGCCACCATAGACATAGATCATAATTCCGATCGTGACCATTGAGACACCAAAACAGGGGAAAGGATGATCTCCTGTTGTAGGGGCTATGGACCATCCTTGAGTTTTGAGATCGAAAACATAGAGATTGTTGTCAATAAGAATCATTGGCTTAAGCTCACCACCGAAACAGTAAACTTTGTTCCCCAGCACGGCAAAGGCGTGTGAGCTTCTTGGCCCTGGACCAGCTCCTTTTTGCTCCACCTGATCAACAAAATAATAATCAAATCAAACAAATCGCATATTACGGATAAAAGAAACAAATCAATAATATAAAATAAAGACTAATTATTTTCTGGAAAATATTACATTTACCCATTTGTATTGATCCTGAATATCATAATTCTATTTCATCATTATCTCTCTTCTTCATGCAAGCACATGAAAACCCTTTCTCTCTCACTCTCTTTCATGCAAGCACATGCAAGGAAGCACAAGTCCCTATGTTGTTCATGCATCTATTCTAAATTTTGAATTGTACTCCTATATAAGAAGTTTTATTTTATTTTATTATCTATTCGCTAGTCTTGTCTCATTATTTTCTCATATTTTTAAATTATTCCGCGAATTCTAACATGGTATCAGAGCAAGATCTTATTCGTTTCTAGCTGTGTTATCTTATTCTTTCATCTATTTTTTATCACTTTTCCAGCCATCTTCACTCTGAGACTTGGTCCTTGAAATCATTGTTTTGAGTTGTGAAAAGGGCTAGAATAGTGTGAAATCTCTGATTTTATTTGCAATTCATGGATAACACTAAACCAGTTCTGATTCTAGTGATTCTCAAAGGAGGAAATTATTTTTTATGGTCAAGGACCATTAAGACCGCTCTTTGTGGTCGAGGTTTTTGGAGCCATATTGAAAATATTTTTGTTCAAAAGGAAGCTACCAAAAGTATTGGAAAAGATATCATTACTGGTGAAGAAGAGAAGACTGTTCTAAAAGAAGCTAAATGGTTTCAAGAAGATCAAACCGTTCTCGGACTTCTCCAAAATTCTCTTGAAGCTTCTATCCTTGAAGCTTATTCATATTGTGAAACCGCAAAAGAACTTTGGGATACTCTCAAAAAATGTATATGGAAATGTGTCAAACCTCTCTCTCATGTTTGAAGAAAAGAAGGCCATCAACAATCTTATTCAAGAAGACTTGGAGTTCACCAAACATTTCGGAAAGTTTCGGTCTCTATGGGCAGAACTCGAGATGTTAAGGCCAAACACCATAGACCAAGCAGTTATAAATGAAAGGCATGAACAAGACAAAGTCTTTGGACTTCTACTCACTTTGAATCCAACATTCAATGACCTCATCAAGCATATTCTAAGAGCGGATAAGCTTCCAAGTCTTGATGATGTTTGTTCTCAAATACAAAAGGAACAAGGATCTCTTGGGCTTTTTGGTGGAAAAAGAGGAAAAGAAGATATGGATTTGTAACCATTGCAGAAGGAATGGTCATCTCAAGGATAAATGTTGGTTTCTTCATCCTCATCTCAAACCAAGATTAGCCACAAGGACACCAAGTAAGTTCAACAAAGACCCAAAGGCCAACCTCTCTTATGGAGCCACGGGAAATCAAGGACAAGCAAGTTCATCAAAACAAGGAGAAGAAGTAGCGGATGATATTGTGAGAAAGTTTGCTTTTTATGCTCTCATCCGGTCCATTGTCTCTTTAAAAGAATTTGGTACCACTTTCTTTGCTAGTAAACTGAATAAATATCTTGGCATAGATTCAAGGGCTACCACCAAATGATTAGTAACCCGAATCTTATATACAATATAAAACCGGCAATAGGTAATGTAAATATTTCTAATGGAGATATAGTTTCCATAAAAGGTATGGGTGATTTAAAATTGTTTGATAAAAACTCTAAGGCTTTCTATATGCCCAGTTTTACGACTAATCTTTTGTCGGTGAAAAGACGACTTGTGATCTTAATTGTTATGCGATATTTGGGCCTAACAGTGTTTTTTCCAGGATATTAAGACTGGAAGAATATTTGGAGAAGAGAATACCGAAGGGGAACTATACATTCTTAAGGATACTTCACCAAGCACTTCTACTTCTTTTTCTTTTAATTCTTATCTTAATAATAATGCTATGTGGCATGCTAGATTAGGTCATCCTCATTCTCGTGCTCTTGAGTTGATGTTAACTAATATATCTTTTGATCATTCTAGTTGTGAGGCTTGTATTCTTGGAAACCATTGCAAGTCGGTTTTTCCAAAATCTTCTTCCATTTACGAAAATTGTTTTGATCTTGTTCATTCTGATGTTTGGACATCTCCATGTGTCTCTAGAGATAACAAAAAATATTTTGTGACTTTTATAGATGAGAAATCAAAGTATACATGGCTAACATTACTTCCGTCTAAAGATCGTGTGTTTGATGCTTTTCTTAACTTCCAAAACTATGTGACTAATCAATTTAATGTTAAACTTAAGGTACTAAGGTCGGAGAATGGAGGAGAATACACAAGTCCCAGATTCATAGAGCATCTTGCAAAACATGGAATTATGCATCAGACGAGCTATCCTTACACACCTCAACAAAATGGAGTGGCGGAAAGAAAGAATCGACACCTAATGGAGGTACCAAAATCGATAATGTTTCATGCCAATGTACCAAGACGATTCTAGAGTGATGCCGTTATGACAACATGTTATCTCATCAACCGAATTCCCACCAATGTCTTAAAGGATATGTCACCATTTGAGGTACTCAATAAAGTCAAACCATCAATTGATCATTTACGGATATTTGGGTGTATTTGCTTTGTGTTGGTTCTAGGAGAACAGAGGAACAAGCTTGATGCCAAAAGTACAAAGTGTATGTTCCTAGGCTACTCAACGACACAAAAAGGTTACAAGTGCTATGACCTCATCAACACTTGGAAAGATTGAACTTTTTCCAACTAACCATCAAGCTTTTCTTGGAAAGATTGAACTTGAAAAGATACCTTAAAGCTATGAGGAGGCCAAAGAAAGGGAAGAATGTATGGATGTTGTGGATGATGAAGTCGTACCTATAAGTCGTAACCATACATGGGATGAAGCAGCACCTTCATTGGAGGAAACTTTGTTACTTGGAAATCAAAGAAACAAAAGGTGGTATCTTGTTCAAGCGCAGAAGCCGAATACCGAGCTATGAGGAAGCTTACAAATTAACTTACATGGTTCAAAGCCATTCTTAAAGATTTTGGCATTGAGTCTTGCAGTCCTATCACTTTTCATTGTGACAACCAAGCGGCTATTCACATCGCAACAAATTATATCTTTCACGAAAGGACCAAGCATATCAAAGTGGATTGTCACAAGGTTCGAGAAAAGATTGAAGAAGGCTTAATCCTACCATGTTATAGTCGAATCGAAGATCAATTAACAGACATCTTCGCAAAGGCTGTAAGTCTTAAAGTTTGCTCTCACATTTACCGCAACCTTGGACTTATTGATCTTTCCCGTCCATGATCGTTTATCCCCTTCCTGTGGCCATCATACTCTTTTTCCCTTATCAATGTTTTGTCCCAATGGATTTTCCTTGATAAGGTTTTTTAATGAGGTGATGCTTCACGGGTTTCCAAGATTAGCCTTGGGTGTCTTTGCAGCTAATCTTGAGGGGAAGTATTTATCCATAATATCATAATTCAATTTCATCATTATATCTCTCCTTCATGCAAGCACATGCAAGTCCCTTTTCTCTCACTTTCTTTCATGCAAGCACATACAAAATCATACAAGCACATGCCAGGAAGCACAAGTTCCTATGTTGTTCATGCATCTATTCTAAATTTTGAATTGTACTCCTATATATAGATGTATTGTTACAAGCAAAATCAATAAGAAATTTTCTTCTATTCTATTATCTGTTCTTTAATTTGTCTCATTAATCTCTCATATTTATAAATTATTCTGCAAATTTTAACAATTTGTTCTCCAACGCAGGACTCGTTTTTCTTCTTCGCCAAAAAGTTTTTATGAATGAAAAAATATTTTCTTTTGTTTTAACTAGCAAGGAATTAAAGAAATGTTGTGGCTACAGTTGTTGTTGCTTGTGCTTATATAGGCGTATCTGGTATCACAGGTCCACCACAATTACAATTCAAAGTAAATTTGAATTTTTTAAGAAAAGGAAAAAAAATAGAGATACGTTACCATTAGATTATATAATTACAGTTTTTAGTGACATTAAGGAAAGAAATTTGATTATACAGGCGCAATACGTTTTCTTTGGTTACTTGTTAATAAAATAGCTTGATTAAAATTTATTAGTTTTCTTTTTTCTATAGTGGCTGTCGTAGTCATTGATTTAATTGTCGTAGTCCCGGATAAGATCCAACAAAGATATCTAACCATTTTTTATTCTATTTCTGATAAAATTTTATAAATGATATGTTATTATTATTTTAAATTATATGTCTAAATTCTAATATTATTATTTGAAAAGTATATTCTGAACAAATGAATTCTAATTGTAACTTATTATATTGTTTGCTATTATAATTAAAATACTGTTAATTATAAAAAATATATTTATTAATTCTAAAACTATTAAATTTCACAGTATTATTAAAAATAATTATAAATTTCAATTTCAATTTCAATTATATTATTAATTTTAAGAATTATATATATTGTTATTTTATTAAAGTTTTGAAAATATGATCCCGAATAGAACCTAGTAATTATGTTATTAGTTTTATAAAATTACACATATATATATATATATGTGTGTGTGCGGGCGCGCATAATACATGTCCTTGTCCATTCATTCATAAATCATAAAATCTCTAATTGCTCTTAACAATATCTTATAAGAGGTATAATTCGTGCTATGCAATTAAAGTAATTATGAATAGAGTGTAAGATGATGATATGATATCCACGGTAAGGATGAATCACGTGTCACCTGGCGGTGCTTATCTTTCTTTGGCTCCATTTCGATAAGAGGTCACATGCGACATTTTATCAAAAACAAGAAGACACAACAAAATCTTATAGTTTGGGTAAAAGAAAAACAGAGAGGAAAAAGAGGAATGCACTCGGACTCCTTCACATGATAACTCAAAACCACGTACAGTGATGGTGACGCGATCACAACGTCTTCGTAAACAAGAGCCGAGGATTTCTTAACAGATTTTTTATATCTCGAGTGAGTTATCATTGCCCACTCATTGATATTTAAGGTAGTGCCAGGCGAAAGCTTGCTAATCTCTCCTTCTTCAACCCCCTGATCCCCACTTTCCCTAACTTCCGAACTGTTAATGTTTGCATCATCCCTCGTTTGCACAGTCTTTATTGTTACAGAGTTTATTACCACATTCTCAGTATAGCATTATACACTTCATTCTCCACTGTAACAGCATTTGTTGCTTCATGCTTATCACATAACTCATTCCCAAAAAACTTGAGAGGCTTCACTGGAACAAATATATCTTCCGACTAGTTTGAAACAGTGGACATCTTTAACCCCTGCTTGAAATTTGCCAAACACCCATTGTCCAAATACCCCACTTTAGACATGTGTTACATCTAGGTGGCAGTCAAAGAAATTTCAAAACGACCCTAAACTCTTTTCCTTTGCCAGCAAAAAATAGTGCTCCGACAGCTTCTTCGTAAGATCCACGTCAACAAACACTTTTGCTACTTCGAAGTTGGTAACAAGCTCAGTTTCTCGATACAAATGAATAGGAATATCTAGAGGACTCGAGAAACGTGGAGTGGGGGACATTCTTCTTCAAAGCCCACATCGGCAACGATTTATCTCCGGTTGACCATCCTCCTCAATAGGAGTCCACTTTGAAACTATTATTGGAATGTCACAAATGTTCCACATACTTGGGTGAAGAGCACAATGCCTTGCATCAGAATTACAGATTCAAAACTTGATCGTAGTGTCATTAACCTCAAAGCATCAATCTTAACAGACTTGTCTCCTAGATTCCAAATCTTATTGATAATAACGTACAATTTTGCAATATGTGGAGCTTTGGATACAAACCGGGCAACAAGAAACTCATCCGAGAGAGACGGAGCATCCACCAGGATCTCCTCCAGGATAAAAATCACTTCTTTTCCTTCTATCGATGATACTTCACAGTTGAATTTTGATAAATTTGGACGACTTGCAACTTGTGCCCATGATTACTTTATCAGAGAAACCGCCGATGACTAACTGTCGCTCAAAAGAGCTTTCTTTGGAACAGGGGAGCCTTCCCCCAGAGAAACCATAGCATAGAGACGGCGAGGACAAATCTCGCGTGCGGTGGATGAAAACGGCTGACCTAATTTCCTCAAAATCGTCTTAATCACCTATTAGGAAAACGCAATATTCGCTAAAAAATCCTAGAAGATGTATTGACATTGCCACAATTATAATAAATTATATTAAATGAACCAAATGGCTGAATGGTATATTCTGAATAATATTCATTTATAGAGTTTGAATCTTTATTGGATTCTTTCGATTTAAAAAAAGTGAAAATTTATACCGAAGATAAATCTTAACACAAGACTATGTGATACATTGGCACAACGATGGTCCAGGGTATGATTCTCACAGTGAAGTAGGCTACTCTTATTGAAGGTGTGATAAAGTGAAACCTCAATGCTAACTGGCGTAAATCAGTGTTAATGGGTCGGGGATCTTGGACTGCTAGAGAACACTCCTCGACAGTAGTGATTTTTTCACAAGGGAGAAATACTTTCATATTCTTTGTCAATCCGATTGTGGTGAGTTGAGATGCATTCTTTGAGCTGTTCAAAGCTCGAAAGGCCTACATATTCCGACTATGGTGCATGTTTATTTCAGATTGTTAAGCTGTTGTTGCGGCTCTTTCCACAGCTCTGTCAAGATATCAAACACTACTAAAATTTATTTCTGAAGTTCTAACAGGCTTCTTGAGTTTCATACTTTAAAACGACTAAAGTGACTATTTTAAAGATAAAGACTTTTATAGTCTTTCTTAACTTGGTAGTGTGGTTAGTCACCTAGTCTAATCAAAAAATCGTTTTTAATAATATGTAAAATTATATTTAAAAAAAACTTTTTTACATAAAATGCATATTTTTTTTTACTTGTAAGAACATGAAAGAAAAGCTAGTAAATTGAAGATCGATAGGTGGATGCTTATTAAAACCCAAAAACTGGAAAACTCAATTGGGACAAAACCAATGTTTGGGAAAAAGAGTATATGCCATCATCGAAAGAGCTGAATATAGGATAAACAAAAAAACAGAAAAATATTAAGTATGAAAACTAAAAAACCGAATATGAGACTCTTGAAACAAACCAAAGTTGCAGCCCCGCCTTCATAATTTTCCGACTCTGCAAAGATGATAGACGATTTTGAACTGTCTTTTCCACATTGTGAATCTGCTTTATCATGTGAAGTGGGACTTCACCATATCTTTGCTGATTTCGTTCTCGTCGTAAAAGGTAGATAGAAGTTTGGAAAACATACCTCAAGATGAAAAGATTTGAACCTCTACTTCTGGAAATCAACACTTCTGAAATTATATCTTGAAACTGATTTGTGTACCTTTGTTGGAGCAGACCGATAGTGAGATTATCCAAATCTGTGTGGTAAAACGGCAAAAGAAAAAAAGATTGTTCCAAGTTTCCATGGAGGCCGAACAAAAAACACAAGCAGACGAGAAATTACCATATCAATCTAGCATTTGATTACTCGTGGATATTCTATCTTGAGATGCTAACCAAAAAATTAAAGAAAATCTCGGCGTAACATGAGAAAACCAAACAGCTTTATACTATGGTTTTTCCGGGGAGATAATTCGAACCTGAATCCATGTGTCTTTAGAAGAAAAAGTGGGAGTATACTTGCCAACCTTACACCGCCATAAAACTACATCTCTATCTGAAATAGTACAATCTTTAAACCTTTTAATTTCATCTTCCATCTGAGAGAGGAAAAGATAACGCCTATGAATCAAAAACAGCAAACAAAGTATTCGATATCTGGATATCCATATCGATGCAACCACAATCCTCCAATAAATTATACAGCCTTCCTAGTGAGTACCAATTATTAAACCAAAAAGATGTTTGAAAACCACTCGTTAACTCAACTTTATGAAACTCTTTTGATAAGTCGCAAATCTTGATAAGTTTTCTCCACATCCACGAGTCAGCACTCGTATTCGAATTTACCGACCAAAAGGAACCTCTTCTTATCAAGTTTTTCTTTATCCAATTGACCCATAATGAAGCCTTAGACGAAACCAGTCTCCAAATCAACTTAAAACAACTCACATTGTTTGCCTCGGTTAAAGATTTCAAGCCAAGACCCCCTTCTGATTTTGGTTTACAAACATCTAATCAAACCACTTTAGCTTTTCTTGAGTTTAAACAAGGGTCGGATCATAAGAAAGCCAAGCTTATCCTCTCTATCTCTTGAATACAGACTCATGGGAAATCTAAATGATGCTTTCCAAAAATTCATCAAAGTAGCAATCACAAAAAAGTAATTGAAGTCTACCTACAAAATATAAAAAAGTGATTCTTCCAAGTACGACCATAAATTTTATCAATATGAAGTTGATAATTAGAACTTGACATTCTTCTTGCCAGCATAGGCAAAGTCAAGTATTTAACATGCAAAGTTCTAATATTAAAATGAAACTCAGAGAGGTGATCTCGCGTTATCGTGGAAATCCCAGTGATAAAAAGAGAGGTTTTCTCCAAAATAATTTTCAAACCATACATATGAGCATAGTCATCCAAAACAACAAAGATACCGTCAATGGAGCGAGATCGTCCATCTGCAAAGACTTTAATATCGTCCACAAAACATAAATGGTTTATATTCAAGCTTGTACACCCCGGATGATATCCAACTCTTCCGCTTTTGACTGCTTTGTCCAACATTCGAGATACGAGATTTATACAAATAACAAAAGGATAGAGAAAAAGGGAACAAGCTTGACGCAACCCCGCTCACTCCTAAATAAACCAGCGAGTTCTCCATTAACAAAAAAATGATTTTACCAACTGTGCTTAAACAAAAAGCTTTGTTAAATTCATCTTTGCTATATCCGACTGCAACAAATTGACCACTACCACCACTTTCAACAACACATTTTGAGAATCATACTCAACAAGATTTTTCTTAAACTACCGAAACACCAAACTTGTTAAAAACTTTTGAAATAGGTAGAAAATTTTAACGACATAGTTCCTTAAACGGAAGACACTTTGCAGTAACATATCATCACCACTTAACTCCTTAAAACAACACACACCCCTAAGCACTTTACATACGAAAGACACAAAGTAACTCATTAATTAACATTAAGACCAGACAAACTCCAAAACACCAAGTCATCAAGCCGCTCATTGGTCGGACTATTCCCACCATGAACCAGCAGCCCTTCTTCACCATCCTTAACCGTGACCGCAAACGCGCACCACCCACGTGGGCTAGGCTTCTTGTCCTCCTCTGTCCCATCTTCAACCTTCTCCCACACTAATGTATCTGTATCAAGCTTGTAAACCTCACCAGACATCTTCCCAGCTCCCATATGCATAAGCTCATGCGGCTCTTCCTCCCCGCCATATATAACAATGTATTTCCCGTAAGAAACCGCCGGAAACACACTTCTCGCCGATGGTACATCCCCGGTAGTTTCAACAGCGGTCCATTGGCCACTAGCTATGTCAAAGTAATGAATATCACCCAGTTCATTACCATCAAACCCAAACAAAACCCATACTTTCCCATTCAACACCACAAGCCCTGGTGCTCCTCTTCCTTTGCAAGCTTCCCCGGCCGCCGGATACTCAACCCATTTCTTATCAACCACATCGTAAGCATGCAACGTATTCACACGTCCCTTGGCAGTAACACCACCAAAGACATAAACCTTCCGGTCATCACCAGTCATTGAGTGATAGCTACGACCGGTAAGCCCTTCCTCCACCGGAGACAACATTTTCCACTCGTTGGTCACAGTATCGTAGGAGTAAAGGCCGTTGTATTTCCTAGAGTCGTCACGGCCACCATAGACATAGATCGTGGTTCCGATCGTGACCATTGAGACACCGAAACAGGGGAAAGGACGGTCTCCTGTTGCAGGGGCTATGGACCATCCTTGAGTCTTGAGATCGAAAACGTAGATATCGTTGTCAATATGAATCGTTGGCTTAAGCTCACCACCGAAACAGTAAACTTTGTTCCCCACCACGGCCAAGGCGTGTGAGCTTCTTGGCCCTGGACCAGCTCCTTTTTGCTCCACCTGATCAACAAAAATCATAATCAAATCAAACAAATCGCATATTACGGATCAAAGAAACAAATCAATAATATAAAATAAAGACTAATTATTTTCTGGAGAATATTACCTTTTTCCATTTGTTCTCTACCGCAGGACTCATTTTTCTTCTTCGCAAAAAAGTTTTTGGGAACGAAAAAATGTTTTTTCTGTTTTAACTAGCAAGGAATTTAAGAAATGTTGTCGCTAAAGCTGTTGTTGCTTGTACTTATATAGGCATATCTGGTATCACAGGTCCACCACAATTACAATTCAAAGTAAATTTGGATTTTTTAAGAAAAAGAAAAAAATAGAGATACATTACCATTATATTATACAATTACAGTTTTTTAGTGACATTAAGGAAAGAAATTTGATTATACAGGCGCAATACGTGTTCTTTGGTTACTTGTTAATAAAATAGCTTGATTAAAATATATTAGTTTTCTTTTTTCTATAGTAGCTGTCGTAGTCATTGATTTATTTGTCGTAGACCCGGATAAGATCCAACAAAGATACCTAACCATTTTTTTTATTCTATTTTGGATAAAATTTTATAAATGATATGTTATTATTATTTTAAATTATATGTCTAAATTCTAATAATATTATTTGAAAAGTATATTCTGAACAAATGAATTCTAATTGTAACTTATTATATTGTTTGCTATTATAATTAAAATACTATTAATTATAAAAACATATTTTTTAATTTTAAAACTATTAAATTTCACAGTATTATTAAAAATAATTATAAATTTCAATTTCAATTATATTATAAATTTTAAGAATTATATATATGGTTATTTTATTAAAGTTTTAAAAATATGATCCCGAATAGAACCTAGTAATTATGTTATTAGTTTTATAAAATTACATATATATATATATATATGTGCGCGCGCGCGCGCGAGCGCATAGTACATGTTCTTGTCCATTCATTCACAAATCATAAAATCTCTAATTGCTTCTTAACAATATCTTATAAGAGGTATAATTCGTGCTATGCAATTAAAGTAATTATGAATAGAGTGTAAGGTGATGATATGATATCCACGGTGAGGATGAATCACGAGTCACCTGGCGGTGCTTATCTTTCTTTGTCTCCATTTCAATAAGAGAAGGTCACATGCGACATTTTATCAAAAACAAGAAGACAGAACAAAAGCTTATAGTTTTGGTAAAAGAAAAAGAGAGCGGAAAAAGAGGAATGAACTTGGACAATGTGAACTAGAATCTGGTCAATATTCCAGGCACCATTGTGGCAAATTTAGCAGTTTCATACCTAATTAGCGATAATTTTGTTGACATTTTCTTTACCTCCTAACTCTCAAACTCTTAGGCTTTTTAGTCTTATTCGTAACATCACTGAATTATTATTTTTTAATTTTAATGAGAGATAATTGTTTAGATTGACCCAAATTTTATATGTATTTACTAGTTTGACTTGTTTTTTTGGGTAAATTTTGAGAGGATTAAAAAACAATAAAATCTAACATTTATTTTACAATTACGAAAAATTACTATTTATGTTTTTTTGTTTTGCAATTTTTTTTTTGTTTTTTACATACAAAATCCTATTGAAACTGTAAAAAAAAATTTCGTCGCAAAAAAAAAACTCAATAAGTTTACGGTAACTACAGTAAGTCTACGGTAACTACAGTAAGTCTACGGTAACTACAGTAAGTCTACGGTAACTACAGTAAGTCTACGGTAACTACAGTAAGTCTACGGTAACTACAGTAAGTCTACGGTAACTACAGTAAGTCTACGGTAACTACAATAAGTCTACGGTAACTACAATAAGTCTACGGTAACTACAATAAATTTGCGACAACTACAATAAGTCTACGACAACTACAATAAGTTTGCGGTAACTAAATAAGTATGCGATAATTACAATAAGTCTATAGCAACTACAATAAGTATGCGGTAACTACAATAACTACAATAAGTCTGTGGTAACTACAATAAGTCTGTGACAATGTTTCAATAAGTCTGTGTTAACTAAATAAGTGTGCGGCAACATTTCAATAAGTCTGCGGTAACTCAATAAGTGTGCGGTAACTAAATAAATCTGTGGCAACTTTTCAATAAATCTGCGGTAACTCAATAAATTTGTGGTAACTAAATAAGTCTGTGGTAATTACAATAAGTTTGCGACAACGTTTCAATAAGTCTGCGGTAACTAAATAAGTCTGCGGTAATGAAATAAGTCTGCGACAACGTTTTATTAAGTCTGCGGTAACTACAATAAGTCTGTAGTAATTAAATAAGTCTACAACAATGTTCAATAAGTATGTGGTAACTACAATAACTCTGCGGTAATTACAATAACTCTGTGGTAATTACAATAACTCTGTGGTAACTAAAATAAGTCTGCGGTAACTAAATAACTCTACAGTAACTAAATAAGTTTGCGGTAACTGAAATAAGTCTGCGGTAACTAAGATAACTCAATAACTTTGTGGTAACATGAAATAAATCTGCGACGAAATAAGTCTGCGGTATGTTAACGGAATGACATTTTTGTAATTTTCGGCCATGCTATAATTAAATATTAATGACACTATCGTAATTATTTTTTTCTTTACACAACATTACAAGGGTACGTTTGGAATTTAGACCGCACTTTTAATTAAAAACAAATGCGAGTCATTCTACCAATTAAACCACAATTTTGAGTCATTCTATTAATCCTCCCTTTTAATAATTATAAATTTAGTGTCAATTGTAACTTGTGAGACTTTAAAAACTCAAAATGTTTATTAAGATTTTAGACTTCTTCAATAAGGGGTTGGTATGCATTTGGCACTCGAGATCACTATGATAATTTGATCTTCGTTGGATTCGAACATTTTGGATATTGGAAATATGGATAATTTATTAGGAGACGGTGATATTTTGACTAGTTTCGCACAATTTATGGTGAAATTTTAATAATAAATTTCATAAAACAAAATTACAAATTAGTTCCCGCAAATTTTCAAGAGTAAATATTAGCCATCAAAACGCTTTAATTTTTAAAAATAATTAAAGGACCCCTAAATTTCTTTTTTTTTTGTTTAATACCCCAAAAATTTTAGATTCGGCCTTATAAAGAGAAAAGAAATTCTATCTTTAGATGTTGTTCTCAACATCAGCGTTTTATTTTCTACCTATAATCAAATTATTGAAAGATCAAAAAATCGATCCAAACTAATTCGAGATTGATCAAGATTACAAACTAAGATCAAGAAAAATGTAGAAAATTGTTGATAGTTATCAATATCTTAGATGATGATATTAAGATTTATTTCTAAATATATTATTTACATTTATATTTATTTTAATTTAAAAACTTATCTCTGGAAAAGAAAATAGATCTTATAACATTATTTTCATAAGAGAATAGTAATTCTTCACTAATACTTTTGTGTTCTTTACTCTTATTATTTTATGTTGGTAAGAGAGCTTTGATCCAATTCATTGCTATTTAAAAAAAAGAAGAAGACGAAAATAAGAAGAGAGATGTGATCTTTGGTAGGTTAAGTTTTTGATTGGGCCACTGATTGGCCACGGTTGATTTCATATTGACTAGCAAACTTGCTAGTTCCCTAGAGAGGAAGATTGTTGAAGATGCTACGACTGATTTCTTCTTATCAAAGCATTAATCTAACTTTAAAAAAGGTTTTTGTTTTGTATCTTGATACGATGCTGATTTGATGGTGATGAATTTGAATTCGATTACACAAGTTTTTTTATGAACAAGAAATTCGAAAAAAAGTCTATACTTGTGATTAAAAAACGACAAAAATATATGAATATACAAATATGTATTTTCATCAAATTGATGATCCATGGCCGGATATAAACGTTGTTGATGACCCGGCGGTTCGGATATTACAGCTGATATTGATCCTACGATCGAGTATAAACGTCGATGATAATCCGACGACCGGATATTACATTGATACTTTGAAGACTTGTCCAATCTCATACGTGTTACCATGTATGAGCTTTCTAGGGGTAATGAAAGATTGAGAGATCGATCCAAACCAAATCGAGATTGATGGAGACTAGGAACCAAAATCAACAAAATCTTAAAAATGTTGATAGTTCTCAACATTTTAGATTAAAAAAATTAGTTTTATCTATAAATATATTATTTACTTACCTTTTCTATTTTTTTGGAAACTTATCTTTATAAAAGAGAATATATCTTGTAACATTATTTTTATGAGAATCAATAATAATTCTTTCATAATACTTTTGTGTTTTTTTTTTGAATAATATATAAAAATTATATTCAAATAATTTTTTTTTTTATAACAAGTGTTACCGAGTTTTTATGAACAAAGAAGAAGAGAATAGAGAGCTCAAAATAGAATCAATAATGGTGGGGCTCGTTAAAATCCAATCCCAAAAAACCCAATTGGGACAAAACCGGGACTTGAAAAAAAGAGTACACACCATTAATGAAAGAGCTGAAAATAAGAGAACAGAAGAAGTAAAATAACAATCCAAAGAAGCAAGAGATTAGGTGTCTCTAGCTCCAAACCAGTCGCGTAAGATGCCGCTGAAACGTCATTTCTTTTCGATGGTGGAAGACGATTTTGCACAATTCTGTCAATGTCTTTGATAATATAAGCTTGGTCTTTTGATTGTTCCCCATGTCTGCGCTGATTACGCTCTTGCTACAAAGTATAGACCATCGCTTGGAATACATACCTCAATATGAACCTGTGATTACCAACAAACACAGAGGCAGAGATAATAGTAATGATCTCTCCAAACCGAGTTGCATACCTTGTTTGAAGAAGAGCAGAAGTGAGCCTGATCCATATGAGTGACAAAAACTTGCACTCAAAAAAGAGGTGATCTCATGTTTCTAAAGCCCCATGGCACAAAACGCATCCTGAGTTGGCACATGAGCTCAAGCCAGCATCATATCTCTCGTTGATAACCTATTGTGAACTGCAAGCCAAACCAAGAAAGAGTATTGTGGAGTTGCAAGAGAGAACCACACACCTTTGTACCAGCCCGTGATCTAATGAGCAGTCCTCAATTGATTTCAGGTATTTTTTCGACGAGGAAACCTGTTTAAAAACGTCTGGAACATGACGCCAAAAAAATAAATCCAGCTCCATACTCCCAATGATTCTCCGTTTTTCTATTTTCTCCTCAATCATGTTCAACAATGTAGGCCGTCGTCGCCTAACTCTATTAGTTGCAAAGACTTCAGCCATAGTAGACGATAGAAGGATCCCCATGTCAATACATCCCAATCTCTTAGAATGTCATAAAGACGACTTAAAGAAGTCCAAACATCAACCAAAAGGAAGTGTCCTTACTATTCCAAACCTCTATCTTGTGAAAAGATTTACTCTAATTTCGATATTTAATCAACTTTCGCCAAATCCAAGAGCCCGCTGTTTACTATCACAACAGATTCACCCAATTCCAAATTTAGATATGTATTCTTCTACAACCATGAACATGATAAATTGTTTTTGTAAATATCTTCTTTGATTCACGTCGACAAACGAGAATGGGATGCTTGTACCTTTTCCTAGTTCTTATATTCGCTCCAAATGGTTAACTATGTTCAGTACATCTCCTATACAAAATTATATGAACTTAATTCTACCAAAATTTGGACAATTTGATGGACTCCACATGTTAACTATAGGCAGATGTGGTGGTATCACATCACCAAAATTAGAATTCAAAGCAAATTAAGATTTCTTAAGGAACGGATACGTTCCACTGTTGTCCAAACTTTTTTGGAGACACGTAACCATTTATTTATTTATTCTTTATATATGTTACGATATATAACACTATTTCTTTTCCTTTTTTCTGTCAGTGTTTTGATAATCGTTTGTAAGACGTGTTCTTTGGTTACTTACTTATTAAGTACGAAAATCTTGATTTCACATTGATTAAATTACTCTTTCTATAATAGCTATCATAGTATGGACATATATAGTCATAAGATCCAACGAAAACATCAAAACAAAATTTTGAAAAGAAAAATCCGTCGAATTATATATTTCGCATTATACAGCCTCTTACCCATTTATACATAATCTGTAATTGTTTTTTCATGCATGATTTTTGTTAAAGAGGTATTATCACTATACACTTTGCGTAATTAGATGATAATAAGATATGATGATTCCATAGGGGTGGCTCACGTGGCGCGGTTGCTCTACTTCGATCATTCAGGGTCACGTGAGACTTGTATACAAACAAACAAGAGAGTAAAGCTGAAAGGTAAGGAATAAAGTGAGGAAAGGGAAAACGAAATGAACGTGGACTATATAAATTGGAACCTGGTCAATAATCCAGGCAACATTAATGTTAGCTACATCCGTGCCAAATTTTGCAGTTTTACACATTTACTATTTTATAATAAAGCCATATTTTTGAGCAACTATAGAACACCTCCACGTTTCTCACAAATAAAAAATTGATAAATAATAGAAAGAAGAAAGAGAAGTCAGAATGGATTTTTCTACGAAGAACTTTTCTGAGATACAACAATACCCACATGTCTCTTATTAATTTGTTCTTATCTTTTTCTCAATTAAAAGTTTAAATATTTTATGTCATAAGTATTAATATTATCGAAAGAGTTTTTTTCTACGTGATATCCACATCATCATCCTAATCATTAAAAAAACATGTCATCAAATAATATTTCTTATACATTATTTATGCTTTTCTCATTAAATATTAGTTGCATCCTAAACACACATTATTTTAATAAAAATTAATTAAATAAAATAATTATTAACCATAATTTAGATAGATAATGATTAAAACAAAATTAAAAAAAAATCTTAGGAACTATTTAAAATATATATCAAATTTATTTGGTATAGTAAAATTTAAATTAGTATGAAACGATCATATACACTTTTTTACCATCTTTAAGATTATATACACATTAAGTTTTTGATTTACATAAATATATTATAAAAACGCTTTTTGTTATTTATATTGTATTTTATGTGATGGTTATACAAATATTATGCATTTATGGTAAAAATAAATATTTAGATAATTGAAAAATTAAGAAACTAAAAATAGAGAAGAATGGTAAGAAAAAATCTAAGAAAATGAAAGACCAAATGATAAAAATTGTAGAACCATTGAAACTTAGTGACAAATGAGTGTCAAAAGATCAATATTCAAAGGAAAAACAAAGATATCTAAGAATATGTCAAAAGATAGTATAAGATCTCTATAATGCAAATTTGACATGCACCATAGGATATGGTCAAATAAATCTTGCGACTAAAACTTGTCTGATTTGGGTTGAGAATCAATCCACAATTCCAATTGTTATATGTGAGCGAAGAAAACATAAAAATAAGTATATTTCGGAAAGCGAACTAGTGTATTTGAAAGATGACAAAAGGAATAGTAGTACACAAATGTTAGAATTTTTTTTTTTCTAAAAGTTAGGTAAGATATATGCATGCACATATGACTATAATAACTATTTTAAATATATGTCATTTTGTATAGTGATTGAGTATTTAGAAAATATTTGAAATGAATTAATGGATTAGATTATAGTGAGATAGGATAGCTAGATAGAGACATAAATAACTTGTTCAAACATTTTATTATGTCTTGATGAACTTACTTTGACGGATAGTGTGTATCCGTCGAACTCGTTGTAGTAACACCTAGCGATTCGTTGTTTTTCCAATAAAAATACTATCCTTAACAATATATATTGTATATATATATAGGTTTGAAAAATTAACTGATTATATTTATAATTAATGATTTATATTATTATTAGCATAAAATTAAATCCCGTGCAATGCGCAGAAGTATAAATCTAGATATAATAGTGTCCAGAGTTTCTCACTGTGTCAATCTGGAGAGTCCATCTCCTCTTTCAAAAGATTTTGCTCCAGCTAGTAGTTGGGCAAATGTTGTGCAAGCTAAGAAATCTTTGAAGAAGTATGATCATAATGTTTCGTAACAAGAAGGTGTGAGTTCGGTGATGGTTCTATATGAGGTTTTCAAAGATAACTCTCCTCTTTGGGAAGATTTTCTGATCAGTAGATTCCTAGCTACTGCTCCTCATGTGGCTAAGATTCATGCGATTGTCAATAAAAATTTAGGCTTTGAGAGACAAATTGCAGATGATTGGATTTTTAAAATTAATTCAACAACAATGAGACTTCACTTGAGGTGAAGACTGTTCTGCTTTGGGTTCATGTGAAGAGCGCACGGATGTCTATGTTCTCATTGAAGGGTTTCAGTTTTTATAAGTAGTATGCTGGGAGAACCTGTTAGGATGCATCCTGAAACATCACAATTTTTAGATTTTAATATCGTAAAATTTTTATTAATGCTGATTTTTTCCTAGAGAGTTACCTAAATCTATGAATTCTACTACTCCAACAGGAAAATAATCAGTGGTTGAATTTTCATACCCATGACTGCCCGTGAGATGCTCTAGGTGTGAAAATAGGGACACGTGGATAATGTGTGTTTGAAAAATGGTGATCCGAAAGAAGGGTCACAAGAACTCAATTACCCTTTAAGGAGAAATCAGAGGTGGAATCTAGGGCTATTGTGGTTGAAGTTGCAGAGGTTGTAAGCAAAGTCTAAAGAAGCTCGGGTTCAAGTTGCTCAAAAGATTACAGAAGAGCCAGCAGATGATGTAGAAGAAGGGGATTGGTCTACAGTATTGCCAAGCAAAGTGGAGCCCACTCCAATTAAGTCGACCGAATTAAAATCTGGCGAAGTGTTTAGTTTTTCAAAAACAAGGTTCTCAGTGCTAGGTGGTTCACAGAAGGATGATGAAACTATCAAGCAAGCTAAGGATAAAATAGAGGAAAAAGAAACAGAGGAAAGTGGGATATAAGAAGAAGAAACAGTGGGTAGAGATAAAAAAAATCAGAAGTCGAAAGAAACATAAAAAGAAATTGATGTGGATGCGGAAATCCCAAATGATGGTAATCAGTTGGGAAGGGATGCTCCTATTAGACAATCTCTTCATTGAAGTTAAAAATAATAAAAAGACGTCTCGGATCCTACTACTCAAAAAGCTAAGGATGATAATCTTAACACCATGAATAAGATGACCATTCGCAAAAATCATTAATGTGAGGTTTCTTATGGAATGTGTATAGTTTTAATATATCTACGAAGCATAGGGTTGTCCAAAAATGGATAAAGAAGAACTCTTTTCAATTTGGAGGTTTTATAAAACACGAGTTAAGGAAAATAAAGCTGCAAATATTGTGTCTGCAATGTTTAAAGATGGTTCGTTCTTGTCTAACTATGAGTACAATCGACTCGGACGGATTTGGATAGTTTGGAAATCTACTGTTAGGATAACACCATATTTTAAGAGTGGACAGATGACAACTTGCTCAGTTTTGCTTGATGGGTGCGAGGAAGATTTTATTTGTTCATTCGTATATGCTTCTAATTGTGTGGAGGAAAGGAAGGACCTTTGGGATCATTTATGAACCCATCAAGACTCACCTATGATTAGAGATAAATCGTGGTTGATCGTTGGTGATTTTAATGAGATTTTAGAAGCAAATGAGCATTCGAAGTTCATACATTCTTCGACAACTAATTATGGTATAAGAGATTTTTAAGAAGTTAAAAGAACTAAAACCATAATTGTGTAGTCTTAGTAAGGAGAAATTGGGTGACTTGTATAAGTGGAACAAAGAAGGATATGATGTTATGGGAGTCTGATGTCTCAGGTTTTAAACCTTCATTATCACTGCAAATGCAGAGAGCATGGAGTAGTATATATTGGATATCAAATCCACATAGACCAAAGTGGCACTACAACTTTCCGATGAATCAAATAGAGCTAATATAAAATATATGGATTGTTCGTAATAATTGCAGTAAACAAAACAAAAGCAATAAATAAAACAATATAAATCTAATGGAGAGAAGCGATGGGTGCAGGGAATGTCGATGGTGTCAGTGATCAATTAACTATCTAACTAGACATGTATTTATTAGCGAAACACTATCGAACTGGAATCACTAATGTAAAGCTAGTATACTCTTGCAGTATTAACTATCGAAATATAAATCCTAAGACATTAAACTCCCGAATGAGCCTTGGAAGATATATCATCATTCATAACATATTCGATATGTTCACTTAAACGATTTAACTTCAAGTCCCATTGGCTATGGATACTAAGCTAATCAGTTATTTATTCCGGTAAGCTAACTATCAATTTCGGCGCATAGGTTCAACCTAAAGATCTGATGCTAGGCTGTCAAGCTAACAGAAGAATTAAGAACACAAAAGATGAAGAACACTAAAGATAAATCCCTAATCTAATAACTTAAACCAAATTAATCATTAAATCCCTTTGAATAAACACCAAACCTAACTGGTGGATTGCACAGATTTGGATGCAATCATTTAAAACACATTCAAAGATAGCATAAATATCTAAATAACGTTAATGAGGGTTCATAAAGCACTTCTAGAAAAGATGAGATTTTTGTCCCTTAGTTACAAAAACAATAAGTAAAAGCTGTAGAAAAGATAGATAATAAGTTAGAACTCCAGAAAATTGTGGAGCCCTGTTTATAAAAAAACCTACATCCTAAAGTCGGTTGAAATCAGATTTTTCTGTCCCGTGGATCAATCCATCCCTAGCCCAAAACTCCCAGCTTCATTCATTTGTTTCACCGGTCAATCCGATGTCAGATCGGTCGATCCATGCTATTCTTCATTTGATATTTGAAGCCTTCAAACATCTAGAGCTGGTACAAATTATCATATAACTCTATTGACTTGTACAACCTATAAAAACTCTAAACAAAACCAAAAAGACACAAAACCTAATTCTAAACTCGATAAAAGACTCAGAAACTATATGGAATCAAAAGTTTGAACCCTTAAAACCATGAAAGATGATAGTCGAAGCAAGAGAATACACAAAATGGCAACAAATAGTGGAGTTGAAGGAGAAATTTCTTCGCCAAAAATTAAAGTTTCATCGGCTAAATGTAGATGATAAAAATAATTGAGATTTTCATCAGGCTGTAAAGGTTCATGAGATAAGAAATTCAAAAACCTGATGTTATGATTGTGAGCTCTCAAGAAATCAAAGCAGAGGGTGATAAGAACTCTTTAGAACATATAGTTGAAGATTATCTGGGGAAATCTATAGTGACATTAAGGATCAGCTGAGGTTTGAATGTTGGAATCTGGATCCTAAAAGGTTAACACGAGTAGTGAAAAAGGAAAAAATATAAGATATGCTCTTTGCGATGTCAGGAAATAAGGCATCGGAACCAGATGGATATACATCATAATTATTTAAATAAGCATGGCTACTACTAAAGAAGGACTTTGTTGTGGCTGTTCAATCATTCTTTTGATAAGGATTTCCTACCTAAGGATATCAACTCTACTATATTGGCCTTAATTCTGAAGAAAACAGAGGCGCGGGAAACAAAAGATTACATATCCATCTCATACTGCAATGTTATTTATAATGTGATATGAATGATTTTGGCAAATTGGCTTAAGGTGATTTTGCTGAAGTTTATAGCGCCAAGTCAATCGGCATTTGTAGAGGATCATTTTCTTATGGAAAATTTGCTCTTTGCGTCAGAACTAGTGAAGAACTATCACAAGGAAACAATATCTCCTCGAATTGCTATTAATATTGATATTTCTAAGGTTTTGAGCTTGTACAATGGTCTTTTCTGATAATGACATTAACAATTTTGAATTTCCCATCAAATTTTATTCATTGGATTAAGTTTTGCATCACTACGACTTCCTTCTCGGTTCAGGTTAATCGAGAACTTATTCGTTATTTTCAGAGTGAATGGGGATTTCGTCAAAGATGTTCACTTCCACCGTATCTGTTTGTAATAAGCATGAATGTTCTCTTAAAAATGCTTGACATGGCTGCTACAGATAGACAAGTTGGTTATCATCCGTACTGTTAAATCTTTAAGCTCACGCACTTGTTCTTGCAGATGACCTCTTAGTGTTTATCGATGGAAAGAAATAGTCTATAGAGGGAATTCTCAATGACTTGTTTCCAGATTTTGCTTAGTGCTCAGGGTTGAACATAAATTTGGAGAATTCAACACTATTTATCGTAGGGGTGGCAGATACATAGAAGATTAGTGGTTGAGAAATGTGTCTTTGAAATGATGCGTCTATTGGGAGGTACTTCTTCAATCAACATATGTGTATGTTGGGAAGTTACGAATTTTACCCAACATATGTTTCTGTTAAGAAGACACACATTTTAGTTTATAACCCTTGACATACTACATAAATGGATGGATGTATGCAGTTTGAGGAGAATGAATAATTTCCTAAAGATTTCTCTTTTCATCTCTCTACATAACTTATGGGAAATACAAAGTAAAGTTTGCAAGATTCCATTTGGTTTACGATATAGAGTTTGATAGTTGTATTATACAAGATTGACGTTCTTAGATATACCAAGGGTGAATTTCTAATTTGGGAGATTGTCCTAGACAATCATCTATCATTCTACGAGTTGTTGTTACATGATCAAAGAATAAATCATCAAGGTAAGTTTGTTTTACATATATTTTAATTAATCAAATAAACATATTCTTTTATGAGTGATTATCTACATCGATAATTCTTCTGACAATCTAAGATAGAAATCTCTATTTCTTGTTAAGGAATTGATAGATGGATCAATTTGATGCGGTTATGAATCTGAAAAGTCACATTGACAAACCTTTTGTATTCCAAGGAGTGGATTTCAAAAGATGGCAGAAAAGAGGTTGTTTTATCTTACAACATTAAAGTTGACACAATGGACTTCAAATGGACTGGAATTACTTGATGAAGGAGATATTCAAGACGAAAATGTCAAGATAATGGAGATATGCACACAAAATGATTTTTTGTGAAAATGTTATATTCTTAATGCCTTAAATGATTCTCTTTATGATTTTTATTAAACATTCCAAACTCCAAAAGAGTTATGGGAATCGTTAGAGAAAAAGTATATATCCAAAATGGCTAGTGCTAAGAAATTCATTGTGGAAAAATATTCCAATTTCAAGATGAGTGACACGAAATCTGTGGTGAAACAAGTGGAGAAAATCCAAATTGTCGCTCATGAATTGAAAGATGAGAGTATGAGGCTGAATGAATCTTTTCTTGTTGCTTCCATCATTAAAAAGTTGCCTCCAAATTGGAAAAATTTTAAGATTTATTTGAAGCATCTATCGGAAGACACGAAACATAAGGATTTAATTCTCAAATTTCATGTGTAAGAAGAAAATCTTGAGAATAAGAAGTTTGATTTCTCTACTATGGAAGAAAATCCCAATCTTATTGAGGGAGATAACTCTAAATCCAAGGGTTCTAAGAATAAGAAGAAGGCTAATAAATCTTTTACTTCGCCAAAGAGTGTTAATTTCAAGAAGAAAACTCAATGTGCGGGTATGTGGAAAGCCTGAACATAGGGCCAGGGATTGCCGCTTGAAAAGGAAAGGGACATGCCATAGATGCCAATAAAGAAAACCTTCCTTAAAATCTGATAACAAACTCTAATGGTTGGTAGGTTTAAATTGGTGCAACAAAACATGTGTGCTATGATATAAATGTGATCTCAGCGTATGGGCATGGTTGTGGTGGAGAAAAGCTTTACATGAGAAATGCTAGCACTGCCACAATTGAAAGAAAAGGCAAAGTGGTTCTAAAACTCAGTTCAGGAAAAGAACTTGCATTTACAAATGTGCTTCATGTGCCTGAGATTCGAAAGAATCTGATTTCTAGTTCTCTTCTTAGCAACAAAGGTTTTAAACTTGTATTTTTATCTGATAAGTTTGTACTCACTAAAAGTGGGGATGGATGTATGTAGAAAAAGGCTATCTAAGTGATGGTCTTTTCAAACTCAATGTTGTACCTTTCAAAAATAAAAATGCAGGCAATAACAATGCTTCTATTTATTTGCTTGATTCAAGTGTATGATGGCATAAAATATTGAGACATGTTAATTATCGTTGTTTAAGTAGAATGATGTATTTAAGACAGTTACCAAAATACAATCCTAGTGATGTTCAAAAACAGAAATGTGAGGTATACATAGAATCAAAATATGAAAGACATCCTTACAAATCAGTTGAGAAATCGAATGAGGTACTTGGATTGATACATACTGATTTATGTGACTTTCATTCAACTCCAAGTCATGGAAAAAAGAATTATTAGATTTCTTCCATCGATAATTACAGTAAGTTCTGCATCTAGTTGATTAATATTAAAGATGAAATTTTGAATATGTTAAGAAATTGAAAGCAAAAGTAGAAAATCAATTAGATAAGGGAGTTAAAATTCTCATATCAGATCATGGTGGAGAATACCTATCTGAATTCCAAAATTTTGTTCTACACATGAAATTATTCATCAAACTACAACACCATATACTACAATGCAAAATGGAGTTGCTGAAAGAAAGAATAGAACACTTAAATAAGTGATGAATTCCATGTTAAACAATTTTGGTGCACCACATAGTTTATGGGGTGAAGCGCTTCTCAATGCAAATTTAATATTAAATGAATTCCCTCTTAAAAAGAGTGATAAGACCCCATATGAAATAATGAAAGGTAGAACCCCTTCATATAAAAATATGAAAGTGTAGGGGTGCCTAGGGAATTTTCAAATACCTCTTCCAAAGAGAACGATTGTAGGATAAAAAACGGTGGATTGTATCTATATCGGTAATGCCGAAAATAGTGCTGGATACATATTTTTGGTTCACAAATATGAGAATACTGATGTAAAATCATATACAATTATTGAATCAAATGAAGCTGAGTTCAATGAAGATGTATTTCCATACAAAAGAAAACCAAAAAGTGCAAGTACTAAATGAGTACATGATGATAATAGAAATGCCTCAATTTCAATTATTTAACAAGAAGAAATAAAGCAAGAAGAAATAAAAGAGTAAATGATAAATGCTTTTTGAAATGCTACAATTATCTTATTGTGCAATTGAGCACTTTAGGTATTGAACCATAAGGAAGAGGTATTTAACACTAGAGCTCGATCTATGTCTAAAATAAGCTAAGCCTAAAAGATGATGATAGTCTCTAAGATAAGGTAGTCATAAAATAAGCTAAATATTAAAGATAGTGGAGAGAAAAAATGAGATTGATGATATTGGGTTCCAGAGATTAAGTGTGACAACACATGAGACCAAATGGACTATTATGGAAATGCTCACTAGTTTTCTAAGGAAAGACTTGCATGAAACTCTATGGATAATGAGGAACTTAGACATATAAGATTCTAGCTACCCACTTACGTGATCTAGCTAAACTAAATAAGGAATCCTAGAGTCCAAACCTCATAGTTGATATACTAGGTGTTCCTAAGAAGCATTAAGAAAACGTTATAAAGTTTTTTCCTAAAGGGATTTATTCCTGAATCTCCTGATTGACTTTAAACCCTCTAATTAATGATCCTAGGGCTCTAAGCACACATCCATATTCCTATGTGATGCAATACTCAGGCAAACATGATTAAGGATATTTGTCCCAAGCAAGCATTATAAGCAAATCATCATATCAATATCAAAGAGAGCACATATCATGTTCAGAACAATGAATTAAAGGAAATGATTCAATTAAAATCTGGTTACAATCATTGGACCTTGGGTTCTACTATCAAGGGAATGAATTAACAATAAAAATTATGAAAGAGGTTAATTAAGTACCATCTTAGAACATGAAACTCACAAATATGACTGATCCATTTCAATGTTACTAATCATTTCACTAATCATCTAATTATCAATAACTTTAGTTCGCAATCAAATTATCAATGAGCATTGATAAAAAAGTTCAATAAGTTCACTAAACACCCTAATCATCAATTCTCATTTGCTACGTATGTAAAACGCATAAATATTTAGTTCAACCATTTCATCGAACACTTTCCGGGCGTGAATTGCTTAAGTTATAGATTTTGATAAATCAAGTCAAAATTAGCATTAAGATCAACCTAAATGAAGGATTTAACAATAATTGACCTAAATAATTATCATCTAACCATCAATTCATCATAATCTAACATTATCCATGATCGAACAAAAAGGTTAATAACAAATTCTAGGTGATCAATCTAAATTTCATGCCAAATCTAAACAAATCCCAATTTCCATTAGTGATTATCAAGATTAGCAAGCATTAAGGCCAAATTTAAAATCAGCCAACATCAATTTCTCATTGATTCATCCCTAACATACATATTAGCTCATTTCCATGATAAGACTTGTATGAAAGAGAAGCATTAAGCACAAGGGAATAATCCCCATTCACTCTCCAAATGGTTTCACAATTAAATCCCTAAAAAAAAGCAACCAAATCAACATAAAAGTAAAAGAAGACATCAGAACAGAAAAGAGATAAGAGTTTGAGAAACAAATCCAAAGGAAAGGGATGGAGGAGATCTTTAAATCATCTAAATCCTCTAAATCCCCATTGTTTGGGGTTCTTATAGGGCATAAAGCCCTTTCCCAAATGGTGTTTTCTCTCCACTCGAGCCTCCTCCTCTTCCCCCAAGTGTTTCTCCCCAAAAATTAGGTCAAAAGAGGGGTTTTAAAGAAAAAAGCGGAATGGGTCGCGAACTGGGTCGGATTCGGGTTTAGATCAGATCCAATCAACTCTGGTCAATTCTGGACAATATCATTGTTCTAATGGTGTTGGGTTCCAATTTTTGGGACACTGATATGATCATGGGAAGCTCTAAGGATAAAGAAGCATTAGAGGATTCAATTGAGCTGACTACAAGAGCAACGCACAAGCGATTCAAGAAAGCACGTAAGAGATTTATGCATGACATGAAGGAATCAACGCTTAATCACAATGCAACAACTTGTATTAAATACTATATCGATTACGAGATCACGTCTAGTACTCTTTTTTCTTATCTTGGTTTTATCCCACTGGGTTTTACAAGAAAGATTTTAATGAGGCTGGTTTGATTCTCATCTCTTTTAATCCATCTTTATTCTAAGCTAAGTTCATTAGGAGGCCCAATACAAAGGAGGCAAATTTAGAGCCCACCCAAACTTGAAACAATCTCGTCCAAGGCCAAAAAATAAGAGAAGACTACATTCAACAAATCCAAGTTGTTTGGCGAGATTCATCTTCTATTTTTTTTTTCTTTGGGTCAAAACATTAAGTATTTCTGTCTTTAATTTCTAGTTCATGTTCCAATCTAGATTCATGTAACCTTTCGCCTCTCTAGATTTCTTTATAAAATCAGCCAATAGGAAAAACAAGATATCAAACTTTTTAATCTAACAACTTTTTATCTTTTTGCTTTCACGCAAACTCTTTTGTTCCTCAGGGAACCTTTGATTCGTCTTCGTGTGTCATATCAAAGGAACCATTGACGTTTATCAAGTGTAGTCCACAAAACATGTGTGGCCATTCTACCGATCAAGCCGTTGAGGAGACAATTCGCAAGAATTGGTTCTAGGTTTCATATAACTAGCGTTGGTGTTTACACTATCTTCTTCGTCAAGATCTCCACCGCCTAGTTTCTTTGGAAGTTTTTCGGAAGGAAGTATTGGGACTTAGGTTTAATATACCTAGAGATCTTGCTTCGCCTATCCCTCGAAGTAGAGAATTATCCACCCGGTCTCGTTGAGTTTGCTATCCTTGGGGAATTCCACATTATTTGGTATCAGAGCACACTCATCGATTCCATTCTATCCATCATCACCATTGTTCCATCATCTTCACCGTCAATCCATCTCCATCACCATCACATTGCTTCAACAGCACAATACCGCGTCAACACCATCGTTTCACCACCATCATAACCAATTCGACCGCTTCATCTTCATCAACCATCAAACTGCTTCACCAGTTCATCACCATCATTGGATCATTCCATCACCACCATCATCGATCTGATCCTTCGCCTTCACCATCGCCAAAACCGTTTCACTTTGCACTATTTCTCTTCATCACCACCACCACCATCATGGTCATCACCACCACCACCGATCACCATCACTCAACCGTCACCACTATCACACCCTTTCATGTCACTGTTTTGCTTGATCACCACCTTATCAACCGCTTTTCACTGATCCATTTTGTTTAATTACCCTAAAAACTTAATGCTTATGATAGCTTGGCTGGAAACCAATATGGGTACGGAGAGATCCCTAAGACACTACTCCTATGTATCTGTGTCATCCCATTGTTAGATCCAACACCATGTACAGTAAACCCTTACCTCACCCGCAAGACCTAATCACTACCAAAGAACCACTTGTCATCGCCAATTGATACCTAACATCGCTGAGGATTTCTGTCATCGCCGAAGATGCCTCAAACGCCACCTGTTCAATCCTCGATCGTGCCTTTTCATCAGACTATTATCACCTGATCATTTATAGATCCAAAAATCATCCAATACCCGAGTATTACTCGATCATAACCGGATCACCACTCGCACCTCTTCGAGAAAATGGTTATCATAAATCTCATTTGCACCCATTCGATTATTTTTTGATTTTTCATCACATTTTAATTTTCTAATTTAGTTTAAGCTTTGATCGGAATATTTAAAAAAAGAGAAAAGAAATATTTAAAAATTCTAGGCTAGCTTATCATTTTGTATATTTGGGTAGCATAGGTGAGTGAAATTTTGATCCATTGATCATCTTAATTCGTTTGAGTATTTTTGACATTTTTGGGCGTGTGATTTCTTTTTGGGTGCTTGGTTTACTTCGTTTAGTTTCTTGGAAACACATTGGGATCATCAAAAGAACATTGGTTCTATTTGGAACTTATAGAGTCTTGTTGATCAAAAGAGTGTCAAACACCTAGAAAGAAAGAGTGAAACATTTGTGAGAATTTTTTATTCGCTCATTTTGTCGGAACAACATGTTTAACCAAGAAGGAAACCGAGAAGGAGAAGAAAGAAACATTATTCCTAATCTCCAAATGCAAGCTTATTGGGTGAGATGCAACACATCATGAGGTTAGAAATAAATGACGTTTATGAAAGACTAGAAGAGGTTAGAACCGAAGCTCAACAAGTAAGACCACAAGTCGTGCCACCACCAAGAGAAAAGGCACCAACCAAGACCACTTAGATTTAAGATTGAAGAAGACTTTGGATACTATAGTCAAGATGGTCATTCTTCAAGAGGAAGTCAAAGAAGACATAGACGTGCTAGGGAAGAAAGAGATGATAATTTCGGAGGTATAAACTTGAAGATACCTCCATTCCATGTCAAGAACGATCTGGATGTCTATTGTCGATGGGAAAAGAAGATAGAGCTCGTGTCCGATTATCAAACTACTCTAAGCACAAGAAAGTACGAGTTGCCACCACCGAGTTCTACGATTACGCAATTAATTGATGGGATCAACTTGTCACTAGTTGGAGAAGAAATGGAAAGTTGCCCATTGATTCTCGGAATGAAATGAATACCATAATGTTGAAAAGATTCGTGCCTAGTTACAATCACCAAGAGATTCATCAACGGCTTAGACGTCTAACTCAAGGTAGTAACGGAGTAGAACACTACTACCAAGAAATGGAATCACTCATGATCAAGTCCAACATCGATGAGGACCGAGAGGCAACCATGGCGAGGTTATTAAGTGCATTAAACCGAGATATTCAAGATTGGCTAGAAATGGAGCATTATGTGGAGTTATAAGAAATATTGCACAAAGCTATTATTGTGGAGCAACAACTTAAGCGGAAATGTACCATTACTCGGAAACCATATGCTTCTAATTCTCGTCCACATTTCACTACGGAAGGACATGCCATCTTATTCTAGGCCAATCTTGGAAACTAAGCCAAAGTAGAAGCCTAAGGCCACCACACCAATCCACGCCTACAAAGGAAAAGTCGAGGCAACGTCTACCACAAGTAACCAGGACGTCCAATGTTTTAAGTGTCACGGAAGAGGGCATTATGCCAATGAAATTCCTAATCATAAGAATATGATCTTACAAGCAAATGGAGATATTGAGTACGAAGAAGAAAATTAGAGTCTCAAGAAGAATGTGAAGAAATTACGCTAGGAGAACTATGTGATGAATTCACGCAAATGAATGTGAAGTAAGAGTTGCTAGGAGAGCTTTTCAAATCCAAGCTAAGGGTAAGGTTGAAGTTCAAAGAGATAACTTGTTCCACACACGGTGACAAGTCCATAACACTTGTGTGGCCATTCTACTGATCAATTTTTCGAGGAGACAAGTCGTATGCATGGGTTCTAGGTTTTATATACCTAGCGTTTGTGTTTACACTATCTTCTTCGTCAAGATTTCCACCGCCTATTTTCTTTGGAAGGTTTCCGGAAGGAAGTATTGTGACAGGTTTAATATATCTAGAGATCTTGCTTCGCCTATCCCATCGAAGTTGAGGATTATCCAACCGGTCTCGTTGAGTGCTATCCTTGGGGAATTCTGCATCAGACGTTTCTGTTGTCTTGATTCTTTTTTGCTACACATAAATGCTCAAAAGACCTTATGAGGAGAAAAACACAAAAATAAACCAAAAGCACCTCCAAAGAGGCAAATTAAAATTATAAAACATGCCCAATATAATGTGAAATAAATCTTAAATGTATGTAAAATGCATGATATAAATCAGAATTCCCAACGACTTTGGTACTGATTTTATTATGTGCATAAGTGAATATGAACCACACACATATAAGGATGCAACTGAATCTTCAGAAGTACCTTATTGGAAAGAGGCTACGCAAAGCAAAGTGGAATCCATTATGAATAATCATATATGTGAATTGGGTGATTTACCACCTGGAAAAAACCAATTGGATATAAATGGATATTCACAAAGGAGTTAAGGTTGGATGGAACAATTGAGAAATATAAAGCAAGACTAGTAGGGAAAGGATTTCGCCAAAAAGAAGGTCTTGATTTCTTTGATATATATTCTCCGGCAACAAGAGTTAAATATATTAGATTGTTGATAAAAATCGTTGCCATCTATGATATAGAAGTTCATCAAATGGATGTTAAAAAGACATTTTAAATGGTGAAATAGATGAAGAAATATATCTTGAACAACCTGAAGGCTTTATAGTCAAAAAAAATAAATTTTGTAAACTTTTTAATTTACTGTATGGACTTGAAAGTACCAAAATAATGGCATGAGAAGTTTGATTATACAATGAAATCGTTGGGCTTTATGATCATAGGTTTTTTTTGCAAAGGCTATCAATTAACCTTGTATATAATTGAACATAAATGGTATCTAATCCATGAGAAAACATTAACAACTTACTGGAAATTTCCATTAAATATAAGCAAATAAAAGATAATTTGGTTTTCCAAACTAAATTCGACAATAAAGAAAGTGGGAAAAGAATAAAGACGGTTCTGAGATCAAATAAACAAATGCAAACTCTTGGGAAGAAGGTATTTCACTTAGGGTGACTATTTCTAAACTAATGGAGCACTAAAAAACTTAAACAAGCTAATCATTTGGTCATAGATCACTAAACTCGATTAACCCACTTCCATGGCACTAATCTCTTTCTTAATCACCTAATCATCAATAACTTTTGTTAGCGATCAAGTAACAAAAGAGAATTAATTAAAAGACCAAATAACATCTAAAATACTTAATAAACTATTTTCATAGGCTAAGCATGCAAAGTACTTGTTATTTTGGTTACGACATTTCATCGAGCACCTTCTAGTCGCTAAAATGCCTAAACTCTAGATAAGTATGATCAAGGCTAACTAGCATTAGAAACACCTAATAAGCAAGGATCTACAACATTCAAAACATAAGCTCCACTAATCTAGTCCTAATCACCTCAAATCTTTCATTTCCCAAGAGATCTAAGAGACTACTAACTCATACTCATGAAAACACCACGTAATAGGTTTGTTCTTTTCATAATAATGATTAAGAGAAGAATAAATGAAATATTTGAAAGATAAAACAAGATTGATTTTTCAAAACCTTAAAGATTCATACAAAGCTTGTTAGAAACCTTCAAGTGGCTAAGATAAATCTTTAAAAAAAAAAGCATGGGTTCTTTAATTTGGTTTTGAGGCTATTTATAGCAAAAAAATAGACTGGTTTAAAATAAAATCAGATTGGTTCAAACTCGGTTAAGAAACAAAATGAGAAATAATATCCGGTCCAGCGGTGTCATCAACCTGCTGCAACTGGCCACTGCTTCACACCAGTTTTGTGATCTCGCTACAAAAGCCCATTGTATTCCGGCGATATCATCAACCCACTTTAAGTTCTCGATGGATCTCCGAATCATTTTTGCTATCTCCATAGTTACGTGATCCCGCTGTACAAGGCCGCAGTGGCTACCATGATGTCTCATGGCCGTTGGATCATCCTGCCGCCGCTCCCATCTTTTGTCCATTCTTTGATCCCTATTTCTCCATTCCATACTCCTTTTTGCTCATTTCATTTCCATACCTACAACACAAGGAAAACATGCAAAACATGCACCTTAAGTCTACTTATGCAATGAAAATACCAGAAACTATATGAGAAATGCAATCTAATATAGTGTAAAAAGGCAACATAAAAATTCCCCCAAACTTATCTCTTGCTTGTCCACAAGCAAACTACAAGAGACAAAACAAGAAAAAAGATTTGAAAATGGGGATTCATAACCACTAAAGATTGACCAAGCTATTAACATCATTTTTCCAAGATAATATGTCAAGCAATACTAAAAAAATTTCTAATCAACTATCCTCCTCAGACCTATCGCAATTTCAATCTTTTACTCTAAGACAAAACTCAAAACATCAAGAAGCAATCATGCATTTCAATTATGTAACGTTCAATTATTGGTAATAACATGCAATCTCGCTAAGGGAGTGTCAATCGCTCTCAATCAACATGGTGAGAAAGGGTAAATGAATGAGGCGGTTTATTGCATTTAAATTGGATTTTCTCAAATAAAAAAGGAATGCTAGACATTAAACAAAAGCTATATAAGAAAGGAAACAATTCATGCATACAAGTTCTACCTCCATTGTTCTACCCAATCTTAAGCTTTCAATATCTAAGTTATTCCCATTCTTATCCTCACTTTTAAAGGCTTAAAACCAACAAGTCTTTCATTTTGAAACTCCATCCACCTCAAGCCAACTTATATTCTCTTTTCAAAACTCGCTTAATGGATATTTTTTCTTTTCAAACCAGTGACTCTTCTTTCTGCGTTTGCTATTCTCCTTGGCTTATCTATCCTTTTTCTCTTGTTTTCTTATTAAGGTTTCTTTTCTTTCATATCTTTATTTTTAGAGGAAGCTTCAAGAAACAATATTCATTGCTAGAGTCATAACTTATTTTTATTTTAGATCCCTAGACTTTTTCCATTTCTTTCCACTTCTCACTATCTTTTTTTTCTTCATTCTTTTCTTTCTCCAACACCTATTCTAAATCAACAAATATTTATTCTTTCTTTATTCTAATCCTAGATGATAGCTCTTAAGGTTCTATATTCTAAGTCCTAATGAAGAGTAAGCCTTGTCGTTTGTGATACTCTCAAGATTTTGTCCATGTAAACATTATCAATGGAAAAAAGCCTCACTCAAATAAATCAATGAAATCTAGAAACAATGGTTTAGGTAAAGGGTGGGGAACCATCTTTAAAGTGAAAATGGCCATCCAGTTTAGAAAGATTGGCAAAAAAGATAAGAAAAACCTGATTTATTGATCAATGACAATGAGAACAAATTTTGAGCCCCTAAGCAAGATAATTAAGTCCAAATTAAGTTCCACTAGATAGAGTTGAAAACAATCAAGCAAGCTTAAATTAGGAGTTCTAACTTTTGAGCAAAGAGATCAAAGTGCAAAGATTCAAGCTTTTCAAGATCGATTACACACTACAAGGAAATTATCAAGGCGATCACATTTCAAGCTAAACATATATCTTTCCGTAGTAACTTTAATCACTATCCCCTATGCATATGCAAATACATATAGATATGCTTATAGACTCGGTCCAAATAACTTGTTTTTGGTTTTCAAAATTACAATTTTTTTTAATTTTTCTTGAAACATAGTATAAAAATGCATGACTCAAAGAAAGGAAAATCAAAAGAAAACACATCATTAGATACCAATGTCTCTCCCCCTAAACTGATTCTGCACTTTCTCGGTATGAGAATAAACTTGAGAAAGAGACAAAGAAAACACAGAATGAAAAACTAGAAAAAGAGAAATATGTACAAGATAATTGAAGTGTACCTAGTACCATGAAGCGGATGAGAAAGAGTAGGACTCGTTGCTCGAACATGGTAGCAGTGGTGTGGGTGATTGCCTCGCTCTTCTTTTCCTTTTTTGGCGAGGCTCATAAGATGAAGCTCGTGGAGGTTCTTGCATATACGTGTGTGAGCTTGACATTCCATGGAATGAGTACTCTCTCCCTTGTCCTCATCCATATTCTCTCCCACATTTTCCCCTCTATCATTTTCCTCATTCATAGCTTGATCCACTACCGAGTCCAGAACTTTCTCAGGTTAAAGATTAGAGCATCCCACACTAGACAACTTGCTCTTTAGGTTCTTCATCTCATTCTTTAGGTCTTTGACTTGGTTGACTACTTTTTGGAGTGATCAACCTTGCCACTTAATGAACCTTTGGAAAAAGTGAATGTGCTCATGTGCTTGTTTAAGAGACGGGGTTTCGATAGGCTCGTCATATGGTTGGAAATTTATCGATCTAGGAGGTGGTGGAGGTGAAGAAGGTGTTGCTCCCTAAGGACCTGCTACTGCATTTTCCGAACCTCGCTTCCTTGGCCTTTGAATATTCTCGAGGGAACAATGCTTCAACTTGTCGTAAAAGAATTCTTACCCATGATTAAAGGCCACATTATCAATTAGAAGAAGTGAAGTAAAATTGACTTGCGGTAACAATATCTTCTTTTGCACTTTGTCGGAGACGTGAAACCGGTAGGTATATGAAGTATTTAGAGCACACACTAGATAGTAAGTCTTCTTGAGGTATAATTTGACAATTCTAGTAAGCTCTAGCCGTTCCTCTCAACTCAATACCATTTTCCATGAAGAGCGATGTCCAAAGTTGTCCCATCCTTAATGTTGGGGTGCCGTCCATTGTAGTCATCACCAAATCTTGAGAGTAGTAGAGGTCTTGAACAAAAATCCCCACCAAAATTACATCGTCATGGTTGGTGCGGAATCCTCGGCCATTGTTTAGGTGTTCAAGGAATGGTTTGATACCCACCGAAAGATAACTCATATGTGGCTCCATTATAGAGCATGTTTCCCTCCTAGCATATAGTGTGTGAGCGAGTAATCTATGGACATAACAGATGTAGGGACGAAGAATGTGAAATCCCTTTGTCAAAGACTTCTTAAAAGAACCAACTCCAATAACGCTCCACAACAAGGCGGGCTTGCTACGTGACTTATCGATAGTGAGATGTAGTCCTCGCTTGAGACTGTAAATGCAACTTAACTCATCCCTCCATTGTAAACTCGATGTATCCCACATAAGCCCACTCTTCCTCTCGAGGCTTGTTCATATTGACCTTTAAGGAGATAAGGAACTCCTTGGTGAGATCAACGTAGGTGCAATAATCTAAGCTCAAAAACTTCTTAAATACCATATTTTCAAAGATAGTATCGACATATTCTAGGAGTTCCGCCTCACTTAGAAAGACCGGGTCAGGATAGTGTGTGGTGGTGAATGAGATTTGCTTGAGCTTATTTTTGTATTGAGCATTTGTCCACTTGGTCTTGCTGCTATCTCCTTTGTTTTTCCTTTACCCTTTGCTAGGTCTTTTCCTTTGGCTTTTGGCTCTATCTCTTCATCACTCTCAGTTGTGCTTAGTTTCTCCTCAGTATGCTCCATCTCACTATCCTCTTGCTCATCTTGTTCAAAAAATTTTCATTTCTCTTTGCTCTTATTTGCTTTGGATTGTGTTTTTGACTTGGAAACTTGAGATTTTTTTCTTCACTGCGGTTGATTCTTCTAGGCCTGGGCAATCGGTTTTATCGGTTTCTTCGGTATGTGGGTTATTCGGCTATCAAAAAATCTGCCGAATTGAACCGAATAAAAATTTTGGTTCGGTTCGGTACTCGGTTTTAGGTATTGATTCTGATTTAAACCAAATTAAAATAATTTCCGGTTTCTTTGGTTAGCCGGAATTAATTATGGGCTTAAATTCGGTTTATTTGGTTTGTTCAGTTTAAATTCAGTTTACTCGGTTTATTCGGTTTATTTGGTTTATTTGGTTTATTTGGTTTAAATTCAGTTTACTCGGTTTATTTGGTTTATTCAGTTTATTTGGTTTATTCGGAGCTCGGTTATCAATTCAAAGGCCCAAACCCATCAATTCACAAGCCCAAACCAAAAAACCGATCGGTTTTAATGTACCAAACAGAAAAAACTGAAAACTGAAATTAATTTACAATTTTTCTGATTGGTTAATAACCCTAAACCGAATTGAAACCAAAAACCAAAATTATCGGTTTGATCGGTTCGGTTTATTTGGTTTATGCCGATTGCCCAGACCTAATTTTTCCGCTTGTTTGCATTCTTGATAGCTAGACATATTTTAGTCATTATGATCAGCAAAACAATTCAAGCACTAGTGCAAAAGGTTAGTAAAATTCATCATAGTAACCACAATGAATCAACAAGTCAACGTTAAGCTCTCTATTTGTCTATCAAGTGATAAATGTAAACCAAAACTTGTAACAACATCAAACTTTAAACATATTTTTAGTAATGCCAAAGAGCCTTAATCGCTAAGCAAAATTTCGTTTCAAAAATATCATAAATCAACACCAAAAATTTTTCAACCATGGTAGTCTTCTAAGAACTCTCTTAATAAACCAACATCTATCAAATGAAACCATAATCCTCCATTTTCCCCAAACTTTTCGTTTCCCCCTTCTCATGAACCCTAAACCTTGAATTTTCAAATTTATTAACAATTACCATCAGATTCAAGCATGCAATTGCTATAACTATCATCAAACACTAACTAACTAACTCATAAGTATGGAGCAAATCATGCATTAAATCAAGTTAGATTGACTACTCACTCATATTCATGAAAAAGTAATAGGTTTGTTCTTTGCATTAACATAAGAATAGATGAAAGTATTTGAAATACAAAACAAGATTGATTACTCAAAACCTTAAAGAATCATACAAAAATTATTGAAAACATTCAAATGGCTAAGAGAAAACAAAAGCATTGCCTCTATAATTAAGTTTTGAGGCTATTTATAGAAAAAATAAATAGACTTGTTTAAAAAAAAATCAGATTGGTTCGGACTCGGTTTAGAAACAAATTTAGAAATTGAATCCGGTCCAATGGCATCGTGAAGTTGCCCAAACCGGCCGTTGGGGCTCCGTGGTGTCATCAAACCGCTGCAATTGGCCGCTGCTTCACACCAGTGTTGTCATCCCTCTACAAAGCCCGTTGTATTCCCGCAGTATCATCTCCATGTTGTTTTTGCTATCTCCATAGCGGTTACGCGATCCCGTTGTACAAGGCCGATGTGGCTACCACGACGTCTCTTGGCCGCTGGATCATCCCGTTGTAGCTCCCATCTTTCATCAAGTTCATTCTTTGATCCCTCTTGCTCCATTTCATATTCCTTTTTCCTCATTTCACTTTCATATCTACAACACAAGGAAACATACAAAACATGCACCTAGACTCTACTTATGCAATGAAAATAAGAGAAACTATACGAGAAATGCAATCTAAAATAGTGTAAAAGACAAGATATCACTTTACCATAAATGAATGTGACTATTGTGTCTACAATTAGAAAACCAAAAATAATACGATCAGTGTATGTCTAGTGAATGATATTTTGATAATGAGAAGGAGAAAAGACATTATCAATGCCACAAAGAAGATGCAAAGTGACAATTTTGAAATTAAAGATATGGGATTGGCTTATTTAAATCCTGGAATCAGAATTAAACGAGATAACAATGGTTATTCACTTGGTCAATCTCATTACATAGAGAAAGTCGTAAAGAAATTTGGTCACTATATGATGTTAGACCGGTAGTTACTCTGTTTGATCTAACACGTAAGCTTTTAAAGCATGATGGTGTGAGTTATTAGAATACACACAAATAGTTGGAAGCCTCATATACATTACAAACTGTACAAGACCATATTTGGCTTATTCATTGAGTCGATTAAGTCGATACTCAAGTAATCAAAATAGAGAACAATCACATGTTTTGATTAGAATGTTAAGATAGTTAAACTATACACTTAATTATGGCTACATTTCACAAAATATCCTCCCATTTTAGAAGGATATAGTGATACAAACTGGATCTTTGGAAGTGCAGATATTAAATCCACAAGTGGTAATGTATTTACACTTGGTGGCGGTGTCGTGTCTTGGAAATCTTCTAAGAACATGTATATCACATTCTATAATGAAATCTGAATTTATCGCATTAGATAAAACTACGGAAAAATTTGAGTGGCTAAGAAACTTTAGTGACAATATTCCATTGTGGTCAAAGCCGGTAAAAACATTATCTATCCATTATGATAGTATGGTTGCATTAAATAGAGGGAGAAATACAATGTAGAATGGATAGTCAGGGCATATTAGGCAAAGACATGTCATAATATGAAAATTGCTTTCCAATGGTGTGATAGCATTGGATTATAATAGATCTAAGGAAAACTGGGTTAATGGTATAACTAAAGGCCTACCAAAAGAGCAACTCGTGTTTACGTCGAGTGTAATGGGTCTCAAGTGATAATACATTTATGCAAAGGCTATCAATTAACCTTGTATGCTATTGAGCATAAAGGGTATAGAATCCACGAGGAAACATGAATAACTCATTAAGAATAAAAATTTCGATTCAAGCTAAGCAAATAAAAGGGTTTGTGATTTTCCAAACTAAATTCAAAAATAAACAAAGCGGGAAAAAGTAACGACGGTTTTGAAATAAAATAAACGAAAGAAAACTCCCGGGAAGAATGCATTTCACTTAGGGTGACTATTTGTAAACTAATGTAGTGCTAAAAACTTAAACAAGATAATCCTTTGGTCTTAGATCACTAATCTAGAGTACTCCACTTCCATGACACTAATCTCTTTCTTAATCTTCTAATCATCAATAACTTCTGTAAGCGATCAAGTAACCAAAGAGCGTTAATTAGAAACCAAAATAACCTCTAAACACATATCAACTATTTCCATAGGATAAGCATGCTATGCACTTGTTATTTTTGTTCTACCATTTCATCGAATACCTTCCGGGCGGTAAAATGTCTAAACTCTAGATAAGCATGATCCAGGTTAATCTAGCATTAGAAACACCTAAAAAGAAAGGATCTACAACATCTCAAACCTAAGCTCCGCTAATCTAATCCTAATCATTCTAAATATACCATTTCCAAATATATCTAAGAGACTACTCACTAAGCATCCTGAAGACACAAAGAACAAGGTTGTTTTAAGGTTAATCATGATTCTTAAGAGAATAGGTAAAGGATTTAAGAAGAAATTAAGATTTATAACTTCAAAACTCAAAGATTCATACAAAGATCTTTTAAATTACCTTAAAATGGCTAAGATAAATCCTAACACAAAGCATAATCCTCTCCCAAATAAGGTTTAGAGTATTTATAGGGAGAAAATAAAATTGGTTTCATACATAACCATATTTGGTCGAATATGTTTTAGAAACAAAATCAAATAATTTGGTCCGGTCTAGCGGTGTCGTGATCCCGCTCAAACCAACCGTTCAAGTCCCGCGGTGTCACCATTTCACTATAAGAGACCACCAAACTTACATGTAACTGTGTCCATCTCCGCACGATTGTTGTATCCTGCTGAACAAAGCAGCTGAGTTGGTGTGATGTCTACTGGCCATTGGATCATCCCACTACAGGTTCCATCTTCCATCAACTACATCCTTTGATCCTTCTTACTTCATTTCGTATTCAGTTTTGCTCATTTCACTCCCATACCTACAAAATACCAATGCATATGCAAATTGTGCATCTAATGTCCTACATATGCCATGCAAATGAAGTAAAACCAATGCAAAATGATGTCAAATAGAATGAAAATATTTAACATATCAATTCCCCAAACTTATCTTCAAGCACTCTACAAGAGAAAAAACAAGAGAAAGGTGTGAAAGCGGGGATTCAAAACCACAAAGTATCAAACGAAGGAATAAACGCAATGTCCTCAAAGAGAGTTGAATGGTGCTTAAACAAATCTTATTCTTTTGCACTTCTCCATGCTCATATCTATCAAAATTTCTAATGCAACCCCTAAACTTAAGCAAAAACTCATAATAAAATCTATGACATATCTTCAACATTCAGTAAAGTGTTTGGTGCGGTCTCGTAAAGGGAATTCAAATCGTTCTCAATCGGTTTTGTATGAAAGCCTTTTGATGTGGTTTCATAATAGTTTTTCTTTGGGGTGGTCTCTCAAAACATCGGAATGCTAGTCAAATGAAAAATCCATGTAAGAAAGGAAACAATTTATGCATACAAGGTTTAACTCTTGTTATTCTACCCCATGTCATGAAATTCATCACAATTTCTACCCTTTTTCATGTTCTTCTTTCTCTCTTATCAACCCCAAGTTTATAAAATCTTTGGTCTTTAGACATTCAACCTCATGATCAATTTCTTAACTTAATCTTCTAATAAAACCTTTTAGTTCAACACTTAGTCCTTTTTCTAATCTCCTTTCGTTGCTTTCTCACTCCCAAAAATTATTTTTCATTATTTTTCTAAGGGACCCAACACTTTTTCTTTTCTTATTTTTGCATTGAGACTTAGGACTTTTTGGCTTATCACTTTTTTTCCTAGGGATTCTTTCATAACATTGATAAAACTTTTATTTTTCAACCATTCCTTTCCAACACCAATCTACAACTCAAACTAACTATCCATATCTTTCATTCCCATCCTAAACGCTAGACATACCATTGCTAGCTAAAATGAGAGCTAATCATTATCATTCCCTATACTCTCAAGTTTTTGCAAAATCGGAGCATTATCAAGAAAAGGCCTCAATCATCAAATATATCAATGGGTTTGATGGAAATGGCTAAGGTTCAAGGTAGGGGAAACCATTATAAAGGTGAGAGTGGCCATTCGGGTTATCACAGATAAGAAAATTCGAATGTGACTTATAGTCAACCATAAGAATGTATTTAAATCACCCTAAGTAAGAGGATTAGATTCAATTTAATTCTAAGTTCATATAGATGCTTCAAAAATCATATGAAACTTAAAAAATTAGAAGTTGAATTTCGAAAGATGCAAACGTCCAAGCATGAATTTTTCATGATTTCAAATATGCTCAAGAAACAAATAACTATGATTAAGGGCAATGATCTTATTCCTAAGCGTAAAATTTTACAAGGAAATCTCATCATTATCACCTATGAATATGCAAATGCAAACCTATATGATCTAGACTCGATCCTAATAACAAGATGAAATGCAAAGCTACATGACTTTTTTGGTTTTTTCAATTTTTTTTTTTCTTGAAAACTTAGCTATAGACAATGCATGACTCAGAAAAAACAAAATCAAAACACAACACATCATTAGACACCAATGTGTCTCCTCCAAACTTATTTTGCACCCTCTTGGTGTGAGAATAAACTTGAGAAAAAGACAAATAAAACACAAAATGCAAAACTAGAAAAAGAGAAATATGTACAAGAGAAATGAAGTGTACCTAGTACCATGAAGCATATGAGAAAGATTAGGACTCGTAGCTTGATCTTAAAAGCAGTGTTGTGTATGATCGCCTAGCTCTTCTCTTTCTTCTTTGGCAGCTCTCATAAGATGAAGCTCGTGGAGGATTTTGTGTAACCGTTTGTGACCTCGATACTCCATGGAATGAGTATCTCTCTTACATGTCTTCCTCCATGTGCTCTCCTACACTCTCCTCTCTATGTTCTTCCTCATGCATAGCTTGCTCCGCTATCGAGTCCACGACTTTCTCAGGTTGAGGGTTAGAGCATCCCGCACTATAGAAATTTTAGTTAAGACTCTTCACCTTGTCCTTTAGGGTTTTGACTTGTTTCACCACCTTTAATAATGATCTTCCTTGCCACTTGATGAAACATTAGAGCAAGTGAATATGGTCATGGGCTTATCAAAAAGCCGGTTCTCGGATATGCTTATCATAGGGTTGGAAATCATAACATGAACTACCATAGACCGAGCTAGGTGGTGGTGGAGGTAAAGAAGTGGTCTCTCCCGAGGACCCAATATCTCATTTGCCGAACCTTGCTTCCTTGGATTTTGAATATTCTCGAGATAACCATGCTTTAACTTTTCATAAAATAATTATTCCCAATGATTAAAGGCCACATGGTCACCGACAAGGATTGAAGTGAGATTGAATTGGGGTAGCAATATCTTCTTTTGCACTTTGCCGGAGACATGAAACCGGTAAGCATATAATGCGTTTAGAGCACCTGCAAGATAGTTAGTCTTCTTGAGGTAGTATTTTTCAATTCTAGTAAGATCTAGCCTTTCTCCTCTCAACTCAATACGATTTTACATGAAGAGCGGTGTCAAAAGTCCTCATATAATCAATGTTGGTGTGTCGTCCATTGTAGTCATCACCCAATATTGAGAGTAGTAGACGTATTGCACAAAAATCCCCACCAAAAGAAACCTCATCTCTGGTTCTGTTATTGAGCCCGTTTCCCTCCTAGCATATAGCATGTGGGCGAGGACTTTATGGAAATAATGGATGGAGGGATGACAAATGCGAGTTCCCTTTGTCAAAGCCTTATTAAAGGGATCAGCTCCAATAATGCTCCAAAACAAGGCGGGCTTGCTATATGACTTCTTGATGGTAAGATGTAATCCTCTTTGGAGACTGTAAATTTCACTTAACTACTCATAAGACACCATGTGTCTCTTCCTTCCTATCTTAAACTTTATGTATCCCACATCATCCCACTCTTGCTCTCGAGGTATTTCCATATTGACCTTTTAGGAAATGAGGAACTCCTTCTTGAGATCGACATAGGTGTCGTAAACCAAGCTCAAGAACTTCTTAAGTCCCATGTTGTCGAAGATAGCTTCGACATCTTCTGGGAGTCCCTCCTCACTTAGAAAGATTGGGTCGGGATAACGTGTGGTGGTGAATGAGATCTTCTTGAGCCTATTCTTGTATTGGGCATTTTTCCACTTTAGTTTTGACGTTATCTCCTTTTTCTTTCCTTTGTCTTTTGAGGCTATCTCCTTATCACGCTCGTTTTCACTTAGTTCCTCCTCACTACGCTCCATCTCACAATCCTCTTGCTCATCTTGCTCGACAACCTTTCCCTTCCTTTTGCTCTTGCTTGCTTTGGGTTGAGTTTGTAGCTTGAAAGCGTGAGAATATTTCTTTCCGCATGGTGGTTGTGGCCACTTGTTTGCTTCTTCGATAGCTTGACTTGTCTTCATCATGATGACCTACAAACAAATAATAGCACTTTTGCAATATATTAGCAAAATTCATCAATTCAACCACGATGAAGCAACAAGTCAACATATTTGTCTATCAAGCGATGCATTTAAACAAAAATGCAAGCCACAACAAACATTAAGCACACTTTTAACAAAGCCAAAAAGCCTAAATCGTAAATTAAGCAAACTTTCTCATCAAAACTCTCATTAATCATCACCAAAACGTTTTCAAACATGGTAGTCTTCTAAGAACTCTCTCAATACACTATTTACTATCCAATGAAACCACAATCTTTGATTTTCCCCACAATTTTTGTTTTCCCCTTCTCAAGAACCCTAAAACTTGAATTGCTAAATTTTCTCCAATTAAACATCAAATTCAAGCATGCAATGGTTATATCTATCAACAAAAATTACCTAGCGCGCAATTAAAGTTCAAATCATGCATTGAATCAAGTTAGAGTGAAAGTTGAAGCATAACCAACAAAGAGACAAGTTTAGGCGAATTTAATACTTGAAATCGAAGGGGAAAAGAAGAAATTTGAAAGGGGAGGCAGGGATTACACAAAAGACACACTTAAACTCGGATTTAGCTTCAAAAATCAACAAATTTAGTGAATAAATGAGAGATTTTTCTTTTTAATGCTTAGAAAGCATAAAAGTGAACTAAGAAGGAGAAGAAATCGCAAAGTAGGAGAGAAAAAGAAGAGAAAAACCATCAAAAACGACTTGGTTTAATCCAAGTAAACCGGATTGAACCGGTTTTTTTCCGATATATTTCAGAGATTTAATGGGTAATTTTAGAGATTTTTGGAGTCTATACTTGAAAATTAGAGTTTATATTAGAAAATTAAGGTTTATACTAGAAAATTAGGGTTTGTACAAAAATTTATGTTGTTAGAAGTTTGAAATTGAAAATCAAAAGATTGGAAATGAAGTAGAGAAAGTGAATGTGTAATTGTGAATTGAGAATTGGTTGTGAAATTTGGTGTTTTGCTTTTCAACTAGTGTGTAATGTGTAACACTATAATTTGTGGAAATTTTAGGTAGCAACGAAGATGGTTCTTACAAAAGGGGTTATACTTCGTACTCCAACACCTTTTCCGTTACCACTAGTAGTAGAAGAAGAGTCACTATCTCAGGCATTAGCAGAAGAACAAACGGTATGTAGATTACATTTTGAAGATATAAGTAAAACTAGTGCTACTTGTAAAACTAGTACAACTACTAACAAACATCTATTTTGACTGCAACCTGGGAAGCCAATGAAACTGCTTAAATTTTTCTTCAGTCCTCCCGATTATGTAAAATACCCTAAGCTTAGTACAAGGTGTGATCCTGCAAAAGCTGTGGAGACCATTCAGAAGGTTGAAGGCACGAATAATTGGTTTATAGAACACCCTCAGTTCAAGCACTTCTTCTAAAATTATATTCAAGAAAACCTTTTTTATAACAAGTGTAACCCATAAGAAAAATACTAATTAAAAAAAAAGAAAGAAAAATATCTAAATGGAATTGAAAATGGTGGCCTCGTTAAAACCCAATACCAGAAAACCCAATTGGGATAAAACCGGTTCTTAGGAAAAAAAGTACCACCATTTCCAACTAAGCTGAAAGATAGAAAAAATAACTGAAAAAAAATAGAAAAGCTGAACCCACCATCATTTTCCCATGAACCTAAACCAGCCACACAAGCCTTCTATAATCTTTCCTTGCCTCTGGAGAGTCGAAAATCTCCTCCTCTACTCTGTTGAGGATGGTGTCGCGCCATCGTTGCACCCTATGAGTGGCCAACACGTCACCCAATGAAGCAGAAAGCTGGATCCCCATATCAACACAACCCCTATCCCCCAAAATATCATGTAGTCATCCCAAAGATGACAAATTGTTAAACCAGAATGAAGAATCTCTACTACTGCTTACCTTCATCTTATAGAAACACTTAGCTTGGTCCCTATAGTTAATAAGCTTCCTACATATCTAAGAACCTGCATTTAAACTCATATTTACCAACCAAAATGAACTAGCTCGGATCAAGTTTTTCTTTACCCAATTAACCCACAGAGAAGACCGAGCTGAAACTAACTGCCAAATGAGCTTATAGCAACTAACTTTGGTTGCCTGCTTGAGTGATTTTATTCCTAGGCCGCTCTCTTTTTTTGGGCGACAAACATCCCTCCAAGCCATCTTCAATTTTCGTGGGTTTAAATCCTCTCGATTTCCCTGATACAAGCACTAGGCAAACGTAAAACAAAAATCCAGAAATTCATTAGATTAGAAATAATTAAAGTGAGGAGTTGAAGCCTACCCACAAAAGAGAGGAAACAATGTTCCAAGATTGAATTTGATTCTTGATCTTATCAAGGAGAGGTTGGAATTAAGACTTGGATATTCGTTTTGTATCAGTGGCAGCTCCAAGTATTACACCGTGAGAGTCCCCATGTCCAGAGAAACTTGGAAACTATAGTAGATCTTTGTAAATTTGAAACACCTAAAACAAAAAGAGTTGGCTTCTCGGGGCTTATCTCTAGATGAACGTATGATGCCCTCAATAGATCTTGGTTTCCCATCCGAGAAAACTATTATATCATCTGAAAAGCTGAGGTGAGTAACATCCAAAGTACGACAGCCCGGGTGATAACCGAACCACCCTGCATTCGCTACTTTATTTAACATCATAAAGAGCACATTCATACAAATAAAAAAAAAGATATGGAGATACATAACACATTGAAAAAACTCTGCGAATAAAGGTGGGCGGGAGCTGGAGAATGGTGAGTATATATAAAAGGAAAGACCATTGAACGGAGTCAAATGCCTTTGATATGTCAATCTTTAAAGTAAAGGGGGATGCAATCTCGACTTTATGATAGTCTTTAACCAGTTCTAAAGCTATGAAAAGATTTTCCATAAGATTGCGGTCTTTGATGAATTGGCTAGAATATTTGAAATAACTTTATAGATCACATTGCAGCAAGAAATGAGGCGATGATCTTTTATTATCATAGCGTCGTTTTTTAGGAATAAGAGCGAAAATAGTTGCATTGATCCATTTGGAATAAAACCACTATGAATTCTCAACCAACGTTGGACCATGCCTCCTTGAAGAACTCCATCATGTAACCATCAGGCCCTAGAGACTTATTTGAAGGCATTGAGAATAATACCACCTTTATTTCTTCATCGGTAACATCTGAGACCAACCGCTCCTTCTCCACCGCAGAGCACCAAAATCTCAGCAGCTTTTCTAGCTCTGTTTCTGTAGTTCCTGTAAAATCCAAAGGAGTGTGAGTAAAGATGTTAGTGAAATACCTGACAGCTTCTGATTTTATCTCCTCCGAAGTCTTGAGAGTAACCCCTTCCTGGATAACAATTTCCCTAATTGTGTTCCTACCTTGTCGTTTCTTTACCGCATTGTGGAAAAAGAAATTGTTTTTGTCACCAACATCCAACCAGTGTAACTTGACTTTTGTCTTACGAAATTCTCCTCCAAGTGAGTTACATGGTCCCATTTATCAAAATATGAAGCTTCCTCGGCGATAGCACTAGTTGTAGGATAGGAAAGGGTTGCGCTTTGACAAGCACAAAGATCCGCATAAGCTTTATCAACTCGCCGAGACAGATGATGGAGCTTTTTCTGACTCAGATATCTTATCAAAAACTTTAGAAGCTTTAACTTTTTGGAGAACCTAAACAGAGTAGAGGTGGATGGAAATAAAGGTACCGTAGAACTCCAATAATCATCAACCATAGGCTTAAACTCCTCCACTGTCGTTACGGCATTGGAAAGCTTAAAAGATGTCGTAAAAGAAGGTCGGAATAGCCAAGAAGATATGCCATCAAAGATGGTCGGAATAGCCCCTGACCTAAAACTTTCAGTAGGAATTCCGATGTAAATACAACCAATCATCGTTTATATATCAACTCCGTGTCCTTCTTATTGCACCAGATGAAAAGTGGTCCATGGGACACTATAACCATAAAAGACCACACCCTAATCGTCTGTTGAAAAGCCAACATTCTACTTAGAGTGAGAGCCAAGACGTTACCTTAGTGCTCGACAATAACCAGAATGTCATTAAAATCTCCAAGACAAAGCCACGACATTCCTTGAAGCTGCAAATTAAACCAAAGCTGTTTAAGCTCGCCCTACAACTGTTGTCTTTCATCCCTCGAGTTAGAAGCATAAATGGAAGAGCAAATGAAGGTTGAACTTTTCTCTAGGTGAATAAGACAAGAGATCATCTGATCATTCTTGGAAACAATACATAAATTCACCCTATCGTTCCATATAACCTAAATATGGCTGAGATGATTGTGCGCATAGTTAGACTCCATCGACCAACCCAGAAACGTAGACAAGACAACACTATCAGCCCTGTTTTCCTTACCCTCATCTCCATCAAACCGCCAGATAACATGTTCTTTGTATTTATCCAATTTTGGATCACATATTATTTATTCGGCTTATTTAAACAACGGATTTTCCTTTTTTGATCTCTCCTTGCGAAGTTTCCTTCATCCTTTTAGATGTGTTATTATTCCCTTTATGCACAGTCTTTGAAGAATGTGGCAAGTAAATCGTGGCCCCTGTTTTGCCTTTAGCGAGATTGTCCTATTGTTTTTTGTCCATAACAGAATGAGATGCAGCCTGACATAAAGCTTCTGCAGATTGAAAACCCAACTCAGAGTTTTCAGAGGAGTTGGTGATGTCCTAACAACAAGACCTGAACGAGTAGATCAAGCGTAGAAACAGAGGAATTATTGATGGCCAGAATTTTAGAGGTACCCGTAGCTCCAACAAAACAAGAAGGTGTTGCAATTTTAACCTACCCATAAGCCAAACTCTTTTTACTGGATCACCTACCGTGTGATGGAGAAGCTGTTTGCCACTCATCTTTAACCTATGAGGAGAGAATTTCACCTTTTTCTTGGTCCAAATTTCGAGCAGTTATACAAAGTTCTTCATTTTCCTAATTAAGTGTATCTGAAGCTTTCGTAATCAGAACTGCATCGCTGCTCTTATCGAGAGGGATCTCCATCACTTGAACGCTTTGAAATTTAAGTAAAGAACCATCCTCGGTGTGCCCCCATTGACGACACCTTGCACAGCATTGAGGCAGCCACGAGTATTCAAAGGACACAATGCCCTCTTCATCTTTGACTTGGAAACAGAAGCTTGATGGCAATTCCCTTGTAAGAGCAATGTCCATAGAAACTTTTGCTTCATCAAAACATGTGACAAGTTCTGTGTAACTGTGCAGCCTTATCGGAGTCGGCACATTGCTTGTTATGAAGATGACACCCTTCAAAGAAAACAGAGCCGGCATAACATTTTTTATCTTAACCCACAATAGCATTGATGTTATCTTAGGCTATGCATCTTTGAGGATTGTTGTCCATTTTGAAACTATCATAGGGATTTCACATATATTCCACATACCACGACGCAAAACGTTAGTTCCAGCAGTGGAATTACGCATTCTAAACTTGATAGTAGACTTGTTGACGACAAACACATCGATTTTGATTGTCTTATCCCCCAGATTCTAAATTTTGTTGACCATAACATGGACTTCAGCTATATAAGGAGCTGTCAAAGCGAATCTTCCCACCAGGAAGTCTTCCCAAAGTGGTGAAGCATCAGCTAGGACCTCCACCGGGAGTGAGACAAACTGTTTTCCATCGAGAGCTTGAACTTTAACATCAAATTTGGACATATGTGGCCAAACTGCAACCTGATCCCATGACTTTTTCCGAGTTGGAGAGCCAGAGGCTTGAACAGGTAAGGACTCTTATGCTACAGCCCCGATAGCAGCTTCAATAACTACTCCGCATCTGAAACCTTCTCAGTGCTTTCTTGCCAGCCCGTAACATCCTCCAGACCATATTCTACACACCGAGATGCCTCCCTAATGGCCGACAAAGCAATCTCAGGGGCGGCACCATCGTGGCCGGAGAACCTAGAATCACCAAAAAATTTCCTAATACCTAGCTTGTAAAAAAGCACTGTTTCTTTCAGAACATTCAATACTATGCTCGGTTACATTAAATATTATACGTAGCTTGAAAAAATGCATAGTTCAAGCACTTCTTCTACACGCATTTGCACGAAAATAGAAAACTGATAGGATTGTGGATGTTGCTTATCCGCGAAGCTTATACAGACAGACATAGTGAATTTTGATTTGTTGTGAATGGTGTTCCCATTTGATATTCAATAAGAGCACATGCTCTCATATGCGATTAAGCTGCCACCAATACGTTCATAGATAAAAGCAGTAGTATAGATGAGATCGATTCTTTAAAACTGGAAATTAAGTTAAGATGGAAAGAGAGATTTTTTATTTAAATGTGAAACTAAAGAAAGTAGTCAAAACGATGTAAATAAAATTTTAAAGAAGCGTTAGGTCAAGAGAAATTTTCAGGAATCCAAAGATCATGAATCAGAAAATTATTCAGGGAATAAAAGAAGCATTTATCTCGAATTCAAACATAAATGTATAAACAATTCAATGTCGTGGTATCAATTACTTTATTCTAAACTTTTTTTGAACTTAAAATTCTAAACAAGCATTGATGAACATGTTCAATATGTTTACGTATCGCAATAGCATCAACATTTATTGGCTAAGGACAATATGCTCACTTATGTTCTATTTAGCAACTTATAACGCTTTTGGCGAATATATTAAACCCTAAATCAGAGACTAAGTGATCAATTTAGCCTAATCAATCAGAACAACGATAGATGAAGATACAATAAGATAAATTCCAATCAATGTCTAATTCAATGATTCATGAATTCCCTTGAGAACCCTAAACCTAACCAGAGAACTAATCAACCATGGATGCAGAGAAACAACCAAGATATGAAAAAGAACTAATAAAATAGAAACAACAAAGGAGCATTGAAATCTCTCTGAGAACTACATATGAATTAAATAGTTAAATAATAAGCGATCAGTAGAATAAAAAAAGATGCCTAAACAATAGCATAAAAACTAATATATATAGGCTAAAACACATTTAGGTCGACGTTCTAATCAAAATAAGAAAATATGAAAGATTTCCTTTTTTCTCGAAAAGGTCATTCTAGGTCAGATCGATTGATCCAAGGGTAGATCAGTTGGTCTGGAATCTCACCGCATTTTTTTGGCATGCTTCATCCACTTGCTAGACTGAACTATCTTTACAAAATTTGGCAGAACTTTCGATCGCACTGTTGGTAAATCGAAATGAAAGCTAACTTAAAGAGATATTTTGTGTCCAAAAGTTAGCTTAATCTATCAGTGGTAAGTACTTTAACGAATGACAAAACTAAGATCTCTCTACATAGTTATGCATCTTCATATGTTTGATCGATCTATTTGAGGGTAAATTGATCGATCTGACTTGGAACGATCAATCTGGCTTCATCTGGTCGATCTAAAGTCTCATGGTGATTCTCCTAATGTTGGATATCGATCCGAGTGTAGATCAATCGATATGAAGTCCAAAAATGCCCACTTCTAGATTTTTTGCTCCAAATCTCACTCCATATGCATTAGACTTCTCTCATACGTATCTAAACCTTAAAAGACTCTAAAAACACATAAAGGAATGATACGTAATCCCTAGGGTTAGCACTCAGTGATCTGATCAAGATAACCCTTGGCTTGGTAAGAAGTGTATGACTCAAGATATCGATGTATAAATTCATTCCCCCTCGCTTAAATCTTACTAGATCTAGGCGGTGGAGTCTTTGATGGTGATAGGCATGTATGAGCCAATACCATGGTGTATGAACCAAGGACCAACTCCTTTGCTTAACTTCTCAAGATCTAGGACGGTACAGGGGGCACACAAGTGATATGAGTTTCACACTATAAAGCAAGTTGAATTCCTTAGATTTTACGGACCAAGAAAGTTCAAAGAGTTCTAAGAGGAACAAAGGTCTTTGCGTTTTGCAAAAGAGAGAGATTTGATAAAAAAAAAGATGAAGTTCAATTATCTCTTTCATCTCTTGGCCACTTAAATATCTAGTTTTAGTCGGCCAAGAGTTAAGAGAAATATCTTAAAACATTAACTAAAGATTTAAAATGAACTAAAGACATAAAAATCAAAAGAAAACGCATGTATTTGAAGAGAATCCTTCTCGGCAGCTTTGATGGAGCGGGCCTTATGCTTCAAACATTCTTCTTCTTGGACGTGACTTTTATTCAACTCTAGACAAGAAAAACATGGACTTAGACATTTTGAGAACAATCTTGCCACATTAAAACCTGTCCCGGAAAACCCATTTGAAAAAACCGAGGATAAGGAAAAAGAGTACAAGGCTTGTCTCAAAAGTCCACCTAGTTACTATCTTAATTCTTAACATGCATGGAGATCAAGGTACCAAGTGTAGCATCCTCCTTTGTCTTTGAGAGCTCCAGCTCTTGGATGAGACTAACAAGAGTTTCCTTGAGTCTCCTGGTCTTTGATCTTGTCATTGATCCACTTGGAACTTGCATAGACTCGTCTTTCTTTGGCTCTTCTCCTTTGTTTCTTCTCATGATCATATCATTCCCCTCCTTCTTGAAAGGATTTGTCCTCAACTCAAGCTCATCTGCCACAAAAGGAATCAAGTCAACAACATTGAAAGTAGAGCTCACATTATACTTACTCAGAAGTTCAATCTTCTAAGCATTGTTGTTGACACGCTCCAAAACTTTGAATGGACTATGAGTTATAGGTAACAACTTGGATCTTCTCTCACGAGGAAACATCTCTTTCCTTAGGCGAATCCATACTAAATCTCCGGGTACAAAAATGAGCTCACGCGTGCCTTTATTAGCCATCTTTTGGTAATGCAAGGTCATTGTCTCAATGTTTTTCCTTGCCGTTTCATGCATTTGCTTCACAAGCTCCCTTTTTGATGACCATCTAGACTAGAAAGCTCACTCAAAGGTAAAGGTATCAAGTGTAATGGTGCTAAAGGATTAAAACCATACACAAGCTGAAATGGTGACAACTTAGATGCAGAATGTGTAGAATAATTATAAGCAAATTCAATTACATCATCAGTTTTGTGACAAGGGATGAAGTGTGCCATTTTGGAGAATCTATTGACCACAACAAAGATAGAATCTAGACCCTTTCTAGTTCTAGGCAGTCCTAACACAAAATCCATTGACACGTCAGTCCAAGGTTTATCATTGGCCTTAACTTGGTTTCAAGTTACACACCTTGAACAAATCCGTTATATGTCTCTTCTCATTCGAGGCCAAAAGAAGTTCTCTTGAAGAATATTCAAGGTTTTGGCGACTCCAAAGTGTCCCATAAAACCTCATCCATGTGTTTATCTGATAAACAAGTCTCTCAAAGAAAAATTAGGTACACATAGGCGATTAGGAAAGAAAATAAAGCCCTCAAGTCTATAGTGTTTTCCATTATCAAACTTTGCGCATGACTGATAGACTTCTTTGAAATCCAGATCTTTTTCATGGTATTCTTTAATTTCCTCAAATCCTAAGAGTTTGGTTCCAAGAGTTGAGAGTATAGTATACCTTCGGGATAGTGCATCGGCAACTACATTTTCCTTAGCTTTCTTGTAGTGCATGACATAAGGGAATGTCCCAATGAATTCTAATCACCTAGCATGCCTTTTATTCAGCTTTGTTGGCCTTTAAAATGCTTAAGTGACTTGTGATCAGTATGTATCAAAAACTCCTTCGGCCAAAGATAATGTTGCCAAGTTTGCAAAGCTCGTACTAGGGCATAAAGCTCTTCGTCATACATTGGGTAATTCAATGTAGCTCCCCCAAGCTTCTCACTAAAGTAAGCTATTGGTCACTTTTCTTGCATAAGGACAGCTCCAATACCTACAACAGAAGCATCACATTCAATCTCAAATGCTTTCAAGAATTTAGGCAAAGAAAGGAGTGGGGCATTTCTAAGTTTTTCTTTTAGCATTTGAAACGCCTCTTCTTGTGTTTTCTCCCACTTAAAAACAACGTCATTCTTGATTACTTCTGTAAGAGGTGCTGCCAAGTGCTAAAATCTCTAACAAACCATCTATAAATACTGGCTAGACCATGGAAGCTTTGTACCTATTCGACAGATTTTGGGCTTCACTATTCTCGGATAGCTTTCACTTTGTCCTCATCAACTCGTATTCTCTCTGCACTCACAACAAAGCCTAAAACGCCAAGGTTATCCATGCAAAAGGTGCACTTTTTCAAGTTAGCATACAAATTTTCTTTCCTAAGAACTTCTAAGACACAATGTAAGTACTCGACATGCTCATTCCAGGTCTTACTATAGACAAGGATGTCATCAAAATAGACAACAACAAAAAATCCTATAAAGGTTCTCAAAACATGATTCATTAGTCTAATGAACATACTAGATGCATTGTTAAGCCAAATGGCATGACTAAACACTCATATAAACCATGTTTTGTTTTGAAAGCCATTTTGAAAGCCGTTTTGTATGACTAGACACTTATAAACCAAATGGCATGACTAAACACTCGTAAGAGCTTTTTGTATACAAAAAAAGACAAGATTGCTTTGTCTATAACACTCTCTTTATCTCACTTGCTCTCACATAAAAATTTGAGTGTTTCCTCATGGTTAAGCTCTCACAGGCCTTTATCTTGGGTTCACTCGAGCTCTCACTCTCTGTGTTTAGTGTTTGGTAGTTCACTATTTTTCTTGCTCCCTTTTTCTAGATGCATTTGATCCAAATAGATCTCTTGCGGCGACATAGGGTTCAACACTATTCCTTTTCCTTGGAATTAAAACGAGTGCTTGTTGGTGTAGCCATCATAGGACACACGTCAATTATAGTACGAAGACCGACCTATGAGAATATGTCCAGCCTCTATAGGTAAAACGTCGCACAACACCTCATCCTTATACTTATCTATCGTTAAAGGTATCAAGACTTGTCTTTGTAACTTAACTTTCCCGTGTTATTTAACCATTGCAAGTTATAAGGTGATGGATGCCTTATAGTGATCAAACCAAGCTTCTCCACCATGGTTGAGCTAGAAACATTTGTGAAACTTCCCCCATCAATGATGAGACTACACAATTTTACTTTGACTTTGCATATTGTGTGGAAAAAAAAAATTTCCTTTGTTCATCGGCTCCAACCTTAATTTGAACTCTCAACACTCTCCTTGAGACTAAAAAAATCCCTTTTTAATTCATAATCCTCAAATTCCTCCAAAGATAAGTGTGAACCGAATCTTGCTCATCTTCGGTTTCAATATCCACATTATCTCGTAAGATCATAGTGCGCTTGTTAGGGCATTCATTGGCATAGTGTCCTCTTCCAATGCACCTAAAATCTGGTTTTGGTGTAGTAACTTTAGACACTTCCTTGGGTTTTGCTTCCGGGTAATCTTTCGTGAAAGTTGGCTTGTCTTCATGGGTGTAGCATGGCCTAGAGCTAGAGGAAATGGGTTTGCTTGAAGTATTACCCCTCCTCTTTTGTTGTTGTTCCACGAGTATTTTCTTATGCAACATCTCTTCTAACTCCGCATAGTGCTCCAAATCAAGCCTATCTTGAATATCTCGATTCATTCCACTCAAAAATCTAGCCATGGTTGCTTCTAGGTCATGTTCAACATGAGCTTTGATAATAAGAGATTCCATCTCTTGGAAGTAGTCTTCAACACTCATACTACCTTGTACTAGCCTCCTAAGCTTTTGGTTTAACTCTCTATGCTAGTGACTTGGCACAAATCTCCTCCTTATAAGAATTTTCATCTCAATCCAACTTCCCACCAATATATTGCATAGTCATAGAACTCAGTGGCTGCAACCCGGACCTTCTTGAGCTCATAATAGTGTTGACAATAAAACACAAGCTCAATCTTCTTTTCCCACTCTAAATATGCATTGGGGTCATTCTTGCCATAGAATGGTGGTATCTTCAACTTGAGTCCTCCAAGATTATCATATCCCTTCTCCCTTATCAACTTCATTCTTTATCTTTTCTCGTTAGAGTGACCATCTCGGTTATAGTACCCATCATCACCCTCGACCTCTACTCTATGTGGCCTTTGCCGGTTTCTTTCTCTTGGTCGGGGATCAAGGTTATTCCTATCTAGATGAGCTTCAGCTCTAACCTCCTATATTCTCTCAAAAACCCCATTCAATTCAGTCCTCATGAGGTGCTGCATCTCTCCCATCAAGGCTTGAATTTGAAGATTAGAAATGGTATTTTGTTCTCGTTCTTCTCGGTTATCTTCAATATTGGACATGATGAATCTACATAACAAGCAAACGAGATTAGTAGTAAAAACTCCTCAAAAGTGCTTCACTTGCTGTGTTTTATCTCAAGGAAATTTGTTGTCGTGTCTTTTACTCCACTAAACTCAAATTGTTCCAAAAGTACCAATGATCCTTGGTTAGACACCTAAGTCCCCAAGAAATCCAACGATGGTTTTATCAAATTGCTAAAAGGAGTTTACAAACTCCAATCTCTTCAACACTTTCTGAAACTTTTTAAACCAACTCAAGATGATCCAAAAAATAATAATAAGCTCACTCGGCTAAGCTACCCAACTGACTCGTAGAAAGAAAGAATAGAAATGAAACTTCAATCAACAATCTGATTTTTATTTTTTATATTTACTACTCTTTTTTCCTTTTTATAAATACAAACTTTAATTAATAAGATCGAGCTCAGATTAATTAGTAAGAGAATAATTAAAGAAGTAAAAGAGAAAAATTTAATGGTTTTGCGGGTAGCTTGTAACCAACGGTACCTGAAGAGTCCCGCGCTTTGGTCGGAGATGGTAAGGGGATCACAGTGGTTCGGAGCCAACAACACAGACTAAACAACCAATACTTGATCGTATGTTGGTTAAGTGTAAAGGACAAGATTTATCGGCTATGATCGGTTGAAGAAATGGTTATGGAAGTTATTGTGGAGTTTGATCGGACGAATGAAGAAGAAATGATTATTGTTTTTTGGTTACTTTCTTTTTTAAGATGGTGCTGAAAGATTGATGTGGTGAGAAACAAGACCAAACGATCTAAAGGTGAGATCGGTTGATTTTTGAGGTGGTGGTGATAAGAAACGATGGTAAGGTAAACAAGAAAGGTGATTTGATAGAAACATGATCGGTTGATCAAAGAGCGTAGCTCTGATACTAAATGATACGTAATCCCTAGGATTGGCACTCAGTGATCCGATCAAGATAACCCTTGGCTCGGTAAAAAGTGTATAACTCAAGAGATCGATGTATAAATCGATTCCCAATCCCCTCGATGAACTTTTACTCGATCTAGGCGGTGGAGTCTTTGATGGTGAAAGGCGTGTATGAGCCAATACCACGGTGTATGAACCGAGGACCAGCTCCCTTCGTTAACTTCTCAAGATCTAGGATGGTAGAGGGGCTACACGAGTGATATGAGCTTCACTGGATAAACCAAGTTGAATTCCTTGGATGTTACTCAACAAGAAAGTTCAAAAAGTTCCAAGAGGAACAAAGGTCTTTGTGTTTTGCAAAAGAGAGAGATTTTGATAAAAATGAAGTTCAATTGTCTCTTTCACTCTCTTGGCCGCTTAAGTATCTAGGTTTAGTCAACCAAGAGTTAAAAGAAATATCTTAAAACATTAACTAAAGTTTTAAATGAACTAAAGACATAAACATTAAAAGAAAACACCTTAGTCTTTAAAGAGAATCCTTCTTGGCAGTTTTGATGGACCGGGCCTTTATGCTTCAAACATTCTTCTTCTTAGACTTGGCTTTTATTCGAATCTAGACAAGAACAAGATGGGATTAGAAAATTTGAGACAAGATTGCCTCATTAAAACCTTTCCCGGAAAACCCATCGGGACCGAGAATAAGGAAAACGAGTACAAGGCTGGTCTCAAAAGTCCACGTAGTTATTATCTTAAGCCTTAACTTGGACGGAGATTAAGGTACCATGTGTAGCATCCTCCTTTGGTTTTGAGAATTCGAGGTCTTGGATGAACTCACAATAGTTTCCTGGAGTCTCAAAATAGTTTCCTTGAGTCTCAAAATAGTTTCCTCGAGTCTCTTGGTCTTTCATCTTGTCATTGATCTACTCGGAACTTTATTAGACTCATCTTCCTTTGGCTCTTCTGATTGATTGCTTCCCATGATCATTTCTAGGACTCAAAATCATAGTTAGAATTTCAAATTCGCAATATATCAATCCCCCTATACTTGAATCATTGCTTGTCCTCAAGCAAGAACAAACAAATAAAAAAAGTTCAGAAGAAAGGTTTTAAAACGGAAACTTACACATTCATTTAGATTCTATCACGCGGAATTTCTAATGCGTGAGAACTTAGAACATATTAAATAACTAGTTAGTACTACATGTATGTTACCATAAGTATAGCAAAAATTACCTTACTCTCGTCCCTGAAATCCTAAGGAATCTCTAAAATCTCCATTGTTGACCTTTTAACATTCATTGATATTTCTGTAAGGTGCAGTCTCACAAAGGGATTATCAATCACAACAAGGGCTTGGAATGGAGGGTTAGTTTGATGGTGACTGAAGTGTTTAGTCTATGTTGATGAAGACGAATGCAAATCATTGCGCAAAATCACATTGAGACAAAGAAAATGTTGAGACACAACCTCTCCAACCTTGGAATCTTGATAAAACTATGTAGATGTCCTAACTAAGTTGCAATGGTGCCTAAGATAATACATTTGACTCATAAAAGAATATATTTTGGTTCATTCTTCGTCTTTTCTCTCTTTTTTTTGTTTTTTTTTCTTTTTTTTGCCGAAATGAGGAAACCGGAACTAGTTCTAGTCACATAATAGTTGCACCAAAGACAACTCAAACACAAAATTTCTAAGTAAAAGAGAACATTAACTTACTAAAGATCTTCAGAACAGAATGGTGTGTCGGTCCCCATACTCTGTAGTTTATGTACTTGATTGCACATGATAATGATGAAACATAAGTCATGTGGTCTGAATGAAAGGATAAGGTAAAGATGTGGTACAAAGCTACAAATGAGCTTGGCCATTCGAAGTCCTGAAAAGGATGGTAGAAAAGGTGGAATATCAAGCTCTGTGTGAGAAATTAAATCATGTTAAAGGTCTTGTAAGATAGAGCCAATGTTAGACCATTCCGAATCAAAGGATAGGAAACTTTAGGTAAGTTTATCCACTGATGGTGTTTCCAATATTCATGTTTTGAAAATAATCACTATTAGAAGCCTGTCGGAAAGTTAGTCAATGTCAGATGAAATCCAAGAACAACATAAAAATTCTCAAAGTTTAGACTCAATAAAAAAACAAAAAGACTCAAAAGAAAAACAAAACAAAGAAACAGCGTTAGTCCCAACAAGTACCCTCCCCTAGACTTACTTCACACACCAAGCGCTTGTTTACGTTGATCTTAAGAAGGATACGACAAATGCAAAAAGAAAATAGAAGATAAAAGTAAAATAAAATTATATACACTTACCAGTGGGTTGCCTTCCACCAACTGCTTGTTTAACGTCAATAGGTAATCAAATTACATTTAACATATTTTCATATAAAATATGTGTATAATATGTTGTTTGTTTAATTTTAGTAATTCATGCGGTTAATTTGAATGTAACCATTGAAGTAAAAGGTAGATGATGTAAAAAGTAGATGTTCTTTTAAGTGATTCCTATAAATATCATGAAAATGACTAAGATAAATGTTTTTTTTATAACAATGTGAGTTTAATGTTTGTGAAACTCGGTATAAAAAATATTAGTTATGTTTTTCTTTTTGGTGCATTTGTAAAACAAGTGCAAGTTTTCTTTGAAACATCAACGAAATAACTTTTGCCATCACGACCAATCACATTGTATTCAAGAAATGTTTTTTTAACTCACATACCGGTAACAATTTTGCATCTGACACCTTTGCTGCAACATGCCAGCAACAAAACGCATCAACTTCTATGAGCTTGAAGACTCATTTGACTTCTTCCTAACCAATTCAGCAACTTTCCCACCAATAACATCAATCATTGGCAATAACGAATACTTCCTTACATATTTAAAAACATTATTCATTGATTCACAACAGTTGGTGGTGTCTATGTTATATATTTCTCGTGGAAAATAACATCTTGCCATTTATTTTAATAAACACTATCATCCATATACTCAGCTGTTTAAAGATATTTTTCTGAAAGAATCATACTGTATAAACTTGGCCTCTGTATAAACCTGAGCACACTCTCTGAACTTTTCTGCAACAAATTCTTTGTTGATGCCATAAACATGTGATTTCACATTCTGAGAAAAATGAAATATACAATATCCGTGTTGCAAGTTTGAGTAGACTTCACCAATTGTCTTGATGATGCTTGAATTTCTATTAGAAACAAACACAATTTATGGATCATCTCGCACAACTGTTTTCAACATATTCAAAAACTATCTCCAACTTGCATATTTCTCACCATCAACTACTACAAAATCAAGGGGATAATGTTGATGGTCTAGATCCTAAGCTATAGCAATGAGTAACACTCCACCATATACAGTCATAAGGTGGGTTCAACCTACAATGATCACTTTTCTCATAGCACGGAAGCCTTCAATGCAATCTCCCAACGCGATGAATATGTACTTAAACTTTCCTTTCTGATCGCATTCTACATTTTTTTTGTATCATCATCCATCTTCTTTAAGATGTGCAAATAAGAAGGTAACATCATATAGCTTTCTCCTGGACTACCACACGCATCACTAGCTGCTTGCTTTTCCCCTCTCAAAGCGGTAGAGTATAAACCTTAACACCAAGTTCTCCTTGAACCAAACCTATGAGATTTTATAGAGTTGGAGTGTCGAATACACCTTGATAATCCTCATGCAAAATAGAAGCAACTAACGGTGGTGTGCCTCTTCTTTTATTTATGTTTGTATTTATACTTACCCCAAGAGCATGTATGTATCTTGTTGTATGTTCTAACCGATAAACATTTCGGATACTTGAGCTTCGCAACTCTTAGAGACCATTTGCAACTACTAGCACGGCATTTTAACACATATAACTCATGTGTCGACTTGATTGTAGCAAATTGAAAACAATTATGATGTAAAGCTTTCTCATTAAATCTTTGACTACCTGCTTGCTCTCAAATTTTTGACCTAAAGTCAAATCAATCCATCTTCCCATTCAAGATTTACTACCTCATATGCTTGAACATCATGAGTAGTATTAACATTGATAGGCAAATCGTTGTCATCCACATTAACAACTTCTTCACATGGATCATTATCACCATTAGAAATATGAGGAACATTCTCGTATCTTCTTGCGGTTGAAATTATGTGTTAAGAGCAATGATATCAATTATACTTGTTGAACTAATTAAACCAGTTGTAAACTTGTAGCCACCTTCTTATGATTATCAACACGATTCAACCTCTATAATTTATTAGACTAAGAAAACAAGCTTAGTAAGTACATATGTTATTATTGGATTATTCAAGGATTTCAAAACACCCAAACTAAAATCCCCAATTTCAAAACCCCAAATTAAAAAAATAATTTGGCCGCTCGACTGGAGCAGTTACACCATACCACTTGAGTCACACCGATAATTTTTTAGCTGCGACACAAGACTACGACATCAAACTGTTGGGGCATAGCAGTTACATGAAATCGTTGAACCTTACCGCAAAGGCACAACGGTTACACAAAACTGCTGCACTAGCCCGCTGATCCTACATGTGGTTTTTTGTATGCTCGCAGTGGTCTAACCAGGGTGTAGAATCATGCCGCTGAGGTTTCAAGACACCACTTAACCACTTATACATACCGTTGGAGCCTTGGGAAGTGTGTTAAGCGAATAGAACTCCGATTTACATCACACGAGACTCAACCTCTTATTCAAAACAAAGAAAATGTAGGAAGTTAATCAAAATAAAATAAATATTAGGATAACATGATATTGTCTCTCAAGTCCTCTCGTTTTAATTCTTGAGCTCAAATTTTCTGTGATGGTATTAGGCGGATGGAGGTTCCGAGAATGAAACTGTGGTTTCTTCCTTGGCTTCGATCTTTTACCGTTTACCACAAAACTCTTTTTCACTCTTGTTGTGCAGCACAATGGCTCCATACCGTCTAACCTCTTTGATCTTAAATGGTCCTGACAAACGAGACTTGAACTTGCTTTGAACAATAATACTTAGTCATCAACCTAGAAATCTCAAGGTAGGATTCTCTTGTCATGGAAAGCCTTAGTCTTCTCCTTATAGATCTGTGATTTCTCGTAAGCTTCTTGAGGAATCCCACCTAATGCGTTCATTTAAATCAAAACATTTTCTTGAGCCATCTTGATATCAAAGTTGAGAAGCTTAAATGCACACATGGCTTTTTACTCTAGTTCCACCGGAAAATGATAAGCTTTCTGGTAAAGCAAATTGAAAAATAGGTTGTCAAAATAGAGGTTTTAAAACCTGTCCTATATGCCCAAAGCGCATAATCAAGTTTCGTGGACCAATCTTTCCTAGTTGTCCCAACCGTTTTTTCCAATATAGCCTTGATGTTCTGGTTAGAAATCTCCACTTGGCCACTCGTTTGAGGATAGAATGGGGTCGCGACCTTGTACCTAACACCAAGTTTCTTGAGGATATTCTCAAAAATCTTGTTGATGAAGTGGGAGCCTCCATCACTTATCACTACTCACAATATACCAAACCTTCAGAAGATGTTACTCCTGAACATTTTTAGTACCACTTTCGAATCGTTAGTCGGAACTTCTATAGCTTATACTCACTTCAACACATATTCCATTGTAACAATATGTAGCAATTCACGTGCGATGAAGGGAAAGGTCTTATACAAAGGTTTTAGCCCTATTAAAACTACCGCAAGTGCACAACAATTGTTATAGTATCTTAGGGATCGAATCCACAGAGACCAAGTGTTATGCTTAAATTCCAATGAATGAATGCTAAGCTAAGACAAATTATGGAGTTGTTTTGTTTGTGAAATGCAACAAGTAAACAACAAAAGTAAATAAAAGATGTAATGGATGGATTAAAAATGTTAGGCTTTAAAGATATTCTCTGGAAATCAGAGACCAAAAACCAGACAACTATTTAGGGTACTAATAAAAACTATTTAGCACTCAAACATAATAGTCTAACCAATCTACTATCGTGGCATTAATTACTATGTCTAACCACCTAATTATCTAAACTTTTGCTTGAACTTAAAGTCCTAAAAAAGCAATAACAAGTGGGTTTGATATGTTCACGGATCGCCTTAACATCAACTTTTGTTGGCTATGGACAATCCACCGCACCAATGTTCTATCCAGCAATCTATAAGATTTTGGAAAATATATTCAACCTAACATCATAGACTAAGTGATCAGTTCAGCATAAGTAGTAAGAACAACAACTATAGATGAAGATTACATAAGATAAACCCTATTTGTGTATGATTCAATGATTCTTCAATCGAAAACCCTAAACCCTAACAAATGGATTGTTCAGACATGGAAATAGATGCACAACATATAGACGATAATGAACTCATAATCAAATCAATAAGAATTCCAAATGGGTTCAAAAATCTTCTCAAAAGATGTAGAGTCAAAAATCTTCTCCCTAAAAGCTTACAAATTCCAAAGCCAAAAGTGAAAATAAAATAGAGAGTAGCCTAAATATTGGCTAAAAATAGGTATTTATACTACTAAAAGTGTTTTGGTCAAAAACTAATCACAAATGGAAATAAAGGAAAAGTTTCCATTTTCTTGGGCATATCGTTCTGGACTGGATGGATTGATCAATCTAGTTTCTTACGGTAAACTGGATTGGTCGTTCTTGATGATGGATTGATTGTTCCTTATCGATCGATCTGACTGCGTCTAGACGATCTAATTTTTCACGGCAAAGTGTTGGCGAAGATGAGTCGATCGGTGTTGATGAGGAATTGATCGATCCTTGGTTTGATCTATCGATCTGAATGCTTTTGGTCGATCTAGAAATTTACGGTAAACTTACAGATAAAGGATCAATCGGTCTGGAGATACACGGAAAACTCTTTGAATAGGAATTGATTGATCCAAGAGGGGATCGATCGATTTGGATTCTTACGAAAAACTCTTTGGTACTGGATTGATCGATCCAGGTAAGGATCGATCGTTCTGGAGATACATGCAAATTCCTTAGGTTAATGGATCAATCAATCCAAATGAGGATCGATTGATCTGAGTACTCTAGATGACTCTCTTTTCCAGCTTTTTCCAACTCCTTTTTCGATCTTGTTCCTAGATCAATCTGAGTACTCTAGATGACTCCTAACTGTATATTAACTTGAAAAGAATCAAAAAATACAAAAAATATTCTATAACCTAATAAACCTTAGTTAAAACGCATTAATATGTAACCTCTCAATTCTCCCAGACTTGAATCCTTGTTTTCCCTCAAGTAAGAACAAACAAACAAGACAAGTTAAGAAGAAAGGTTTGAAAATGTGAACTTATGCACTCATTCATATTTCACTGCGCTGAACTTTCAATCTCTAACTTAAAAACATGTCAAAGAACCAGTTAGTACTACATGTAATTTATCATAATCATAGCAAACAATACCTTAATCTAGTCTCTGGAGTCCTTAGGAATCTCTGAAATCACCATTGTCGACCCTTTTAATATTCATTTAGTTCTCTGTAAAGTGCAGTCTGAGAAGGGATTATCAATCACAACAAAGGCTTAGGATGGATGACTAGTTTGATGGTGGCTTAAGTGTTTAGGCTCTAATGATGAAGACGGATGCAAGTCAACACGATAAATCACAGTGAGGCGAAGACCAAATATTGATACACAACCTCTCAAACCTTGGAGTCTCTACAAAGCTCTGTAAATGTCCTAATGAGTTGCAATGGTACCTAAGATGATATATTAAACTCATAAAAGACTTTATCATGATTCTTTCTTTGTCTTCTTTCCTTTCTCGGCTTTTTCAATTATATTTTTTTATTTTTTTTTAGTAGGGGAAGCCAAAACCAGTTATAGTCATACAATACAATGCACCAAAAACAACTCAACCACGAACTTTGTAAGTAAAAGAGAGCGTTAGACATACTAGAGATCCTTAGAACAGGAAGATGTGTTAGTGCGCATACTCCGTAGTTTTTTCACTTGATTGTTTGTGAAAATGGTCAAACAAAAGGTCTGTGGTTTGAATGAAAGGGTAAGGATAAGGTATAGTACCACATGGTGGAATAGAATTCTGAATGTTGGGATCCTTGTGCAATATCAAGCCCCTGAGTGAGAAATTAAGTAATGTTAAACGTCCTGTAAGACAGAGTCAATGTTAGATCAATCAGATTTCCAGAGGATAGGAAACTTCAGGTAAGTTGATCCACTGATGGTGTTTTCAATCTTCCTATGCTGAGAACAGTCACTGTTACAAGTCTTGTTAGAGAGTTAGTAAATACTAGATGAAATCCAAGAACAACATTATAAAATTCCCAATGTTTGACTTGATAAAACAACAAAAAGACTCAAAAGAAAATCAAAATAAAGAAACAACGTTAGTCCTAGCAAGTACAATATCCCAGACTTACTTCACACCGTCTTAGTGTGAAAGCAAATCTTAAGAATGATACGACAAACGCAAAAGTAAAGATAAAAAAAAAAGAAAACAAAGGGAAATAACACGATGAGATAAGAAACAGATTACTAGAAAGCATCGCTATCAGAGGTAGCGTTCTGAGTATCGGCTGGTGCTCTCTTGCGCTGATGCAAGCGTATCATCTTATCTGAATCAGTATCTTCTGCAACTCTGCATCCAGCAACATCGGAATCCAAAGAAGTCTCAGAGTCTATCCCGCGTAAGGAACGTTGGAATCCAAAGCAAATTCCACTCTCTCAGAAGGCTCTGCATCTCTAACATCCTCTCGCTCTGAACTATCTGCAGGCTTGACGTCCTCTCTCTCTCAAGTCTCAATAGCCCTAAAACAGGAAGTTGGTCGAGGACACTGAAGCTTGGCGAGTGCATTCCAAATCCGCACCACCATCAAGTTTTTCTTCTGATGCGTGTTGGCTAATCATGCCCTCAAAACCTCATCTGATGCACCCTTGGGATATGGTGTGAGATCGTACTCACCAGAGTATACAGGAAGGAGCTGGTCAATGGTATAAGAGGTCGGGAATAAGGGTTGTGGCTGTGGTGGGAAATGATCAAGATATCATCCTCCAGATGAGGTTGTGATGATTGTGCTCTAGAAGAACTACCCTTCTGGCCAGATGCAGCTGATGTGGTGTTAGTGGCACACAATTGCGTTGTGAGAATGGTCAGAGCGGAAAGAACTAGCTCACAATAGTTTGTGTTTCCCTCGCGATCATAGAACCTGTATCATCAACCAGGCTTGAGGATAAGGTTATTCCATAGGTAATACTAATCGATGAGGTCGATCTTGTCCAAACAAGGAGGCAAAGCAAGATCAATCTGAATGAAGCGGAAGATCAAAGTGAAGAGACTCCCAAAAAATACAATCCTCGATCTTGTAGTGTTCAAACTATGAAACTTCTTATGAGTCAAAACCGATGCAAAGATCGCACCAAGATTGGTGTCGAGAGCAGGCGGAGGTGTTATAGTGTAGATATCCCCGACAAATGGTGGAAGTCCAAAATGTATCATCACCAGCTCATCAAACCTCAACGAAGCTGTCTCATCCTTAGCAAACAGCGTAAGTCGAATGATCTTTGTGACAATCCTAACCACTGGGTTCCTGATCAATGTCAAATTATTCTCCTAGTGGGTTACACGGCCCCGCCAATCACATCACATAACATGAAGAACTGCGGGAATATCTCGTAAGGAGGAAAACTACAACTCTCCCTGTCTTTATAAAGGAAACCGTTGGAAAACTAGGAAAATGTACCCTCGCTCGCAATAAGATAATCCTTATCCTTGTATTTAAGCTCAGCAAAGGTAAGGAATTGACGTACCCACTTTTGGTACAAAGGGTAGTGTCGGGATGCAAAAGTACCAAATCCCATTTGTGCCAACATCTCGCGCACGTCTTCAACCATACCCAACTTCTGTAAAGTTTTACCGTACACAAACTTTGTCGAAAGCATCTGACCCCTCAGTAGTCCATTATAACAAAAAATGTTGTATCCTTGCCAAGGATCCCCATATCGACAGTTAGAATAGTCCTTGGACTTTTGCATTTCCCAGGTGGTCATGTTCAGAACCTCTAGAATACCGAGACCAATTATAAGTGTATGGTTTGGTCGAGGCCAAGGAGTAGTAGTCTGAACTCCCGTTGGTGACTCATCCTAAGAATATGCCTCGGGGTGATTATCGCCTGATGTTGCCATCATTACCCGCACGTCCCATGTTTGAAAAAACAAAATAAACCATATAAATTTTCATATAACTAATCAAATACACAGGGATCAATCGATTCAGAATGGCTCCGCATTAGTCTTGTAATTGGATCGATTGGTCCAAGACCCGGATCGATCGATCCAAAAAATGACGGACTTCAGCTTTGACACTGAATCATCGATCTACGAACAAGATCGATCGATATATAAATTTTCACAATTGTATGTTTTTGGCCATATCGATTGGTCCAACAGCAGGATCGATCGATCTAGAATGCGTATATTCCCTGATTCGTGATGTTCAACCCAAAATTCATAGTTTTCAATCCAATCATGCAAATCAACTTTAAGGACCTATGGGATTCTATATCAGCCTAGTACGCACTAGTATTTGATTAAAACACCTAAAACAACAAATCCAAACCAAAATCTAGCTATAAGCACAAAATATTTTAAATTGAAAAACTAGAGATTGAAACATATACCTTTGCAAATCGAGTAAGAGAGTGTAAAATCTGAGAGAGGGAGAAAATCCAAGCAGATTAGACCCAAAGATTTTGAAAATTCTTTTAGAGTTGAGAAAGTTCGTGTTTGAAATAAAGTCTCTCTAGAACCTTTTTGAAATCGCCTAAAGGATAAAGAAGTAGTGTTTTGATCCAATTTTTCTCAAGTAGGAATAATTTATGACATATTTCCGGTTTAATTTAAGTTAGATTGTAACCGATTTAAACCAAAGTAAACCAGAATCAAATAGGGGACTAACTAGGACCCTGGATCGATCGATCCATTAATAGGATCGATGGATCTGTAAACTTACGGCTTGCATGTAGCATTTGGGATCGATCTCGATCTTCACAACTCTTGAGATTGATCAAGTGGGAAGGGGATCGATCGAGTGCAATTGGGGTCGATCGATCCAATGGTAGAACGATCGATCTTGTTCTTTGCCGAATTCATGGACTACATGGATTGATCGATCGAGCAGAGTGTTAGATCAATCGAGATATTGATCGGTCGATCCCTAATGAGTTACAAGGTCCAAAACCAATCACATCCCATAACTTGAAGAACTGCGGGAATGCCTTGTAAGGAAGAAAACTGCAATTTTCCTTGTCTTTGTCAAACCAATATAGGCCACATAAATCCTGAATGGATATCTCGTAAAGCAAATCGTTGGAAAAGTAGGAAAGTGTACCCTCGCTCGGAATAGGATAATCCTTATCTTTGTACTTAAGCTTAGCAGAAGCAAGGAATTAACGTCTCGGGATGCAAAAGTGCCAAATCCCATTCATGCTAACATCTCGCGCACGTCTTCAGCAATACCCATCTTCTGTAAAGTCTGACTACAAACAAAATTTGTCAGAAGCATCTAAACCCTCACCAGTCGATTGTAACAAAAACTATTGTATGCTCACCAAGGATCCCCATATCCACAGTTAGAATAGTCCAGGACTTTTGCATTTCCCTGGTGGTCATGTTCGGAACCTCTGGAATACCAAGACCAATTATAGGTGAATGGTATGGTCGAGCCCAAGGGGTAGTAGTCTAAACTCCCGTTGGTGACTCATCCTCAGCTTGAGCCTCGGGGTGGGGGGGGGGGGTTGTTGCCTTCTGTTGCCATCATCAGCCGCACGTCCCATATCTGTAAAAACAAAACAAACCATATAAACCAAAAGTTATCACATAACAAATCAAATACACAGGGATTGATCGATCTAAATATGGGATCGATCGATCTAAAATGCCTTCGCCTTAGTCTTGTAATTAGATCAATCGGTCCAAGACCCTGATCGATCGATCCAAAAATTCACAGACTTTAGCTTTGACACCGGATCGATCGATTTAGGAACAAGATCGATCGATATAGAAATTTTCACAGTTGTATGTTTTTGGCCACATCAATCGATCCGACAGCCGGATCGATCGATCTAGACTGCGAATATTCTTTGATTCGCGATGTTCAACCCAAAATTCACAGTTTTCAATCCAATCATGCAAAAAACTTTTAAGGACCTGTGAGTGTTCTAAATCAACCTATTACGCACTAGTATTTGATTATAACACCTAAAACAGCAAATCCAAACAAAAATCTAGTCATAAGCACAAAATATTTTCGAATTAAAAAACAAGATATTGAAATGCATACCTTTGCAGATCGAGTAAGAGAGTTCTAAATCTGAGAGAGGGTGAAAGTCCAAGCAGATTAAACCCAAAGATTTTAAAAATCCGTTTAGATTTGAGGAAGGTAATGTTTGAAATAAATTCTCTCGAGAACCTTTTTGAAATCACCGAAAGATTGAAGAAGTAGTGTTTTTCTCCAATTTTTCTAGAGTAGGAATAATGTATGATGTAAGGATTAAAACTGCAACTCTCCTTGTCTTTGTCAAACCTGTCAAGGCCACACAAATCCTGAATGTATATCTCATTAGGCAAACCGTTGGAAAACAAGGAAGGTGTACCCTGACTCGCAATAGGATAATCTGTATCCTTGTACTTAAGCTTAGCAGAGGCAAAGAATTGACGTACCAACTTTAGATAAAAAGGGTAGGGTCGGGATGCAAAAGTACCAAATCCCATTTGTGCCAACATAAGGCGCACTTCTTCAGCAATACACATCTTTTTAGAGTCTAACCGCAAACAAACTTCATCGGAAACATTTAAACCCTCACCAGTCCATTGTAATAAAAACTATTATATCCTCAGCAAGGATCCCCATATCGACAGTTTGAATAGTTCGTGGAGTTTTGCATTTACATGGTGGTCATGTTCGGAACCTTTGGAATACCGAGACAAATTATAGGTGAATGGTCTGGTCGAGGCCAAGGAGTAGTAGTCTAAACTCCTGTTGGTGACTCATCCTCAGCTTGTGCCTCGGGGTGGTTGTTGCCTGCTGTTGCCATCATCGCTCGCATGTCCCATATCTGCAAAAACAAAACAAACCATATAAACCGAAATTTCTCACATAACAAATCAAATACACACGGATCGATCGATCTAGAGATGGGATCGATCGATCTAGAATGCCTCCGCCTTAGTCTTGTAATTGGATTGATCGGTCTAAGGCCCAAATCGATCGATCCAAAAATTCACGGACTTTAGCTTTGACACCAGATCGTTCAGTCCGACAGAAAGTTTCACAATATTATGTTTTTGGCCTGATCATTCAGTCCGACAGACGGATCTATCGATCTAGAATGTGAATATTCCCTGATTTGCGATTGTTCAACCCAAAATTTACAGTTTTCAATCCAAGCATGCAAAATAACTTTTAAGGACCTATGGGGATTCTAAATCAGCCTAGTACGCACTAGTATTTGATTACAACACCTAAAACAGTAAATCCAAACCAAAATCTAGCCATAAGCACAAAATATTTCGAATTGAAAAACAAGAGATTGAAACACATGCCTTTGCAGATCGAGTAAGAGAGTTCTAAAATCTGAGGGAGGGTGAAAATCCAAGCAGATAAGACCCAAGATTTTCAAAATCCGTTTAGATTGGAGAAAGTTAGTGTTTGAAATAAATTCTCTCTAGAACCTTTTTGAAATCGCCTAAAGGATGAAGTAGCGTTTTGATCTGATTTTTCTCAAGTAGGAATAATGTATGATGTATTTCTGGTTTAATTTCAGTGAGATTGTAACCGATTTAAACCAAAGTAAACTAGATTCGTATAGGGGACTTACCAGGGCCTCGATCCATCCATTAATAGGATTGATGGATCCATAAACTTACGCTCGTATGTAGGATTTGGGATAGATCGATCCAGTCTAGGATCGATCAATCTCAATCTTCATGGCTCTTGAGATCGACTGAGTGGGAAGGGGGATCGATCAAGTGCAAGTGGGATCTATCAATCCAATGGTGGAACGATCGATCTCGTTCTTTACGGCATTCATGGACTGTGTGGATTGATATATCGAGAAGAGTGCTTAATCGATCGAGTTGTAGATCGGTCGATACCCGGTGGGATCGATCGATCATGTTCATCACGACTTCTTTATTTATGATTAGATCGATCGATCTAGATGTAGGATCGATCGATCTTTCTAGGAAATCATATTTTCCCCTGTTTAATCATAACACAAAAACTAAACATTAAAGTTAGAAAGTAAGAAAAACATAAATATATACACTTACGAGTGGGTTGCCTCCCACCAAGTGATTGTTCAACGTCATTAGCTCGACTGATTATGCCGTCTAGGCTTGTGGTGAATCACTAAGAGGAATGGTGTCACCCTCAGTGATATTAATGTCAGCAAGATATGGCTTAAGGCGCTGACCATTAACCACAAATTCACCTCTTGTAGAGTCCAGCAACACTTTAGCACCGTACGGTATTACCTCTTTGATAGTGAATGGACCAGACCATCTAGACCGCAACTTTCTTGGAAAAAGCTTCAAACAAGAGTTCAAGAGTTGAAGAGTAGAACCTGATCTTTTGGAGCAACATTTCCTAGCAATGATCTGCTTGTCATGATAAGCCTTAGTCTGTTCTTTGTAAATCTTTAAGTTCTCATAAGCCATTACAGCCCAAGCTTCCTTGTACTCTAGCTCCATTGGTAGATCACATGCTTTTCCATAGACAAGATGAAATGAAGTTGTACCCATTGGTATCTTGTAAGCAGTCCTATAGGTCCAAAGAGCATCATCGAGTTTGAGAGACCATTTTTTTCGTGTTGGGTTCACTGTCTTTTGTAGAATGTTCTTGATCTCTCTATTTGAAATCTCAACTTGTCCACTTGCCTGCGGATGGTAAAGGGTGGAGACCTTGTGTTGAACTCCGTGCTTCATTAAGAAACCATCAAAGACTTTATTGATGAAGTGAGAACCATCATCACTAATCACAATGCGAGGCACACCAAACCTTGGAAAGATGACAAACTTGAACATTTTTAGTTGGAGAAGGCAGTGCTTCAACCACTTTAGAGACATAATCCACAACCACTAGGATGTACTCATTACCATAAGATGATGGGAAAGACCCCATGAAGTGAATCCCCCAAACATCAACACTTCAACCTCTAAGATAAAGTTTTGAGGCATCTCATTCTGCTTGTTGATGTTTCCTTTTCTTTGCCATAAATCGCATTTAAAGGCGAAAGCATGGGCATCTTTGTACATGGTTGGACACCAAAAGCCAGCTTGTAGAACCTTAGACACTGTTTTGAAAGTAGTGAAGTGATAATGAAAGAGAATACCTGGAACCTCTTACAATGTGATGCATCGTCTAAAGATACTGTTTGAGCACTGCTTGTATAAGTAAGGCTAATCCTAGAAGTAGTGCCTTACGTCTCTCATGAACTTCTTCTTTTTGTAACCAACAAAGTTGTCACGCTCTTTCTCTGCAGCTAAGTAGTTAGCAATGTCACCAAACCAAGGTATCTCAGAAAGCTCGGTGGAGTGGAAAGGCGTTCCATATGCATTGCCAACACTGATTGCATAAACATTCTCCTCGGGGAGACTATCATTTAAAGGTACATCTTCCTCTATGAGCAGCATAGACAAATTGATCAGCAACCCCATTCTTAATCCTTTTCTTATCTTTGATATCAAGATCGTATTCCTGCAGCAAGAGTATCAACGCAATAATCTAGGCTTGGCATCCTTTTTGAAAAGAAGATACCGCAAAGCAACATGGTCAGTGTGCATAATCACTTTAGACACGACAAGATAGGACTTGAACTTCTCAAAAGCAAACACAATAGCAAGAAGCACTTTCTAAGTAGTAGCATACTTACATTGCGCATCGGCTAACGTCCGACGAGCGTAGTAAATGACATGAAGCTTCTTGTCTTGTCACTATCCCAACACATCACCCACTGCATAATCACTAGCATCAATCATTACCTCAAAAGGAAGTTCACAATATGGTGGTTGAACGATTGGGGCACTGATAACTGCTCATTTAATGGTGAGAAAGGCCTCAAGACAGGCGCTATCGAAATCAAACTTCACATGCTTGCAAAGTATTTGGGTTAAAGGTCTATCAATTTAGGAGAAATATTTGATAAACCTTCTGTTTAAACTAGTATACCCTAGAAAACTGCGGATCCCTTTGACCGAATTGGGTGGCTGGAGGTTTGTCGTTACCTCAACCTTAGCTTTATCATCTTCAATGCCTTGTCCTGAGATTTTGTGTCCCAAAACAATCCCATCTCTGACCATGAAGTGGCATTTCTCCTAGTTTAACATAAGATGTTTCTCCTCACAGCGATGTAATACCATGCACAAATTAGAAAGATAAACAGAAAAAGAGGATCCATAGACTTAAAATTTGTCCATGAAAACCTCCATTATTTCCTTAATCAAGTCAGTAAAAATTGATATCATGCAACGCTGAAATGTTGCTTGGGCATTACACAAACCAAATGGCATTCTGTGATAAGCATATGTGCCATAAGGACATATGTATGTGGTCTTCTCTTGGTCATCTGAATTAATCTGAATCTGAAGGAAACCAGAATAACCGTCTAGAAAACAATAATAAGGATGGTTAGCCAATCTCTCAAACATTTGATTAATAAAAGGCTAAGGGAAGTGATCTTTTTAAGTAGCAGTATTTTAACTTCCTATAATCGATACACATCCTATGTCCCATTAACCGTCCTAGTCGGGATTAACTCATTCCTATCATTTTTAACCACTATTACTCCACCTTTATTAGGGACAGCATGGACTGGACTCACCCAAGTACTATCAGATATAGCATAGATGATGCTCGCATCTAGAAGTTTCATTATCTCTTTCTTTACAACATCCTTTAGATTTGGATTTAACCTTCTCTTATGTTCTATAGAAGTCATGTGAGATTCCAGTGATATCATCAAGCAAATAGCCTAAGGCCCTATGATACTTTGTATGTTCATAATGAAGCAAGGCAGTCTCAGCATTGTTCAAAGCGGCATTGACGATGACAGGGTAAGTAGAATTAGGACCAAGAAATGCATACCTTATCCAAGGTAGGAATGTCTTGAGGTCAACAATATGAGCTTTTAGCTCGCTCTAAGGGTTGCTACTAGAGGTGCGGGATGGCGCATAGGATGTTGGTGTTGACGGTTTCTCAGCAATCTCCTCTAAACTTCTGTAAGCCACAAGTTTCCCAATGACCTTGTTCGATTGCAGCATCTCAGCATACCCATTTTGTATCCTTACTCTGAAAACTAAACTCACCTTGAGCTTTAGTCAAAGCAATCTCTAGTGGGTCATCCATCAAGATCTCTTCAGCTACCTCGTCAAAGACTTCTAGCGAGTCATCAACCAAGAACATCTGCCCATCTAGCATTCGTTTCTTAGCAGCTTTTGCATCTCAAAATTCATGATAATATCTCCTATATGGAGATCAATACGTCTATGTTGAACATCAATCATCGCCCCTGCAGTGCATAATAGTGGTCTCCCCAAAATAAGTGGATCCTTTGGCTCTTCTTCTAGGTTTAGAACCACAAAATCTGCTGGCACAAGTACATTCCCAATCCTTACATGAAGATCCTCTAGAATTCCAACCAGCAACTTCACCAAAAGATCAGCGAATACCAAAGAGATTTTGGTTGGCTTAAATTTTGTGAGTCTAAGTCGCTTAGCCACAGAGTACGGCATCAGGTTTACGCTAGAACCTAGACTACATAAAGAGCAATCAAAATTCATTTCTCCAATCTGCACGGAAATGCCAAAACGCCTCGGATCCCCAAGCTTCTTGAGACCCTTGTTTTGGAGAACAGCACTGTAGTCTTTGGTAACCTTCACAAAGTCTTATTCAGTGGATACCTTACTTGTTACCATCTCTTTCATGTATCATTTCATAGCACACATCATGTGGATTGCAACAACAAGAGGCAGCTTCATTGTAAGATCATTCAACATTTCTTTGCACTTTACTTCCTCCAAGTCTTTACGTGACTTCTTAGGACGAGTAGGATACAAGATCCGTGAAGTATACACATGCATAAGCAGTGATGGATCAGAAACTCCATGGGGTGTTTGGTTCTCTCAATTTCAGGCCCATCCTTGTCCTCGAGATCAATGACGTCACTAGCAAAATTGATAAATCTCCCACTCCTTAATGCAATAGCTTTGACTGGTGCATGGTCACTGAAATAACAGACGTGTGCAATGGCATTGACGATTTCGTTCTTTGGATTTTGTTCGTCTTTTGAAGGAAGAACCCCTTGATGTCTCTTAACTGCTTCTGCAGTCTGAGCAACCTGAGTATCGAATAGATTCAAATGTGTTGAGACAGCCTTAAAATTTCCATTGAAATTGGTGTACATGCTGTCAACTTTCACATTGAGGTCAGTAGCGGATTTTTGTTGTTGGAGAAAGAGCTGTTGCATAAGTCCTTTGAGTTCGCCCTAAGGTTCCTGAGAGGGTGGTGCTTGGAAGTTATTAGCAGGTTATTTCTGTTGGTAACCGCCGGGATTTTGCATGAACTTTCTTTTCCTGAAAACCCTGAGATAAGTTCTTCTGGAGGCCCTGATTCTGCACGCTCGGATTTTGCACGAATTGTTTTTCCTGGGAATTTTTAGTGACGCCCAAATTTTCCACGAACATTTTTCCCAGAGATTGTTGACCTTGAGCGACCACCTACTGTGGATATACCTAATCATGTGGATTTTCAACATTAATGCTCTTGTAAGACAAATTAGGATTGTTTCTGTATTTTTGATTGAATCCCCTGTTTTGCACGAACCCTTGCCCATTGGCATAGTTCATCTCTTGATACTCCTCAGCCTCATCCTCAGCAATCTCTTGACAGCAAATAGCGTATGAACCAGCTCATCTATCTTCTGAGACTCAAAACTATTGACCCGCTTAGACCTATCATACTAGCATCTGCTGTTGGAACTCGTAGCCAAGTTCTTAATCAATTACACTCTTGGTCATAAAGTCCTCGTTACTCGCAGCGTTGAGAGCATTCTTGTATTTCCAATCAACACCATTATAGAAGATACTAAGAAGTTGTTCTTCAGAATACCCATGATAAAGGCACTTTCTGCGATATTCCTTGAACCTTTCCCTAGCTTCACAAAATGATTCTCTTGTATGTTGGCCAAAATTAGTGATCTTGTTTCTTAGAGAAGATGTCTTGGACTTAGTGTAGAAGTGTTCAAGGAAGGCAGCTCTTCATTCAATCCATGTTCTCAACGATCCTGCGGGTAGTGACTTAAGCCACCTCAAAGCATTGTCTGCCAATGAGAAAGGGAAAAGCATGCACTTGAGGTAATCAGCCGGTACCCCCATTGGACTTTGTGGTGCTGAAAATCTCCTCAGAGTTCTCAATGTGATCCATTGGGTTCTCGGCATGTAACCCATGGAAAGTGTGCTGCTTCACTAATGCAATCATTTGCGGCTTGATCTCATAGTCTTTCCTTGCTATCTCTGGCGGGAAAATGGCAGCTATGTTCTGATAAAACGTGTGGGGTGTGTCAGTGTCCCTAATAGCGTGTTATTGTGCTTGTTGTTGTGCTTGTTGCTTGTTGTTGTTGATGCAACTGTTGTAACTCCCTTTGTAATTCCTGGAGTTGAGGAGTTACAGCGGCTTAAGCATCAGCAACTACACGGTTGTGGTTGTCGAAATTATCATCCATGGTAGCTAGGTTCAACTTTGCTTTCCTAGCCTTGTTGTTATCGTGTTCTGTTCTTGCTAGCTCAGAGTTAGTGAGATGCAGAAGGTTATCAGAGCCTTGACTTCTTTTCTGCATGCACATGAAGCACACAAGGAAGCAAAAATAAAAAAAAATTAGTAAATCTTAGACTTGGCTTTAGTCTTAGATTCAAAGGTAACACAATTTTTCCCCAATAACGGTGGCAAAAACATGATACAGAGGTTTTAACCCTATTAAAATTACCGCAAGTGCACAACAATTGTTATAGTATCTTAGGGATCGAATCCACAAAGACCATGTTTTACGCTTTAATTCCAATGAATGAATGTTAAAGTAAGAAAAAATATGGATGTTTTTTGTTTGTGAAATGGAACAAGTAAACGACAAAAGTAAATAAGAGATGTAAACGATGGATTAAAAACGTTAGGGTTTAAGGATATTCTCCGGAAATAAGAGATCACAAACGATACAACTATTGAGGGTACTAATAAAAACTATCTAGAACTCGAACATAATAGTCTAACTAATACACTGTCGTGCCATTAATTACTATGTCTAACCTGCTAAGTATCTAAACTTTCGCTTGAACTTAAAGTCCTAAACAAGCATTAACAAGTGGGTTCGATATGTTCACATATCGTCTTAACATCAGCTTTTATTGGCTAAGGACAATCCATTCACCTATATTCTATCCAGCAATCTATAAGATTTTGGCAAATAGATTCAACTTAACGTCATAAACTAAGTGATCAGTTCAGCTTAAGCAGTAAGAACAACTATAGAGGAAGATTACAGAAGATAAACCCTATTTGTCTCTAATTCAATGATTCTTTAATCCTTCGAAAACCCTAAACCCTAACTAATGGATTACTCAGACATGGAAAAAGATGCACAACAGATAGATGATAATGAACTAATAATCAAATCAATAACAATTCCGAAAAGGTTCATAAATCTTCTCAAAAAATGTATAGTCAAAAATCTTCTCCCTAAAAGCTTACAAATTCCAAAGTAAATATTCTAAAAAATAAAATAGAGCGTAGCCTAAACAATGGCTAGAAAATAGGTATTTATACTATTAACGGTTTGGTCGAAAATTAATCACAAATGGAAATAAAGGCAAAGTTTCCATTTTTCTCGGGCATGTCGTTCTGGACTGGATCAATCGATCTGATTTCTTTTAGTAAACTGGATCGGTCACTCTTGATGATGGATCAATCTATCCTAGATTGGATCGATCGATCTGACTACGTCTGGTCGATCTAGTTTTTCACGGCAAAGTGTTGGCGAAAGTGAATCGATCGTTGTTGATGAGGAATCGATCAATCCTCGGTCAGATCGATCGATCTGAATGTGTTTTGTCAATCTAGAAATTTACAGAAAACTCACAGGTAGGGATCGATCAATCTAGGCAGGGATAGATCAATGTGGAGATACACGGCCAAATATTTGGATAGGAATCAATCGATCCAGACAAGATTGATCAATTTGGATTCTTATGGAACACTCCTCGGAACTAGATCTAGCGATACATGGATCGATCGATCTGGAGATACATGTAGTTTCCTTAGGTTGATGGATCGATCAATCCAAATGGGGATCGATCGATCTGAGTACTTCAGATGATTCCTTTTTCCAACTTTGCTCCAAACTTCGATCTAAATGCCATATGTTTCTCCTAAGCGTATCTTAACCCGAAAAGGCTCAAAAATACAGAAAAGACTTCATATAACCTAATAAACCTAAGCTAAAACGCATTAAATATGCAATCTATCAAGGTATGAAGTCAATGCCCCAAACATCAAAGATCTTTATTTCTAGGATTGGATTTTGAGGCATCTCATTCGTCTTACTAATGTTGCCTTTTCTTTGGCATGGATCACACCTCGATATGAAATTGTGTGCATTTTTAAACATGGTAGGCCACAACCCCTCTTGAAGAGCCTTTTGAACCATATTAAACATTGCAAAGTGACTACCATAGGTCGAACCATGGCAATGTTGCAAAACTGTCAACTTATTCATCGGGTATGAATCTTTGGTACAAGCTATCTTTGAAAATGGTGTAGAGAAACAGCTTGTCCCAATATAACCGGTTGAAATCCTTTAAGAACTTCTTTTTATCATAACCACCAAATTTGGTGGCTCTAAATTTAATAAATTTGCATACCATGGCAACCTATCACTCAAACCTATGACTTCCTCAAGTTTTTTGCACGTCTTGCTTCTTTCCATTAGAAGTCTAATAGCCATCAATTGTTCCTCAGGACAAGAGTCATTAATCCTCAAACGTGAGAGGTGATGCGCAACACCATTCTCGATACCCTTCTTATCCTTGATCTCTAAGTCAAACTCTTGCCTCAATGCCGCATGATATTTATGCACATTGACTTTCAAGCCAACCAAATAAGAACAAAACTTCTCAAAGGCAAAAACGATGGCCAAAAACTCTCTGTTTTTGCATATTTACTTGAGCACTATGTAGAGTTCTACTTGCGTGGAAATAACATGGAGCTTATTATCTTTATTTTGACCCAAGACCACTCATACTACGAAGTCGTTATTATCACATATGAATTCGATGGGCAAGTCCAATCCGGCGGTTACACAATTGGAGCACTAACTAACTCTTTCTTGATCCTAGAAAAGTTTCAAGACACTCCTCATCGAACAAAAATCAACTTCTTTGCATAAAATCCTTGTCAATGGCCTAGCTATTGATGAGAAGTCCTTGATGAAGAGCCTATAGAATTCGTCATAACCCAAGAAGCTTCTTATCTCCTTAATCATCTTCGGGGGCTCTAAGCTTGTCATAACCTCTATCTTAGCTTTGTCAACGTCAATGCCTTTCTCTGAGATTCTATGTCCTAACACAATACAATTCTTAACCATGAAATAACACTTCTCCCAATTCACAAGACTTGTCTCCTCACAATGCTTCAAGACCCTACAAAGTTTATAATGACTAGAAGCAAACGAGTCTCAATAGACGGAGACGTCATCCATGAAAACCTCAACCACATTTTCAATAAAGTCCAAGAATATAGACATCATGCACCTTAGAAATTTTAGGAGTGCGTTACATAGTCCAAATGGCATCCTTCGATATGCAAAAGTATCATACGGACATGTGAATGTTGTCTTCTCTTGGTCATTAGGGTGAATAGGTATTTAAAAGAACCCCAAATAACCATCAAGAAAGCAATAGTGGGTATGGTTTGCTAACAATTCTAACATTTGGTCAATGAAAGGTAAAGAGAACTGCTTTTTATGGGTAGGGGAGTTCAACTTACACTAATCAATACACATTCTATGTCCGGTGACAGTTCTAGTCGGTATTAGTTTATTTATAATGTTCTTACCTACTGTAACTTCCCCTTTCTTAGGCACTATATGGACTGGGGATACCCAAGTACTATTCAAAAAAGGATAGATAATCCTCGCATCTAGAAGCTTAAATATCTTTTTCCTTACAACATCTCTTAAATTCTGGTTTAACCGACTTTGATGTTTAGTGGAAGTCTTTGACTCATCTTCTAAATGGTTCCTATGCATGCAAAGAGATTTAGAGATACCCTTGATATCATCTAAAGGGTAACCAATGGTTTTCCTATACTTCTTTAATTCAATCAAAATTCTAGAGGTCGCATCATCATGCAACTCATTATTAATTATCAACCGGGTATGTAGAGTTAAGACAAAGAAATGAGTACCTTAGCCCTTTCGGGAGTTGCTTGAGATAGAATTTTGGTGCTTGGAGCTTGCTCTAATCCTCATTGATACTAGGCTTATTATGCTAGCTTCCTTTTCTTTCTGATCTTCAATCTCAACCACATTCACATTGTGCACAATTCTATTCAACTCCAAGAATGTGGTGTCTTGACTAGAAGCCTTGTGTGAGTCCAAAATCGTTTCATAACCCACACTATCACTCTCAAGTAAACAAAACTCGCCTTGCCTAACCATTAAAATGCTTTGCAGTGAGCCTTCTAAGGAGATCTCCTCCAAAAACTCATCTGCTAGTGCATCGCTCTCTTCTATCCAAAACAGTTGGCCTTCCATGGTTGGTTTCTTCATAAGCCTTTGAATATCAAACTTAAGAACTTCATCTCCCAAGTGTAATTTGACCTTGCCTTTTCTTACATCGATCATAGCTCCCACAGTGGCTAAAAATGGTCTACCAAATATCAAAGGGTCAAGAGGCTCCTCATCCATTCCTAAAACAACAAAGTCGGTGAGAATCTCAAAGTTTCCAATGACCACCGGTAGGTCTTTTAGTAAACCAATAGGATACTGAACCGATATATCCACAAGTATAAGAGATCTTACATGGCTGGAATTGTGTGAAGCCAAGTCGTTTTGCAACCGTAAGCGGCATCAAACTCCCACGACCTCCAAGGTCTACTAGACATTTTGTGAATGTAAAGGGGCCTAGTGTGCAAGGGATATTGAAAATACTGGGATCATTAAGCTTCTTCGTGATAAATTTTCTTTGAATGATCGTACTACATTCATGAGTTAAAACTACCATGCCCTCTAAAGCCTTTGGTTTCTCCTTGACCGCATCTTTGAGGAATTTTTTGTAGTGAGGCACTAACCAAAAAGCGTCTATGATAGGCATAAAAATACTCACTTCACTCATTTTTTTGTCGACCATAGCTTGATAATTCTCCATGAGTAGCTTCTTAAACCGGCCTGGAAATGGAAGTTTGGGTTCATAAGGAGGAGGTACAAATGTGGTTTATGTAGATTCACTTGTAACATTCCCCTTTCCTATATTCTTCCGTTCAATCCTCACTTCAACCTTATCCTTCTTAACACCAACACGACTCTTGTCTTCAACAACCAAATCCTCATAATCTTCAATTTTTACCACCTCTTTCTATTTATCCACAACATCCTCATTTGCTATCACTAGTGATTCTCTAGATGGAAGCTCCTTCCTGCTTCTAAGTGTGATCATTTTGATTTACTCCTTGGGGTTAGGTTATGTTTTACCCGGTAATGAACCCATATGTCGCTTAGAAGAGGAGGAAAATTGAGAAACTTGCTTAGTTGATCCCAACCACTTTTGAGTTGATCCCATCCACTTTTGAGTTGATCCCATCCATTCGCTTGTTCATTTCTAAGTTCCCTATAGTTTGACCTTCGAGGAGCTTTTGAAGAAGGATAGTGTTGGGTCCTCTTTGGTGGTTTGGCTTGGTTGTGGTGCTTGGGTTTGGTAGGCTTGGAATAAAGTTTTGTGAAGGGTTGTATTAAGTTCTAGGTTGATAGTTGGCTTGATTAGTGTTTTGGGTATTGTATTGTGGTTAGTTTGTGTTTTGGTGTCATAGAGTTTCCTTGGTTATAGGGTTGGTGGGATTGAAAGTTCCTTTGTTGTAGTTTTGGTTTTGGGGTTTTTTGCATAGGTTTGGTCTTATGGGTTCACCAAATGTATGCTACGGTAGGAAAGGTTTGGATGGTTGCGGTAGTTTGGATTCAAACCTTTTGCTGATAACCTCCCACATAATTCATCTCCTCTTGGTTCTCTTAACACAACTCAACTCCTACCTCTTGATAAAATTAACCATCAAAATCTCCCATGAAGTTAACTGTCCTTTGATTAGATTGCATCATCTTATCGAAATTATTATTCAAGGCCTTGATTTCTCTACATGTTTGATCATCATGAGTACATTTCTCTCTTACCGTCCTATCATAGTCTTCACTATAATTTCTCACTCATGGCTAGATTATTTACCAATATTATCCCTTGGTCCGCTTATTGTCCCAAAAATTTCTCATTGCTCACGGTATCAAGAAGCATCCTAAACTTAGGCAACACACCGCGATATAAAGTCAAAAGAAACGACTCCTTTGAGAACCAGTGGTGAGGATATTGCGATGTGTATCCTTTGAATTGTTCACAAGCTTCACTAAAGCTCTCGTTTTCCTTTTTGAGTGAAACCAGAGATCTCATTGCGAAGACATATTAGAAGTGGATAAGACCCGTTTACACGCATCCCAAGATGTGATAGAGTTATGTGACAAGTGTTTTTCCCATTGATGTGCTTTGTCAGCTAAACAGAATGGAAAGAGTCTTAGCTTAAAAGCGTTCTCGGATATATCGTTGATCTTGGTGGTGCAACAAAATTGATTAAATTGGTCCAAATGATCTAGAAGATCCTTATTTGGAAAACCATGGAACTTAGAGCCTTGAACCATGTTAATGAGGCTAGCCTTGATATTGAAGTTATTGTTCTTAACCGGAGGAGGAAGAATGTTGGCACTATTCCCATGGATGTTCGGTTCATCAAAAGTACCAATGACATTTGGGTTCCTGGGCGGATGAACCAGAGCTTCTACAACTACATTATCTCTCTCAACACCTTCTTGAGCTACATTAGTCGGGAAACCGAGTGGTGCACGTTGATCACCCATTCCTAAATGATCCTAATTATTCAAACGTTATTGCTTTCTCCTTACTAGCAATATCTATGTCAATCCTACGAATGTCGTCAACTTCCTCAACCAAGTTTGTTGGACCGTGACTTTGTAAGTTCATACACCTATAAAAAAGAGAGATCAAACACCAAGAAAATATGTTAAACAAAAAAATAAAAACTTAGTCTCAAACAGAAACCAAATCTTAATGGCTATTGCTTTGTTTCCCCGGGAATGGCGCTAAATTGATAATACAATTTTTTCAAATGCTATCAATTAACCTTGTATGCTATTGAGCATAAATGGTATCGAAAACATAAATAACTCACTAAGAATACAAATTTAAATTCAAGCTAAGCAAATAAAAGGGTTTGTGATTTCCCAAACTAAATTTGAAAATAAACAAAGCGGAAAAAGAGTAAAGATGGTTTTGAAATCAAATAAAAGAAAGAGAACTCTCGGGAAGAAGGTAGTTGACTTAGGGTGACTATTTTTAAACTAATGCAACACTTATAAACTTAAATAAGCTAATCATTTGGTCTCAGGTCACTAATCTCGACTAATCCACTTCCATGGCACTAATCTCTTTCTTAATCACTTAATCATCAATAACTTCTGTTAGCGATCAAGTAGCCAAAGAGCATTAATTACAAGCCTAAATAACCTCTAAACACCTTAATCAACTATTTCCATAGGTTAAGCATGCAAATCACTTGTTATTTATGTTCCAGCATTTCATTGAACACCTTCTGAACGTTATTAAACTCTAGATAAGCATGATTAAGCGTATTCTAGCATTAGAAACACCTAACAAGAAAGGATCTACAACATTCCAAACCTAAGCTCCACTAATACAGTCCTAATCACCCTAAATCTACCATTTCCCAAGATATCTAAGAGACTAATCACTAAGCATCATGAAGACACAAAGAAACAAGGTTGTTCTGAGGTTAATCATGATTCTTTAGAGAATAGTTAAAGGATTTAAGAAGAAAATATGATTTATACAAAGATCTTGTGAAAAACCTTAAAGTGGCTAAGAAAAATCCTAAAACAAATCATAATCCTCTCCCAAGTTAGGTTTAGAGTATTTATAGCAAGATAATAAAACTTGTTTAATACATAACCATATTTGGTCGAATCCGGTTTAGAAACAAAATCAGAATAATTTGGTACAGTCCAGCGATGTCGTGATCCCACTCAAACAAACTGCTCAAGTCCCGCGGTGTCGTAATCCCACTCAGACCAACCGCTCAAATCCCGCGGGTACACTATCTTGCTGCAAGAAACCACCCAACTTTTATGTAACTTTGTCCATCTTCAAAAAGCGGTTGTTGTATCCCGCTGTACAGTCTCTAAGCTTGTGTGACGTCTACTGGCTGCTGGATTATCTCGTTGCAGGTTCCATCTTCCAACAAATCCATCCTTTGATCCTTCTTGCTTTATTTTATATTCCTTTTTGCTCATTTCACTCCCATGCCTATAAAATACCAAAGCATATGTAAATGTGCATCTAATGTTCTACATATACCATGCAAATGAAGTAAAAACAATGCAAAATGATGTCAAATAGAATGTAAACACTCAACATATTGTCACGCCAACACAATGAGTCATCATTTGGCGGAAAAAACCTAACCTAACAACATTGGAGATCCCATGGTCTAGTTTCAATAGGAAAACTGGTTGGGGAAGACTCAAGGAAGGCAAACTAGTCTAGATTCCTAGGAACTTTAAAGTGTGTTTCTGTTAGCGTTTAAGGGATGAATATTATAGTTTTAATAATGTTAATAGTTTTCTATATGTGGGATAGAATGGAGTGTCCTTAATTATTGTTACCTATATGGGAGTGATGTCGGGTCGCATCAATGAAAATTGACATGGCTAAATTCTCTAGAGATCTCATGAATTCAGGATATGTTCATGAACAAAATGAACAAAACCGTATAAACCAGAAATGTAGTTATTATTTGTTTTACTACAAAACATGGTTAATTTAAGACTAAATTTCATTACCCACAAAGTAAATCCAATAAGTTGTAACTAGGAAAGGTTCAAGTCCAAAAACACATTTTCCAATGCATATTGATTATATTTTCTCATAAATTCAATAATATTAAGACTTATTTTCTATTCAAATGTGGGATATTGGAGATAATGAATACAGATTGTTGGGTATTTTATTCAGTTAATTTTTTTTAATTGAATAAGAACTCATAGAAGATTAGAGGTTGAGAAATGCATCTTTGAAAGGGTGTGTCTATTGGGAGGGACCTCTTTGACCGACATATATGTCTGTTCAGAAAAGGCACATTTACCCAACATATTTGTATGTTGGGAAGAGACATATTTTAGTTAATAACCCTTGACATACTGTATAAAGGGATGGATGTATGCAGTTTGAGGAGAAGGAAAAATTTCCTAAACCTTTCTCTTTTTTCATCTCTCTAAATAACTTCTGATAAACAAAAAGTAATGTTTTCTAGGGACTCTGTTTGGTGTACGATAAGGATTTAGATAGTTGTAACATACAAGATAGATATTCTTAGTTATAACAAGGCTGAATTTCTGTCTTAGGAGATTACCCTAGGCAAGCCTCTATCCTTCTACAAGTTGATGCTACTCGATCAAAGAAGAAATTATTAAGTAAGTTTGTGTATTACATATATTTTGTATTTTAATTAATAAAATAAACATCTTCTTCTAAGAGTGATTGATATGCATGAATAATTCCCCTAACACATTGCCATTAAGATACTTGGGCTTACCTCTGTTGACTAAAAGGATGAGAGTATAAGAGTACAGTCCACTTCTACAGAAGATTCGAGGAAAACTAAGATGCTAGACGGCAAGATACTTGTCTTTTGTAGGAAGGTTATAACTCATTTGGACGGTGATTCATAGTTTTACCATCTTTTGGATTTCGGCCTTTTGATTACCAAAAGCATGTCTTAATGAAATTTACAAGCTTTGTTCTGCTTTTCTTTGGTCTTAGTTATAACAAGGCTGAATTTCTGTCTTAGGAGATTACCCTAGGCAAACCTCTATCCTTCTACAAGTTGATGCTACTCGATCAAAGAAGAAATTATTAAGTAAGTTTGTGTATTACATATATTTTGTATTTTAATTAATAAAATAAACATCTTCTTCTAAGAGTGATTGATATGCATGAAAAATTCCCCTAACACATTGCCATTAAGATACTTGGGCTTACCTCTGTTGACTAAAAGGATGAGAGTATAAGAGTACAGTCCACTTCTACAGAAGATTCGAGGAAAACTAAGATGCTAGACGGTAAGATACTTGTCTTTTGTAGGAAGGCTATAACTCATTTGGACGGTGATTCATAGTTTTACCATCTTTTGGATTTCAGCCTTTCGATTACCGAAAGCATGTCTTAATGAAATTTACAAGCTTTGTTCTGCTTTTCTTTGGTCTGGATTAGAACTAAATGCTAAGAAAGCCAAAATAGCATGAAAAAAAGTTTGTATACCCAAGGATAAAGGTAGTTTGTGTTTAAGACCATTAATAGAAGCAAATAAAGTTTGTTGTTTGAAATTGTTTTGGAGGATACTATTGGCGCATTCTTCGTTGTAGATGAATTGGATTCAGATATAGTTTATTAGAAAGGAATCGTACAGGACTGTGAGAGAATCCTCATCTTTGTGAACATGAATGTGGAGGAAGCTGCTCAAGAACAAAGAGCTTGCAAAACTTTTGTCGAAATGGAGGTATGTAACAGAGCAACAACTCTGTTTTGGTAAGATCATTGGTCACATATAGGAAGGATTATTGATATAAAATGTGAAAGAGGTATTCCAAATTTTTTCTATGGTGGAATTGGTTGTACAAACTCATCGAAGGAAATGACATCAATCTGGAAATTTCAATAAAATTGAAGAAGCCATCAAAACGCAAAGGAGAAACCAGCTAATGGTTAGTGAATATGTGGTATTACGGTGTAAAGTTGACAAATGTACATTGAAATTTTTCTCCATGAAATCTGGAACATAGTGCGAGAAGTAACTCTTTCGAAAGGGTAGTGTAAAGGGATATGTTTCTCTTATGCCAGACCCACATTTGTGTTTCTGTTTCATGTGTGGCTGGCTACTCTGAATTGATTATCGACAAGAGATCGTATGCTGCAATGGAACACAAGAACCAATGTATCATGTGTGCTTTGCCAAAAGTGACATGGAAACCGGGAACCATCTCTATTTTCATGCAGGTTCTCCGAGGACATATGAACCAGACTTGTTAAAAATCTACTTCATGCGAGATATACTAAAGAGTAGGATCTAATCATGATGTTACTAATGGAAACATCGCATGACAAGGTTCATCACTTTGTTTAAGTTGTTTTCCAGGCCACATTACATACTATCTGGCGAGAATAAAACAACATGAGACATGGAGAAGCTTCAAAGTTGGCAGCACAAATTGCTCAAACTATTGATAAGTAAGTTCGAAATCTTCTATTCGCGAATTTGGAGATCAACAGTACGAAAAAGAATGGAAGCATGGTTCACCACAAGATGAATCAACACAAATCTGAGTTTATCTCTTTCTTTTATCTCTTTTTATAGAAGTTTCAAAAAAAAAAATGAATAACACCTTTTTGTACCAACGATTTTGGGATTGTATAAATTTAACATTCAATTCAACAAAAAAGTAATAGTTAAATAAAAAGAAACGACAACAAAAAAAATACAGTTTAAATAGAATAATAAAAAAAAAATTATATGAGTATATCTATTATTGGAAGTTAAGTTTTTTTGTTCACCAACCAGATAGCTACATTTGAACAGCCCAATGAAAGTTGACGAACTACTAGCTTCTCGGATGGCTGCTAGTATGCGCCGGTCTCTTGCACTCTAAATCAAAAAGGATTTGGATTACATTTATGGGGTCTCTTTCCGTTAGAAAAAACAATGGGCATGTATAATTTTGTTTTGATTTCTAAGGGTTTATGTGCTGGAACCTGTAGTTATCACACAAATTGATGTAGACACTGAAGCAAGCTTGATTGGAGCTGAAGAAGAAGATAACATATTAATCATGAGGCGACCACCAAGGACAAGATCAGGTACGAAAAGCTTAAGAGAGGAGTTTAACAAGTCATTGGAAATCTTACTTACCCTCATTGAGCATGAAGAAATGAAAGTGAAGCTTCTTCTAACTAAAGAAATTACTGCAGAGACTCCACTAATAGATATACTCATACTAAAGAAATTTCTCCTTGTTCCTACATCACAAATCGTCCTTACATCTTAAAAAATGCTCTAAACAAGACCGACCATTTGTTAAATTCATCAATACGAAAAAGCATGTTAGTCTTGCACAATATCTCTGAAAACGTGGTCAATAAAATTCTTTTTCTCATTGACACTTCTCATTGCCAAAGTTCAATCGTCTCGCCGTTACCACCATTTACATTTCTGAAATTGCATTGCCGAATTCGCTGTTATCACCATTAACATCGCTAAAATTCAGTCAAGTATCCTAGGATCATATTTTGATGCCAATTTATTATTAATTTCTTCAAATTTGGTCCCAATAATATAGTAGATTCTACATTTTTCCTGGTATATTGGTGATGACTCAGGTTTTAAATCTTCTCTAGCATTGCAAGTGCACATGGCACGTAGTAGTATAGATTATATATTAAATCCACATAAACCAAAGTTACGTTACGAATTTATATGAATGGAATAGAGCTAAGGCAGCAATATAGTTGTTTGTTTGCCACAATTGCAAAAAGTAAATAAAAGATGTAAATACATTATGTAAATGTATGGAGAAAATTTTTAGCCATAGGGAATGTCGCATATATCAATGATTGATAAGATATCTAACTACACATGGACTTGTTAAAGAATTTTCTCGAACTAGAATCATTAATATAAAGCTACCCTACTCCCGCATTACTAAATATCTAAACATAAATCCTAAGACACTAAACTCCTGAATGAGCCTTAGAAAGTATATCATCATCATAATAAGTTTGATATGTTCACTTAGACGACTAAACTTCAACTCTCATTGGTTAAGGATACTAAGCTCCTTAATTTTCGATTCCAGTGAACCTAACTATCGCTTTCAGCGCATAGATTCAACTTAAAGATCTGATGCTACGTGATCAAGCTAACAAGAGCACTGAGAACACAAAAGACGAAGAATTATAAGATAAATCCCTAATCTAATAACTTAAACAAAATCGATCATCGAATCTCCTTGAACAAACCCTAATCCCAACTGGTGGATTACTCATACATAGATGCAGTCATCAAAAAATAATTCAATATTTGCATAAATATCAAAATAATTAAAATGGAGTTCGGAAAGCACTTCTGATAGAGTAAGAGATTTCGTCTCCCAAAGCTATGAAAACATAAAGCAAACAATTGTAAAGTAAACAAGAACAAGTTGAAATTGCTCTGAGATGAGCAACCTATTTATATACAAAGTCTCGGGTCTTTAAGTTGGTTGGAATAGGACTTGGCCGCCTCGCTGATCGATCGATCCATGCTATAAAATGCACCACTTCATTAATTCTTCAAGCTGGTCGATCTCAAGTTGAATCGGTCGATCCCTTTAACTCTTTTTTGGATTCTTGTAGTCTTTGCACGTCCAAAGCAGTAGCATATCATCCATAAGCTCTAATGACTTGTAAATCCTGTAAAAATCATAAATAACACCAAAAGAGACAAAATGTAAATCGGGGTGTTACATTCTTGTTGGAGGCAAAATAGTTCCTTCCTACACAAATAGTTGCCATCGTGACTTCGGTAAAATGAACTAGTTGGGTTCGGTAACTTAGGTTCGGTTATTATCCCCAATCATACTGCAAGTTTTTCAATTTCGAATAAAAGGAAATTTCTTTTTTGTGAGAATTTCTTTCAACAAAATGATCGATTTCATTAAGTACTTAGTGGAATAATCATATGAAGATCATTACTGTATCTGGCCTAATTCTAGTATTTAATTTGGGTTCTTATGCTCCTGTTAGCGGTCCCTATGGATTCATATTTACTATGTAATGTTAGATCATCCAAAAATATACAATAAATAATTATTCTCACGCTACAAAATGATTTAATAATTAAAGTATGGGTTAATTAATAGAAAAAGCTTTAAAAGTGATTTAATTACTAGTTTAATTTAGAAAAAAATTAAGGTTAAGTGAGTTCTTATTATCACAAAAATGCTTTTAAATCATGTGTTAGAAAAAAAGTAATTATAAAACTGTCATTACCAATTAATACCACATCAGTATTTTTTTCGTTTTTAAGAAAATAAAATATTTACGACTTTGCCACTACTGACAGATAAATATGTGTTATGACAGTTTTTTTTGTATGGCAGATTTATAGTTTTGTCACAGATTTACATATCATAGTGTGGTAAAAAAATTTTATTTCTCTAAACTGTTAGAATATCTACGGCATATTTAATTTTTTATCGCATATTTCTTTTGCATACTTATATTTTTCACTGAAAATTTTTTGTTTTAGTTGCAATAGAGTTTTGTTTCAACTACTAGTGGCCGTAGATTTTATTACAACAAATTAATTGCTAGATTAACCTCGTCGTTACCGTAGATTTTTTTAAAGTTATCATAGAGTTATTTATATTCGGAAAGTCAAACATTAGTTATCACAGGCTTCTCAATTCTCCTTACGACATACATTTTTCTTACTAGAGTAATCTTTTTAGTGTTTGCAGACTATTTGTGGTAGATTTGTTGCCGCTATATTACCGCATATTTTATACCACCGCAGATTTGTTTCAATGACATCGATGAGTTTCTAAATATTTTCACTAATTAATGACAAAAAAATAGAAAAAAATTTAAAAAAAAAAAACCATAACTCCATCGACGAAATATTAGGGTTTTATCAACCTCTTTTCTTCTTCTTCCACAATCATTCATTCACTTTTCTACCATCATCTCCAAGTTATTCTTTTTTACGATAATTTATCTTATTCTTTTTCTATTTGCTTCTCATCTATCTCATCCTCTTCATGATTCTCTCTTTGAAGTAAGTCGACTAAGCGATAATACTAAAAAGTATAAAGCAATGTATTTTTCCCTCTATGTTTATATTTTGTAAGATTATCAGAAAGATTGTTTACTTTGTAATGGGAGGGGAGATGCAATCCCTGAAATCGGTTTTGATACACAATTCGAGAATATGCTATTGGATTGGTTTAGTTCGGTTGATATTGACTCGGTTAAAATGTCCATCCAAGTTACGTAAAATCAACTCTGTTCCCTAAATCCAAAATCTCATCATAAGTCTAGAAAAAACTCCTCAGAAAGGATTAAATGTTGAACAACTTTGAAAACATTGTTTTTGAAGGCATTCCACCAACTCTATGCCCACAAATGAACGACGCCGTTTTAACGAAAAGTCTTTTTTCCAAACATGTTTATATTATTGTAACTTTTTAAGGCTACTAGCTACGGAGAAGAAGACGTAAAATAAAATTCACTTAGCAAGATAAATGACGTTAGCCAATCTGAAAATATAACATAAACAAACTTGTGTCCTAAAATCAAAATCTCATTGTACGTTTAAACCCATCAAAACTAGACTAAAGAGGGATCAAATATATATATTTTTTGAATAAATATAAAAATATATTCAAAGAAAATCTTTTGTACATCCAAGTGCTAATGTTTCAAAATGTTTAAAATGCCTAGAGTTTTTAGAGTTAATCGAAGGTGGTAGCCTCGATAAAACCCAAGGGTGGAAAACATATTTGGGACAAAACCAGCTCCTACGAAAAAGATTATCTCCATGACAAATTTGTGACGATTGTGTTTGTAGCAATCCTTGTATTTTCTTGTAGTCGATCTCCTTAGCTCTTTCTCTTTTCATGAGCCCAACTGGTACAAGCAATACTTCTTTTTTATGTTTCTTGCTCTTCACGATATCCTCATCAAAGCCTCTTAGTCCATGCTAAGTCCTCTTATCATGAGTTCTTGCCATTTTTCCAACGGGTACAAGCGATGCATCCTCTCGATCATCTTTTCTGCTCATGATATTCGTATCATACTCCTCCTCTTGAAAAGGATTTAACCTCAAATCATGTTGGTTCAATGCTTAGAAGTCACACCTATGCCACAAAATCTATTCATGGATGACCAATAGATCTTTTCCAGGTTTTTCTCAAACTCACACTCTCTTTTTGATGGTAAATATTTGGATCACTCAATGCTTGTTGTTCCTCCTTTTGTTTCATTTGCAACTGATCTTGGTAAACCTCTTGTGAGATTAAGGGAACAAAAGTAAAATTTATACCTTTATATCCAAATGTGTGGTTGTTGGTAACACCATAATGTTGTATTCTATTATCAAATTTCCAAGGTCTTCCCAACAATATATGACTTACTTGCAATTGTACAACATCACATAACACCTCATCTTCATATTTCCTAATGCAAATTGAAATCAGAACCTGTTTTGTGACCTTCACTTCACCACAATTAATTAACCATTGTAACTTTATATGTCTTGGGATGTTTCTTGGTCGTCAAACCCAACTTCTCCACGAGAGTAGTGCTAGCTACGTTGGTACATCTACCTCCATTAATGATCAGTTGCACACTTTATCTTGAACGTGACATCTTGTACAATACAAATTTCTATATTATGAAGTTTAAAAATTTCCTAAAATATTTTTCAACTGGTAAAAATGGGTCATTGTGTACATAAAATTATTTTGAACATTTGCAATGTTTTAATAAATCATTTTACAAGATTCTTAGATGGAGAATTTTGTGAAAAATCCTTCAAAATAATTTGTGAATTATTTAAAGGTTTTGAAACCACTTTTGTAGTATGGGTTTTTAGTAAAACACAGTTTGAAGATTTTGGAAATTTTGAAATATATTGGGAAGGAGTTTTTAGAAGAGTTATATTTCTTTTGATTTGTAAAACTTTGATGAAGAGTTTTCTATAGCCATGTTGCAGTGTGGATTAGTTAGCCTGGGGTCACGGGGTAAAGAAAAGAAAGTGGCTCTTTTATTTCAGTATTTCTCTAAGCTATGAAGTGGCTATCTTTCAGTATTTCCTAACATAACAAGAAAAACCCATACAAAAAGCATGACCTAGTCAAAGTATAAAGCCGTAAAGGTGAAGATGAGAATGGCAGTAGCAACATCGGCGACATCGTTTGAGGGTATGAGAGTATGGTGGTTGAGGTGGGAGTGATGGAAACAGTTGGAGTTGATACCATCATAGGAGCAAGAACGTTGATGGTGATCTTCATGCCTTTGGGTACAATAACCTCTACGGCAAATAAAGTGATACGGCTTTGGTTGACGCAGCTCTCGTCCTCTACGTCTCACATTGAATATGTAATCAGTGTTGATGCATTGCTCATAGCTATTCTTGTTTACTTGGAGGATGTTGTGATGCCTTAGATCGAACCCACATACTGCCAAATTTGAATGATAAATTAGATTAAACTAAATTATATCAACAAAATTACGAAAATAGACCATATTATTTAAAATAACAAAATACTAAGCTGATTAAAGAATGAGAAAATGTTATTAACCACTAAAAGAGCCAATCGCTGGACTAGAAGCGTTCACGGGTGGCCTAATCGAAGAAGTTAATATTGGGATTCCAAGTTTATGTTCAGTCACCTATATGTAAAGATTTATTCAATCGCAATCATCATTATCACTGTTACATTTTTTTTTTCAGTCATCATTATCACTGTTTTTTTAATAAATGTAAAATTATATTCAAATTTTTTTTTGTTACATCTTGTGTTACAGTTTTTGAGATTGATAGAAGATAAAAAAACTAGCTCGGAAAATCAAAGTCGAAAGGGGGATGCCTCGTTAAAACCCCAATCCGAAAAACCCAATTGGGATAAAACCGAGTTGTGGGAAAATATTACATTCTCCTTTCTAGCGAGCTGAAAAAATAGAAACAGTAGAATAAAGCGAAAAATAAATGATAACTAAAAAAGAAATGAGGAGGAACCCCAGCAGATGTGTAACCGAAATAGTCTACTTCTTCAGACCCTTGTGGAGAACCAGACTTGCAAACAATCCTTGAGAACTGTGTGAGTTTATTTCAAACTGTTTTATCCATTTCACGGACCAACCTATCTGAAGTATTGGGAATTTTGCCATGATGCCTCTTGTTTTTCTCCTGCCAGAAGATATAAATGGTAACCTAAAAAACATACTTACCAAGAAAAGAGAGAGTTCCCTTTAAACCCGTAAGCAAAACCGATGCGGTGATATCCGAGAATGATGTAGTAAACCGTTGGAGCAACAAACCGGATGATAAACGGTACCAGATTTGAGCAGTGACCAGGCAGGAAAAGAATAGATGGTCTCGAGAATCCTCCATAGCTAAGCAAAAAAAATATCTTGATGCCGCATTATGATTCCAAAGGCGAAGTGTATCACCTATTGCTAACCGATTATGAGCTGCATCCACACTATGAATGAGTACTTTGGAGTAACATAAGAAAACCATACCCCATTAGACCACGGTTTGAGAGGATAGACTTCCCGCACTTGGTTCCATGTATCCTGGAATGAGAAAAACGGCTTAAAACTACCAGCCTTATAACGCCAAAGTGGAATGTCTGGGTCTAATAATGTTGAATCCTGAAGCTACTTAATCTCATCATCTATCCTAGAAATAATTGGTGCCCGTCTGCGACGTGTTCTATGATGCGCGAGAACCTCCACCATAGTAGCTGTAGATTTAATCCCCATATCAATATATCCCCTCTCAGCCAACAAATCAATCAATCTTCCTAAAGAACTCCAGTTGTCATACCAAAACGAAGTCTTATAGCCATTCCACACTTCCACTTTATGGAACCCCTTTGCCTCTTCTCTATACTTTAACAGCATCCTCCAAATCCACGAGCCAACACTCGTATTCATCCTTATAGACCAAAATGACCTCTTTTGAATAAGATTTTTTGTAACCCAGTTAACCCATTATAAATGTGTAGCCGACACTAATCTCCAAATCAACTTATATCAACTAACGTTATTGGTCTCGGTGAGGGATTTCAGCCAAAGCCCATTCAGTCTTTGGTTTACATACCTCTCGCCAAACCATTTTTGATTTCTTAGAGTTTAAATCAGGACTTGACCATAGGAAAGTTGAGCTAATCTGTTCAATCTCTTTGATGCAAGAACTCGAGAGTCGAAAAGCTGAAATCAAAAAGTTAGTCAAACTCGCTATTACCGACGTCAACAACTGAAGCTTTTCTGGAAAAGATAAGAAGCGATTTTTCCAAGACCTTATGCAAGCTCGGATCTTCTCTATTAAAGGCTGAAAATCAGAGCTTTTCATTCACTTAGTCATCAGAGGCAAACCAAGATATTTAACATGCAAAGAACCAATAGCAAAGGGGAAAGTATTGAGAGAAGACCAAGTTACCGGAGATATCCCAACAATAAATAACGAAGTCTTAGGCAGACTTATATTCAGGCCCGAGATCACTGTAAAATCAGTAAATACATCAAGAATACCTTGAATGGATTTAATTTTCCCATCAGCAAAAACCATGATATCGTCCGCGAAGCACAAATGAGTAAGGCGGAGACTCTTATAACCCTGGTGAAAACCAAATCAACCTGCCTTCGCTGAAGTATCCAACATACAAGATAATACATTCATGCACATAACAAACAAATAAGGGGATAAGGAGCAACCTTGACACAGCCCCTTCTGACTTTGAAAAAAACATGTAAGCTCACCATTGACTTGGACCGAGAACGAAGAGGTTATGAAACAGAGCTCAATCCAACGAACAAACTTAGACGGTAACTTCAAAGCTATCAAGAGATTAAAAAGAAAACCCCAATGGACAGAGTCAAAAGTTTTTTAAATATCAATCTTCATAGCACACCGAGGAGAGATACTCGGCTTATGATAATATTTTACAAGCTCCAAATCCAAGAGAAGGTTCTCCATCATATAGCGGTCTTTTATAAACGCTGAATTGTTAGGAGTAATAAAACCAGGCAGAATAAGTTGTAGGCGGTTTGCTAAGAGTTTCGAGATAACCTTATAGAGGACATTGCAACAGGAGATTGGTCTATAATCCTTCATGTCAATAGTACCGGTCTGCTTAGGGATTAAAACCAGAATTGTTATATTAATACCTTTTGGAAGTACCCATAGGACAAAAACAACTTCACTGCCTTTGTAAAATCCTTTCCAATGATAGACCACGCTTCCTTGAAAAAATCCACTGTAAAACCATCTGGACCGAGACTCTTATTGAGAGGCATAGAAAATAAAACTCGTCTGATTTTTGCCTCAGTAACTTCAGCTACGACACTGGCCTGCTCAGTCCCAGAACAGCTGTAATTGAGAATACTCTCCATATCAAAAACAGACATACCTATATAGTCTTGAGGCTGCGACGTGAACATGTCTGAATAATATCTAGCGGCCTCAGCTTGAATATCCTCTCGACCCATAAACAAGGCCCTGTCGAGAGCCTTAACCGCATTAATCGAATTTGAGGTTGTCTCTCTTTGACAGCATTATACAAAAACCTATTATTCATGTCACCACATCAACCCAGCGAAGATTCACCTTTTGTCTCAAATATTTTTCCTCTAACATCGAGATTGACTCCCAATCTTCAAATTCCATTTATTCCTCACGCATAGCCATTTCATTAGGATTAACTAGATATTTCGATTGCTTTTCACATAAAACAGTGAGCGCCTCCTCCGTTCTTCTCGTTAGGTGGTGCATTCTCTTCCGACTAAGCTCACAAATTATCGGTTTAAGAGCTTTGAGCTTCTTAGAGAACCTGTGGAGAGCTGAAGTAGACTAAAAATAGGCATTTTTGTTGCCAATATGCATCCACTACAGCCTTGAAATCGTCCATTTGTACAATTGCATTGACAATCTTAAATGGAGTATGGGACTTATGTGGAACTGTAGCAAGAGAAATATTCGCACAAAGATGGTCCGAGCATCCCTTAGCCTCGAACCGACAGTAAGAAGTATATGGACCTGCAGCCAATGAGAATTAACCAGAACCCTAGCGAACTTCTTACAAACTAGCCCTCGTCACGCTTATTGCACCAAGTAAACAAGGGATCATGAAAAGCCATATCCACAAACGAACAATAACGAACAACATCCTGAAATAGCGGCATACCCGGTAAGGAGACTAACATTTGGAAAGAGAGTGAACATTCCTCCAAGTACATATCTTCATTAAAGTCACCCATACAAATCCAAGGCTTCCCACGAAAGGTCAACATGTCTTAAATAGAGCTGTGCTCAGACCAGAGCTCCCGATGCTCCTCCAACATATTCGACGCATAAACAAACAAACATACAAAAATCCTCCAGAGAATTCTCAAGCTTAACTAGACAAGTAATCTCATGCCCCGTCTTCAAAATCACCTTAAGCTCCATTTTTTTACTCCAAACCACCCAAATACAACCTAAAGGATTATGCTCGTAATTTGATACCATTGACCAATCCCCAAAACAAGAACGCGCAATGAGCTGGGCCTTGCTTTCAACAACACGAGTTTCAACAGACCTCCTAAGACCATAGAATTCGACTGAAGAAAATTCTTTATGACCGAGTGCTTCCTTGCTTTGTTAAAACCACAAATATTCCGAGAAAATATAACATTAATAATGTTTTTTTGTGAAGTCCTCTTACCTATGCTGCCGGGATTTGGATCCCCTGATTTTTCTGAATTTTTAATAAAATATTTTGATGCCACTTTTGATGATCGTGGGAGGGAATCCGAGCCTTAACCTCCTCTTGTCCTTTTTCAGAGAAGTTCCAGTACCTTGGTCTTGTGCTAGAGCATTGGAATCAGACTTAACCTCATTCATAACACCATTTGAATCTGTCAACCAAGCCCCCCCCCTCCTGGAACAGTGGCACCTGCCACCAAACCACCAACCGCCAGCCCTAAACAAATTGCCGCCAATCCCCTTTTTTGTTGTGCTGGAGATCCATTGATCATTACACCGCTACCTATCTTATTTTCCTCCTAATGATCCCGTAGAAAGTCGAACCGTGTAAGGGAAGCAATGGTTACCTAACCGTATACTAGATCCGCTGAATTTTTCTTTGATTTTTCTCTTTCGAATGAGAGACTGTTTCTCATCAGTTGGTTTTCCTGCACTAGAAGACTAATCTCCCCCTTCTAGACTTCTGAAACGTCTGAACTCAAAGGCGCCAAGCTTGTACTCTCAACCGAAACCAATACACTATCCTCCCGAGTGTTGTGTTGGTGAACTATCTTAGTTCTAGCCATCAAAGCTGTGTCCGAGTTGTGGCTCCTCTCCACCGAATTTGTACTCAAGACCTGTCCAGCCCTTCTGTAATTACTCCCAACCTTTGAGGCAGAATCTAGTATAGTCGAAACTCGTTGAGCTTGCGTTAGACAATTCTCCTCCAAATGCCCCCACTTCTAGCACACCCCGCAGCGAGGGGGAAGCCAAGGGTATTAATAAGAGACACATACTTCCTCCCTTTTTACTTGGAAAAAATACTGAGTAGGAAGCTTCTTTAATAAAACCACATCAACCAATATTTTAGCCTCCTCAAAAATCGTAACCAGCTCCGTGTCACGATGAAGCCTAATCGGATCTCCCAAAGGACTAGCGAGGAACTTAAACCTTTCCAAGAGAACAATGACGGTGGAATTTTTTCATAGTCACCCACAATGGCATAGATCTAATAGCCGGATGCGCATCTTCTACATGTGGAGACCATTTTGAAACTATCATAGGAACATCGCAAATATTTCACATCTCACGGCGTAGCACTCGAGGCCGGGCATCCGAGTTACACAGTCTAAACTTGATCGTTGTGTCATTTACTTCAAATGAATCCACTTTAATTAACTTATCTCCTAAATTCCAAATCTTATTGACGATCATGTGGACTTTATGAAGAGCTGAGACACAAACCTTCCCACCAGAAAATCCTCCCATAAAGGTGGAGCTTCTTTGAACACGGCCTCCGGAACCTCAACTACCTCCCTACCTTCTTTTTCAATCACTGGACAAGGAAAACCTACTACATACTGCTTAATCACAGCTTGGACCCAAGACTTCGGCTCAGACAAGCCCCCTTTTGAGACAGACTTTGTTACCTCCGGACTAGGAAGCGTTGTAACTGCAGCTTCCGACACTACCTCACAAGCTACCGGAACCACCACCACTGCTGAAGTCATTGAAGCCCCCTCAATCAACAAGTCTGACACCCTCACCACCTCGTTGTCCTTTGCTGAAAAAACCACCCCATCCGCTAATCCTTCTCGAACCAAAGCTGTTACCGGTGCCAGCGGACAAACACCCACCACAAGCGACCATTGACCGAGACACCCCCTCTGAACCTCTGCTCTGACCGGCCCCGACAACACGTAAACACCCACACCATTCGCTGAAACTCTCGACCCCTCTGTACCCTCCAACAACCCCAACACTACCAACGACATAGATACCGTGTGAAGCTCTATTTCATGCTGGTTTGCTTTGCCTTGAAAGGCTCCTTCGACCGCCTCCCTGACGGCGGGGAGCTATCCCACGACGCTGAAACGAGCTAAACCTAATCGTTAAAGAGATCCCCACTTTCATTATTCACTGTTACATATATTAATGTCCGCAAATTTCTTCTCAATATTTTGTGATTAATTTTGTTTTACGGATGAGGTTTTTTTCTTTTGATGAATAGGTTTAATTGGTTATTATATATATATAGTGGACGACCGAAGGAGCATGAAAATTATTAGTTTTACTTTTTCCTATCTATCACAAACCAACATTTAGTTAAATATATATATATATATATATATTATCATAGTTTTTAAAAAAAATTATTATTATAGTTTCTTACAAATACATTTATTTCTCTGCCCACGAAAATCATGAATTGATGATTACTAACGATTTCAAGTTCATTTAGCTTTTAATTCCTTTTTTTAATAGTATGTAAAACTATATTGAAAGAAAAATCTTTTTTACAACAAGTGTTTCCGTTTTTTAAAAGATAACAGAAAAGAATGCAGAATAAGCTCATAAGAAAAATAAAAAATGGTGGTTTTAAAAATCCAAGACCAGAAAACCCAATTGGGAAAAAACCGGTCGATGGGGAAAAGAGTACACACCATTGATGATAGAGCTGAAAAAAGCAGAATGTAAGAGAGAACAAACAAAAAAAATGAGGACTAGATTTCTCTAGCCCCGAACCAATCACAGAGAATGCTGGAGAAACGTCCTTGGCGCTGAATGGTCGAAAGACAATTTCACACAATTTTGTCAATATCTTTGATTGGAGAAGTTTGGCGATTCCTAGTCATTGCTTTCGTTTATGTTTGGTTATTTTTCTAATTTGCAGGGATTACTGAGTTAACTTTTTTTTTATTGTTTATGATTTATATGCTGGTTAGTCAATCTAATATCCTCTGCAAATTTGCTTGTGTCAATTGCTATAATATGCAGGAATATCTCTCAGTTGGTTTTTTGTTGTTATGCTATTTGATCTTTGTGTTGTTCTCAATTCGTTTTAGCCTTGCTCGTGAGCGGAGAAATTTTCTTGCAATCGCTTTCGTAGTTGTTATTGATCTCATCGACCTGTTTGTTTCCTCACCTGTTCTTGCTTTTTTTGGCTCGGTCTAGTTTAACCAGTTTAGAGGTTCTGGTTTGGTTCTTTATAAATTGAGACCATATATTTATATAGAGATTTCTAACAAATTATAATCTTATTATCTTAACTAATTTTGCTGATATTTATTCAGTAGAGAATTTTATTATTGCATAGTGTTTATTAATTTATCGAATATTAATGTATAAATTGTTTATTGTATATATATTGTCACAAATCATGATAAGCAGCAATTAACTTTGTTAGGAAATAAAATTTACCTACTTTACCTAACAATTATCACAAAAAATACTCAAAAAAAAAAGAAACTTAACAAACTCTCAACCTTTATTTGGGGTCATCCCAAAAGTGCCTCATGAATTCTTCAAAACGAAACCGTCCACAATAATACAACATAAGATTTCCACATTTATTCCATCTTATATAAATCCAATCACTGATTCATATCAAATATATCGAATATAAAACTCAATAACTTCATTCAAATTCTCTTATAAAAAATGTGGATCAACAAGCTCTTTTTCCTTCTTCCAGTTGTATGCATCGTCGTGTTCGCTACAGATCCACTGTTGCCACCACAGCCACCTGTCCCAACAGATTGTTGGCAATCGATAGAAGTTATTCCCGACTGTGTCCCAGAAATTTTCCGATCGATAACAAATGGACAATTCGGAAATGTGGGTTCCTCTTGCTGCCGTGCCTTTTCAGGTCTCAATGCTGATTGTATCCCTCAGATGTTTGTCTTCGCTCCCCTCTTCCCTCCCTCTCGCTGACTCAGGGATCATTGCTCCCGACAATAATTGTGTCTTGAATCATCGTGATAATTAAGAAGGTTGTTATCCTATACGGTTTAGGCTCTAAATATACTAATAACAGTGTTATGTTTCTAATGCCTCCATCATGTCATAACGCGAGCGGGTCCAAACCTGTTTGCATGAATGTGCTTAGTTGTAACAACAATAAAGTTATGTTTCTACTTAATTAATAATTCTCGCTTCTACTAGAAATGGCAATCTTTAGCCATCTAGGTGAAACCTCACGCTTGTTATAGGAGGAGATTAATCTTTCTAAATTTGTAATATGTACCGAATATGATGCATGTAATCTTGATGTGTTTTGACTAGTTAAAACAACTAACACAAATATTGATGTGTTTTTAGATTAATTTAATTAAATGAGCTAATTCAGCTCGATTTTAAACATATTTTTCCATTACACTTATAGATATGGAAAAAGTTTTAAACCTTAGTCAACCAGTTAATCAAATACAAATATAATGTATATTCTATTGATTGAAAGTAAAATACATTTTTCCTATTTTATGAAGTTAAAAAAAAATTCCAACTATAAAAACGGGTCATTGTTTATATAAAATCATTTTTCAACATTTGTAATATTTTAATTAATCATTTTTCAATATCATCCGTGGAGAAGTTTGTAAAAAAGTCATCAAAATAATTTGTAAATTTTTTGAAAGTTTTAAAATCCATAACTCAATTTCTTTTACACAGGATAATACAATCTGTTTTAATTGAATTCCAATGAGAAAACTTCAAAAATTGACCGTTAAACACATAACTAAAAAATTTTATTGGCTATAACTAGATTTAGAAGTGCTGTTTTTGTTAAAAAAAATTAGATTTTTGAATGTTTAGGCGTTCTGCGGTAAGTTTCCGTGGTGTTTTTATCCAATTCGTTTGCATTAGTCGGTCAACGAATTGGATCCGATTAATCTCTAATTTGCCGAGTTAAACCCGAATTTTATCCTAATTGGACCCGCCTAATTAATTTTTTTGAATTAAAAAAATTTGTATATAAAAAATACACAATAACTTCAATATATATATATACAACATAGTATAATTAATTTGAATATTAAATAAAATAAAATAATACATCATAGTAATATATATACATATTTAACATAATATATTTAGTTTTTAACGATAAATTAAATAAATTAATAAAAAATTAGTCTCCAATTAATCTCAAATTAATTTCCTGATTACATGTTACTATCCCACTTATGCCTAATATATTCCCAAACATCGGACAAAACCTATTAGAGAGCGTTAAATTTTACGTCAATTGGTTGAAAAGAAAAAAAAAACTATTAACCCCATCCACAAATTTACTATCTTAATGGGTGGGACCAGGGGTTGGGGTACTATACGTGTCACTTTGATCAAAGTGGGACCCACTTTTGTGCTCCGCAAGTGATTATCCGCCGTACAAAACTCTCTCCTCAACACATATGCCATTACCGGCGAGAGAGCAACGGAGAAGACTTTGTAATGGAAGGACTATGTTTAACACTTCAACCCTTCCCTTCCTCCTCCATTCAACGGCGCCTCTCTACCCTTAACCTCCATAGACTCACCAGATCCTCTTTTACTCCTCTTCGTGCTCAAAAGGTTTCATTTTTCTTTCAATTCCAACACTTTCATAATCTACTTAGCCTCAGAAATATATATACATCATCTTATTCTATAGCTGCAATGTTCAAATTTCAGTGCTATTCAAATTGATGAAAATTGATGAAAAATCTTAACTTCAATCTATATTCGAGTTGGGTCTCAATTGCTTCAGGAGTTTCCAAATTCAGATTAAAAAAAAGTCAGAATCAAATGATAGGTAGGTTCATTGTTGTTGCTTGTTGAAAATTGAAGACTTATGCTTGTGATGTTTGAAGCAACTATATAAATAATATTTGAGTAGTAAGTAACTTTTTGTTTTTGGTATAGTCTGGAATCACAGAAGGTGGTTCTGATAGTGTTTCTTCAGCATTAGAGAGTAAAGTAACTGAGAAAGAAGTGAATATGTACCAGAATGAAGTAGTTGAAAGTCAAGGTATAAAGATAAGAAGAAGACCACCTACTGGACCTCCTTTACATTACGTTGGACCTTTTGAGTTTCGACTACAGAACGAGGGTAACACGGCTCGTAACATCTTGGAAGAGATTGTATGGCATAAGGATAAAGAAGTTGCTCAAATGAAAGAGAGAAAGCCTCTTTATACTTTGAAGAAGGCTCTTGAAAATGTTCCTCCTGCTAGAGATTTCATTGGTGCTCTTAGAGATGCAAATCAAAGAACCGGGTTGCCTGGTTTAATTGCTGAGGTTAAGAAAGCTTCTCCTAGTAGAGGAATCTTGAGAGAGGATTTTAATCCTGTAAGAATTTACCTTCTTTTTCTTCGATTTTGTCGATGTGAATAGATTTTGGGATTGAAAGAGGTATGTCTAAAGGGTTGAAATGTTAGGTTGAAATAGCGCAAGCTTATGAGAAGGGTGGAGCAGCATGTCTTAGTGTTTTAACTGATGAGAAATACTTCAAGGTAATACCGTTACAAAGATGTTTTCTGAGACCAACTAAAGTTTGTAATGAAGGCATAATCTGTTTCCTATATAGGGAAGCTTTGAGAACTTGCAAGCTATAAGAGAAGCTGGTGTAGAGGTTCTTGCTTTCTTCTTTTTCCGGTTTCTCTGTATAATCCGGCTCAGATACTTGGTCATGCAACATTATGATGTCTTCTTCATTAAAAATGCAGTGTCCTTTGCTATTGAAAGAGTTCATTGTAGAGGCATGGCAGATATACTATGGTAGAAGCAAAGGCGCAGACGCAGTTTTGTTGATCGCTTCTGTGTTACCTGACCTTGACATCAAATACATGATTAAGATTTGCAAAATACTTGGAATGGCTACACTCGTGGAGGTTCGTATGTGTTTCCTAGGGGAACCCGATTCATATATATGCCTCTGCCTCTTTCTAATCTGATTAATGTTTCTCTGATTTGCTTGGTTATCATTTTGTTACTAGGTTCATAACGAAAAGGAGATGGATCGCGTTCTTGCAATTGAAGGAGTTGAGCTCATTGGCATTAATAACCGTAACCTTGGTAAAAACTTCAACAAGACATCCTTTAAAGCTTGAGGTACAATCCTTATTGATCCGTTTTGTCACCCTTTCTTTCAGAGACATTTGAGGTAGATATTGGTAACACAAAGAAGCTACTCGAAGGAGAGCGTGGTGAATTGATACGTCAAAAAAACATCCTCGTAAGCAGCATTCACACCTTATTCTTACCGCCTTACCGCCTTACAGTCTTACACATACCTCATTTAAAGTTTTTCATCCTCAACTTGTCTTTACACGGTAGGTGGTTGGAGAATCTGGGTTATTCACTCCTGAAGACATCGCCTTTGTACAAGAAGCTGGTGTCAAAGCAGTAAGCTTTCATAAACTTTATGGTTCAAGAAACATGCTCAAAATGCTAAGAGCTCCCTTGTGATTTTCTTTTTGTGTTGTTAGGTTCTAGTTGGCGAATCTCTTATTAAACAAAGCGATCCCGGGAAGGCAATCAGTGCACTTTTTGGAAGAAATATTTCAGAGTGAGTTCCGAGTAGAAACTTTTTTGTATAGAGAATATCTTCATTGTTTCTGCAATGAAGTCTCCCCTCTTCCTTCTTTAAATGCCGCTCAAATGTGCAGAGACTGGTACCTTTACAGAAATGCCCCAACAATTTTTTCTTGTCATACATAATACATTCAGCACTTAATTTATCTATCAAATGTCAAATCTTTTCTATATCTTTAAGCATTGCCAAGTAAATGTAATGTTCAAAGTTTCAATCAATTTTGCAGCAGTACATTGAGACGATTAATAACTACGATAAATCGGTTCATAATTTATAACTGACTGTCACCAAAAGCTAGAGTACATATAATCAAATTGACTTAACACCATCAAAGATCACTCCTTTATTGAGAGACCAACTAAACATCAAACTTAAAATGCAACTACTGACTCTTAGAAGTTGGAAGAGAGATAGATAGATCTGTTTATTTAGTTTAACAACCTGAGAAAAAACACACACATGAATTCCTTCCCTGCATTCTCTCTTCGATCTTTGAAAATGTGTGTAACTGGATTCATAATGTATCAAACGAGTTCAAGAACAAGAGCAGAAGCACCTCCTCCTCCGTTGCACACTCCTCCCACACCGTACTTCCCGTTTCTCTTCTTTAGTATCCCAAGCAATGTGATTAGAATACGGGCGCCACTGCAGCCTAGAGGATGTCCTAAAGAGACAGCTCCCCCATTTACGTTCACCTTCTCCTGTTTAGCCAAAGAGGAACAAAACCCATGTTTATGAAAACCACTTGAGTAAGTTGATTGAGAAGATGATGATTTAAGAGACTCGGATGTAAGACTTACCGGAGTAATCCCAAGTAGCTTTTGATTTGCAAGTGCTACAACCTACGAAAAATAGTCAGTGTAGTAAAAATTAGCCATCACAAATGTTTGACTATTCTTACGGGAAGAAGTCTGGATTTTTCTTACTGCAAATGCTTCATTGATCTCATAATAATCAACTTGAGAAGATTCCAAACCAGCATGTGCAATAGCTTTTGGTATTGCGAGAGCAGGAGCAGTAGTAAAAAACTCTGGTTCCTGCAGGGTTTAGGTCTCACTTAGTAAATGGAATAACACATCTAAAATGTTGTATTTAAGAAGAGAATGTAAGATTGATTATAACTTAAGTACCTGAGCTGCATCACCATAACCTTTGACTTTTGCGAGTACTTGAAGTCCTAACTTAAGGGCCTTCTCTCCGCTTACTAGGACAAGAGCAGCTGCACCATCACTGTGAAAGAGAGACAAATTTTACTCAAGAAAAAATAAAGAAGTTGCAAGTCTAACCATGATCCATCTCATAGGTTACATGGTTCACCTTATGCTAGATGCATTTCCAGCTGTAACAGTGCCTCCATTCTCCTTGAAACTCGGACGGAGTTTCCTCAACTTTGCAGCATCAAACTGAGACATTGAGACATCATACATTTAGCAAATCGTACTAAATTAGATCACTTTTTTTTAGTTATCTAATTATAAATTTTATTTCGTGACATCTAATGAATCATACATTAACAGATACAAATAACGAAAATTTCACAACTGGTATACATGAATATTGGTAAATATCTCAACAAGTAGTCAATGAAAACAGGAAAAACGTATGCAACAGGTGAGCTACAGGATAACACAATTTCAAGTTCACTGGAGAACACATATCAGGGCATTAATGAATAATCTGGTAACCAAAAAGTGACATTAAATCACCTTTCCAAGACCTTCGTCTTTGTCAACAATGGTTGATGGCCTACCCCTTCCACCAGAAACTTCAACCTGCATAACCAATTTACACTTACTGTATATTCACCATCTATAGCGCATTAACCAAACTGATAAAGAAAATAAACTAACCGGGACGATTTCCCATGTGAAAGCGCCAGCTTCCTGTGCAGCAATACCACGCTCAAAACTCTGAACAGCATAGTCATCCTGCATATACATCAGTAGGACACCAATCAACTCATTAATTTTTTGAGTTTCCATAAACAATGATTCTTGTATTTCACAATTCGGAAGAGAGAGGTAAACTATCAAGGCTAATCATCAAGGAATCAAGAACAACAAATAAGACCGTGAAATTTTACCAATAGTGACTCTTAATTCAAGGAAATTAAGGAACAACATACTTGCTGCTCCCTCGTGATCTCATACTTCTCAGCGCATAATTCTGCACAACTTCCCATTCCACAATCGTTATAGACATCCCATAGTCCATCTTTTAACATTCCATCAACTAAAGAATCATGGCCAAATCGAGATCCTTTCCTGCATCAAAAAATTCGAATAAGAAACTATGCATAAATTACAACCAAGCCATTGCGTAACCACATCATTTACCTTGCTTCTGCAATATACTTTGGTGTATTGGACATACTTTCCATACCACCCGCGACAACAACATCATTGATCCCCATCTGAATACTTTGAGCAGCAAGCATTACCGCTGGAAACCACCAAACAACTCGTTAAATCAGTCATATCAAAACTCTAAAAAACCAGAGTCCAAATCCCCAAAAGTTCTCACCTTTCATCCCTGATGCACAAACCTTGTTAACTGTAGTACAGACAACAGAATTAGGTATTCCAGCACCTAAAGCAGCTTGACGAGCAGGAGCTTGACCCAAATTAGCACTAAGAACATTGCCAAAGACTACTTCTTGTACAAGAGATGGAGCAACATTAGCCCTCTTCAAAGCAGCTGAAACAGTAAAAAACCAAAGAACATGTCAATTATACATAAAGCTAAAGACTTTACACAAAACTGAAATCTATATATTACCAGCAATAGCTACAGATCCAAGCTTTGTAGCAGGTAATGATGACAGAGATCCAAGAAAGCCACCCATTGGAGTACGCGCAACACCCACAATGCAAACATCTGTTTTCAACAACATTTGTGTATTAACATAACAAAGTTTTGATCTTTCACATAATACTTTTTACAAAGCTTTGATCTTTTGAATGAAGAGTTGGTAAAGAAAAACTGCTTATTTCCTATATCAAGAGTGTTGTTACCTCTAGGATTAACGAAATCTTCTGTGAGGGCCATCTATAAAATGGTGTTGAAAGCGAAATGTTAATGTAGTAAAAGTCAAACAATGGACACATTTGATCAAGAGCTAGATCCATATAAACATTTGGATCCATCAGCAATGTAGAGATCTATTGAGATCGCTTACCTTGATTCTTCAATTCAAGAAAGAGTAAGGAAATGGAGGGGGAGCCAAGGTAAGTGATGAGTCGTTGGGAATAATACAATCAATTCTACAATATTTGGAAGAGAGGAAGAGATCTTTTGTTGTGCTGTGGCGTCTTTTGGTGAATCAGCGACAATAAAACTATATTGAATTCGAGTTTTTGGGTTTACCTATTTACAATAAAATAAAATAATTGTGAAATTTTGGTTTGGATTTAGTTTTGGTATTGTTAGATTCGATCGGTTCAGATTTCAAATTTAAAACTTTATAAAAATCTAAAAAATTCGGGTTTTGATCGGGTTCGGGTTTTGTTTCGGATGTTTTTGAGTTTTCCGGTTCGGATTCGTATCGGCTTTATGTATATTACACATACAAAACTCATATTTATAGGATATGATTTTTAAATTAAGGTATTTTCTTATAGCCAATTATATATTTTTAGGTTTTCGGATATTCTAACGGATTTTGAATTCAAATCAGGTTTAGATTCAGGTGTTTAAATTTTTGAATTTAAATATTTACACTTAAATTTGGATTCATATATAACTTTTCAGATTGGATTCGAGTTGGATACTCAAAATTCAGTTTTTTTCCCAACCATAATAACTACGAAAAAGAGCAACACGACGGCTATGTGATCTGTAACTTCAACACTTTGTTTTAAAAATTTTAAAATGTTGTATATTTATTTTATTTTTCGTTAATTCATTTATATTAGATGAAATAAATTAATCAAACAAGACGTACAAATCAACCAACAGAAGTAGAAACAAATCCATACAGGGTAACTGAGAACAAACTCCAAATAGGGATTACGAAATCTAAACTTATACGAGCGTTTAGATTTATTTTCTAAAATGATAATATGCATTTTGTTATTATTAATTGCAACTTTCATGTTATCTTGATTAATATTGTTGGGTCTAAATTATTATAATCTCTGTACTTATAAATATTTGAGAACATAAATAAGAAATTAATTATTGAATGGATTGGATTTTGGGCCCAATATCAAAATAGATCAATTTGAATGTAAGTGAGTAAGTATGATTTATAAAATATCCCACATAGTTTGGCCGAACTTTTTCACTCTAGTATAAATGATTAGAAGGTGATAAAGGGTTCGAATTGGCTAAAATTTATGGTGCATATGAGAGAGGATGGATCGGACCACACACGCGCACCACCACCACCACCAGGCCAGGCTCAGGCACAGGCTTGGGCTCGGACTCGGGCTCGGGGCTCGGGGCTCGGGGCTCGGCTTTGGGTCTGGGTCTCTGAGAATGTCTCGTGGTCGAGTGACCCATTTCTTTTCGCGATAATTTTTTATGAAAATAAATTGTCTAATTATACTCTCAATATATTTTTGATTTGTCATAATGCGTGAGATTAAATCCGAAATCAAAACCAAAAATCAAAACTGATATCACCATAATGTCACAAAATCGTAACTCTCTACGTGTTAATGTCATGCAATCGTAACGATAGAATCTTACCTTTAAGTACATCCGTTTAAACTCACTCCAAGCTCGCCTATATAAGGAACTCGTCTCATTTGGAGAATTCACTCATTCGAAATACAAACATCTCTCTCTTAGATCCTTCACTCTCTCGCTAAACGTTTCTCCATGCCTTCGGAAAACGGTACATCTAGAGTATATCGTAGTTATCTACTTTCGTAAATTTCACACCGAGTGTAGCGTTGTCGTCTCGCATCGGTTGTATCCTGGGATTCCAAAAAGTCTGTGGATCCGTCTCACTAACGGGAGCTTTATTGAGTTAAGGACATAGATCATATCTTGCCTCCGATTCTAATCGGTTTTATACGGGTTTTTCTAAATCGTTTTATGCTTCAAATCATTCTTCTTAATATTCTTTAAACGATTTATCTTTGCATTTCTTAAATCCGGATTTTGGGTCCTACAAGCTTAACTCAATAAATCCGCTTCTAGCATATAGCTATAATCGGATTGAGATTTGCGAAATTATAAAACGATTTTACTCGGTTTTAGTTCTTATCTAGAAATGTGATTTCTTTAGAAACACGGTTTCAAACGTTTCAGTAAACACTTTCATAAGCGAGTTTACAAAACAATATAACACATCAAAAACGGTTTCAGCAAACGCTTTAAAGCGATTTTGAAAAACGTTTGTGTTAAATAACGGGTTCGGATGCAAATAAATTTGCAATATTTCCGAAATGTTTTATAAAGTCGTTCTAAATTATTGCACTAACTAATAGTGTTTATAATTTTAAAACGGAAAATAAAATTAGCTGATTCGTAAATAAATTTTATTTATTCAATGATTCAAGTATCTCACTCAATTTTTTCCATGGATTGTCAACAGATGTCGACTCAGACTAAGCATGTTGCAATCAACAAGGAAAATAAAGTTGTTCAAACAACCGCTGTGAGTGCTGGCCTATTGCCGGAAAATTTGATGGGAATGGGTTCAAAACTTGGCAACAAAAGATGTTGTTCTATTTGACCACCTCATGTTTGACAAGTTCCTCTAGGAGGACAAGCTGGTTGCTCCTCCTGGAGCCGAAGATGTTGTTCTATTTGACCACCTCAAGTTTGACAAGTTCCTCCAGGAGGACAAGCTGGTTGCTCCTCCTGGAGCCGAAGATGTCCACACCATGGTGAGCATTGATGCCTGGACGCATTCAGACTTCTTGTGCCGGGGTTGGATCTTAAGTCGCCTCGTTGACTCGTTGTCTGCTGTATACAAAAATGAGAAGCAATTTCCGACAGCCAAGGAATTGTGGAATGCTTTGGAGAAGAAATACAAGTCTGATGATGCGGGAACTCAGAAATTTGCGGTGGCAAAATTTCTGGATTTCAAGATGGTGGACTCGAAGCCTATCATGGCACAAGTGGATCAGCTTCAATTGCTATGCAATGAGATAGCATCTGAAGGTATGAAAATTTGTGAGCTTTTTACGGTTAATTGCTTTATTGAGAAACTTCTTCCAAGTTGGGTGGTATTCAAAAATTATCTCAAGCACAAGCGAAAGACGATGTCTCTTCAAGATTTAAGCACAAGCGAAAGGCGATGTTTAGCACTTATCAAAAGAGTCATGAAGACGAAAGGGTGAAGATGGCCAACACCAAAGTGTCCAAGATTTTAGGACGTGGCAAGGTTGTGCTAACGATGACTTCGGGACATGAGATCACTCTCAACAATGTGAAACATATTCCCGACATAAGCAAGAATCTGATTTCCGGCACACTCATGAGCAAGGCTGGATTTGGTGTTAACTTTGAATCTGATCAGCTAGTGATTAGGAAGAATGGGGTGTACTTGGGTAAGGGTTATGTTAAGGGTGGACTAGTCAAGATGAATGTAATGACAGTCTTACCAAAGAAAAATATAACCAATGTTGTTTCCGTTAATGAAAATGCTAAAGTTGCTTATTTGGTTGAGTCTTTTACTATTTGGCATGAACGATTAGGACATGTAAATTATAAATCTTTGGAAAGATTGATGAATTTAAGTCTAATTCCTAAATGCAAAATCGATTAAAGATAAATGTCAAGTTTGTGTACAAGCAAAACTTACAAAACGACCATCCCCTAAACGAGAAAGAACGACAGTACATCTTGGTTTGATACACACAGATTTATGTGATTTAAGGTATCTACCAACTCGAGGAAGAAACAAAAAATTTTGTGATATTTATAGATGATTGCACAAAATATTGTTGTATTTATTTATTAAAAAGCAAAAACGAAGCTTTGGATAAATTTAAAGAATATAAGCTTAAAACTGAAAATCAACTTGAGAAAACTATTAAAATAGTTCTCAGTGATCGAAGTGGAGAATATAAAGGACCGTTTGATGCATTTTGTAGAGAAAATGGAATCATACATCAAACAACCGCTCCTTATTCACCTTCATCTAACGGAGTTGCTAAAAGGAAAAATTGCACTCTTAAAGAAATGATGAATGATATGTTGCAGGAATCTGAGATAGCTTAGAACATGTGGGGGGAAGCTTTGCTTACCTCGAATTATATCCTCAACAAAATTCCGCACAAAGTGACAGGAAAAACTTCATATGAATTATGGAAAGGCACTATTCCTTCATACAAATACATGAAAGTGTGGGGGTGCTTAGCAAAGGTAGATGTACCACCTCCGAAACAAGTCACGGTTGGACCAAAAACCGTTGATTGTATTTTTATTGGTTATGCACACAATAGTAGTGCTTATCGATTTTTGGTTCATAAATCAGCTATTCCGGACATTCAAATTAATACAGTGATGGAATCCCGGAATGCAGAATTTTTTGAAATATTTTCCCGTTAAAAGATAGAGAATATCTAAAGCGGATATGAGATCAAAAAGATGTAAGTTCCTCTCAGAATGAGGCAAACTCTTCTGGTACTTCATTTAATGAGCCGAAAGAAGTTGAAGATGAACCTAGACGGAGCAAAAGAGCTCAAAAGGAAAAAACCTTTGGTGATGATTTTCTAATGTTTTTTCTATTAGAAAATAAACCAAGAACTTAAACCGAAGCTATGTATATGCCAGACGCACCTTTGTGGAAGAAAGCCATAAATAGTGAAATTGACTCCATTATGCAACACCATACATGGGAGATGGCTGATTTACCGGAAGAGTTTAAAGCTCTTGGGTGTAAATGGATTTTCAAAACAAAATTGAAAACTAATGGTACAATAGACAAGTACAAGGCTAGACTCGTGGTGCAAGGATTCCAAAAAAGGAAGGTCTGGATTTCTTTGACACTTATTCTCCGGTAAGGAGAATAACTTCGATTAGAATGCTAGTTAGCATTGCTACTTTATGAGATCTGGAAGTCCATCAGAAGGATGTAAAAACTGCTTTTCTAAATGGAGATTTAGAGGAAGAAATTTACATGAAACAACCTAAAGGGTTTGTTGTACCTGGCAAGAACACAAAGTCTATAGACTTGTGAAGTCGTAGTATGGACTTAAACAAGCTCCAAAACAATGGCATGAAAAGTTTGACAGTGTAATGATGTCCAACGGTTTTCGCATTAATGAATGTGATAAATGCATATATGTTAAAATTACTACAACTGGGTATATCATTCTATGTTTATACGTAGATGACATGCTTATTATTGAGAGTAATAAAAATATCATCAATCAAACAAAAACCATGTTATTTGGATAGTTTGATATGAAAGATATGGGATTAGCAGATGTGATTCTAGGAGTTAAAATCACTAGACACTCTGACATAATCATTTTATCCCAAGAACATTATGCTGACAAGATACTTGATAGATTTAAACTCTACTCAAGTGGGACTAGAAAAACACATGTTGACGCTCAACTTCATTTGACTAAAAATCAAGGTGAAGCGGTATCATAAGTGGAATATGCACGAGTTATCAGAAGTCTAATGTACTTAACAAATTGTACTCGACTCGATATAGCGCACACCGTCAACGTATTAAGTCGCTATACAAGTAATCCAAGACACACACAGTGGAAAGCTATAACTAGAGTATTGAATTACTTGCGGTTTATGAAAAGCTATGAGTTGCACTATGGTAAAGAACCAACAGTTTTGGAAGGATATACTGATGCAAAATGGATATCTAACTCCAAGAACTCGAAATCCACAAGTGGATATGTCTTTAGAATAGGTGGTTGTCGCTGTGTCATGGAAATCTTCCAAACAAACTCTATTGGCCAGATCGACCATGGAATCTGAGTTCATTGCTTTAGACAAAGCTGTAGAGGAGGCTGAGTAGCTTCAGAATTTTTTGGAAAATATCCCTATGTGGGAGAAACAAGTGTCGGCACTATGTTTGCATTGTGATAGTCAATCCACTATCTTACGGGCATTGAATACTTAGTATAATGGCAAGTCTCGTCATATACGAAGACGACATAAGACCATTAGACATTTGATCTCAAGTGGTGTAGTTACATTGGATTATATCAAATCAGCAGATAATTTAGCAGATCCTTTTACAAAAGGTCTGACTCGAGATAAAGTATTAAAATCATCAAGAGGAATGAGTTTACAACCTATGAATTAAAAGATGACGTTTGATGGACACCCAACCTCAATGACTGGAGATCCCAAGAATGAGGTTCAAAGGGACAACTATATTAAACTGATTCTGTTGAAATCATTGTGAGACGAATGTCTCGATCCGATTCCTACGATGATTAGACAGTGCTAGTTTTCTAAGGATAAGCGTTGAGCTTTTAATGATTTCATACTTTCATTCTTATGAAGTACAAAATAATGCTTTCAACAAGGCAAAAAAAATTATGGGAAATCACCTATGTGAGTGTGAAATAGGGGCGTTTCTAGGAGAATGAACGATAAAGGCTATATTCTCCAAGTTCACTCATGAATCCAGCGATGTTCAAGGCCACAATGAACACAACAAGAGAACATAGTTCTACGAGAAACCTAACTGGGTTATGCTTGTTGTCTAAATTTACATAAAACTCCGGGTGGTTCAAGACATCATGTTCACCTCCTGGCCGAGTAAACTCAACAGATATTAGCAATAATTGGTTCAAAGTTGAAAAACGCTACCACATTAGACACAATTAGTTTTCACATATACTCTGGAGATTCTTTTTTAGCTTTTTCTATCCAAAGATTCTTTTAAGTCATCTTTGTTTAGAGTCATTTCTATTCATGTGGGGATTGTTGGGTCTAATTTATTATAATCTTTAGGCTTATAAATATTTGAGAATGTGAATAAGAAATTAATTATGGAATGGATTGGATTTTGGGCCAAGTGTCAAAATAGATCCATTTGAGTGTAAGTGAGTAAGTGGGATTTATAAAATATCTCACATAGTTTGGCCGAACTTTTTCACTATAATATAAATGACTAGAAGGTAATACAAGGGTTCAAATTGGCTAAGACTTATGGTGCATATGAGAGAGGATGGATCAGACCACACACACGCACCACCACCACCGCCAGCAGGCCAGGCTCAGGCACGGGCATGGGCGTGGGCGTGGGCGTGGGAGTGGGCTTAGGCTTGGGCTTGGGCTTTGGGGCTTTGGGGCTTTGGGGCTTTGGGGCTCTGGGAATATCTCGTGGTCGAGTGACCCATTTCCTTTTGGGACAATTTTTTATGAAAATAAATTGTCTAATTATCCTCTCAATATATTTTTGGATTTGTCATAATGCGTGAGAATAAATCCGAAAATCAAAACTGATTACACCATAATGTCACAAAATCGTAACTCTCTACGTGTTAATGTCATGCAATCGTAACGATAGAATCTTACCTTTAAGTGCATGCGTTTAAACTCACTCCGAACTCGCCTATATAAGGAACTCGTCTCATTTGGAGAATTCACTCATTCAAAATACAAACATTTCTCTCTTAGATCTTTCACTTTCTCGCTAAACGTTTCTCCATGCCTTCGGAAAACGGTACATCTAGAGTATATCGTAGTTATCTACTTTCGTAGATTTCACACCGAGTGTAGCGTTGTCGTCTCGCATTGGTTGTATCCTGGGACTCCAAAAGCTCTGTGGATCCGTCTCACTAACGGAAGTTTTATTGAGTTAAGGACAGATATCATATCTTGCCTCCGATTTGAATCGGTTTTATACGGGTTTTTCTAAATCGTTTTATGCTTCAAATCATTCTTCTTAATATTTTTTAAACGATTTATTTTTGCATTTTTTTAAATCCAGTTTTTGGATCCTATAAATATTTGGTAAATATAAAGATAAATGTTTAGGATAATTTTTTTTGAGTTTTAGCATTATAAAAAATGTTAGAGATTATAACCCTTCTAGAAAGATAATTATACATAATAGAGCGGAGTAATGCTTTTTAACAATTTTTATGATATTTAATCGAAAATGTAATTTTGTTTTAATGTTATATGATGTTAATGTGTGGTGTATATTAGTTACGTACAATAGGATAATGTGTTAGTCTAATATCGATATTGAAGTGATTGTAGTTTAATTATGTAAATATTAGTTACAAAAAATAATTGATTGTGAAAGTGATAAAATATTAGTAACAAGAAACTATATCAGTAGAAAAATATTTTTCTATTATAAATATTGAACGTATAAACTTGATTTGTTACGTAAATGAGATATAAAATAGTTATGATTCATTTGTAATCTATAAAAAGTAAATACAATAGTTAACATAACTGAATGTTTTTTTTGTATCAGCTATCATATAAGCGATTTGATATGTTTTCTTCTAATGTTTTTTTTTTTTTTTTTTGAATATTATGTAAAATTATATTCAAAGAAAACACCTTTATACAAATTGTTTGGTAAACAGAAATCAGAATATAAAGAAATTAACAATCGAAACAGTTCGGAGATAGTAAAAATATCAGGATGTGTGCCTCATTAAAACCCAAAAACTGGAAAACCCATTTGGGACAAAATCAGTAGTTGGGAAAAAGAGTACACCCATCACTGACCTCTACACAAGCTGAGAGAAGATCAAAAGGTAAAAAGGATTCGGTTGAGGTCTGGTGGTGAACCAAGCTTGAAGGCCGGTCGTCATTATGCCGCTTGTCTGCAAAGTAGAGAGGCGATTCCTGATGACCTTGTCTATGTCTCTTAGTAGCTGGGCTGAGGCGATGGCTTGCTCACCATGTCAACGTCTATTTTTCTCTCTCCAAATTAAATAAATGGTGGCTTGAAAGGTGTATTTGAACAAGAAGGAGCTAGTCGTTGAGGCACCTGAGACTGAGAGAGTTAGCAAAATGTTGGAGAAGCTAGTAGTGTACCTTTGTTGCATGAGGCCGGAGGCGAGCTGATTCCAGATGTGAGACGTGAAGCTACACTAAAAAAAAAGGTGGTCTTTAGTCTCCATTTGATGGCTACAAGAAACACAGCTATGGGTCGAGTTTATATTCCAAATGACCAGCCTGTCTCTAGTGGAAAGACGGTTGCGGACTGCCAACCATACTATAAACGAGTATTTAGGGGTAGCATGAGAGAACCAAAACCCCTTAGACCATGTCTGATGCGTAGAGGACTATCGCAGTTGGTTCCATGTTTCCTTTGTTGAAAACCTGTCCTTAAAGTTCAACTTTTCACCTCTCCACAAAGCAATATCGTCGGCTTCATGTGCTTCTGCCCTTAGCCGTGTTATCTCCGCTTCTATTTGAGTAAGAGTTTGATGACGGTGACGCCTGCTGCAGTGGTTGGCAAACACATCCCCTAGTGTATCTGATATCTTAATGCCCAAATCTATGCACCCCCTCTCACCTAGAACGTCAATCAACCTGCCAAGACAGCACCAATCGTCAAACCAAAATGAAGTATTAAGACCATTTCTTACCTCAACTTTGTGGAATGTCTTGGCGTGATCCCTTAGTTTGAGTAGTTTTCTCCAAATCCATGAACCCGTCGTACTCCGTGCTGTAGATGACCAAAAGGAGCCCCTGCGAATTAAGTTTTTTGTATCCAATTCACCCACAACAATTTACGAGAAGATACTAAGCGCCAAATAAGTTTATAGGAGGCGATGATATTGGCAAGTCCCAGCGGTTTAAGCCCCAAGCCTCCTTCTTCCTTTGGTTTGCACACCTCATCCCAAGCAAGCTTCGACTTCTTTGAGTTTAGCTTAACTCCGGACCAGAAAAACGCGCACTTATTTGTTCTATTTCCCTTACACAAGCCTTTAGTAGCCGGAACGCACCAATCCAAAAGTTAGTAATACTCGCTATCACCGATGTGAGAAGCTGTAACCTACCTGCAAAGGATAAAAACCGATTTTTTCCAGATCCAAATTTGGTGCGAATTTTTTCTCTTAGAGGCTGGTAGTCCGTTCTACTCATTCGCTTGGTTAGAAGGGGCAGACCCAAATACCGAACTGGTAATACGCCCAAATGAAAGGGGAAGGCTGAGAGAGATTCACAAACTCCTGTATTGACTCCTGTGATAAACAATTATGTCTTCTCCAAGCTAACCGTTAGTCCAGAAAAACGTGCAAAATCATCGAACGAATGCGGCCATCTTAGAAAACCATAATGTCATCCGCGAAACAGAGATGAGTTTACAGCCCGGGTGATAGCCTATCTTACCCTCAAGTGCAGCTCTATCTAGCATAATAGACAAAAAAATCATACAAATGACAAAAAGATAGGGAAATAGAGAACAACCTTGTCTTAAGCCCCGCTCACTTCTAAAGAAACCCGATAACTCCCCATTTATTTGAACCGAGAAAGTTGGCGTAGTCACACAAAGTTCTATCCATTTTATGAACTGATCCGGTAACTCCATTACCTTCAACATCATTAGCAAGAAACTCCATTGGACCGAATCAAAACTCCATTTCTTTTTCACTTAGATGTCTCTAATACCAAGAATCTGTCTATGGATTATCAGAAGGTATTTGTTCCTCTGTTCTCCGGAGATTGAGCTATGTCACCGTTGTTCTTATAACCTTATCACTCTTCACCTCTCTATCTATTTTAATCAATGCATTTTTCTCTTCTTTTTTTATTGATAAAATGTTAAAATCTTAGATATATAAATATATTTATAGGAGATTCTTGGGATAAAAGGAGAAGAGGAGAAGCATATGGAAGAGAAGATAGATTCGTTTATCAGGAGAAAAAGACTTTCATACGAAGGAGACGATGAGAAGAGAGATGTGATGAAGAAGATTGTCTCTAAGCTCAGATCTTGTGGCTACGATGCTTCTCCTCCAAAACCTCATGAGACTTTTCTTTTGATCATCGTGAAGGTAATTAATAAATTAACACACATTTTAAAAAAATGAAAAGTTTAGAAATCTTGACGTGATTACTCTTTGTAAAGTTTAAAGACTTTTTCCTTAGTTCATATTTAAATTATTTAAATGTCCTTGAGAAAGTCAAAATTTTAATGATGCGGACTACCTGCACCTGGACAGAAAGACCCTATGAAGCTTCACTGTTTTTTGGGATTTAGACCGACCCCATCGTCTCCACCCCGTAGGAACTACGAGATCACCCCAAAGACGTCTTCGATATCCAGGGGTCGCGGACAGACCATAGAAGCAATATTGAAATAATTTAAGAGGTTTTCCCTGACTTTGTCCGTGTCAACAAACAATTAGAAATGCCTCGATGTGCGTTTTTTTAAAATGTTACAGGGTGTAGATTGTTTACGTGCACGAGGAAGTACGAGTACATTGACGTCATGGTGGCGACTGATCTCGACGGTGATGACGTAAGCAAGCTGAAACGTGTGATAACGTTTGAGCTGCCGAAACAGACAAAAGCTTACGAAGACATGACTCAGATGCTTCCAACAGTGTTTGTGGCGACTGAGCAGAGACTCAGAAGAGTTGTTTCGTTGGTTTGTCGTGAGATGAAAAAGTCAATGAAGAAAGAAGGAATGTCTAGGCCGCCATGGAGGACTTCAAGATACATGCAAGCTAAGCGGTTGCCTGGGAATTGTCGAAGAGTTAAGAGAGGGTCTTGGTCTTGGTCTGTGTTTGATGATGCTGATGCTGAAGAAGAAGCTCAAGCTAGTGGGACAATGAGTGGTAAGGGTTCGAAAACAACTGTGTTGTTTCCTATTTTCTGAGAGCAATGCGCAGCGTGTTTTTGTTAAAAAGTAAAAAAAAAAACAACTAGAATTGTTTTTTGTATTGTTAGGTTGGAAAAAATGTAAAAAAAACTACGAAATTACATATTTAGTCCATTCAAAACACGAATTTTGTTGTAGTCTTTTAAATCATGAATTTTTGTTGATTAATGTTTTTATACATGAATTTTCGTTGATCCGGCCAAAAAAGACACGACGTTAAATCCGATAACAGATCAACGCACTCTCCGTTAGTAACAAAACGACGTTGTTTTGAAAGAAAAAAATGTTAATAAAATCACAAATTTTTAAATTTAGGCCATCTAACATGAATTTGTTGTAAGCCATTTAAATCATACAATCATAAAATAAATTACAAAAATCGAATCCAATTAATTACGGTTAAAACTGTTAAAACCATAAACATAAAAAAATCAAACCGTACCAAACCGTATTTCAATCGGTTTCCAAAATTGTTTAACTTTTTATAAAACTGAAAACCGTTAATATGTATTGTTTTCTTTTTCAATATGTATTTTTTGTATTTTTTTTTTAATAAAAGAGTGTCTTTAATCATTACATCTATACAATCATGAAATAATTTACAAAAATTGAATCCAATTTATTACGGCTAAAAAACTCCTATTTCAATCGGTTTCTAAATTGTTTAATTTTTTATAAAACCGAAAACCGTTAACAATGTATTGTTTTCTTTCTCAATATGTATTATTTATATTTTTTTATAAAAGAGTGTCTTTAATCATTATATATATACAATCATGAAATAATTTACAAAAATCGAATCCAATTAATTACGGTTAAAACTGTTAAAACAATAAACCGAAGAAAATAAAATGTATGCAACGAAAATTGATGATTTAAATGGCTTACAACAACTTCATGTTTTAAATGGCCTAAATTTGAAAATTTATGATTTTATTGATATTTTTCCCTCTTTTAAAACAACGTCGTTTTGTTACTAATGGAGAGTGGTTAATAACAGATTAACGTCTGTTAGTTGATCTGTTATCGGATTTAACATTGTGTCTTGTTTGGGCGGGTCAACAAAAGTTCATGTTTCAAAACATTAGTTACCGAAAATTCATGATTTAAATGACTTATAACAAATTCGTGTTTTAAATAGTCTAAATACGTAAATTCGTGTTTTTTGTGATATTTTTCCATTGTTGGTTCGCATAATTATTCCTTTTTCCCGGGGGCTGTTCTGGAAATTCTTGAATTGACAAAAAAAAAGTTTGACATGTTGTAACAGGTTTTTTTCTGACGCTCTAGATTGCATCTTCTACTTGTGTCGATAGCCGATGGGTTATATGTCTATAATATATGAAGTATATGTTTTTGTCGTGATGTAAAAATGTCCATTTTAGTATTTGATTAATCTTTAGGTTGTTAATAAAACTTTTGATAAGAGGACTGCCTTCTCTTGAGACGGTTGAATTAGTCGAATTCATTTTATTTTTTTATTGAATGTATATCTCTTATCATGTTTTTTTTTTCAGTAGAAGATTTACATGTGTTGTAGTGCTTAAGATTAAGATGAATTGTTGATTAACAAAATTTATCTTTTAAAACACAGAGTTTGACTATGTAAGATGAAAAGGAAAACGACCAAAGAGTCGAATAATTGAATTGGATTATATTATTTTAAATATATATCATTAAATCTATATTTGACCCTTAATCTATTTATTCATATATATATATATATATATATATTCGTGCATAGGAACAAAAATTCTTTAGCATGTTTTTTTCTAATCGAATGTCATCAAATATATGACATAATTTTGTTGATATATTTTTAATTGTTGATATATTTTTATTATGTATTGATATATTTGTAAAGTTTAACAGCACAAATGTTATCCGTAAAACTCCCCAGTCGTATATTGTTATGGTGTTTAGAGATACGCAAATAAGAATTCTGAACATGCTTTTAAGGAAATGAGACAAGAATAAGAAAGACGGACGAAAACGTGATGGAAAGAGACGTAAGGGATGAGAACATATATTTCCAGAAAAAGTCTTAGAACATGTTATAATTAAAATAAATTAACATTTGCACTCATATATGTAACATGTTTTTTTTCAATTTATGTAGCAAAAAATGTTCAAAATAAAAAATAAAAGTCATTAAAGTATGTTCTATAGTAGTTAAAAATTTTAAAACATAGAAACGTAATCCAATATAGATGAGCTAAATATAAAATAATAAGAATAAAGAAGTCAATTAATTTTGTAATATTAATTGGGTAGATATATTTAATTTTAAACTCTCACTAATTTGTGAAAGATCAACTTCAGGATGTGTATTTCAGGTATTTTGAAAAAATTAAAGATTTATTTTAAATATGAAAATTTTTAGATAATTTCCAATAAATTTGTAAAAATTAAAAAAATTTTGTAAATCAAAAATAAAAAACATAAACAGGACATACGGATATACATTCTATTCTCTTACCCAATCCTAATCTATTGGACTAAAATACAAATTCTCAAACAGATAATTGTTTAAACATAATACTTGTGAGATGGAAAATTTTCTATGGGTAAAGATCTAGATCGGGACTGATGTTTTAAGAAGTTTAGGTAATTTTTGAAATACATTTAGAGAATTTTTGAGAATAAGAAATTTTTGGATAATTTTCATTAATTTTATAAAAACTAAATATTCATTAAATGCCCTTTTTGACAAAAACAATAAAATAAATGCCCTAAGAAACATCACATTTAATATATTTTCATATGTATATGATTTGATTATCTAAATTATACCAGTATTTTTAAGTAATTAATTTTACTAACTACATATACTTTCAAAAATCATAATATTTTCTATATCTGGGGTAAACTTTCTTTATTTGATATTGTTATTTTAAATGATTGTAAATTTCAATACAAATCTAATATTATATATATGCATCTTTATTTTAGAGTGATAAGATTCAAGCCAGTATTAAAATAGATTTGGTATGCGTCTATTGGAAAGATCAAAGAAGGAGATTGAAAAATCATTGAAAATTCTACGTGCTCTGGAAACAAGATTTTACAAGCTTACACATCATCAACACCGTATTTTCTTTCTTGATGAAACACATATTCGTCCGGGTGAAGCAATAAGTAATAACCATTTCTGCGATTTTGTTAATTTTTAAACCATTGTCAATGGTGGTTATGAAAATACAATCATGCAATATGTACTATCTCTCTACTTTTATCACTATTTGTTACAGTATTATTTAATTCTTAAATTTTGTCAATTTAGTACTTGAAGTAGATCTTAATTCCAGTTTTACATTTGTTTATTTATATTAAACATAGATTTTGATGCCATCATGGATAGCACAAGGAGACAGAGTTTGTAGCTGAGCTTGAACTAGAGTAAATCGAGGAAGACTTAGTTGTACAAATTAGACCAATGACTCGGGCATTTGGGGATTACTTAACCAAATATTCATTCAACAAGAAGAACCTCACACCACACTGGTTTTGATTCAAGCAAGAGCATATCACTAAATGAGCTTGAGAACATTTTGTACTCTTTTTTTATTTTTGGTTTTGTTTTAATGAGTTTTTCAGAAAATGTTTTAATGTGACAAAATTGGATATTAATGCTATTCAGTCCATTTAGTATCTGATAAGTCATAAAAACCCAAAATAATTACTTTATTTTGTGGTCCAAAAGGAATGACGAATTTGGGAGTTCAAGAGTTCAATTTTCTTCCAATTCTTTTTTTTTTTTTTTTAATTTTCCAAGACAAATTGTTACTTGGCTTTATTTTCAAATTTTTTTCTTTTTATATTTGTGTATTCTCATTTGAGAAAGACATCAACATTTTTTTTCTTATTAAAAACTCTGAGAGTGATTTTATTTATTTCTTGTGAACTTTCAATATGTCTTGGTATATCATATCCGAAGGATCAAACCGGTTTATTATAGTGTTCTTCATCACACTTTGGATGCTATTCTATCGACTAAAGTGAGTTGTTTGTGGTATAAATTAGTATCAGATGGTGGGTTTCATATATTCATTGTCGGAGCTACCTGCTTCATTTTTGTAAGGTTCCACCACCTTAATTCTTTGGAGTTTTCGTCAGTTCCATCAAAATCAAAGATTATTCCACCAACTTTGAGTGAAAGATTTTGGAGGATCGTATCAAATTTGGCGGAGACAGCAGTAAATATGGAACCTAGTACTACTTGTGCCAATGACCTTTATGATATCATTTTTGAAGAAGATAAGATACATCAAGTTTCGCATAAGGGACGAAAAGTATGTTCCAATCTATATATTGGTTATAATACATTCCAAATGATATCTTAATCTCTTTTTCTGTTAATGATTTTGATTTTATTCATGTAGTGGCATCGAACATAAATTTATTGCCTACAATTCATATGCTGATGATTTTAATAAAAAGTTTCTTGCTTATCCCAGCCCAATTAGCATATTCTAACTTAAAAAGCTAGCTATGGAACATATCGTATGGTAGACATATCCAACATAAGCTAAAACAACATATATAAAAAAATTAAACGTGAATTCTATAATTTTTATATATGTTAGATAATTTATTTTAGTTTAACTCCTAACTAATATAATATGTGTGTAACATATGCATGGTTAAGCATTTTTATATGGTAATGCACATTTTGAATACGTGTGCATAGTTGTTCTATACCGTACATGTTTTTCCTTTTGTTTTGCAAAAACTTATAAGATATTTGTCTCCTATTAATTAGTCTCTTAATCATATAATATAAATATTTCTGAATTAGAAATCATGCATCTTTGATGTGCTATCTTTGGATAATCTTTTTTACAGGCTAGGTTCATTCTAGCAGAAGAAACATTTATGGGGATTTATTTTTCGCAAAGGCTAATTAATAAAATACATATCTCAGGAAAATCAAGTAAATAAATTTTTATTTGAATATATTGGGTAATTCTTTCCCAAATTTTATATTAGTTTAAAAATATATGATTTATTAGCCAAAGAAATATTATATAACAAGAAATAGAAAGACTTAGGTAAGAATAAAATTAGTAGGCTATGAAATTTATCACAGAAAATTTTATCGGTAGTACATAGACTATTTACATAAGTGATTAAAGAGTGTTCCCTCCATGGCGACGATGTAAAAAATGAAACAGGGGGTTGAGAACAATGATTACAAGAACAACCACTACAAGAAGAAGATATCATGTGTATCTATTAGTTTTATCATATATTTAGTTGTTTAGGAATTTTTATTACTCTAATTATGCTCACGTGAATAGTTTTTGTTTATAAGATTTTTTGTGGTAGTTTGCGGTTCATACGTTTCTCTGAAGTAGATGATGTATGAAATGAGAAATCATGAGGAATTCTTCTCATTGTTAAAATGGTTTCACTTGAATGAATATAATATTGTCACATTTTTTCATACAACCCAGCTGTTATGTAGTTTACTTTACTTCATTAGTTTCATAGTCGAGCCAATTTATACTAGTTATCTTGCATTTGTTAAATGTTTGCAGTATTTTAATAGTCTTAAAGAGTTGAGTATATGAGATTGTTTATCATGGAATTGTGTTTGATATATGTTGTTAAAAGTTTATGCTTTACTGGATATGTATCCTATTCGACTGTGACTGAGTGTTATACAAATCTAGATAACCTAACCCTTGTCTCTAGTTGTTGCTGTCGTGTTCTATTGATTTAATCACCATATGATTAATCATTTTGGATATCTCAAAGTAAGATGGTTTAATAACATTATAAATTATTTTCTCTAAATCATGCATTTGCCTATTACTAGTGTTATTTAATTTAATTGTGTTTTTATTGTACATGAAATTATTGAAGACATCGTAAAAACTAGGTGTCATCATTTGCTGCAATATCTAGAACTAAGGTTCATCTTTTAATTGTTATCATTATTTATCTTTAGAATTATGTTGATGTAAAAAACACATGTCTGTGCAGTAGCAAACAAGTGTTATGAAGATCTCTTAAATGATTAAATAGCTAGATATTTATGTATTCAAAATAGTTTTGAGTACCAACTAATGTGCATGTGTGTTTGATTTCAATATGGTTGTGATAGTATGTTGATATAGTATCATTTGAGTTTGCGGCTTGTATATTCCTGGCAATTTTTTTTTACATTCTTTTCTATTAATTAATTTTCTCTTATCATGTATTCGATAATAAGTTTCTATATAATATGCTAATATGTATGCAGACATACTATTTGTGGCATTTTGTTGACATGCTATTTTATTTTTAACAGACTTTTGTTTCATTCAGAGAACTAGAAATATTTGTCGGCGTGTTTCTGGCAAGTTTTGTTCTATTAAGTATCTCTGGCAATAAACTAAATATATTTTTCAGTTTTAAAGTAGATAAATTTATCACAAAATTCATGTTATTTCTAACCAAATGACAATTCAATAGATCTGGATATTTATAGTATTTTGAAAAGAAAATAAATTATTTTCAATATACATTAAGTCAGTATGTGGGAGTTCGTTAGGGTTAGTTTATCTTTTATATTAAAGTAAACTGGTAACATGAATAGAATATGGTGAAACATAAATTTTTAAAATATATTTTTAGGCTTGAGACAAAATCTTTTTTTGTTATTTCCAAGCTTATTGACATAAAATATTTGTGGTCTCTCTCTTTTTTATAAACTAATTTTTTTAAATTATCTTTATTGACAGCCCATCTTAAGTATTTTTTGTGATTGTCTTATGGTCAACACCATCAATTTAAATTTGAGGTACACTTCAAAATAAACTTATTCTGCATTGAAGATTACCTTATGGCATGAGCGAAATCGCCGTAGACACGGCGAACAACCCACAGATCAAGCTCTTCTTATCAAAAACATTAATCGAATTGTGCGAAATCGTCTCTCCACAATACAGAGGCAAGGACGATTCCCCGACATCTTATGTGATTGGTTCGGAGCGAGAGAAGTTTAATCATCAGTTTTAGATGGGATCTCCCGGTTTTTGGTCCTTACATTTTCAGCTCTATCAATAAAAGTGTGTACTCTTTTTCTCAAGTACTGGTTTTGTCCCAATTGGGTTTTTCGGTCTTGTATTTTAACGAGCCCACCTTTATTGATATTTTTTCAAGAGCAACTTCCTATATTCTTTTTATTTTTTACTTTTAAAAACTCGAAAACACTTGTTGTAAAAAAGTTTTTTCTTTGAATATAATTTTACCTATTATTCAAAAAAAAAAGAAAATTACCCAATACACGAATGAGATTAAAGAAGCCTTATTTCTATGTCTAGAGATAAGGCGCCAGACCGGATGGTTTTCCTAAACAGTTTTATAGAGATGCATGGTCCACTGTGGGTAAAGATTTTGTCACTGCAGTAGTCCTTTTTCCTGTATGGTTTCATGCCACACAGCACAAACACTACCATTCTTTCATTAGTTCCAAAGTATGTGGGTGCGCAGGAGATAAAAGATTCCAGACCCATTACATGTAGTAATATATTGTATAAGGTGATCTAATATATAATTGCAAGGCGTCTTCAAGTTTCTCGTCCCTAAGCAACATAGCTGAATCAATGTGCTTTCGTTAAGGGGTAGTTGTTGTTGGAGAATATTTTGTTGGCTACTGAGTTAGTTAAGGATTACCACAAATAGTCCATTTCTTCTGACGTGCCATCAAGTTGGATATTTCAAAGGCTTTTGATACGATTCATTGACCTTTTTATTGTGACTACTCTTTGGGAAATGCACTCTCCAGAGCTATTTATCTATTGGATTTATGTGTGTGTCTCAACCGCCTTATTTTTAGTTTCAATGAATGGAGACCCAGAGGGTTTTTTTCTCAGTGCGCGTGGGATACGCCAAGGGTGCTTGCTCTCACCTTATCTATATGGTATCATCAACATTTTTCTTTCGAAACTACTAAATAAAGCTGCGTCGGAAGGCAGAATAGGGTTCCAACCTTCATGCAAAGAGGTAAATTTCAATCATCTTAGCTTTGCGGATGATATTATAGTGTTTACTGCTGGTACCCCATCATCACTATTAGCCATCTTAGGCGTTTTTGATGAGTTTGCACACATGTTTAGTTTAGCGATTGATATTTATAAATCAACTCTATATGCAGCTGGTAGAGGTAAGGCGATACTGGAATCAGAGGCTGCAGCTATAGGTCTTTCGGTGAGTACTCTACCTATATGTTATTTGGGACTGCCCCTAATGAAGAAATCTTTGCAGGACGATTATAGCTGATCAATTTGGTTATAATGAGCATTTCAAATTTCTGGTGCTCAGCTTTCTGGTTTCCCCAACGATGTTTTCAGGAGATAGAAAAATGTGTAGTGCTTTTTTTTTATGGAGTGGATCGCCTAATGATACTCACAAAGCAAAGGTGGTGTGGGATGATGTTTGTTTGCTGAAAAGTGAAGGTGGTTTGGGGATCCGTAAGTTGAAGGAAGTTTATCCGGTGTTTTAGTATAGTTTGATGTGGAAGCTTTTAACTATGTTGGGCTTCTTCTAGGTTGTTTGGACGAGGAATTATTTGCTTCATAATGGGTATTTTGGGGATGCTAAAGAAAGCACAAGGAGATCATGCATTTGGCAAAAGCTTCTCGAGTTACGACTGCAAGTGAAGGAATTTATTAAAATGGAGGTGAATAATGGACAATCAACATTTTTTGGCTTGATCATTGGTTATCCACAGGTCCATCAATTGATGTAGTTTGTGCGAGGGAGTTTTGTCAGTTTGGGTTGAGAAGGAATATTAGGGTCTCGGAGGTGGTGGTGGAGGGATACTGGCGGTTTAGATGAGTTCGTAATGAGAAGGCTCATCAGTTCATTGAACAGATTTTACTCACTAGCCGCCTCAACATTATGTAGGACAAGATTTAACTCTATATCATGAACCAAGAGTGTTTCGTTCTGAGTTCTCGTCAGGGAAACATGGAGCCAAATTCGCTCAAGTGGTATCAAGACGTTATGTAAGATTGAATCACTCCAACTTATGAATTGAAAAATTTTAGGCAAGCCATAGGGCACTTGATGATATAAAAAGAATCTCAAAAACCTTTTTTATGCATATGATCCACTTTGAGAATGAGTCTATGACTTCTCTTTAACATCAAAGGTTGTTAAACCCTAACCTTAGAGATGTCGTATGGAAAGAGATTCTCAAACTCTTGGATGCGGGAAAAATTTACCCAATCTCGGATAGCACACGGGTTTCCCCAGTACATGTGGTACCAAAGAAGGATGGAGTCACGATAGTCAAGAATATGAAGAATGTTGCATCCCTACTAGAACAATAACGGGACATGGGATTTGTATAGGTTACCAGAAATTGAATGCCACATCTAGGAAAGATCAGTTCCCATTACCATTCATCGACCAAATGTTAGAAAGATTAGCAAACCACACCCATTATTACTTTTTGATGGTTCTTTGGGGTTCTTTCAAATACTTATTTACCATAATGACCAAGAAAAGATAACATTTAGATGCCCTTATGGTACCTTTGCATATCAAAGGATGTCGTTTGGGCTATGTAACGTACCCACAAACTTCCAAAGGTGTATGATGTCGATCTTCTCGGATTTATTTTAAAATTTTGCTTCAATTTTTATGGATGACTTCTCCGTATATGGAGATGTATTTGATTCTTGTCTTTCTAATCTTTTGTAGGGTCTTGAAGCAATGCGAAGAGAAAAATCTTGTGTTGAATTAGGAGAAGTGTCATTTCATGGTTAAGGAAGGAATAGTGTTGGGTCACAAGTTTTCTAAGAAAGAGATTGAGGTGGGTAGAGCCAAGATAGATGTAATGACGAGCTTGTCACCTCTGAAAACGATTAAAGAGATTAGAAGCTTCTTGGACACGTCGACTTCTATAGAAGATTTATCAAGGATTTTTCAAAGATTGCAAGGCCACTTACTAGGTTGTTGTGCAAGGAGGGTGCTTTTCTGTTTGATGAAAAGTGCTTTGAGGCCTTTGAGATGTTCAAGAGAGAGTTGGAATTCGCCTTTGGAGATCATGTGCGACACGAGTGATTATGCGTTTGGCACGGTGCTTGGTCAAAGGAAGGACAAAAGGCGTCATGTGATATACTACGCAACTAGAATCCTCGATGAAAGACAAGTAAAGTATGCTACGATGGAGAAGGAACTACTTGCCATAATATTCGCATTCGAGAAGTTTTGATCATACTTGGTTGGGTTCAAGGTTACCGTACACACAAATCATGCCACATTACAATATCTATTAGCAAAGAAAAATGTTAAGCCTAGACTGTTGAGATGGATATTTTTGCTCCAAATGTTTGATTTAGAGATTAAAGACAATAAATTGATTGAGAATGGGGTAGCAGATAATCTCTATATCTTGAGAATTTTGACAACATTCCACTTTGATGAATTTTTTCCCGAGGAACAATTGATGGCCATTAGGCTTCTTGAATCAACACATGAGACTAGAGGAAGCCAAAGCTTTGAAAAAGGATAGACCTTGGTATGCGGATTTCGTTAACTATTTGGCTTTCGGTAAGGAGCCTCCAAACTTAAGTGGGTATGATAGGAAGAAGTTATTCAAGGATGTCAACTTCTTCTACTAGGATGAGTCATTCTCTACACTCATTGTAATGATAACTTATACCAAAGATGCATATCCAAAGAAAAAGTTAAGGGATTTTTGCTATGTTGCCATGGTTCGACCAATGGATGCCACTTTGCAACATTTAAGACGGTTCAAAGAACTCTTCAATAGGGTTTTTGTGGCCTACCATGTTTAAAGATTCACATCATTTCATAGCAAGATGCAATCCGTGTCAAAGAAACGGGAACATTAGGAGGAACGATATGCCACAAAACCCTATCTTTGAAATGGAAATCTTTGATGTTTTGGGAATTGACTTTATGGGACCAGTCCCTTCTTATTACGGTAATAGCTACATACTTGTTGCGGTGACTATGTCTCAAAGGTTGTTTTAAAGTTGTTCAAGAGCATAATATTTCCAAGATTTGGGGTTCCAAGGGTTGTTATAAGCGATGAGGGGAAGCATTCCATCAATGGGGTCTTTGAGAGCTTAATAAAGAAACCTGGAGTGAAGCATAAGGTTGCTACTCCTTACCATCCACAAATTTATGGTCAAGTGGAGCTTTCTAACCAGGAAATCAAGGACATCTTGGAGAAGATGGTTAGTACAACTAGGAAAGATTGGTCGGTGAAACTTGATGATTCGCTTTGGGTATATAAAACCGCATTCAAAACTCCTATTGGCACAACTACGTTTAACTTGCTCTATGAGAAATCTTGTGAGTTGTCGGTGGAGTTAGAATATAAAGCAATGTGGGCAACCAACTTACTAAACTTCGATATCAAAGCCGCGGAAGAGAAGTGCTTGGTACAATTGAATGAGCTTGATGAGATAGAGCTTGGAGCCTATGAAAGTTTAAAGATTTATAAAGAGAGAACCAAGGCTTTTCATGACAAGAGGATAATACCGAGAAACTTGAAGGAAGGAGACAAGGTCTTGTTATTCAATTCATGTTGGAAGTTGTTTCCAAGAAAGTTCAAATCTCGTTGGTCGGGACCTTTCATGACCAAAGAAGTGTGACCCTATGGTGCCATTGTGCTTAGGAACAAAGCTGGAGAAGAGTTTGTGGTTTATAGACAAAGAGTGAAGCCATACTTGGCGAACTTCTCGAGTGGAAAGGTACCACGACGTACCTCTCAGAACTGCAATCCGCATAAAACCAAGAAAAGTCAAGCACACAACATTAAACAAGCACGCTTGGGAGGCATTCCCATCGTATCCTCTGTACATATTTGGATTCTTTGTCATTCTTCTAAAAAAAGGCGTGTTCTAATGGTCTTAATCGCTACAAAGGACTAGGCACGGATCCGGAATACCGGTGTTTTGGATATATATCCGAATCCGACGGATACTCAATTTTACTATCTGGATCCCAATCTGGGATCGGTGGATATCCGGACTTGATCCAAATAAAAAGGAGGATATTCGGTATTTTTTTAATTTAGACCGTATCCGGATATCAATTCTGAAGTTTCTTAGTATTCGTATTCGGATCCGCCCATTCTGGATATCCGCTTTTTTGGATCCCAATATCCAAAGGATCCGGATAATCTTTACCAGGCATATAGCAGACCGCTACAAGCTGCACATCTAAGAGCTTAAACCGTGTTTCTGGAGAGATTTGAAGCAGCCAAAGAAGCGCCATACCAGGACCGCCACTCTAGGTAATTTCTCTGATTCTTAGTTCACTTTGGTTTGGGCCCGGTTTAGGTCAGATTTTTAAACACAAAACCTTGTTTTCTTCCTTTTTCTCTCCCATGCGAAAACATCTTCTCTTTCTTCTCCATAGTTCTTCACGCCTAAATCTTTTCTCTAAAACACTTCAAATTTTCAACTCTGTTTTACTCAAATTCTCACTAGTTTTTCACCTCCAAATTCTGTTTCATCAACTAATATTAATTTCCGAGGTATGTTACTCAATCTCTACTTCTCCTGAAATTTCTCAATTTGGGGCTTTAGACCTTTCATGGTCAAAATGATGAATTTATGAGTTGTTGGGGTTAGAATGTGTTGCATATAGGTTGGGTAAGGTATTTAGAAAACGACTTTACTTGATTCATGGTGAAAATTGCAAATTTTGGCCAGTTTAGGGTTCATGAATGAATTATGATGAATTTTGAAAACTTTTGAGGAATATTGTTGATTGTTGTAGATTGTCATTGGATTATGCAACACATAGGAGGATTGAGTGATTTCATTAGATGTCTTATGATGAATTGACATAATTCAACAGAAATCATATGAATTTTCTAGTAAAACTTATGCTAGCAGTGGTAAGTATAGTTTGATAGCTCTTTGTTGTTGTTGATCAATGAGAATGTTGTGTTATTGGAATGATTTTGTGGTGATAATGAGTGTTGAATGATTGTGTTTCAAAACATAGTTGATCATTGCTTAATTTGCACACTTTGGTACTGTTTCGAGATTGTACCATTTTGTATCAAATTCTTAGCTTTACTCTCATTATCTTATTGATTTTAAAGGTACAATGGTTAACACCGGTCAAGGTAGTGCCAAGGCCACCGGTTAAAAAGCCACCGTTCCTAAAGATAAAGGCAAAGGGAAGGTCAAGGGAGAGAGTTCCAAATAAACGGGAAAGCGGGTTCAAATTGATATCGCACCTTCTAAGAAGAAGCTTCATCTTCAAGAGCCCTCTCAAACTTCTCAAAGCAACCCCAGGTCAATGCCGGTTGAGTTCACAGAACAAGAA